>CM068831.1:75902958-76532958 GCA_028554795.2 Sinohyriopsis cumingii | reverse complement strand
ATCATAAAACACACAACACTGTTCCTCAGTAAAACATTAATAGTATTGAATGATGTTTAATGTTTTAAATTATTACTTGATATTATTGAATATGCCTGTAAAAGATGCGTTAACAGCGGCATGTACCTTCGCTTCTTCACCGAATACATGGGTTTGTTACCTTCACTGAAAATGGCTAATGTTCTTTATATATTTATGTACATTTATTCTTATATTTTCATGGCTATATAACACACATACTACTGTGTTAATATCTTTAGAAGAAAGAAACATTGCCTCCCACACCCATTGAGGTAGCCCTATAGTCAAACTATGCTCTCTTTAAAAACTGTATATTCATCCGTAAAGATATAATATGGACATTAACACGAAAGAAAATACTATTGGCTCAGCACTTTTAATGAACGTCTGAAAAATGTGAAATATATTTTAGAGTTCATAGCATTGGAGAATATAGGAAAGAAACAGATTATAAATATTATACTTTCTAAACCGTTTGCATCTATTTTTAAACCAGTGCGTGAATACTGCATTGCACTGACTGCACACATCTGTCTGTGAAATGAGAGGATGTACACGTTTATGAGAAACATATACCTATAATGAGCAAATCGAAACACAATTATTTTATCATTTATTTTACAAATGCTATTAACCAGCACTTAGAGTCTGCAAATATGGTGATTTAAATCGTGCAAGATTCGAAGATTTATACAATAAATGCAACTTGTAAGTAGTTTTTGGGAACAAGTTTGCACGTAAAATTGGATGAAAAACGAGTCAAAGTAAGTATTTGTCTATCATCTCATTGTTTAATGTAACTATTTATGACTATACTCTCTCACGCTCTCAATCTCTTTCCTCCTCATCCTCCTATACACATGCAGGCTTAATTCTTTGTAGCGATTCAAAATAGGGGCTCTCAATGGGGGGCAGTGAAGAAATTCAAAAATGTATAGAAACATTTTTGCGAATGAAATAACGTTATATGAATATATGTTCATATATACCATTAAAGTATAGCAAGTCACATTATTACATTGACTATTATAATTTGACTAAGGTTTTGAAAGCAAATTTTGTGCATAAATATTTTACGTACTGTATGCTATACATGAAGACCAACGTGCTTGTCCGTATTCCTACGCAAAAATCATGCGAAAATCTCGCTGTAAAACTTTCTATGTAACTGGAGATTTTGAGAAGTGTTAAAACAAAATTATATGCAAGCAACAGACGACGAAGCATCTGATAAAAGAAATGCACTCACTAAACACATATTACCCAAGGGTAGCAGTTGACCAAAACTAATAATAAATCTTGATGATTGTAATTTCCCCACTCATCCACCCATAATATTACCCACCAAGGGCGATACACTCATGCCGTCTGTACAGTTGAGACCGCTCCGTTGGCTAGTGGTTAGAGCGTCCGCATCGGATGCGGGAGGTCGCGGGTTCGAACCGAGGCCGAGTCATACCAAAGACTTACAAAAATGGTACTAACAGCTGTCTCGCTTGGCACTCAGCATTAGGAGCCTGTGTTAGGTCTTGTCGGCCTGGTGTCAGGATAATGTCACTTGGTGGAACTTCATGCTACATGTCTACGGCATGATGCCTCAGTGCTAGACATCACTATAAACTGTCACACTGCAGACATCGTAGCGACATGACTGAAAATTATTAGAGCTATCTAAATCACACCCACACACAGTTGAGATGAGCAACTGTTACTGTAATTGCCATTTTTGTGTATTTAATCTTGGAGCCCTGTTTGATTAACTGGGAGATGATCAAACAGAGCTTGCAATGACTGTAAACAGCATTACAAATAAACTATTCAGGCCTTCATGGACATAAAAAGTCAAATTATTAATGAGTATGTCTTAAAAGTATAACTTTTTGTATTCATTTGAATGTATGTACATTGACAGATTACCCACTTAGCATACAAAGCACATGCTTATGGCACCAGCCCAATAGGGGCACAAGAAATAAATATAATTATTTGCTGATGATAAAAATGAATGAATTATATTACCATTTCGATCTGCATGTACGAGTATTTTTATTTGGAATAGTGTCAGGAATGTTATTTTCCAGTCTTTTTCAGCTACCGATATTTGTGGGGTTTTATTTATTTCACATTTAGTAGTGGGGGGGTGGGGTACTATAATATTTTTACTGATGAGGGCCCTGGAAGACCTTAATCTGGCAATTGTTATGTATTATCATTCTCTCTTCCTCAATATGACACAAATAAGATGCCGTAATAATGGAAACATCATTATATGGATTACAAATCAAATTATACAACATTATCATTTATTATACGAGCCAGATGACTACTGATTAAAGTAGTGCTCACAGTGTAGTAAAATAAAACCTCGTTGGATTCCCCGTTGTCCTATTCACATTCTGGAATAGATAATGCATCCTTTAATGACTAGTTAATGATGCTTTCCTTGTTAATTAATCATTTACCCATCGTTTGCAACCACGAAAACATAGGAAACTAGATACATGGGCACAACACCCAACACACCGACCACCAACCTTGCAGGTACAATACCAACCTTTGATAGAGTCCATGGAATATTTCAGTTTGTATTGGATCCACAGCGAATGGAATTTATTTTTGGAGTGGCGAGACATTTTTTACAGGTAACAGACCTGAATATCCATGCATGCCATAACCGCATAGTGACCCTCCTCTGTGACATGCTCATTTGTATACTTTGGAGCTGTTTGACTTGATAAACGCCCACAGTGATGTCACGCAGGTAATCAACTGATATCCTGGGGACTTCATTCAGTTTCCAAGTGGACGCATCCATCTAGAAGTACAATTTGTGATTATTCAGCAACTTGTTCTCTTGAACCAGGATTTAAACGCTATTCGGCTACATACATTGATTCATTTTCAAGCTAAAAAAGGTAGAAATAGTCATCATCGGATAAGGAATAAGGAACATAAAAGTTCAGATACGGCTTTGTTTTAATTGGCTCACGCAAATTTGGCAAAAGTGATTTAATATCTGTTCTTGAAAAGTTTTCAAATTCTTGTTGCAGTGATAGATCGCAGGGATTCATTTGTGAAGTAGGAGATTCGCAAATGGAATTGGCAACATCTACTATTTGACGCTTTATAAATACTACACTCAGCCAAAGACTGGCTTATGGCACATTTTGGGACATTAACAAGACGGCTATGATGCCCATATGGTCTTTTACATACAATACAATGTCTGTGAGATTTTGATGTCGATGGAATTTAAAGTTGAATTTACTGTGTGCCTTTCGAGGCAACATCTGAAGTGTTTTAGACCATTCACAGAATTTTAATATCTAACATAGTCTCCTAAAGTCTCATTTGTTTTGTGCTTTTCATACATTTGCAAGTATTAACTGTGGCAGTCATATTTCGTCTATAATGATACAAAGAGCCTGCGAATTTCATATAATCAGTTCTTTGAGGAAACAAATTGGCTTATTATGCAATAATTGTTATGTTTTGTTTATATCACAAATTTTTGTGTCATCCATTATGCCATGTTACATCATAAAATTATTTCAGAATTGTTTTGGTCTGAAGATACTGTATACCCCCCCCCCCATGTTTGTTTCCACTATAAAAACAATAGGTAGATGGACATTATTTTGGTATTATTATTAATGATGTTATTATTATTATTATTAGTAGTAGTAGTAGTAGTAGTAGTAGTATGTTCATGTATTCGTATTTGTTTATAGTTCAACAAAGTATTATTTTAATAGTTTTGGTCGTCGGTAAGTGACCACATGTGGTCCTTTGTAAGCCTCATTCTGACGATCAAATAAGTTACAAATGGACAAACGAGTCGCACCATCTTGTCATGTGTGAAGCATCAGAGTGGTTTATTGTTTCGAATTATCCGGTTGTTTGTTGTTTGTAGTCTTAGCATTGTATCGGAATAGTTAACTTCGGTCGATGAACCTAGTATTTCGTAGTTTATTTCATAGCCTGATCCACAGTGTTGTTGATATTTTACCCTCATTGAACCGTATTATTAATCCTAGCATTTTGCTGAGCACATCCTCGTTTCAACGAATACTTTTTATGGAATCACATAAGCCTTCAAAGGTTCTATTGCATGCTTAGGATTGCATCTGGTAGATAAGACATACTGATGTCAAGTTTCAAATTTTCTTGCAATCTAACTCGGATATCCACGAATATTTGATTTGTCCGATTACTCCAGCGTTAACACCGATCGTGGGATGCACATTGTTAGGAACTGCAAAATTCGGTGTAGTTTCTTCTATGTCCTTTGCTTTCCGCATCGTCAATTGATCTGATTGATATGTGGGATGATCTATTCAAAAGTGTAGCCTTCACATACGTATGTTTCCGTCCCATTCTGTTGCACTTTGCTTTTCTAAGGAATTGAAGATAAACTGGCTCGTTAAAAGCTAAGTTCATTTGAGAACATAATTCTGAAGCTTTAAATGTTTTCTTCAGAGGCTGGGTGAAGTGAAGCTAGGACAAAAGCAAGAGAAAAAAATGCTTTTAGGATTAAAATGATAAGTAAATGACTACAAACTGCTGATTTTATGCAATATAACGTTGGTTAGTCAGTGTGTGTTCCTCTGTTAAACGATATGGGAATAAAAGAATGTTTACAATAAATGGATGTTGCTTGCATCTGGACAAATGAAAGAAACTACACGTATCTGTTTTACTCTGTACGGTTGTCTTACACAAGGTTGTAAGGAATGTCGGTGAATTTGTATACTAATTTTTCGGATATGGCTGATTGGACATCTTAGAGTTTTTATTGATTGTATAGCCAACATAATTTGTTTCGCGAGTTAAAGGGTATATTCTCTCTTTTATAGTTATATAGGTTGTATAGGTCACTCACATGTGTAGGTCTTTCTTTATTTGTAATTCAACAGATGCGAATATAATGTATGCAGCTATCACTAGCTTAAGGCAGTCAAGTATCAAAATATTTGTTATTTTTATTTTTTATTCGATGCTGCTATTTTCGTTCTTGGTCGCTGAAAACAGTCTGAACAGTATAGTCAGTCTCAATGTTTCTCTCCACCGAAACACTTTTTAATATCGACTTAACTGACTCTCGCCCACAAACAATATTTCAACCGAAGAGTTTTTTTAATGTAGAACCGAGATGAAGAGAAATCAATATAACATTATTCATTATCGAAGTGTGAGACTTAAAAAATAGAAATTGTATGATTTTAGCATCAATTAAGCAAGCTAGTTCATTCTGTGTACGATATGCATGTAGACAAATGCACACACACACACACACACTCACACACACACACACATACATATAACGATTTACGCTCACATAAGGACATTTATGGGAGGTGTGATTGGGTATAGAATTTCCCGCCAGATTTGTCGTGTAACGCGCTGTCAAGGGCCAATATATTTACAGTTTTTAATCACGTGTTCTGCGCATCCAATCGCAATGCTTTCACACCGGCTGTGCGCGGAGTGATTCTCCCTGCTAGGGACTTTGACGACAGTTGAGCTAATTTCCTTTTGGGGTGCGGACGCGTTTTCTTTTCTGGTAGAAATATTTCCCCGTTGTTATCGGTTCACGTTGTTAGAATTTCGTTTCTAGGAATTTTGACCACGACGAAACGTCCTGAAAGTTAAGTATTTATTTATATTAAATAGTTTCCATTCTACAAATTCTGTTAACCTTTTATTTGTTGAAAAAAGAAATAGGTGATCGATTACGTCCTGATATATATATATATATATATATATATATATATATATATATATATATATATATATATATATATTATATTCGGCGCTATTCTAGAATTTATATGCATGGGGTTGGGAGCAGAATATTCGACACAATTATCAGGCTCGATCTCTCTGTCGTACGCAAAATTAAACCAGAAAACCATAAAGCTATATGTAGATGTACTTCCCATTGTCTCTTGCATAAATTTATTTCATCAACATACGTACCTAACAGTGATTCATCAGTCTATTGTCCTTGGTTAACTATTCAAATACTTTTGAGCAGGATTTGCAAACGACTCGTGTTTGTTTTATTTCAATTGGTTCCGTACCACTAGCTTGTGTTTTCCAGCTGGTTCCGTACCACTGGATTGTGTTTTAAGCCAGCTGGTTCCGTACCACTGGATTTTATTATTACCAGTTGATTCCGTATCACTGGCATGTGTTTACCAGTTGGTTCCTTACGTTTTACGTTTGCTACGATTTTCATGCTTGACTTACTTTGGTCCCGCACCTCACTATTTGACACTTGATTAGTCATTTTTGCCTTCTGCTTCCACCACTTTGCTCCAGGTTAATGGGCCATGTGTTGCTCAGTTCGTTTAGGACCACTGACCTGGGAAATGTTCTGCTGCCACTGGACTTATGTTGCATTCCGCACCTCAAAACAATGACCAATAATTTTCATAATGTTCAAATTTTGTTCGGTTTTTCATTTTCTTTCTTACTACTACCAAGTTTATGCCTCATCTCACTGCAGTGAACAGTGATGTTCATAATATTACAATAAGGGTTATGCATTTGCAAAGAGTGCTATGTAGTAATACCACTGAAATATATGTAATTGTCAACATTTATGGCATTCCTAACCGAATGAACCCTACAAAGAAAGCTGCGTATTCGTCGCAAATGGGAGTACAGAGAGCCAGACCATCAAGGTCCAAAATCCAAGAGGCGGTGAACAGGCCGAGAAAGAAGGCACCATTGCGAATACCAACGGCCGCCAACCCTGAAGGGTATCGGATGGATCCCCATCTTCTTAATGTTATAACCTAAGAGGGTCTCCGACAGGCTCACCACCCAAGTTACAAAGAAGATCAATAACAAATTTGATCAGCTGGTAGCTATGCTCAGGCCGTCCACGGAAAATACTCCACAAACTCGATTTCAACTTCAAACCTCCGTAACAACAGACAGCATATCAGAAGTATCCATGGTTTCTCGCGCTATTATGGAAACAACGGATTCACTTACAGATACAGCTGTGGATACATGTAATATTGTCAAAATCGTTTCTACTTCCGGGGGGCTCTCACAATCACAGTTTGTAAGCTCGTCGATCACATCATTCACTCTAATCCATGATAAAGTTAAGGCGAACATATGGGCAGGCTCATACATTGATTTTCCTACCCTCCTGAGTAACTCGCAGGATGCCAGTTTCAAATTTCAGTTAGATACGCACAGTACTGGTCATGAACTGAGCATTGTCTCAAACATTAGGAATGTCGAACTCACAACATGACCGTGTATTCTTGCTTGCAGCAGGTTTATCACTGTCCTGTGTGCAAAAGATACCCTAGTTAGTACCTCTCTTTCCCACCGCATAGAAACGGTCCTTAAACTTAAGGAGAGACACGCAGATTGGAGGTATTATGATGAAAACTTAAGAGAATTGGTTGCAACGGGGGAAGCTAAATGGGGTACCACGCATCTAGAACTCTACATGAAGGCTGTTCTACAGTCGGGTCATAACAACAACGCAAATACCAATCCCTCACAAATTACAAACATAAAGGATCGGAAGGGAGTTTGTTTTATTTACCACAAAAGAGGTGGCTGTTCATCGGAATTTTCCAGTTGCCAGATATTTGAGACCTTTAGCAATTTTTTTCAATGCACAGCGAATAAAAAGTTATCTATAACACATATGACACATTTTTGACGATTTTTTTAATACTAGATGCAACTCGTGTCCAATACCAGCATAAGGACGATCGCTTCCTGACTGTATGTGCAGACATCGGCGATCCTATGGCTGCGGATAAAACATTTGTACCGTCAACAACCATCACGTACCTCTGATACGAATTAGATTCCGTGAAAATGGAGGTTCGCTTTCCCACGGACAAACTAGAAAATGAAAAGAACTTATAAAATTATATCTGGCTCTAAATAAAATTACTCTCAAGAAGTTGCAATCCATCATAGGATCTTTTAACTTTGCTTGCGCAGTAGTTTTGCCGAGACGAGATTTTCTTAGGCGACTACGCAACCTGACAAATGGTATCTCAAAATCGCATCACCACATTAGACTAAGAAAAAAATAAAAGAAGATTTAAGGGCCTGGCAAAAACTTTTAATGGCTGATCTTTATTCTTACCTGAAATTTGGCTGACTTCTGACACGTTGGACCTGTACACAGATGTTTCTGCCTCTTTCGGAAAAGGTGCGATCCTAGGCACACACTATTTCTGTGGCATTTGGGATGAGACATGGGCATATTAAAATATAAAGCTTCTAGAATTCTACCCCATCCTTCTGGCCGTTGAGGTCTGGGGAGAACACTTATCAAATAAATGTATATATTTCCACACTGACTATCAAGCCTTAGTTGAAATAATAAAAAAGCAATCCTCTAAGGACACAAAAAATCATACATTTCATTCGTAAATTTGTACTAGCTTGCCTTAAATATATCTTGGTCAGGGCAAAACACATCCCGGATATACGCAACAGACTCGCCGATGTCCTTTCTCGCCAACAGGTTTCGAGTTTCCACACCATGGCTCACACCCTCATCGCATTCCGCTTCTTCCATCCTTGCCCAGCTAGAGAGCACTCTTGACCATTTGCTTAAAAGCATCCTACACCCAGCTACACAAACCACATACAAGAAGGATTGGACGCTATATAAAGAGTTCACATCAGATGCTTTGACCGAGTTATCTCTCCCAGTTTCAATAACCAATTTCGTCCTTTTCATAGCACACTTAATCAACAAGAAATATGCAGCATCATCGATATCCACTTTTATTTCTGCAGTTGGATATGTGCACTAACTGAACTGAACGGCTTCGCACACCTTTCATCTTTCCTTATTCAAAAACTCATTCAAACCATTTACAAAAGTAAATCTCATGATGTTCGTTTGCCAATTGACAAAATTGTGCTGGATAAGCTTCCAGTTTCTATGCATACCATCTCAAACTTTTTCAGAGTTACCATGTTTTGACCATGTTTACATTGGTTTTCCATGCCTTTCCCAGAATAGGACAGATTACAGTGCAAACAACTGCACATCAGAATGATAATCTGATACAATTATCTCAAGTCACTTTATTCCCACAAGCGTCTTACAATCACTTTTCGACACTTCAAGCACGGCTCGGGACAACCATACATATTGCGTGTTGCTGCCCAACGAAATCCTGCGACATGTCCGATAACTCATTTACAAGCATAAATAACCCTCAGGGATAATACTCCAGAACCGCGTTTAACGAACCAAAATGGGCAACCAGTTTCCAGAGTAGAATTTAGAACAGAATTTAGAACAGCGCTTTGCTTTTGTGGCTTTAACTGTAACCATTTCAAATCCCATAGTTTCATAATTGGGGCCGCCACTAAAGCGGCCAGACCAGGTTTCAGTGACAACCAAATAACGGAATTAGGCCGCTGAAGATCAGATGCATTTAAGAAATACACAAGGTTAGGCAAAAGGGTTTCAGCGTTGTAACACTTCATTCACTTTTTCTAAGATCGTCATTCTGCCGTGTGTGCTACTTTCTCATTCAGGTCTCGTGGATTGCACAGACCTAGACCCATGGGCATCGACCGTGCTTTGCTCAGGTATTATTCACTCGACCCAGACTAATCTGTGTCTACCTGCCTTATCGACCCCCAGGAGTGTATGAGGGTACTCTAACAGCTCCGGAAGACCAACGGCGCATTCTGGAAGTACACGCATCTGTTTTAAAGTTTCTTCCCAATCCTCCATAAATGCTGAATATATCCTAATTACCGGGGCGTATGAAGGTGCTCTACTGTCCCGGCACTACAGAATTCATCGGTTTAATTTTGATCAACTCTGATATTTTCATTTCTTTGATACTAGACATTTTTCTACTTTGCCCCATTCATGTTTTTGTGGCTGCCAGAAATGTAGCAAGTTCTATTTGCTGTATTTCTGTTTATGGCGGTTGCAGCCTCAAAACATTTCTCTATTACACGTTATGACTCATTGTTCAATTTCGTAGCACGTTTCCTCGACAGATTTTGTCCAAATAGTTAGGTTAGGCTACAAATACATAGCAAATATTTGGTCCACTAATATCATTTATGTTCAATATAAAGGCACGAAAGTGTCCAGCATCAAACACAACATTTGTCTTTGTTTTAATTATGTACCCATATACTTTGACTTTGTAATATTTGCACGACTGACCAAGAGAATTCAGTCTTTTCACTCTCTTATCTTCCTCTAGACTCGACTTGATCGATGGCGGTTGTTGTTGTAGGGCTTAACGCCATTTTTCAGCATAAGATAGGCTATACATGGCGGCCAGTATTAATGGTTGAGGAAGAACCCGGAAAACCCCCGGAAAGAACCACCGACCCACGAGAAACTACTGGCAAGCTTTCTCACATAACCACATTAGCCGAATCCGAGACTCGAACCGACGCAGACAGAGGTGAGATGGCAGTGATCCGTAACGGTGAGCGCTTTGGACTACTCGGCCACTCGGGGCCCCTATCGATGGCGGTAAGAGTAGGCTGGTATATGCACATCTAATGCTACGATCTCATCACACAAGTTAATAACAGAGAACCCTGAATTTTCATTCACTTTTTTATGACGATAACTTACACCCCTCCTCTACTTGTGCAAGAACACACACACACACACACACACATATATATATATATAAACCAAGTACATAAATAAAGAAAATATTTAACTGTATAGTTAAAGACATATTCAAGTAAACACAATACTAGTTTATTACACGCTTATGAAGTACATTCATGATTAAACATATGAATCTGAACAAAATTAAATTAGAACATAATTAGGTACACTTTGGGTCCCAAGGCTGTGTAAGATAATTTGAAAATAGTTTCCCATGGTACCACCATTTCTTCGTTGTTGTGGGGAGACAGCATAGTCTCAACTTTCTCAAGACTGAAGCTGCTTTTATCAATCCTTACACGTCGATCTACACATCGATTTAAAGCTAAACAAATCTCATAGCGAGACGAATCGCCTCATCCAACCATCCCACTCATATATGCATTTTCCTTTTAAAAGCGCAGTTGACATATGTGTGTTAGAACCTTCATTTAACATATGGTAATGTAAGTTGCTGCAGATCGGTTAGTTGGTTCTAAATACGCATCAGTAATGTTGTACTGTCTTCTTACATCGTACAAGTTAGTTTCGTCTGTAATTGCTATGCTTTGTGATTCCTGACCAGATACTGTGGCGGCCACACTTTCAGAAACACAATGGTCTTGGTTGCCGATACTAGAATAGTAGTGAACATCGATATGATTGTATGCTTCATCACCTGAGGCGTCTCTTTGAAACTCTCTTCTTCTTTGACAGTACCTTAAAATATTAATTGATAGAATGCACCATTAAGCAAAGTAAGTCACATTCCGGGGCAATCGCTATAACCCCTTTCAAGTGTGTGTGTGTATATATATATATATATATATATATATATATATATATATATATATATATATATATATATATATATATATATATATATATATATTTATATATGCGTGTGTTTAATTTTTACCCGATGATTGTAGATTGTAACGATCATTTTTAAAAAGCATAGTACAGAGCTAATTCGCTTCCATGCTCGTAGATTCTATTATGGGATATGATGATATTAATCGATTGTCTACAGCCTCGTACTGAACATGTGTACCTTTATAGTTAGTTTGCCACTGCTATGATTGAATATTGCGACATATGTTACGTGGGTTTGTCTTGTAACATATGGCAAGGAGGATGAATTGCGACATGGCGTCGTAGTAGAGTCGTGGTGATGTATCTAAGGAGAGAAGCAAACAATTTCCCTATTCCTATTGATACATCAGCACATTCAAGACCTGTAATTCATTCGGAACACTAATCTTTTGGACTGGTTTCTGAAGGTTTAGGACTTTTTGGACTAAATTTACGATATTGCAAGTTCCTTTTAATTTTTCAACTTATACCCAAGATAATTAAATTATTTGAAGTTTCTACAGTACGTGTTTACTTTGCTTCCTACTGTTTAAGACCATATGGATAATCATTTTCAAATTTAAAATACGGGTAGATGTATGTTTATAAGAGTCTAAAATGTTTAAAAGTACCTGAAAGTGACGATGTACGAAAAAACATGTAGTTGAAAGCCAGCAAAATCAAGTAAGATTTCACCACGACTATTTATTTTAACTGTGCTTTGTTAATAGATGATGACCTACTGTAAGGTACCATCAAGACTATTTCCTAAGCGCATTGTTCAATCATGATTACAGATTCTTTCACGTTTAATATGAGAGCCCTAAGAGTATTCGGTCATCTAAATTGAAAGTATTTTACAGTCAAAATGCATCTTTTGCACCTTTTTTAATGAATCATGATGAAAAACAATAATAACCAGATCATCTCAAGTATATGCATTGCATTTTCTATTTGTTATTGTCCAATGCTATACTAGTGTATTATTGTAACAGGTCTTAATGTAACCCTGTTACTACACTAAGCTTTTGACAAGAGAATCTGCTTCTTAATAATCCTCTAGAATTTGTGAAGCTCTAATTAATAGTTGATAATAACAGCCGTAATGATGATTTTGTTAGAGATATTGATGATAATTATTGTATTAATGATGAAGTTTGTGTTAGTAATGGTAAGTTTATAACAAGAAAGGTGAAAGCTGACTAATGCAAACCTTCACATTTTTCCAGAACCAAGAATGTCATGAACCAGACGTAAACAAATGCATCGTTTCTATTACGAAACGTAGTAGTGCTTGACAATAGATTGTATTGTGTAGGTCCCGTTTAGATCTGATATGTCACAGTGCAAGTATCAAAATAAGCGGGATAAATGAAGAAACAAAATATGAGCAGCCGGTCGAATAGATCAGGAGGCTATCGAGGGATCCATAGGAAGGCTGAAAGGAGCAGACTCTAAAATTTCTGTGATCGTCGAATCGACACCACGAGATAAATATCATACGTTCCACGTTGTCATCATACATAATTCACTATTACTATTTGTATGAAAATTCAAGTCAATATAACTGTAAAGTTTAATTCAATGCCACTATATTAGTTAAAGTCAATTATAAAGCTATCATACTAGTTGATGAAGTCTATAGAAGTCCTGCTTTATAAAAGTTTGTTCATACAGTGATCATATCACTTTGATAGATCCAATTATGAACCATATCTGTTTTAAGTTCCATGTACTAATCATATTTAGTGACATACGTTATTATCAGTTCATATACAGTATCATTTGTGTTGTTTTGGAGAAAGGTTGTTGTTGTTGTTGTTATTATAGGGCTTAACGCCATTTTTCAGCACAAGATAGGCTATACATGGCGGCCAGTATTAATGGTGGAGGAAGAACCGGGAAAACCCCGGAAAGAACCACCGACCCACGAGAAGCTACCGGCAAGCTTTCTCACATATCCACATTTGCCGAGCCCGAGACTCGAACCCTTGGAGAAAGGTATGTTTAAATCGGTTGCATTGATCATTTACATCTATTATTAATAAAAAATGTAAGTGTCATGATTGTGTTTCACTTTTTTTGCTAGATTCATTCTCACCAGGATTCAGTTCTGTTACAGCACGAATATATCTTGATACACGAAGATTCTTTTTAAACTCTATACTGAGAACTCGCAATGTCCATTTCACTGCCCATGTTATGTGTATTAACCACTTCTTATATTTAATTTATAATTAAATGTTCCTTGTTTTATATTGCTGTTTTGTCGATACTACAGCTATAAATCTTTAACATCCACGAAAATGTTGTAAAATACCATTAATTCAGTAAAATATTAAGTCTCTAATTAGAATTCTTCCTAAATTTGTTCACAACGCGATGTTTAGCATTCCCATCACCTGTAACTAAAACTAAAACAAACTACAAGGTACAATCATGTTATTAGGCACTAACCTAGGCAGCATCTGAAGGAATTGTTTAGTTTCTATGATACTTAATGTGTGTGTGTAATACAATAGTGAGGTGGAATAAGGTGTTTAACAATCTGTGCTATTTATTGATAATGGGTTTTATGTTTTCATTGTTACCAATTTAAGTAGCATAACTTTAGAACCAATTAGATATTTGCATCCATCATAACACTAGCACAATGACAAATAAAACACTCATTTATCTGCTTGTCAGAATGCCAACGAAAATTATATAACTTCGGGTGGCTATGTTTGTTCACAAATAGCATCAAGATAAGTACAAGAATAAACCGAATTGGCGTCATCTAAATTAATCAAGTTCTGATCACATAATCTTGTTCTCTTACTCTTTCATTCCGGCAAATGAATTACTTTCCACTGTGTTTGTAACAGTATCCCTTTCAGTCATGATCACTATTGTTGTTATATTAGTGCCTTTTATCTAATGTGAATATTTTCCAAGTTAACTTTAAACGTTTAGCCCAGACTTTTCCACTTGAACGATCTGACCTGTCCTGTTTACCCAGTAACTTTAGAAATGTCTGCACTACCTTTAATTTACATTTCCAGAAAATCAAGTGAATAAAGCAAACGATGCTCTAGAAAACGTAAGCATCATTTTTAAGTTAGATTAGTTGATCAAATAAGACGTTGTTTGCTTTGATTTCTCTCGTTTGACTAGCTTGTCTATACTTCTGGTTACGTTGCACTCCACTGATGCTTATTTTAAGAACATGCCAACTAAACAAGAATACAGTCCAAAGAAAATAGTCTGATACATATCCAAAATGGTAGTCAAAAACGTAATTGTGCATTTCACCAAAAAGTTATTGCAAACCTCGTGATAGGTACTATCTTAAAATCTAAGACAATAAGAATCAATCAATAATCTTGAATGCAAACGAATAGGAAGCATGACAACAAATACATAAATCAAGTGTATCACATATATGCAAAACAAAAAAATGTCTCGGATAGCAAAATTGCTTTGTGTTCCATTAATTGAATTTCATCAAAAATGGTTAATTTATATGAACCCTGCATATATTTCGCATAGAAACAACAAGACACAAGAAACAAATTATTGTACAAGTGAAGCACAGGATACATCTAAACCAAATAAAAATGCCTAAAACAAAGGTGAAATAACACACAACAAAAACGTTCCATGACAAAACGATGTTGAGGAACGCTAAGTAACAGTAGCATCTTTCAAAATTGTTAACGTTAACTGTATAACTGGTTATTTAGTGGATACTGCATTAGCTTTATAATTATCTTTTATATTCTTTCAATATGTGTAAACTATACGTTAAATGAATAATCGTATCGACTGTGGTCTAAAATAGCGCAGTTTTCTTTAAAAATATATGTTGTGCCTAATTGTAACATTCTGAATACAGATTGTTAATCTTCCGCTGTTATATATTATATTATATTATATTATATATTACATTATTTATATTATTTTACCTTTTGCAGATGAACAGGAATGTTAAGATAAGCAACAGACCTCCAGCTCCAGCACCTCCTCCAATAAAATATTCCTTCTGGATTATAAATGATGTTGCTGAAAAAAGAACATAATTAAGCTCGTTTGAAACAAAGTATATTTTTATGTATAACAACATCTCAGAAATAGTTTACAGCCTAGAAAAGGTTGTTAGTATAGTTAATAAATATAGATCCTAAATACAATAGTTTTGTTACCTCGGAAGAATAAAATATAATGGCGTGCGTTATGTTGCACGGGATTTTAAAAGAATCTCATATTGTACGTTTTAAAAAGGTGGAATAACAAAGCTTTATCAAACTTTGCTGAAATAATGAACCTGAAGATCTGGGTCCATGTCGTTTTTTCCATTGATTACCCCAAGCAGATATATTTGACAGTTTATTCTCGAAAATCTCTGGGCTGAAATTGAAATATATAGATGGCAGAACTTGCCTATTTTGAAGTCAATACTAATTAACTTGTGTTAAAGTAAATTCGAGATTTGTCCACTTTGTTCTTTTCTCGTGTTACAATTCAATAACTGCTAACGACAAAGTGTTATTATTTTTATTTCATTCTTCTCCGGACTTATCAGTATGTGCTTCCCATTTTGAGTTTAACCTTCCAAGAGGAAAAGAATATCTCGACAGTCGTACGTTGACAGGAATGCAATTTAGTTTTGCAGAATAAGGCCGTTTCAGTTCTTCGGAAGTGTTCACACTCTAATGTGATCCAGTTTCGCAAAGCAAAGTTTCCTATTACCTCCGACAAGAGGGCATTAATACGAAATGCAGTAGATGACTCTAAACGAAAAAGAATTTTAGTGGCTGTTCCTTTAATAGTGTTTAATATTGTGATTAATTAGACTGTATCCAGCAAACTGTGTAGACCTAGTTCTCATCCAGAATTAGACATGGATACGACTTATGTTCATGCAAAGATAATATATTTTGGTAAAACCGAGGTCTTTGCTCCAAATTTAAACTTAATTTGATTGCCTTATTTTCCAGCAGACTGTTCATGATAACTATAAGCACGAAAATGAAGCATTTAAGATGGTCTATTAACCACCCACCTCCCTAAAAAGCCCCATTATATTAACAGCAACAAACGAGATTACTGCAATTTTGTATATATTTTGCCAGCAGTTTGAGTGTGCTGTCTCTTCAGCCCCATACTTATATTGTGTTTCTATCTTTTCGAAATTACATTTATGAGGTCGAGATAGAGATACGCTTAGCGATTTTGAATCAGCATCACGACAGCAAAATAAGTAAATGTATACTTAATCTGAACGCGTTCGTTTCTTAAATAACATTTATTTATTTAAATAATTGATTTTACCTATGACTGTTGAATCAATGATGCCAAGTGCAGGTGTAACGTCTTTATTTCCAGACGCTGCTTCATCCGTATATCCCTTGTAAAGTAGCTCTGTAGTTGTTGTGACCAGTAGATCTCCTATAAGTGTGACTGGTGAACTTCTTGACAAACCGTTTTCTGCCGAAGTGAAGAAAATATTTTCGCCATATTACCATGTTTATGTCTTTGTCTTGTGCATTTGCAGCCCTTGTATATTTTACACGTTACAATCCAGTAACATCAAAGTAATGTATTTATAAAGAGTAGAAGCAGTATATAACAGGCATGATGTGGCAGTAAATGTTTTCCGATAAATAAGAATGCCTCCGACTGTCAAAGCATACTCGGACATTCCTCAAGATAGGTACAACATATTTTATGTATTAAACATGCAATTCATCCATCTGACATAGCTAGCCTGGCCTACGACTTGGGTATGGTGAGATAACAGAGAAAGAAAATAGGCATTGTTCATTAACATCCTTGCTAGGGTTAATGCTCATATTATTTTAATGATAACAAATGCTTTGAAAAAGAGAGGGTTGTCAGCAACTCACTTGTAATCAGCACTTTAAGACTGAGCTTGTCTATATGCCGTGACATTGTCAGCATTATATTGCCATTATCCTTGAACTAGTTCATATTTAGTTTATCTTAAAAGCAATTAATAGTTCGTTTACGTATCCTTACGTAAGATCTTATAATATTTAAGAAAGACGGAGTTCATGTTTGCAAGTCAAAATGTATTGCCATTATTCAAAAGGCAACATTACCTGCAGTATACTTGTAGCTTATCTATAGTTTTATTTTAAAACCAGTTCCACAATCCCTTACGATAGTCAGCAATGATTTCTCATACAGATTATACTGAAACAAGCATCAAATTCCTATCATTATCAGATCTATCAATTAATTATGTCCATGCAAAATAAACTTATATAACTGATCCATGTACCTAAAAAAATAATTGAAAGATACAAACATGTCCAAGTAATTATAATCTAGGTAATCTGTACAGATTATCCAGGACATAAATGTGCAATAAGACAATAAAGTGTGAACGCATTAAACAATTCATATCATTTACATAGACTGTGAAGTGTAGAACCTTTTATTCAACATTATTTTTAAATGAAGGTTTCTTCTAAATTAAAACTTTTTACCATAAGATGTTAAATAGATTCATGTAATTCATCTGCCCACCTTATAACACGAGATACTACACTAAATCATTTGATGGGTTACATTTCCTTTTAAATTATACATTAACATACCTTCGATATATAGTATTGCTGATTTATATACCATTCCACTTTTTTGACCAATGAGGACATAGATTCCCTGATCTAACAACTGCGGTGACTTTACTGTAATCATTAGATTATTTCCCTTGATGCTGCATTCCCGCTGGCGATTATACTTAAGAAACGTAATGCATCTCCTGGCTGTTTGGTCAACAACCATTACGGCTGTGTCTGTCATTTTGCAGAAGAACTTAATATCGACCAGCTCATTCGGTGCTAATAATGGCAGCATCAAATCCAGTTCAACTTGCTTTCCTATACGGGTTCGGAAAACTTCATCTGAAATACAACTGTATTCAACTGACATTTTCACAATAGGTGCCGTCATAACCAAATGTGGCTACATCGAACTGTGAACTGTTTTGATTTCTCTCGAAATAACAGTGATACAGTTCCCTAACTGTTAATAATTTAGTAATTTTCAAATTATGTTTGTCAGAGTAAATATCGTCTGTTGTGCGGTTTCATAATAAATGACCTATTACTTGCATATTTTCTATACACCACCCACAACAATTCTTAGACCAAAAAACCTAACACATACATATTTTATAATCCCCAACTTTTTACCCGGGATCATTGTATTTTGCATTAGATTTAGGAGAATCGCTCATCTAACTTCCAACCGTACGAGTTCGAATCTTTACTCGACCAACGTGGATATGTGGAAAAGCTTGCCAGTAGCTTAGAGAATAGTGTGGTTCTCCTAGGGGTCGTCCCAGTTCAAATCTCCACCAAATATCTTGACCGCTGTGTATATTTCATCATGTGCAAGCACGATGCGTTGACCCCTTCCCCCCCCCCCCCCGCCAAAAATAATGTATTAGTTTGTTTAGACGTTTTAAAATATAAATGTCTGAGAAATATGTCTTCTTCCCTGACAAACAAAAGAATATTTCGGGATTTAGTTTTATTCGGGCCGGTTTGAGTTGATATTACGTGTGCACAGATAAATCCAAAACCTGGACAAAAGAAACTAAAAATCTTGATATTTTTTGTCTTATATTATTTTTCACGAATTTGGATTTTATACATAATCTCTTGATCTATATGAAATGTCAAGTTGTATTGCCGAGAGCAAACAGTTCTTGTTTAATACAGTTGGTGAGGTATTAGTGTTTAAGTCAAAGATATAAGATTTATCGTCTTTGCCGCAACCATTTGTGTGTGCTACGACAGGACAAGACATTCCAGAAGCTTTTGAAATGGTTGAAATTCAGAGCTAGTTTTGTTAACTATTCGTCCGTTTTCCTAAACAATTAAGAAGGCACAGTGTTTAGGTTGAAATACACATGTGGTCCAACAGAATTACACGGGAGTGTCATCTCCAAACGCTAGCTAAAAGTTCTGCAAGGTATGGAATCTAGCCGTAAGTAACCGAATTTTTCCAAACAAAAGTGCAAATGATAGCCAGCCAATAGTAACCGTATTCTTCCAAATGCGACTCAAGTGATATCTAGCTTGAATGTCTTCGATTATCAATTGAATAAATGAAGTTTAGAGCTGCAATATGTCTTCTTCTGGAATAGCAAATAGATCATGAAGTTACAATCGTAAAGCAAATATATCCTGCACATGATTTCTTCATCCATCAGCACCGCAATAAATGCTCTGTCGAAATCACTGGAACCTATGAAATGTTATACATATCGTCCCTATGACTATTTCCCAAAATATTCGTGTATTATCAACATCAGAAAGTAGTGAAATATATATAGAAGATAATAATTCATAATGCGCAAAACATTCCTTACAAGTTCACTGGATCCAGTATGGGATCACGTGTGTCACGGAATGATTAAGATAAATGCAATTATCCAGGAATTAAACCTTTAAATTGACCATGTTTGAACTAGATTATTGCAACTTTTTGTTGATGCTGGTAACAATCGTGTTGACCTAGAAATGGATGAGCCATATCGACATCTGTTATTTTATGTACCTGTATGTAAGCGCAAATTATATCCCGGATATTTCATTGTCATAGTAGTAGTTATAGGCAATTAAGCAAAGTTAATGAATTATTTGAAAGAAAATGTGTCGGCTGCAAAAGACAATTGCATTTGTGTTTGGCTCTCTTATTCTAGTATTCTTGGTATAAGCCACTCTGTTTCAATGTTCTAAGGCGGCGTATCCATTAATATTCCTTTTCTTTCCTGGTTTCGGAACTCCATTTGGGGTTGTGAGCAATTGCAATAAGTGTTATATCACTAAAAGTGTTTCAGGGGAAGGAGAATTGTTATGCGACCGGGCTTCTGTACAGCTTCTTTGTCATCTAATCAGATCAACGAAGATGATTCTTTTGTGTTTTCAGTTTCTCCGATATAATGAAGGCTAAAGATATTACATGTGATGAGAATTACATTCTCTGTTTTGCACGTTTTGTTCGGACCATATATTTCGTTTTTCTCTAGTCAATGTGCTAGAAAATGTCCTGGTCTGTATCACAGGTTTACGGGTTTTGCACCTTTTATTGCCACACAGGCCAGATTGACTAGGGTGGTCTTCATTAGTGATTGGCGTTAGCTTCGCCCTGACAAGGATGTCCTTGAGGTTTTTTTTGGTCTCCGGTAGGCTCCTAAAGGCTTGTTCAGGAGGATTAACGTTAGTGCGATAGACGATTCCCGGTGATTTTATCTACTATTAGGTTGTCTGGATGGTCGGTCAGGATAAATAGAATCCTATCAGCCTTTTCCTTCTCTCCATGTTTTAGTAGGTCAGGTCCTTGATGTAGCCTCGGTAAATTAAATGTTTAGATAACTATTCAGACCATTTTAGGAATGTCTCATCGTTGGTGCACATTCTGCGTATCCTCAGTGCCTGGCTATATGAGATGTTTTTAATGTCATGTTTTGAATGACGGCTGGATGGGAAGAGATACTGGTGTTTCTCATTTTGGTTTCGGTACCATGTCGTGTCCTGAACATGTGATGGTAATATGTGGTCATGTGGTCTCATAACATGATCCAAATATTATGATATTCTCTCTGTTGGATGCCCATTACCGGAGATTATATGTCTGCCCGGGTTGCCTTGTTTGTAGATTTTATGTAGAAGATGAAATATACCTGTCATTGGGTTTTTTCTGGATTTAAGTGGGTTTTCAATTGCTGGTATATGCGTACGCTCTCTATGTCAATAAAAAATATTTACCAGCATCCGCGACAAGTTGTACTAACTTAAACAAACTAAAATGTAAAGGTATAAGTCCTGTAGAAACACACACGTAAAGTTTTGCAAACACAACGGCTTTTCTGTTTAACTTGTTTGTCTTGTCTATATTTTGTATTTGCCTTTGAAAAAGGCTCATTAAGAGTCCAACGCGCTTAGGTACTAGTTTTGCGAAAGCAAATTGCAGCCACCTGTTGCGCTGACGCAGGAAAGATTATTATATCAAATTCAAGCAATTCAAAGTTGGCGTTTGCAAAGAGAAATTGTTTGTGATGCATTAAAGTGACCACATGGTATGAATTTTTGACATCATTATATATCATTGAAGCAAAACATATAGATAAAATAAAACACCATTGGGCTAAGACTCTTTCTTAATATTAGAATTTTGAGGAATAGCATGTTTGCAGTTACCTTATTACAGTTTTAGATTATTCAGCAGAGAAATTACCACACGGCAAAATTGATGTAACCAAGACATAAGCAAGGTTTTAAAAAATATTATTACACTGAATAACAACGTCAATGTAATTTTAATCATAAATCTTCGAATTATTATTGGCGAACCATGCTGCGGGCTTCAAGTCGCCCGGCACGTGATAAACAGGTAAAATGTGTGATTACGAAAACCCACACAAATAGTCGACAAAGCGGCATTCGAAATTTGAAGCATATTTTAATAGAAGTACCCATCATTTAACCAATTCATAAATTTACTTTTCTATTTATCTTTGAACTTTTGATTCAACCTGTACCAAAGAGTGAATGTGCTCAGATAAATTTCAAATATTTAAGCATTCCTATTCCATTCTACAAATGTTTATGGTTCCTTCTTCTCGACAGTGTGTGAGTGTGTTGAAGTCTGTTACATGGAGTGACTTGCAGGTCAACACGGCCATTATAATCCTTGCAAATAAGAATGGTCATCAAAGCAGGTTCAGAAATATTTAGCCATTTCACTTCATTTAACAGTCAGTTATAAACTATTTTACTTTACTAACACAAAATTCCCGGATACAAGGCCCGGGATTAGATTACTGTGTTAGTAATGTAACAATGTATGACTAAGTAGTCAGAATGTGATAACATCCTTCGTTTATTGCGTGACAATAAGATAAAAGTTAACTTCCTTTTGAAGACAATGTACTCACTTGACATTTAATAAAATTCTGCAGGTTAACTTCTTAGCATGGTCTCACACTGTGGCCTAAACTTGGTTTTCTAAAAATTATAAGCATCTGAATGGAAACTGTGTGTAATGACTTGCATGCATTCAGGTTAATATGCGGGCTCTTAAATTCCGAAATTTGTCGCATCACAATCAAACCAAATAGTTTTGACCCCAAACGTCTCGATAATAAGCGGTCTCAGTGTTATTAATTGTATAATTATTACCATTAGTAGTTATAGTAGTGTTATGCATTTATACAGTCATTATTACATACTTCGTCTACTTCGTCTAATGTTCGTTCAATATCCTTGCTCAAATCTGGAAACGATTACATCATAGCTACTTTATTGAAATTGAAATGCCTTACATACCTACCATGACAATGTCCCTTTAGTTCAGATATCAAAGAAAAATATCATCTTGTTGTTACATATCTTGGTACCTGACTCATTCAAACGTTTAATTATTACAAGTTTTACAATTGTTTGTAAACATTATGTAATAATAATATTAACAATAATGTTAGTAGAAGTAGTAGTAGTAGTATCAACAATATATTTCATAACTGCTGTTTTACTTCTCACTAAATCATTGAGCATCGCGGCATGAATGAGTAAATTCATGATAGAAATGTAAATGCAGCAGAGTTAAATGTAATAATGTAATTTGAACAAATTGCTAGCGTTACAAGAACAATGGTTGTTATCCCTGTTAGTATGAATAGTAGTTCTTTTTATGTACGAACAACATACTAGCATCAATATTGCAAATACTATTTACGAAACTGTTCGATGTTGGACATTTTCCAGAATATTGGTCAATGGCTATCATCATGCTAATTTTGAAGAAAGAGGTGCAAATGAATGCTCCAATTGCAGAGGAATTAGTCTACTACCTGCATTATGCAAAGTTTTTACATCGATTTTAAATAACATAATAAATGAATTGGCGGAGGAACTACTTGGCGAAGTGCAAGCAGAATTTATGTGGGGGTATTTCCACAGCGGATAATATTTAATGTTTTATGCATTAATATTCAACAAAACGTATGGGTAGATTCTATAAAGTATTTATTGACTATGAAAGGCCTTTGATAGAAAAGAGATACGTTTACTGTACCACACTAGTTAGTGAAAACGCTAGGGGTAAAATGTTAAGAATCATTAAGGCAATTTATAGTGATATAATATCAGTTGCTAAGTACAATATTTTTATTACCGATGTATTTAATTCCATTTTCGGCGTGTGCCAAGGTCTTGTTTTATCGTCTTTACTCCTTTATTATTTTTGAATGATTTTAAACCCTTTTTTGCTGAAAGAAAAGGGGAGTATCTGTAGAAGCCATAGAACTATTTTTTTTTCACTGCTGTATGCAGACATTTTATTGCCTTTGATGACCACCAGTTGCAAATTATGCTCATAGGTTGCATACATATTGCAAAAAGTGGCAATTAAAGGTGAATACGGGAAAAAACAAAGTGGTTGTATTTCGAAGAAGTTTCTATCTCCGAAGTTGCGAAGAGTGGTACAATAACCATACAGAGGTAAAGATTGAATCATATTATAAGTATTTAGGATGCATATTTTCTTTTAAAAACGATTGGTATATGTGCCAGAGAAGCAGTCCGTAATACAACACAAGGCTAAAGGAGTGTACATAGTGTATAAATAACCATTATAGCAATTTATAAATACCAGTTACAAAAAGCAATTCCTCCCCAAATTCATCTCGTACACTTTTGGCGTAATACTTCCCTGAGTCCTCGATGGAAACATTCTGAAGAGTAAAGCTTACGCTTGTTGGAATGTTAAAGTCTACATAAAGTATCCTGTTCCCATATTCGGCTGCGATCGTACTTAAGCACTCGTCATCCTGATTGTAAAATTCCATAATTTTCTTCACTAGTTTAGTTTCCCTTCTTATGTCAAGAAAGTATATTTCTATCTGATCACACACATATAAATATCTTTGAAAATCGATGGCAATAGACACATCTGATCCTTTCTCCACAGCAATTGTTTGCTCTGAAAAGAGTGAAGGCATATATATATATATATATATATATATATATATATATATATATATATATATATATATATATATATATATATATATATATATATATATATATATATATATATATATACATACATACATATATATATATATACATACATATATATATATATATATATATATATATATATATATATATATATATATATATATATATATATATATATATATATATATATATATATATATAAAGAGAGAGAGAGAGAGATAGAATGACGATAACGACAATGATGACATAACTCATCATTTTGTCTGCATCCGATCCAGGATGACTTATAATGTATGATCATTGTTTAGAACTTTAACACAACGAAAGTTAATTCAAAAACAGAATTTGTATCACTAATACTTTTGTGAAAGTGTTTTTTCTACTGAAGTTAGTGATCTTGAGACTTACCGATGGATGATTGGACGAATCCGAAAAGGAGAAAATATCGGAAAAGCACTGAATTTAAAAACATTCTTACAACTCTTGAGTGGGACACTTCTAACTGGGATCACCAAATCATCAAAGTCGCTATGGCGCTTACTACTTAAACACACAATCTCGTAAATTATATAGCTTTCCTTTACGTCATGACAATAATGTTCGGAAGTGAGAGTTATCTCAAAATCTCTTTTCTATCAAAATTGTCTATTTCCTTTCTGCACGACAAAACTAGTATTCACACAGGAGGGTGACACGTCACATTTTTACAACTGTTGACTACTAAAAGCAATTACCTCGTTATGATGTCCGATGCGTGCACCTAAGTGACCAGTTCCCACATAACACAAATGTTGTACTAAGGCAGTTGCCACACCTGACCTCAAGACAATGTAAATTAACTCAAACTAAGATAAAATTAGCAAATTGTATCGCAAGCCATTATTTTGCAGTCAGCAGCCGGAAATATTAATTTAATAGCACCGGTATTCGTCATAAAACCCTTACAACTATATGCAAAAGTGAGCTTTCAAAATCTGCAGGAGTATTGCAAGTAATGGCTTGCACTGGCTGACTCGAAGATTACCTCAGTCTCTTTCAATCTGTAAATTTTCATATAAAATGCATCCTCATTTTGGACGAAAGGGGAAATTAATATACTTACCTTTTAAATGCCTTGTTCATATTAATTTTTGCGAGCCTGAGACGTCGCTCTACCACTGACATAAATCAAGACGATGAAAATTATACTCGTAGAAAAAATTGTATCAGAAGAGTGGTGGCAGAAACTGGAATTTGCATATTAATCACCTTGAATCACAATCATGCAACGTGCACAGTTCTTATCTCCTAATATGCTGGTAATACGTGTCTGTGTTGTAACAGAAATGAACAATAAAGCTACCCGACTTCTCTCTGGTATGCTGAAATACACATTTTGTGCGGAGTATTTAACATTTCTGAAAAAGAAACTGCGAAACCTGATACTCTTTCAAGTAGTTCTAATCTAAAAATAAAATCTGGAAGCCTTTTCTCATTAGTCCAAACTACTAATTTAATTAGATCCTGTAAAGAGTCTCGTAGACTACCTTAGGTTCGGGTTGGGTGCTCCCAGCATTATCTTTAATTAATGCAGAAGACCCACCCTAGCTCGTTTTTGTTAGAAATTGAAGTAGTGATAGAGATGCAAAGCTCCAAGCCCCCAGTCAGCGAAATTACTGAGTATACAAAAGGTGAAATTCAAATAAACAACAAACTTAATGCCATTCAATTACAGATAGTCCTTCCTCAAATGAAATTCAATATTCAAAACCCTATCACTCATCTTTCACTCGATCAAGTGAAGGTCTATTTCATCATCTTGTGTGATATATTTTCCTCCTGTGCTGTGTTTCTACTCATCTGTAGTAATTCTTGGCTGGTACCCAGTACCTCTTCAGTCCAACAACCACGTCCTTTACCCTTTCACTTCCTCCACTTCCCTCTCTATCATTTTCTTTCTCCCTGAGACTCGGGACCAACCGTACCAGGGTAATTCCCTTCTCTGTCTCCTACAGCTCCTCCGGTCCCTAAAAGCTTCCTGTCCGAACACACAGGGACATTAGTATATTCCTCTACTATATAGTATCACACTAAACAACAATATATCATCAGACAAGCCATTACATTCTTTGGTCACGCATTCGTACACATCGAAATACCCATACTTTCTGGTATGGCATACACGATATCAACTGCTTATCATGCATATATCAATAGATTTCATCCCATCGGTATATATAGATTCTCAATCTTATTATACAGAAAAATATCACATGATCAGACGCATTTCTGTACAATACACTTCGACAAAGTGTACACAGATATCCTCATATCCATGTGCTGATATATCCTTACACATTATACTCCTACAAAGCATCCACAAATAGTCAAATACTCCTATTAACTAATGTTGCACACTGCAGCCATTATACAAAGTTATAATTCAATTGAACATTTGCAAATCTAGAATATCACATGAATAAACGCACGAGATTACTACGAATTAACCAAATAGCGAATTACAATATTAATTCTTTACATAAACATTGTTCATATCTCAAAATAAGCATATAGATCAAACACTACAAATGAATCAAACTTTCAAATGGTAAGTCTACGTACTAACGATTCTAGTAATGAAAAATGCATGTTGCACATAATTAAAGTACAATTACCTTGCCGAAATAGATTGCGACAATTGAGCACATAAGTCACTGACCTTTCCGAAGCTCCTTTGTAATTCCCAGAATAATAAGGTTTCCGCCAATTTCGAATGACGTCGGAGTATCTTATAACTTCCTTATGTAATTCCCGTAAGATGGTTTAGCGACTACTGACGTTTAGTTTCAAAACACTAGATTTAAACTTGCGATTCCAATGGTAGCCACGCCTTGCTTAATTCCGAGTGGATGTCGATTCACCCATGGTCTCCATAATTAGCAGACATTGTCCCCTCCCCGGCAGTGTGTCAAGGGTGGATTTACGACCCTCACTTGATGTTCCTTTGAGCCCAAACCGGCAATTGATGCCACTTACCTGTGAATCGCACACAGCAGAATAAGGCGCCAGTAAGAAGGTCCTATGGATATGTTATATACAACTGGCTTCCCATCCGTCTTTTTTATGTCGGCTTACACTCGCAACATTTATTAAGCAAATAATTAGCCTCAGGGTTTAGCATATACATGTTACAATCTGGCTATTGTTCCTTACTTATAACGTGACAGATCATCACATGCCAATTGACCATTGGATATGTGATAGTTGTCTTTGTTTCCAGACAAGTCCCTATCCGCACATGCTGTTGTTGTATTATGCCTTTTTTTTATTCCACTCTTACAAGGGCCGACTTTGTAAAAAGCAGCAGAACACATTACAGCTGCAATAGTGTGCTAACACAAAACCGAATAAGCCATTGTCCATAAGTCATTATTTCCATAGTTGATTCATTTAACATCCAATGCAATTTGTTTTCCTAAACAAAGAAACACTTTACTTACGAAGAATGGATGTTTTCTGCGCAGTTTGTGAGACTGAATGAGACTTAGAGTTGTATATCATCCATTAAAGAAGTTCTTATCTGCCATTACACTCTACCTATTGATACATTCGAAATAAAACAAAATAAGCTGTACCTTTAAAAATTATACGAGATTTGCCAGAAGAGAATGTGATCCATTTTCTATATAAATAAAAACGTGCCGATTTTAGTTTTTTGATATTTACCATACTGAACCTGGTTATGTTGTTATAAAGACCGAACAATTATTTGCGTCATCATATTATATATAATTAGAGCTGTTAATTATAACGGAACTGTCTGCCTGAGTGCAGTGATCCTAGGGAGTGAGAATGCTTATCTGCTTTCCTGTGTCAAGTATCAGGTTTTAACTAGACTGAATTATAGACTGGGAAAGTGGTTTAATAAGATTCACAAACTTGAGAGAGGAGAGGTTTCGTACCTTTCAGGATTAATTAGAATTCTCTCTCTCTCTCTCTCAACAACACAAGGCTAAAGGAGTGTACATAGTGTATATTGTAAATAAACATGTAAGTAGCAGAATTATTGTATGGATTTAGATGTCAAACCGTCAAAATGTAACTTATTCCTGCTACAAAATACAGTATCTTTGATTCGTGAAAACGATTCGTGAAAATCATTTAGTCAATACGAAGTAAGGTAATTTCTTTTCGACTACTTCATGGATTTTAACGATACATAAATGACATTGCCAAACCATACTGTGTCACAGATAGTAGTATCGTCAGTCACTGTATTGTGCTACGGTGATTCGAAACACATATAGCTAACATCGCAGCTTCAGAAACGTTCAGAGAAGCAATTGCAAACATGGATAATATTAAACGGTTTCCTCTTTTTTTTCTGCATCTTAAGAATGAATTAACAGTAAACTAATAAAGATCAACCGAGATTGTGTTCACACATTTCAAGACATAGCAATTTCTTAGCGCAATCACGGCTAAAAGGGTAAATGAGTTTGGATTGAATTTGTACAAACGCCTTTGATTGCTGCTGAAGTTGAGATGGAAAAAAGAGGTCCTTTAAGAAAAGTAGAAAACATTTAGTTGATGCATAATGACAGTATGAATTAGAATATTTTTCATAGATTAATTGTAGCCATTGATTTATCTCTTAGATTTTACAGTATATTTATAAAAAATGTTTCATTGTTTCTAACAAAATGAAAATGTATCAGACTTGTTTTGAAACGATGGAAAGTTGAATGAGGATCAAGTCGAGATAAATCTTATCATGACTATCTGGAATTGATGAAAAATAGCAATGCGTACGCGCCTCACACCAAGATAATAAATGGAGTTCCATGACACTTGTTCGTGACAGAAAGAACGAAACAACCAAACACAAAAATCGAATGAAATGAAATATTATTAGATCTGGGATATTTTCCAAATACAATGGCGAAATTGAGTAGTGGACAACGTTATGTGAGAATGTTGTTTGTATTTCATTTAGACAAAACATATCATAAGTGTTGTGATTTAAACAGATTTTCAAAGTTACATATTTGTATATTGTGCAAAGAAGTGTGTGTTGAATCTGTACAGGTTACCTAGAAAACAATTTGTCATAACACAGAAGCGACCACTTAACTTTGTTCATGGCGGAGAGGTATATATATTTCATAAAGAGGGTTGAAGAGAAATATATTTAAAACATTTTACTGAATTAAAGATGAAACATTCCGGAAGCTAACCATGCAATAAAAATAAATCAAACATTAATATGTGTCGTTCACAAATTAGGTCACGTTAACCGGGTTATGAAAGAGATTTGAGATTTAAATCTCATCCAATATTGTTCTCGTGATGGCTTTCTTAGCACATAAGAAAATAATTGTCTAATCCATACACAACGCACTAATCGTCATCGCATAAAGAATGTCATCTAATTACTTAGGACAAGTTTTGATAGTAAAACTACACTAACCAGGTTTTCAGACCAACCTGTGGTATCTGCATACAATTCCTCCAGTTGGTCAACTTACATTCTCAGTGCCTTGCCTTTAACGTGCATTCGTGTACAAGCTGATTCCTTCACTAGTCATAAAGCATCCTCATATGACTTTGAAATTTAAGTCAAGGTCATCACATTTCAATCATATCCTGTTACCTCCCTAAAGAATCTAAATATGTAATAAGACTGGTTTTTCTTCATAGTTTCGAGACATCCAGCTTACAATGACGTTGAAAATCATCTAACAAATAGAATATAACCCCGAGACCATCAATGATGATAGCGACAAAGCTATCGCAATGATTTACGAAAAGTTGGAAAACTACAACGTAAGCTCAGGATAGACTCTTGACAGCTAAACATTAGTTGAAAATGATGTTCCCCATTACAGCCTTTTCGCAGGTCCAATTGTATCGAAACATGAACATATGATCCGCCGAAATCAGTGATGAACTCTGAAAAATAAGATAATCGATGTGTTTCATGACAGCTCACGTCAGCGTTACATCCGGCGAGCGATGACACAGATAAGACTCTACAACACCAGCAATACCTCGGTGAACTCAATTTTGGAAAAGTTTTATAAGAATTTACCTAAAATGTTTGAAGAACTTAAGACTGGTTTTGCAGTTAACGTACGCGCTTGGAACAAAGTATTTTATGCATTTCAACTATTCACACATGTGCAAAGGAAACATTCATATTGGAGGACGAGTGCTGATTTGATGTTGTTGCGCGATATGATCGATTTAGAGGTGCTGTAACACTATTTGTGGTTAACAATATCACACGGTTATTTTATCGGAACAGAAACCTAATGGGATAACCTTTACATGTCGACGTTGTCTGCGGATTTTTCGCTTTCCAGCAGGGTCTTAAAAATCATGAATTTCGTTGTGTTGTGAATCAGTGACGCGTATAATCATGCCAGAACTAAGTAAGAACATTTTGAAATATAATCAAGTGTAACAAAACAAACTTCAAAATATCATTATTTCGGACTTCGAATGCTGAAATATTCGCGTTACACAGAACAAGAAACCACTGCGGTTCAATCCAATATAATCGCATATGAAATCTCGATCAAAACAATCTGTGTATCGCAATTATTCTGCTTCTTTCTGGATGATGTTGATATGGCGGGATAAATTGGCCAAACAAAGCGTGATTTTCTCCAGCTGCAAAGCACCTGTTTCGTTTATTCTTAAATTAATTTCCATACAATACATAGTAGTTTGCTTTGCTGCAGATAGGTTCCTTCGGTCGGAAGACAGTTCATTAATATTCAATAAGGAGTAATTTCATCTAAATGGAATGGTTTGATCGCTTCTGAGGACGCCTGAGTGTCAATGCCGAATTTTATTTCATCTGACACATTAGTCTCCAAGGTAAAGGCATGGCGTTGGTGTGATTCCAGAACGAATCTTGTGCTGTCTACACTGTCCGCCACTGTTATCATTTACGCCATCACTTGCAAATATTTTGTTTCTCGTCGGCACCTGTATCGAGAGAGAGAGAGAGAGAGAGAGAGAGAGAGAGAGAGAGATGGTGTATAAGTGAATAGTCCGAATAAAACTGATCTTGTTTTCCTATAAAAGCATTACAATACTGTGCAAAATTGTTCTATTAATATGAAAGCATGGTTCAATAACGGTATATTTTATACATTAGAGAGTATGTTTATATGAGCATATGTCTTATTGAACATGTTTAAAACAAATACATTATTTTTGTTAGTGATTACGCATGTCCGCAATATTTCTAACTTGAAATATGATCTAATAGAAAAAGATTTTGCCATGGGAAATTTATGTTGTGTGCTATATGCATATGCAGCCTTACTGTATCACATCATGATGTAATTCTTAACATATGGTTTACAACATCTTCAGATACAATTTTGCATCGTTTACATAATGGTTATTGGTAAGAAAAACATTTGTTATTTCAAGTTATCTACATTTTAAGTCAAGTCTATTCATAATAGTTTCATTCCTTTCCACACTTTGAAATAAGTCAACATGATAGAGAATTGAAACGAAATGATTCAAAACAGAGATCACTTGCGAAATGTACATGGTTAAATCAAAATCTTAATTTATCTATCAAATCTTTAGATTTTATCCACGAAACCTGAATTTGCATGTAGACTGAAATAAAAATAGCTTTAAATTATCGATAATTCTTTATGTACAAAATATCCATCAAAAACAAACACCAAGAAAGCCATTTTCTTTATCGCAGCTATTATTTTGAATGTGGTACAACATGGGTATAGAGGAAAGGAATGTCGATAATATGCCCAATCTGAGAAACAAAAGATGATAGAGAATCAGGAAAGTACATAATCTTAGGAGTGATAAATGGGTTGCCAGAAGTTCATAAATAAAAATACACGGTCCAAAAGTAACAGTGAACTGTTGAATTGTAGATGTGTTACAACTCATATTTGTATACACGTTTATTTGACTACCTAAACAATGATAATGACAATAAAGATTGCCATACTTGTATTACGCATCCACTCGTAGTTTGGTCACAATGCACATTTTACTTCATAATTATGATTTTAATAAACGATTTTGTTCGCCGGTTCCACGCATGTCAGGTGAAATATACGTACTTTCCCTACCCCACCTGTCCGTTTTTACCTTCCTTTGCAACTGGGGCCTCGATGTGTCTAGTAGTCTAAAGCGCTCTCCGTTAAAGATCACTGCCATCTCACCTCTGTCTGTGTGCGTTCGAGTCTCGGATTCAGCCAATGTAGGTATGTGAGAAAGCTTGCCAGTAGCTTCTCGTGGGTCGATGGTTCTTTCCGGGAATTTTCCCGGGTTCTTCCTCCACCATTAATAATGGCCGCCATGCATAGCCTATCGTGTGTTGAAAAATGGCGTTAAACCATACAACAACAACATCCTTTGCAACTGTTTTAGGGCAAATCCTAACCAATCAACACATACAGAGGCTTGGATGAACTGTGCATTGATTATATAAGATAGTGTATTTCGAAATGACATGCACATGTCATGCACATACTTTGATAGATGTTTCTCAAGTGAATCAGACCTTTATGAATTTTCCGCTAGTTGGTCTCTTATCTTTTTTGCTGTACGATAACAAGCAAACTAGTAACAAATGTAACTGTGCATAATAGGAAAGAAAAGGATAAAAATCATACCATACTTTTCCTATAATATTTGTTTTATATCTTTAGTATGCTCACAGCCTGAATGATATGCGAGAGTAAGAAAATCATTTTTTTAAATTCGAATGAATAAAATTGAAAGAAAAAAAAGGCTTTCAATGCATATTTTTAAGAATATAATCAATGGCATGATAATGTTGTAATGTCAATCTGGTATAGAATTGATATAGTCGTACGGCCAATTACGGTGCTCGACTACACAAATGAAGTATTTTGTGACCTAAAATGAGGGAAGAGGAGACAAAAGCAAATACTCTAATATGGGTAAGTCGTAAATCACGTATAAAAAGCAAGCTTTAAAGACAACAATGGCGATTAAAAAGATAAAACTGTATACCAAAACTTAACTGACAGAGCAATAAGTATACAGGTTTATCAGGGTACTACAATGAAAATCCAGGAACAGAATGAGTACATACTAGAACGATAAGCTTGGAATATAATGATGTCATCCTGCGAAGGTAGTTTTGCAGCTTAACCACAAATGGGAAACACTAAAGCAGCATGCTGCAATATCAATATTGCAACATAATTATAAATGGGAAACACGAAAATGTCATAATACAGCGGCATTATTGCAACTTTAATAGCAATTGGTACAACTAAAATGGCAACGTGCAATGGGAATATTGCAACTTCACAAACCATTGGGAAACACTAAAGTAGCAAAATAGTGTGGTAATACTGCAACTTAAGTCACAACTGGGACAAACTAAAAAGATATGCCAACATGACATTCACGAAACAAAGTTAACAGGCTACAAATTACATTAATGAAGTACAAAGACTATATTCACTGAGGCAAATTTACAACCAATATGACCCAGCTCGGCCTATATGGTCCCAGAAGTAGAATGGATATGTCTCAAACGACACCCTGTATGTGCCAAAGTATGTATTGCCATCTGAGATAGTTGCTGCGAATTAGTGTTACCTTTTGTATATGAAGACAGATGTTAAGGCCTCCAACACAATTCCTTCCATGACACCACCACCAATGAAATATTTTTTGGATCGTACACGTTTGAACTGCAATTGCAAAACCATGACAAACGAATACCCCTATAATATCGGAATACCTTCACACATTAGAAAATATTCTGAGTATTTATGTTTTGAGATACAGAAGGCAATATCTGAATTTAGTTTAAAACCGTAACCAAATGTGGGCTTTTTTTCAAAGGATTTTTGTAACAAGGATGTTCAGTTTTATTAAAACGCCATCAATTCCTTTCGAACTTACTAAAATGGGACAAAGCAAAATTTTTATAAGTATCCGCATACGTAATAATTTGTTATGTCATGTTATCTTTGTTATGATCGTATTACTACTTGAAAGATCTATATTGAATACCTCCAGAAATGTACATGTGTAGTCTATTCGTCATCCTACACATCATATGCACATAAATAAACACATTCGTACCATATATAAGCAATATTTACGTATCGTGTGCGTTCCTATTCAGAACCATCCATGCAGTAAGCATCACCGTTATGATTACTGATTCTTACATGCTCAGTCTGTTTAGCTGCTTTAGTGAATCGGAGTTTGTGATGTAAGCCAGATGGATAATGCACGTGATGTTCGCGAACAAGTTTTTCGTATTCTAACACAGTATTATTTATGATAATTGGCATATAATTATCTAAATGTGAAATACTTATATAACAAGTATAATAATATAGTTTACTGATATTGTTGTGTATATCTATATAATTTATTTTAGTCTTTTATAATATTACTATGTAACAGTCATTATGTTCATGACATTTGTAGCTCTAAGATACCATGAATGAACTGTGTAATTGTTACAGCACTTGCCTTCTACTCATTGGTGAGACGATACAAGTCCAATAGTTTGTTTATTATTGGCTTTTTTGTGCATTATTGGGTTGATAGGTGTAGATTGAGACATTTCTCCTGCTTTGTTACATACACCCTACCTTGAGGTGGATAGGCGGAGAATGAGACATTTCGCCTGCTTTGTTACATACACCCTTATCATATGGGACTAAGGCCAATTTACATTTTCTTGCAAGTACAAGAATCATCAGGCACTTTAATGCAATGCCACGACCAGCACCCTTCAGAAACTCCAATGGACTGACCACCACTAATACGATGTTCATACAATGTTGTTTATACAGACAAGTAGCAAACTAACCAATCAGAAAGTTGTTTACCACTTGTCATACAATAGAACAACCCAGCATGACCAGCAATCAGGGTAGTTGCATTGCTCAGTGAACAAAACTCTAACATGTAATCCTGGTTCAAGGTTACCTAAATGGCTAAATATGTGTAACTGATGACTGTATTTCACTCAATAAACATTAACTACATAAAATAATACAATACCTACTTCTGCCTAATTAAAACATGAATATAAAATTATAAAACATATGCTCCTGCTACATAATTTTATAATGAGTATGTATACTATCTCATTCATGAAGTCCACGGTCGGTGTTCTGGAACAATGTAACAAACATCACGGGATCCAAGGAGGACGTTTCTACTTTAGAAAGGTCAGTCTGTCCTTGGTTTGGATTGAATAGAACTGGAACATTTTATGTTGACGATAAATGAGTTATTTCGAAATATTTAGATGATTCACTGAAAACGTGGAATCACATTCTAGCAACAGGGTAGTAGATATTGCGTTGCTAGCTTATTATATATTTCTATATAGGTGAACGCGAAATCTTTAATTAATAGCAATATATATCGGACTTGTATGAAAAACACTGAGAATTGTTTTTATTTGTTTAAACTTGTACAATATAACAATATGTGCATATATTTGCAACAGTACTAGAGAAATATTATGATCCTTATTCTCTGGGACATTGATAACCGGTATATGATCCTTATTATAGTGAGGGCCTCGTTCATCATCACTCATATTAGCATTACGAGATCCCACACCTGCTATACATCATTACAAGGTTCATATCGTGTATACATGGCCCGTTTTTGCACTAAACTGTCAGAGCACAATTTTTGCAACCAGATTCAAAACTGTACAGTTCAAAGTCATACCTATTGTACCTGCATGTTTTCCGTCTCAAACTCGACAAATCTGCTGACATACATACATTAAGATAATCCCAAAACTGTCCTGATTCGAACACAGTCCGTAGCAAATTTATAGAACTTTGGAAGCATGGAAATTTGGGCATGAGATCAGATTTGATGCTAAGATTACTCCCTTCTTTTTTTACGCCAGAAGACTATGTGAAACTTCTTTAGTAAAGGCCTTGGAGTCTCATATTATACACCTTGGTCTATATTTCGTTTTCATATTATTATATGGCCTTATTTTGGTGTTCTTCTTTTGATTTATTTCTTTATAATTCTCAAAGACAATAATTTACAGGCTCATCCTGCATAAATATTTTTCCGCTGCTACCTAAAATTGCAGATCACATAAATGTCACTCACATAATTGTCAAAAGCATTTATATGCGTTGTTCTGCAAACAAGGGCTTTTTACTTGTCTTTTTATCGTCAGTTCGAAGACAACGTGCATAAAACAGATCTACGTCATTGTTTACATGGAAATATGTCAGTCCATAATGGACGGAAACGATATCAGTGTTAAAATAGGGAAAATTAATACATACCGTTTATTATATAGTCCAGATGCTGCAGGCGTTTAAAATGAGGCAAACATATGTTTCTTTATCAAGAAGCAACGTCCAGTTTTGTCAGATACAGGTTTAAACTGTGGGTCAGGAAAATAAAGGCATATCTTTTCTTACACATGCCCACCTTACATGCATCACAAAAGAGATGTATCTCACATGGAGGGTGCATTCGCCGTGGGTTTCATCGATAAAATAACTAGAAGGGCGATTCCGGCATGGCAGCAACCAGGGCGCCAGGAATGGTTGCATGCCATGCGAAGTACCCAACGACTGCTGGTCCGATCCCTATAAGCTGATTAGATGTGTAATGTACATGCATTAGGCTATGCAACACAGCGGCTAATTTAAAACAAATCTAAATATAATGTCATACAAGCCATGACATCAACAGGCAAGTTTCATTTAATCGGGCAACCGTGTAATGCTTCTGTAATGTATTGAATGTGGTCTTTAACAGTGTGTATCAGTGATATATCATTTTTTAAACGAAACCAGTTTTTATAATTTCTGTTTGTTATGATGCTTCACGAGAACGGATAACCAACCACCCTCTTTTCGACCCAAACATCCAGAATAGCTTTACTGTATAAGAAGTCTCTAAACATTATTCAGTAAACGAGGTGGTCCTTTCTTTTTCAATTTGGATTTTTCAATGTCTTCGACGTTGTCGAATTAGATGTGAGCTTGCTGGTTTAAGTGCTGCACCGATTGTTTGTAGTAGATCAGATTAAACATATACCCCTCACATAGACGGGAATTGTTTGAAGAGGTTTTTTTCTCCGCGGTTGCCTCTTCGATTTTTGATCAGTTTGGTAATCGGAGCAACATAATCCTCACGCAAGGTCGTCGCGTGCTTGTTGGTGCTCTTGCATATGTTGTTTAACCGCATCTCTGGCATATGTCTCTGACTTTAATGTTTCAAGTAACTCGCGAGCTAAACGTGCTGTGCGTGACCTCTGGATTATTTGCTTGTCTGTCATTATCAAGTTGCTTGCCATTTAATGATGGTGGTCTTGACAAGCAAGCTGTCCCACATAAGTGATTGCCTTTTAACGAATCGATAGGTTCAACAATATTATCAAGGCCAGTACTATGCCATGAACGGGGATCAGCAAGATGAATTGTGATAAATCCACGCGGATGTTGCTGCGCGTGTGCAAAGAATGTTAAAGTTACTTTGTTCGAGATCGCAGAAGCATCAAATGCCATGGATGCTTCTGTGTCTGTGTAAACACTGTTAAAAACCACGAGAAAATTAAAGTTATCTCTGATGACTTTAGGAAGTTGATTGTATCGTTGTGTAAAGAGATGATATCGGTGGTTTTCATGAGAAAACTCTTGCTGTATTTGTTTGTTGTTCATGATGCCGTGTTCAAGATCATCGTTCGATGGTGCATCATCGATGTCAGCGATACAGTTTACCGGAGTTTCCTAGACGTCTTCCACATCCGCTTTAAAATCTTTAATGACATCGGTGGACAGCGCAACTAAACAAAGTTTGTGCCATTTCAACCAGCTCATTACGAGGTGTAGCAGCAATTAAGTAATACCAGACCCAGAGGAACCAAACATAATTCCACGTATCGAATTTGTAAGGGTGTATGTTTAACAGAGATGGTGTCTTTGTTTGCTGAAAAGTCAATTACATCAATGAATTATCATACTTATTGATTCATATTGTGTTCGATGGTCACAGATACTGACAATCCGACGCATGTGATACCAAATTTGCGATCACAGGTACTGCTCTAGTTGTGGTACAAAAATTATAAATTTGTGAGTGGATCGGCTAACGAGCAAACTGGTCACGGAGTTCATCGTACTCGTCCACACTAGTCCACACGACCTCCCTGTTGCTCTTTATCTTTGTATTAACTGTTGTTCGTGTCAAACTATATCCATGTATCTCTGTTGAAGAACGTGAATGCTTCCTATCGTTTATAAATTGAGTAATAATAAACTATCTAGCTAGATAGAGTGTACCCGCAATAAATAAGAAAGTTATTTACACGTTTTGTTTTCAGATCAATCAACATATATTTTAAAGATATATTTATATTTAAAGATCTAAAAGTTTAAACTGACACCATGTTTTGGGAAATATGATTATATTATGTTAAGCCTAGTATCCATTTTCACAAATAATCATGTTACAGTGACACGGTTCTTTTTTTAAATCATCAACTATATACGATGTTAGTAATAAAGTATGGTTAGGTCTGTTTCACTTAATTTATCTTTGAACATGCATGACCCTCAAATTGTTGTATTTGTATTACCAATTAATGTTGTCGCGGGTGTTGGTCACGCGTCATGCCTTAGCTGAAACGCTGATAATGAACACGCATAATGCAAAGTTGGAGTAATTGAATTAGTAAGGCTTGAATTGGGTTAAACGTATTAGCTCGTATGCATTTATTGAAGCTTAGAGGTAGTTGTTTTTCCCACCATTAGATACTTCGCCAACAATTGAATGATGCCATGATAAGAACGGATGTGGTAATACAAGTATACGTAACATTTGAGGGTAACAAGGTACTGAGAGAAAGGAGTGTACAGTAATTTGAGATTGACATTGTTACAAATTAACTGATGTTGAAGAATGTTTTCATGTCTCATAACAAAATAATTCCAAACATTATTTTCAGCCAAATAGTTGTACTTTTCACGAATCAATTTCGAATGTATTTTACAAATATAATCATATAATCATATTTACAACCCTTAACTCACATATCGGACACATGTCGTATATGCCAAAAAGTCAGCCGAATGGTATGTTCTGAGGTATATTTGAGCCAAATTAAACTATTGGAAGACATTCGGAAAAGAAAACAAAGATGTATTTTATAGTTATTTACTCTAGGATGTTCATGCGTTGAGTACATGTATACCTTTATACAGAGAATCATCCCATTATTTCCAATAGACCAGTTGTTTTTCGTTTTTGAAATTTACCTAGTCTCTCTGGTCCATGAAATATTTATCCGTTTCTTGAGACAGTGTGTTGTATGCTTTGTTACTGAACCTCTCTGATAAATATCCTATTATAGCAAGGGTATCACTACTAAATATTAGGCGTCTGTGTCAGCACTTCAAAATAAAGATAAGGATCCAAACGTAGGTACATTTTGTATATTATTCACACGTTCTGATTATAAACTGGTACTTGATAGTCAATAGCGTATAACTTAGTTTTACACGATTCACATGCAGTTACGGTAAACATTACACTTGCTGTTTACGAGTGATGTTTGTGGATGTACTTGTATCCCATTGGATTTTTTAAAAAATACGCATGATTTACCTCTTTTTTTTAAATTTCACCGTCTTTTATATCTTTTACATCCTCGAAATATATACGTTTGCCAAAAATTAACGTTTACCTGCTCATTTAACAATTTTATCTGCAGGTCTTAGATCGAGATGTGTACCTTTTGATGAATCATTTATCTAAATGGCAAAGACTTTGTTAATTAGCACCAAAATGTCATATCATTTTCGTTCCATTTCACGGTTTCTGTATTGTTCACCTTTCCCATCCTCGAGATATTTTAATTTTGTATCTATAATATTATTTGCTATACATAAATAATAGTTGTTCATGAAACATGTATTTACGTCTTCAAGTATTCCAGTTTGTAAACGAATTAATCTCCAACACTTAATTGCCTGATTTTAATTATTTTCCCGGTAAAGTTTGCAGCTTAGTCAATTTTATTAATTGTTGGTCATTTTTAAATTTAGTTTCACGCGCTGATTTTAAAGCTTAGGTTGTCACAATGTATCCGATCTGACGTATCTGGAAATCTTGAAACGAACTCATGATTTGTTTTCCTAACTTTCCTCAACCAGAGTGATGCTAAATATGTGACGCTTATCATGATATTCGTCAATTAAGTTTGGTAAATTTCAACTCATTTCCATCTTTCAGTTTGCTTAAAGTACATCCTTATCAAGTTCTTACAGTTATATTCAGCCTTTCCAGATGTTTCGTTCTGTGTAAGTTTTTTTCCCCCATCTCCCTCTATATCCTTTACGTTCCTTTTCCAAGACTCTGTTCCTTTATTAACCTGCTTATTTCAAGATTCTGCTCTTTGAATTTACTCGAAAAAAGTCTGTCGTTTTCGTGTTACATGTTCATACAAGGGATCACAACTGTGTTTTATTGTGAATATGTATTTGCATCCTTTTTATTTTCTTAATTCATATTCTATCATGTCAACTATGCCATCATCCAACTTGTGATGGTATACACTGTCCTTATGGACAAGAGGCGCCATTATATTTTTACCTCTGTACCTTTATATTGGCAACTATTATTGTTAATTTGGATGTATGCTCTTCTTGCGTTCAAGAACTAACAGCGGCTAAACACAAGGAGTCCATCTAAAATAGATGGCATAATGACAAATCGCAAAGTCATTGAAAGTAATAATAAGAAGCCAACATAAGGCAACACTTGCGCTTTGTCCTAGGCGGTCATATTTTTACTATGTTACTGCATATACAAAAGTGCTGCTACAGTACAATTGGAATATAGATTTGGAACATATACAGTGACATATAAGTTTGATTTATTTGCACATATATTTGACTTCAAGTTGAAGGGACTTTTAATTTCAAATAGTGCATGCTTTTTGTGTGTAAATTTATTTTTATCCAAAACAAAATGTCTACATTTGGATAAATGTAATTTGCAATTTGGAGCGAGAACCCAATTGTATATGTATTATATCAATAAGTCTCTTTCATCTCAATGTTAGTTGAACAAGAATTTAAATAGCAACAATAAAAGTGTCAAATATATAATAGTTAAACTTATTGTCAAGTTCTTAATTACTTTGCAACTGTTCTAATAACCCATTTTTTATCTTTGGATCAAATATTTTGAAAACATCTTATACTTTTTAAGTTCTTATCTACTTTTTACAAAACAGATTATAAATTAATGTTTCGCATACCGTAACACGTATTATCAATGGTATAGTTCGAAGATTTGTTTATCGCACGTAAACATGATACCAAAGAGACTGATTTTGATTCTTACAATTTCAGTATGTTTCAGTTATGTCTCACGTATGTAATTACATACATAACATCATGCCAGAATCTATGAGCGTTGAATATATTATAATCCATTGTGTTTGTTCATTCTGATGTATGTGTGAAACGACTCGTTTATCTATCTTACTATGTGTTCTGTCTCCTTTCATGAATCGTCCGATTCTAATATATTTTTAAAAAATCGGAAAGTAAATACCGGTCACAAAAAGCATCCTCTCGACCAAGATTGTCCATCCTGCTCTGGCATAATACTTCCCGGTGCCCCAGAGTGAAATATTTAAAAGAACAAAAGTCACACTGCAGGGGAAGCTGATTCCTTGATAAGATATACTCCTCTGTAACTGTTTTGAGACAACGGCCAAACACTTGTCATCTTTTTCAGAAAATGACATAATGTTACTAAGCCATTGTGGATCCCTTTCAAGTACTGAAAAGTATATTTTATCTCTTTGCAAACAACTGGTTTGTTTTGAAAATCGATTACAAAAAGTACGTTCAATCCGGTTTTCTTTCAATGGTTTCTCCTGAAAATACATTAAAAATGGGTATTATATAACGTAGACAAACAAACGTTTCCTCAGAAGATTATAGCATTGGTCGTAATATTGTCTGTCGATATCATTGGTGTAAGACTTTTTACCATAACATGTTGAATGTATTACACAACATTTATTCACTAAACATCGGAGTTACCGTTGTTCACTGATATGCTTATTTTGATTCACTTACCGATTGATACTTTTATTAATACGAAGAAAAAAACAATACAGCAAGTCCACAAAAATAGAATACATGATCGAAGTATCTTTTCGTTTGCTTTAGAAAGTGATTCAAATCAGTAATACACAGATTACATTACTTTATCATCATCTTCGCTAACAATACCAGGGATTTAAAATATGGACAACAATGCACACAAGACAAGGCAAATTTAAAGTGTCCTTTTCCTGATAAAAATCCACTTCTCCCATCTACATTACAAATTTCCGCCTCGAAACGTCCTTCACGATCGGTCAACAGCTTTGTCCGCTACTTAAGATGTTGTAGCTACTGCAGGCGAAAAATGCATAATTGTATATAACAATTTGTTTTTCATTCGAAAGGCGTGTAAAGTGTGGAAACATCGTTTCAGTATTTACATTAGTTACTTTGCATGTGACTATTTAAAAGAGATGGTATACAGTAGTTCTCCGTACAATGTATATAGATATAAATGCCGGTTGGACACAAGGTTATGTTCCGACTAATCGAAATCATTGGGAGCTACCGTAAAAATTGTCTTGATCCACTTACTTATGACGTTTGCTGTAATTGTATCATGAAGTATGTGTGGATGCAAGTATTCGAATTTTAAGAACATCAAATGAATTGTGAATGATATGTCATCTTTATATTGATTATATTTTGAACTTTTGTCCTTTTGCTGGATCAAAATTGACATTTAGAATACCTTATCTCGTACATTTAGAAAGCTATGAACAGAGTGAAATCATTCTATATAATGTTGTCTTCTTTGTTATTTTATGTCCTGACTTGATAATAATAATAATGAGGACTTTCTATAGCGCCTAATCTTTAGAGGCTCTAATTGCTTTACAACATTAGACAACACCTATAAGATAAAAAACATATAATGATATGATTACAAAAACAAACACCATGAAATTAGAAAACATTAAAATAAAACATGCTGAGAATATTTAAGGTAGAAACATTATTAAGTCTTTGAGCTTGTTCTGCAGTCGAGTTTTGAGAGCCCTCTTGAACGTGATCACTGTGTCTTTGTGTCTAAGTTCAGTGGGCAATTCATTCCACGTTGCTGGGCCCTGGTATGCGAAAGAACGCTGTCCATACGACTTTGTTTTCATAGTGAGAATAATGAGTATACGACTGTCAGAATAGGAGCGTAAGTATCTTGCTGGTGTATACACATGGTTGAGGTCGGATAGGTATGTTGGACTAGAGTCCGACAGTGAAACATAGCCCAGAGAACAAATTCTGTGTTTGATTCTGGATCGAATGGATAGCCAGTGTAGGGTACAGAGCAGCCGGAAGGTGTGCTCTAATTGTGGTACTCTAAGTATGATCCAAGCAGCTGTGTTTTGAACGTTTTGAAGTTTCTGGAGTAGATATTGAGATGTACCAGACATAATTGAGTTACAATAGTCCAGTATTGAAAGTACTAATGAACACATAAGTGTTTTAGTGGCATCAGCTGAGAGATATCTGCGAATTGAGCTTATGCGTCTCAGCTCAAGATATGCAGCTTTGCATATTTTCATTACATATTGGTGCAATGTGAGAATACTGTCCAGAGTAACACCTAGGTTCCTTACTGATTGTGTGAATTTAATATTGGTGTTGCGGATATTTATTGTTTGAGGTCAAGGATGTGAATGAGAAAGTCTTTGTGTTGTGATCAGAATGGTTTCGGTTGTATCATCATTTATCTGCAGCTTGTTACATGTCATCCATGATTTCACATCAGAAATGCACCTCTCTACACCTTGAATGGTAGCATTAACTTCAGTTGGGTGGCTAGATTTGTATATTTAGGTGTCATACGCGTACATTTGGTCAGACACTGGATGATGATCTATGACACTTGAGAGCGACTGAGCATACAGAATGAAGAGAACAGGTCCAAGAACAGACCCCTGTGGTACACCACAACATAGATCAACTGGGCTGGAGTGTATTCCATTTGCAGATACAATTTGTGTCCTGTTGACCAAGCAGGACTTGAACCACAGTACAGCAGTATCATGAATGCCAGTACATGCTGGAGACGGTGAAGGAATATATCATGGTCTGTTGTGTCAAATGCTGCAGACAAATCAAGGAGGGTGAGGACTGGAATCTTTCCGCTATCCAACGCAGAGAGAATGTCATTAACTACTTTTAAAACAGTACTTTCAGTACTGTGGCAAGGGTGATATGCAGATTGTACATTGCTAAAAAGACTGTTTGAATTTAGATGAGATACAAGCTGAGGTATAACAGCCTTTTCTAAGATTTTTGATATGAATGGGAGATTATAAACTGGGCGGTAGTTCTTTAAATCGTTATGGTCTAGTGTTGGGTTCTTCAGCAAAGGCTTTACAATGGCAGTTTTGAAAAATGATGAGAATTCCCCTGATGAGAGAGAGGTATTAATAACATCAGTAAGTGAAGGCAATGCTGGTTCTAAGCACTCAAGCAGCAGTTATGTTGCAATTGGATCAAGTTCACATGACTTTGGTGCACTCTTCATCAGGATTGTACGTACGAAATCCATAGAGACAGGTTCAAATGCTGATAATGGTTGCCGCTCAAATTATGTATCCCAACTGTATGATGACGACGCGTCAATTGAAATTTTATCTCTAATGGTTTGTACTTTGTCACGGAAGAAATTTGCAAACATGTCCGGAAGCACGACTGGAGATAAGGTTGTTGGAAGTGGTGTAGATTTGTTCCTGGACATTAGCTTGTTAGTAATCTCGAAGAGCTTTTTGCAGATGGAACTTTCCATGATCGTAGTAGTGTAGTGGGCTGATTTCGCTGCATGGACTATATTTGTGACATTCTTCTTAGCGGCTTCATAAATCATGGGATACCAGGGAGGACAGTTGAATATTATCATCAGGTCTATGAAGAATCCAGTCTAAAATGTGGCCATGTTTATGAGTGGGTTGGTTAACTGACTGTTTAAGGTTGAAAACATTAATGGAATCTATGGGTTTTGATGTATTTGAGTTTCCGGGACAGTCAAAGTGATAGTTGTGGTGTGGTTAAGACGTTTTATCATGGAGTTCTTTGTGATGACAGCAAGTCCACCTCCACGAGAATTACGGGGAACGACTTGATGGAGTAACCAGTGTGTGTTAGATCCGCACACTTGGGCTCATCGCCTGATGGTTTTAGCCATGTTTCTGTATAGAAGAGTTTCGTCTTCGTTCCAACAGAAACACAACTCCTAGCGTCACCTCGATGGTCAAAATCTCATCAACGAAATCCAAATTTTATGTGACTTTCTCTACATAAATTATCGCGGAGAAATCCCGCTCACTTGAGATTGCACTAGGTTCATAATGTATTTATTACAGTTTTGGTTTAATAACCGAATACGACCATTTGTAAGCCTCCTGGCAAATAGCATATTTAGGAATAAGTGCGGTCGAGAAGGTTCCTGGAATGTTATTGAAACTACCACTGGCTTGTACAACATTAACCCAGTTAATATAGATATCCAAGAGATGATAATATCAGTAACTGGCAATGTCTCTTGACTCTATATAGACGAAGACGAGCATATACTCAGCTCTATCGTAATGATCAAATGGCCATAGAGTGTAGTTAACATCGTACAATCGTCTCTGAGACCGGTTCTTAGTTGGTCTGAAGATATTAATGAAATTCCAGAGTACAATATAATTTTAAGCGCAGGAGCTGATGGGTCAGGATACCATATCTCGACAAATAAAATCAGAATTGCACAACAATTCAAGTTAATCTGACTTTTGACAACATCAGTAGTAGTTATAAAAACGAAGCTTCAGCAAAAGTACCTCACAGGGTTTCATATTGTTTGAGGTACACTCAAATTTGCTCCAGAGTACTATGCCCTCAATTACTCCTAATATATCAGTGTATTTTGCATGCTACAATAGCTGTATTGCCCTTTTGAACCAGGATGGATACAATCCATGTCTCCGCAGGGAGAGTCTACGTTTACAGCTGTACATAAAAAAGTGACCGGATATTTAAGACCATGACAGCCGTAGATGCAAGTGTGATACCCGTGTGTGTTATTACAAAAAAAAGAAAAAAGTTTACATAATATAATACGGAAATGGCATCGGTGATATTGTCCTGGTATTATTCGTAGTAGCGCAAAGGTTCCTCGTCCCGAAACTTGCTGGGTGATAAGATCCATAGGCACGTTGCAATGATAGTCATATAAACCATCATATGCGTTGCTACTTATCGATTAAAACATGCGAAATTATATGCGATTCAATTGATTTAAGTAATTCGGAAAACGGGGGTTAAACTGATGACTGCGATAGTGACATATTTAGCATCAATGCCAGTCCCAGTTAGTACGTTTCTCAATTAACGATTGACTAATATGTTCATTTACTCATAATGACCATATCAATCGAACATTTTAGAAGTGTCTTTTTGTGGGAGGAACTTGCATCTCCCTAATGAGTAATGAGGGAAAGCGGCTTCATCTTCCTGATCTAAGAATATTACCTGGGACTCATTCTGTCGTAAACGTGATGACACCTCAAAATATTTTGTATTTTGACTCGTACACCATCGCTTGAAGTTGTTTATTATTTACATGGTGGCTTTGCAACTCGCCATTCGGTGAACAGCATATTAAATCACTCGAAGTCCTGATGTCGATCTGTATAGTTTTGCCACCAAAGCGGATTTTACAGTGCTTACCACTCAGGTCATTCACTGACTCAGGCGATCTTGTGATTTTACAAGATCACACAGGAAACTTCAAATGTCCAACGAGGATATTGATGTTGTTTTGAAACCGAAAGATGCTTTCGCAAGAACACTTCCAGAAATTATTGAGAACCAGGGAATCAGAGACACTGGCATATTGATACTTTGGGGCTAACCGCCACACACTCACCAACGGGTAATAACTTAATCTAACCAATTCATACGACTGTCGACCAGCAAAGGACAAGCATATTTTGAAGGCATAACAAATGGTTGGATTGTTTGTATAACTGTAATGGTTTTTATTTACTTGATCCTCATGTCTTAACAGAGTTCGAGTCCGGACCGTATTTATATATTATGTAATAGGTGGTTTACGGTATGTGGAGTGAATTGACAACAGTGATAAACATTCAGCCTGGTAAACGAGTAATAATACTAACGACCCGATACTGGTGCAACAATATCTTTCATGTATACGATGTCACTATCATTGACTAATATAGATGAAAATCAGTTTGAATCATTTCACATATATTCAGACGGATGTCTAACCATTTTTGTGGTGTTTGCGTTTAAGATTTGTCATTGCATATTCGTAAAAGGGTTCTAAACGTGATGATCTTGATATGAATTTACCGACATGGTGATGGAAAAAGGTTATTGGGGATGCCAGCATCGATTACTATTCTACTAAAACTGTTGTTGCATATCTGCGTGAATATGGTGCTTCCAGACAATAATAATAATAATAATAATAATAATAATAAAATACTACTACTAATAATATATTTTAGTCATTAATTAAAGTCAGCGGCTCATAACAGTATAATATCCAAAATAAACCATTAAAATATTAATTTTTCAACAATGTTCATGGCCAAACTTGCATCTGTGATTTGCCATTATTCAGTATGCATTAGACTTATTAAAACTATCGAGACTTACGTCAGTGTTAAGTAGTAGCCAGTGATATAAATAATAATAACGATGAAAGTTTTGATGCTTTTTCATACATTTACTCGTTATAATGGAAATGTTATCATGAGGAAATGTAGAGCACACTTGCTCCAATCGTGTGATACAAATTTATTAACTTTCACATTATCCAACTGTAAAGAGGTATTAGATTCAAGTTATACTGCCGCAAGCATTATATTTTCAGTAATTGTATCATGAATTTATTTGCAATTAGTCACTAACTTCCAGTGTTATTTTTAAAACATAACAATAAAAGTGGCCGTTTCAGTAGAAGTGAAATCTAAATTAACTTTTAAAAAATTTTCTTTAGAAATAAATGTGTTTGTCCATCTACCCATATTCCGATGACACCATTCGACAAACATTTTCGCTATGGGACCCATGGTGAATTATTGATGGGTAAACGTGATGCTATGGAACATTTGAGAGAAAAAGAATGGGACGCTTACTTAACAAAGAATGAGTAAAATATAGAACACTGCAGAGATCAATTAAACCGATTCTTTTGAATGTTCTAATGTAGAACATTTAGGCCGAAACTATCATTAAAGAAATAAAATGTATGTTTCTCGCCGGTTGTGTGTACATTACAGTGGCTATTTAAATGGCTAAGAACGATAAAGATTACAGAAACGATATAAGAAGTATATTACTAACTGAGACAACTGGATATTTGAGGAATAATTGGTATTAGATGATATATAGTATTTTTCTCAATGCAATATGCAGAGTATCCTTTTTAGAACAGCTATTATAACAAAGCTCCATCAGTACAATAGGTATAATGCGTACAACTGAACATTTCATACTACCTTTCCTTATAAATATCATCAGTAACATGAACATTGTGTACTGTGCATCATTTTAGAAATTTAAATCGTCTAAGAATCAGTTATATTGTTTTACTTTCCAATATTGTTTACCTGAATATTAAATATCAGGGATACCGCACAGGAGAGTAAAATTACGACATTTCACAGAGTACATATAAACATAAGTTTCTTATGCAAGGAACTAGTGGAAAACGTCTGAAGAAACATGAAAAGGCACAAATATTAAGATGGTTACTAAACCATCAGTCTTGTAACGCAAAGATGGCATACTATAATGAAAATATTGGAACACAGAACAGTCATGAAAAACGGATCTGGCTTAATAGAAGATCATTTGTTGAACAGATTGCATTCCATGGCAGCATTTGCAGAACACACATATGGTATAGTACAGTAACATTCTTGGATACTACATCACAGAACGTGAAGAAGCCATTCTAAAATGGCTACAATGGAACACAAAATTAAAACTGCTATTCTACTTTGGTAAATATTCTTAAACCTTCACAAACACGAGAATGTTTTGGTATTTAAATTCAACAAAAGCAATTTGTTATAAGTAAGGGCTGTTCCAGTAAAACATATACCCCCCGGGGGGAAGGCACTTTCAAATTCAACCAACCCACAACAGAAGCAATTTTAAAAAATTATGATCCACCATCAGATGTGTTTTAATCAAGAAACACTGCCCCCTACAGAAGTATAGTTTTTTAACATAATTTCTGGCTATAGGTTAGTGGGCGGTAGAGGCGATTTTAATATTGAGTTGGGGACAGAAGCGATTTAAATGACAGCTGGCTGTAGGTAATCTACTGAATTCATATACATCATATAATCTACTGCATATTTTTATTTGTATTCACTCATTATAATCAGTCTTTTGTCCTTTTGTTTGTTTGTCAGCCAAGTATATATCTCTGATACTGTGAAATCACAAATTTTCATGGTGGCTTATTATTTGTAGATGTCATTGATCAGTCCCTTAATACCTGCTAATTTAACATCCATGAATACAGATTTCATAATAGATATTTCTATTCTAATACAGAAATCATGAATTTGTATCCTTACTAAACTCTGTGTTTCCTAAAGTGATCAGTATGTCTTGCTATTTTTCTTTGTTCTCAGGCATGTTGCTTTTGATTAGAATAATAGTTAAATCTTGTATTGCTTTAAATGTGTGGTCAGATTCTATGATTCATTGTTATTATTTTTTCCAATAAATGTTTTGGTAGACTTATATGATTTGTCAGAAGAAAAAAAAAACAATGATGCCTGTGGAAGTGATGTTGCATCATTTGTCTACTTTTATACTATATCATTTCTTGTAAGAACATCTTTTTTCAGTTACCGATGTCTTATTTTTAAGCCTTGTTGCAGGACTAATATAGTTATAAAAAATATAGCAAGTCAAACATTTTTGTATCATAGATTTTAAAAAATGGATGAAAGTCGAGGAATCATTTTTCCCAGAGCACTCATAAAATCAATGTCATTGCAGTTAACTCTATTGTCAACAGCATCATAATCATCACTGATGGCCTCGCAGTAGCATTCTGCACTTTCAATCCAGTTGTCACAGGTTTTATCTCCCACTTCTAGTCTTTCATATGAGACTTATACCTATGGCCTGGAGGCTTTCATGGCAGAGTGGTTTAAGATGCTTGTCTTGTGATACAGAACTGAGGGGCTTCCATGGCAGTGGTACAAGATGCTTGTCATGTGATTACTTGCCACCAATGTGCTAATGAGAATGTTGCCAGCTACTTGTGGAAGGTCAGTGGTTCTACATAAGTGGTGTTTGGTGTCTCTAAAGGACTTGGATTTTCTTCAGCAGTAAAACTGGCTGCCATATATAGTCTTTCTGGGTTCTTCCTCCACCTAATATATTGTAAAAAAATCACCAAAACCCCCAAATCAAACCACACTGAATCAACCAACTAATCAACTGTGTCAACAGCAGCAAAGGTACTAGTCAATCATTTTTGCCACAGCTGTATGAGTTTATAACCTTTGACTCTAGTAATTGTTGTGGACCTTAGAATATCGTCAATTATGCCTTTCTGACAGTTACCTAAACGTCATCATCTGTTGGTGCAAATGGAATTTTCATGGTGAGCATATGAGATGGAAACGTCTTGAGCAATCCTGCATCCCACACTGCTGAAAAGTTTACATTTTAGCTCACTTAAATTTTCTCTTAACAATGTTCATTGTTCTAACTAGAACTGTTATAACTTGTTCAAGCTATATTCACCAATATCTGGAGATATGCATCTGTAATAAATATTTGTAACAAAGTATGAGAATGCATCAATGTTTTTCAATGATGCATTTGAATTGAGCAACAACCACAATCAACAAACCAAGAAATAAAATTATTCACATCTTTCAGGCAGATGTAGGGCATAATCATAATCTGCCAAAAGATTTTTAATTTTTTAAATTTGCCAAATATTTTTTCCAACCATACTGATTCAGTGGACATATCACCAGAATGGACAGAAACAGACCAGAAGGTTAAAATCAATTTGATACATCTTTTAAGTAGCTAAATTCATATTGGTTTAGTTAACTGTACACCCTTTATTGTCTTCCTTTTGATGAAATTTCTTACTGAAGCTAAGAAAATAATGTTGCACACATAAAAAAGAGGCACACTTCTACTCATTATTGTTTTCATTATACTTCTCCATCCCAGTCTGTTCTTATGATTTTCTCCCCCCACATACTGTTTGTCTTGTTTATGATATGTATCTAAATTTCTCACTTCCTTTTCCAACTACTATACAACTGTTCTGTGAATATGCATATCAATGTGAAACACAATGGGGAGACTAAATCCAAGATTGAAAACCTCTACATTTCTGGATGTATTCTGCTTGGATTCCATATTTCTGCACAAAACTCAAGAGTTCAGGACTCTGCACTAATTTTGTTCCCACTGTAAATTTGTGCAAACACCACGATATTAAAATTCAGTAACTTAAAATTTTGAGTGCTCATGATCAAATTTATATCAGTATAGACACATCTATGACGACAGTTTTTGTGAACACAAAAAAACATAACAGCCGTACCATTTTCTGGATCTTTACAAATTTCAAATGTGTGCTTTAAATACTGCACCAGAGAGTCAGCTGCTGATTTCAGTAATGAGTTGTCCAAACTCGGGTCTGTAAAGGGATGGAAATTATGTTAATAAAACAATGTCCCTCACTTTTTTCAGTTACAAGTAGGACAAGCTCTCAAAAGATTTTTTTAACTAAAATCTTACTTTCATCATCAACCAATCAAGGACAAACACATATATACTTTATCTTCACTGATTTATAGTATGGTTCTCGTTCTTTCACATCTGTAGTAATGTGAGTCCTTGAACAACTCTCAATGGTTGTAAGCCTTTCTCGACCATGCTGAATGGACACACTGTAAGATAATGTTCAAGTAACAGAAATAGCATGGGATAACCAGAGACCAATAAAACTGAATAGTCAAATTATCTCCTCTGCAGGATGCTGCCAGGATTTCAGGATGTACTCTAAGTTTTGTATGTGTGTGATCTCCAATGAGGAAGTGGTGGTGGTGGGAATAGCCATTGTTAAATATCTCCCTAACACTTAAATATCTGTCACTCTTTCTTACTGTTCCACTCTGTTACAGCTCTACTGAAATCAAAATTCTCGAGGAGATGTCATCTCTAGTTGTATAGCGATTATTACTGTGATGTCATTGGACATGGTCACGTGTATGTGGTGGGGTCTTGGTTGGGATGGCATAAAGACTATAGGCTTACTCCATATTTGACAGCTAATTATGATGTAGTCAAAAGAATTAAAAAATTTCTAGCAATCCAGTTGGACTCGGATACTTGATTCATAGTCAATGAACAGGTTCTAAAATTGATGTGTTTATTTTGGAGCTATGTTCCTCCATCACATTCAAGATTTGGATATACCAAAGGTGAAATTGGTACAGTTGCAGCCTAAACTACTATTGTGGCTACTTCAAATGTTATTTAATGTGAGACTTGAATGTAAGAACTCGTAGCTTCAGTGATTTTTGGGTTAAAAAAAATTAATTTCTTCTCAAACAACTCAATTTGGTGCAGATTACATTGTTTTTTAATGATACGGTGAGAATTCTTGATGTGTAAAAATTGCTCAAGAAATGAACAACATCAGATCAGAAAATTACTACCACTGGGAAAATACTGATAGGAATATACAGAAATAATGATATAATTATTTAAGTAGAATATATGGTGACAACACGAGCACTAGTTCTACAACTTTGTGCAAAATACGTCTTGTACGACTATTCTGTTGTTTCTAACAGCACTGTAATATGGCAATAATTTCTATCCACTTTTTACTTTAGTCCCTTGCTAATTAATAGTTTTAGATTTTACAACACTAAGCACATTTTACCTTTTGACAATAACACATCATTACAAATATTTAGATTGCAAGAAAATAGAAGTTACAATTTTATTAAAAGCACTGGTATCAGTAAGACTAAAGGAGATGTTTAAAAAAAAGAATCAGGAAGAACAGATTAGTAGTGTAGTAAAGAATCCATTTATCAGAATGACATCAAGTATTTTTTCATCAATTTCACCAGCAGTTAATGATACTGCTTAAAAATGTATTGTACTAGATAACAGACTTTTTTAGTTATCCATTTTGCAATACAAATACCAAATGATGGCTTGGAACTAAGTGCCAAAAGGTCTGCAGAAAATACCACCATTATTAAAATATACATAGGAAGAACAGAACACAAACAGAACAAATTTTATCCATCTTGCTTTGAGTTTACACGGATCAGTCAGTCTCTTATATTTAATGTCATTTAATTTTTGCACATAGAGAGCATGTACATCATTTGGTCATACATCTGCATGATACAAAAGTTTGTCTTTTTATTCGTTTGTTGCTCAGTGGTTCTGCCAACTTGAGATCTACACACACTTAATTATGTTGTATGGGGATTCTCTGATGTTCCCTATGAGCATTAATCTGTTAATTGTATCTGAATTTAATATGATCCTCCTCCTCTGTGTACGAATATTATTCTGTGCTGTGAACTCCTTTCATTGCCTGCTGTCTGAAACGCATATGCATAACTAGCTTGAACAAGTTACTGTTCTTTATGGTTGTGCAATTTTCAACATCTCACATGTATGGCCCCATGGGTATTCTTTCTTGGATATCTCTGTCCCAAAAAGAAATGTTTTGAACCTGAGGTATCGTTTTGGTTAAAATATGAGTCCCATCAGGAAACTTTGCAGTCCCCTCTCAGAAAACTATGCCAATTATAAGAAATATTGGTTGCCAGAGTTTAATTTCTACATTCTGTATAACACTGACATAGCTCTTGTTTGTTCATCAAGTGAGTCTGAATTTTTTCGATCCAAAGAAGGTCTTATTCAAAGCACTAAGCTAGGCATCACACACTTTCTTACGATTGGCTAATATCGCTTTCAAACTATCAGTTCTAGCAACTTTAGCCCTCTCCTGAATCTCACAATCTTCGTCAGTTTGCCGTTGAACTCCAAAATACTCATTCAAGTCTATGTCTCAACATGATTCCGAGGTCACGTTCACTGCTTATTAAGTTACACTCGGAAATGAACACAATAATAAAAGCAAAAGTTGTTTATTTGATGTACTGTTATAAATGACCACATGTACATCTCTGGGTATTTCTGCCTCTGAATTCAAGCACTGTAAATATCACTAGATTTTCCCACCCAGCTGCCAGTCAAAGCCTTTGATCTCGCCGCTTAGCTATTGCAGCATGTTCTTTTGATGTACTCTTATAATGGTGACGACGGGGGGGGGGGGGCTTTCAACCACTAAATTCTGTCATTGTAAATATCATCACAGCTAACTGATCAACACATTTTCCCACTATGCAGGTGACCGAAAGGTAAGATCCGAACAAACTCGAGTGCGCAATTCCGCGGTCAGTGGTGAAATCCAAGACTGTCCGAATGCAAAATTCGCGCTGTGAGTTGGGATGATGTCCATACGTTAAGATCGGCGAACAATTATTGCATTTTCTCCATTATATCACAAACTGAACGAAGTGTGTCGAGCTGTTTTGAAAATTGAACTATTCTTGATTATGACTGGCCTAAGTTGGAAATTAGCAGACGCAATTAGGATAAACTAGCAGTGTTGGAACTGACGAGGGGTGCGGACCGGTGTCTTCCCTTGTGTTATATTATTAGAGGTTAGAACCCCCATCCCTTGATTTTCTTTGTAACGAGCCCCTGTGAATATAACCGGCATATTGTCCATCCAAAACGTACATCGGACTCCCACTCAACATCAATTTTGGGCTCAAAATCACACACTGGTATTTCCAGTGACATTTTTCCAATGTCCAACAGACCGATATACATGAAATTCATTGTCATCATAGCTATCACCAGCCAGTATTTGCCAACTGAAAACGTCTGAAGACAAACCGTGTTGTGATTCAACCATTTTGGTTTCCTGTGTGGCCCTTATTGGAAACACGCATTTGTAAAACTTCCACGATGAAAGTAAGGCTAAAACTCCATAAAATGCATATTCCAGGGCCAATGAACGAATCAAATTTAGTTTAACAGCCATTCATGTCGAACCGAAGTATCCAGATATCTGGATGTCGCATCAAGCGCTGTTAGGAAGTTGCGGCAGCGCGAATTACGTCGCGAAATGCACTTTTAAAGTTAAAGTTAAAAGTTTAATATAAATTGCATACTGCGCAAAGCACTTTTTTTTTATATCCGCGGCGTTGACGTAATTTGCCAAACGCGTATCACTGCTTTAAAAGTACGCGAATTCGTACAAATTACGTGCACTCGCGTGTACTGGCATCATTTTCTGACCCAATGTTTTATTCACGTTGGACCGCTAGGAGAGGAATAGATGCGATTTTAAATATAGATTCGTTTTGGGGTTTTTTTTCTTTTTTCTGACAACCCCACCAGCGATTTCTCATTTTGTTAGCACAACCCACAACAGAAGTGATTTTCCTAACCAACCTTCCACTGTCAGAATCAAAATAGTTCGAAAAACAACCTCCTACAGAAGTTTTTTTGAAGTACCGTCCCCGGGGGGGATATATGTTTTACTGGAACAGCCCTAAATACATAGACATATTGTTTTGATAACGTTTGGTGGTGGAGTATATCCTTAATATCAGACTCCTAAATATCAGCATAGATCTTTCGTTTCTGTCATTACTCACATATGCATATCTGCGTATCGATTGAGTTGTTAATCAAGTTCAAGGACTAGGTTAGTGAATATGACATGACCTTGCGTTATTACATAATCAGACCGGTTGGAGTCATTAGATCTGTACAAACGAGTTACTAAGGAATGTGTCCATTTTTAAATTTGGTTTTAATATGGTTTCTTGCTAATAAAGTAATATTTACAACATTTGACTTATGGTCTTGTTGAAATCAATGTAATTATGTAACATATTCAATAGTTGAAAAACTTTGACCCGAGATCTTTGAAAAACTTTGAGCACAGTGGCTGTTATTGCCTGTAGAAATCTTTACCCCATGTGAAGTTAGCGGTCAAAACAATTGGTTTAGCGGGATTTTTATGGTCCTTTCCTCACAAAGCTGATAGACGGCTCCGGTGACCTAGTGGTTTCGAACCCCGGCCGAATCGTAACAATGACTTACAAAAATGGTACTAGCAGCTGTTCGCTTGGCGCTCAGCATTAAGAGGTTAGTGTTAGGACTGGTCGGCCTGGTGTCAGGTTAAAGTGACTGGGTGGGACATAATGCAAAATATCTGCGGCATGATGCCCCAGTGCTAGACATCACTAGAAACGGTTGCACTGCAAACATTGGGCGATATAACTAGCAAATTGTTAAGGCTACGTTAAAAATCCAGGTCACACACACACACACACACACACACACAGAACTGATAGATACGGTTTATATAGCAAGATTAATTGGCCCATACAAATCGTACATTTCTACAGTCAGTTGCAATGTACCTGTTTCGTTTATTGTTGCAAATAATTTACATTCAATACGGAGTAGTTTAATTTGTGGTTGTTAAGTCTGTTGGATCTGAACACAAATCAGTAATATTCAATACGGAGTTATGTAATTTGAATTGAATTCATATGACTCATTAGTCTCGACGTTGAAGGCACGGTGGTGTTGTGATTCCGGTAAGGATCTCGTGCAGTCCACACTGTCCGAAACTAGTTGGTCTTGGATGCAGGGTGTTGAGCAATAATGCACATCATTATTATCATATGCACCATCACTTGCAACATTTCCATTTATTGATCGGCACCTAAAAACAAAGAATTTTCTATGTTTGAATATACGTCTGCGGCCGAGATATTGTTTGCAAACTCCCTGACTCTGATAGTATTATCAAAATATCTTTATCGGGAGAGACATGAGATTTAAATAGGCAATTCTAATTCAAATTATAAAACCACTACTTACATTATTGTTTAAATTGTTTAAAATTCTTATATGAATTTACGATATGGGTTAAATAATGACAAATGGTTTAGATTAGAGAGTATGATCATATATGGTATTGATATTTTAGAACAATTCGGGCTTTACAACAGGGAGTATGCATGTACGCAATATTTCTAACTTAAAAGATAATCAAAAGTATACGATTGCCCCAATGGACAGTGTGCAATATTCGTCAATGAAACCTTAGTGTAGTACAACGGCACCATTTTGAATCTTTACATCATGATCATTGAATTGTTAGCTAAACATTTGTTATTAAGTAGTGTACAGTTGAAGTCATGTATATTGATAAAAGTTAGATATTTCACCACACTTTTCACTCAATCACGATGATAGCGAATTCAAAACGAAACGATTCGAGCACATAGTATGTCTGAAATTTTATGGTGGTAAATTGAAATTATTAATTTATCTGTCAGACCTTTGGGTTTTATCCAGGATGTTCGAGATGCAAACCTGATTCTGCATGTAGATTGAATGAAAAATAACATTAGCTTGTCAAAGATTCTATTATGTACAAAATTTCCATGAAAAATAAAAGCCAAACTAACAATTTTCGACATCAGCAATCATTTTTCATAATCAGACAGCATGGATAGCAAACATAAGGTATACACGACAAAATGCCTCCATTGAGAGAAAAACTTGATAGAGAATCCAGAAAACAAATAATCAAATCCTGGAACAAAAAGATTGAATATTACAATGATACTAGTCGAATATATTGATGTCATAATACAGTGGCAACATTACAACTTGAATCACAATTGGGAAACACTAACATGGCACTAAAATTAAGCCACAAATTTTAAATACTAAACTTACATGTAATAGCATACAAATATTACATCCACACGGCACGTTTACAACCATATAATACGACCCTTATAGACCCATATGGCCTAAGAGGTAGACTGGATATGCCTCAACAAACACCCTGTCGATGTAAAATTATTATGTCCAAGTAAAACATTTTGCTGCAAAGTAATTTTTGTTACCTTTTGTATATGAAGAGGCATGTTAAGATAACTAATACCATTCCTGCCATGGCAGCACCTCCAAGTAAATATTCTTTCTTGATCGTAAACGTGTGATCTGCAATTATAATAACATAACATGAAATCGTCTCTGATACCTTTACTCATTGGAAAATGTACAGAATAAGCCTCATTTATAACTAGAATAGAATCTGCTGAGAAGTTGTCTTACGGAATATATGAATTTAGTTTAAAACAAAAACACGCCAAATGTGGCCTCTCCGGAGTATACAGGAGAAATAACTAAAAGTACTGTTTCATAGTGACTTTTTATATAAAAACACTATAAATTACCAAGGGTTTTAAGTTGTTTTAAAAGCTATCGAAACTGTTCAGTTCTTCTAAAATGCAATTGTTTATTTAATATTGTAAGTCAAAAAGAAAAATTATTATTATAAGTACACGCATATTTAAGAGTGGGTAATAATCCTATTACTAGTGGTGGTAACTGTATTGAATATCCACCAGAGATGTACACTTCGGTCTTTCCGTTATCTTAATATCATATAAACATAAAAAGCAACGCAAATAGTAAACCACCTTGTCCTTTACTAATTCAATATGTACGTGTCGTGTGAATTGTTAATTAGATCCATGCATTCAATTATCAACTAAGACACGATATTGGTTTTACATGTTCCGGATGTTTAGATGGGTTGACGCGTTAAGATTTTGCCGTACGTCAATTGGATTTTGCATGGACTATATGTGTTCGCATTTTAAAAGCTAATTATTGATGATTTAGAATATAAATATGTAAATGTAAAATACGTATGTAACAAATTGTCTAGCATAGGCTTCTTGTTATGTGCATATTATAGTATGAGCCTCATCCTATGGAAAACATTTGCATGCAGTAAAATGTTCATGATCCATATAATAGGGAAAGTAACTTGACCACAAAACTCATATTAGGAGTTTTAGATTGTAATGCTTTTAACAGTAATTTATCATCACTCATAATAACGTTACGTGTTCCTTCACCTGGTATTATATCGTCAGTATATTACCCATTTTTGACAACAACAAGAAAAAACTGTTGGAATTCAGGGTTGATAACCAGATTCAGATATATACAGTTTACAATAAAAACTAGGGTTACTCAATATTTTCCCTCTTGATTGTAGCATGCATACATAAATACAAACATGTAGATGATCCCAGAATCTTCCTGATTTAAAACCTCTCCCGTGGCAAATTTATAGAACTTCAGAAGCTTGGACATTTTTGCGTGATTTCAGATTTGATGCCAAAATTACACTCTTTTCTTACACCTGCAGAATATGTGCTACTTCTTTAATAGACGCTTTGGATTATCAGTTCCTGCTTCGTCCTCCAAATTTAGATAATGCAGATGATTTGTTTACCCTTCATTTATCAGCCTTATTAGGATGTCATTCTCTGGATTTGATGTCCTTTTCATTCTCATGGAAAATTATGCCAAAGGCTCACTTTGCTAGTCTAGTCATCGCTACATAGAACTACAGAATGACACAATTTTAAAAAAAGCCATTATATCCGTAGTTTTGCAACCTCACTGCGTAACAAACTAGGAAGTTGTGCTTGTTGTTTTAGTATGCAGTTCTGAAAGATGTCCTTGTGCATCAAACACATCTAACTCTCCGTTTGCATTAAAATATGTCAGTCAACAATGGACGAAAATGAAAACAGTTTTAAGGTAGATATACCAATTAGAAAAAAAACAATATAATGTCTTTGAGTTCAGAGACCCAGTGAAATTTTTATTTGAGCCCAACTATTTTTTGGTTTCTATCAAAGAGCGACAAGGTACAAATAAACCTCGAGTTTCGTCAAATGAAAGTTTAAATAGTGGTCCTGAAAAGAAAGGAATATTTCCTTACCCCTCCTGGTTGTATCATACAGGTGTAATCTACTTGCATTTGGCTATGCATCACAACTGCCAATTTAAAATGAATAGAAATGTATTTTGTATACGCTGTGAGTATCAACGGGTAAGTTTCGTTTAATCTGTCCAACATTTAGCAGGACATGACAGTGATGGGAAAGGACATATTGGCAAAAAGAAGAGTTTTTATCTTTTGCCTGCTCCGGTGCCCCACGCAGACGGACTACAAAGAAGTCCACAACCGGATTCAAGTAGCATTCAGACTCTACTTATACCTCTTGAACACTATGACAAAACGCCAACTAAAGTGGTTCGGTCATGTATCAAGATCATCTTGACTGGCAAAATCAATCTTACACAGTGCTTGTGTACAGAAGAAAAGGCAGACAGAAAAAGAGGTGGGAAGACAACATTGAAAAAGGGACAGACATGGGATTTTTGAGAATCTCAAAGGGCAGTAGGGAACAGGTAATGATTGAGAGAATTGATTGTGAGGTCATCTGTAGTGCCCCAACGAACTATTGGATTACGAGATTGAGGAGGAGGAGGAGGAGGAAGTTGAGGATTTAAAATAAAAACGGATTGCTTTATTATTGACGCGTTTATACCGCTGTATCAAGTATTGAAACGTTAATTTTAATTGTGACAGACATCTGTGGTATTGATAAATAATTATCCTGCTATTTCTTCTGGCAAAATCATATATGACATGGAGTTGTGCGTATAGCGACATCTATAAGCAACGTGATATGAAAGATTAACTTTAGTAGACCAGATGAGAAAAGGGAGGAGTTAGCTCATACGCGGACACGTACATCGCATCTATCGCCGTGGTATACTGGCAATACGGTAGTCATGTTAACGAAAATGTTAGTTTGCTTGATATAATTATGTGTGTCATCATTGAGGTCTGAAACGAGTCCGCAAACACGCTTAATTAATGCATCCGCAAGAATCAAAACTGTTATGCCTTCTCATTTCAGGATTTTGTTTTTCTAACTTATTGCTGTAATTATGCAAACTATAACTTTCTCAATGATCACACGTTTATTTTGTCCTAAATGTGGGGGTTTCTTGACTCGGTATTTATCAAATCTCTTCAAGTGTCTTCACTGAATGGAAGCAATGGCTTTGAAAAGCCTGCATCGCCCTACCATAGTGCCCAAAACAACGTAAACTCTCGGCTTTGGAAAGCTTCGATCTCCTCACCAAAGTGCCCAAAACCACGTAAATTCACAGACTTCCTGCAGAACGCTTAATTTATGCATGTGCATGTCAATAAATCTTCTTTCTTTGGAACAACTTTATTGACGTATTCGGAAAGTATGATGTATTGTTGATACATTCTGGTAGTGTGGACAGCTGACTCACTTAAATGGCAAACAGTGCAATAGAGTTTTGTGGCGTTAGCGTTCGAGACCACTCCATTACTGAAAAGGAACTTCTAGCGATTGTGAGCAGTTCTCTTTGTTTTACGTTTACAACCGTGTGAAATGACACTTGCTATGGTGCGTTGCCGTGTCCAAGCCAAACATGGCGGAGTGTGTTTACAAACAGACGTTACATAAATGCTTATGAGAGTTTTTGCAACGAGTTCAATGAGGATAAAAACGCAGACTATATGAAGAACCACAGTGAGAAGCAAGGCCTTGTATGATTATAATCTACCCAAGGTGGTGTATGAAAGGCAAACATGTATAGGTTGTATTTACTTCTTTAAGCAGAATAGCGGTGGAAAACAGCTCATTAAGCCTTATCGAAGCATCTTCATGAAATCATCTCTGTGAACACTCTGTAACTTTTATGCTCAAAATTCGAACTACCTTGACAATGGGGTTAGAAAATGCAGATGTGCAAATATAATTTCTTGCAAGCATGGAAACAATGACAGACCAGAAGATACTCCCAATCTATTAATAAGCACCTGATTTTGCTCGAAACGTCAACAGTAATCTGCTTACATTCCTTATGTTGGCCTCTACTTCATTCCAAGTGACAAGTATTGTAAATTAATTTGCAGCTATGACTGATATAACAAACAGAATTTTATTGTATATGCAAACACTGCGCTAGACACAAATGTTGATATTAATTTGATAAGGATTCGAGAAGCATAAAGAAGTCGCCGTCCTTCCGCAAGCAGACGGAACACATGCTATAGCAAAGACACAAACCAACAAGTACGAGAGCCATTCATGTTGTTCCGACAATGCAGAAGTCAGAAGTAACCGAAGATCACGATGCCAATAAAAGCAAAAATAACGAGTCGTATTTTTATTCCAAAAGATATTTCTGGCGACCAGCCGTCCACATAGATTTCAGTATACCAGCCAGTTTATCGAGACATTTATGTAGTAGTGTTTTGCATTTTCTTGGTGCAGTCGAGGGAGGAAGTCTTGTTTATCTGCCTAGAATAACGGTTTGCCGCATAGCCAGTGACGCAAGGACAATTCGATGGTTGAACGGTAAAAGTTGTTGTTTGTATCTTTGGTGACAATTTAGATAATGCTGTATCAAGCGTATCCAAAATGTAACGTTTTTATAATGCTTGAACAAGAGCTGCTGGGCGTCGTTCAGAACTTCCTTGTGGGTAACCACAAGCGTATCGACGGGCGTCCAAACGAATCAAATAACTTGGAAACTCAAACGGCCTTGCGCATCTCATTAACCTGGATTCTGTCAGATTAAGACACATGTTTTTTACGGTGTCTTTATGACCTCATCGTAATAATATAGTGTTGAACAAAGCAAGTCATTCAATTGGTTTCCTGTAAAAGGTAATTTTGATCCAGTCTTGAATCTGGAAAATATACATAGACTGATGTGAAGGACTGTGTAGATCAAATCCCAGACAATGACATAGAAAACTTTGCATTCACCTGCGCTTTGAGGTCCACTCATTTTGCTTGTTCCTACAAAATAAACCATGAGAGGTTTCTATGCAGGCATATTTTTTGCGAACCCATGGGTTAATGTGACAAACATTGGGTCTTGGAGGCAAAATACGGTGATCGGCTTTATGTTCTACGTAGAACCTCTATAGCCGTAGAAGTAAGGTTAGCTGTGCGTTATAAATGAATAATTGGAGCCATGTCCTGTTGAATCTGGTATCTTGTGTTTACAGTTTAAGCAGTACATTGGCACCATTATGTATGCAGCTCTATCAAGAGAAACCATGAACGTTTTCTCCTTAACACGCTACTGCCACTATTCGGAGCTGCTTATCGGGCGTTGTGGTCTACATTCTTACTTTGTTGGAGAAAATATTCGAATCACAAAGGATCTGTCAAATGTTACTCTCACGGCTTTGGTGAGGAACCTATATAGTGTGCTAAAGATGCTGATTTACACGCACCCTAGCATAGACGCTTTGAGGTGTGTGCACCATCGTAGTACGTTTAACAACTGACCAAAGTGTCAGCTCCTCCATCATTATGCAGTTAGACCGGCTCATCATCGTCAGTAACCAGTTAGCAGGCACTGGCGCTGCCAGCTCTGAACTTCATCATATTAATCTAGCCCATCTCATGTTCCTCCATTAATAAGAATGTGTCTGTTCTTTCTCAAAAAGAGGATGGCCTCGGCTTCGAACAAATGCGTCAGCATGTCAGTCTCCACCACAATCCGCGGAATCAGGTAGGGGTCCAGCCAAGGTGGCTGAGGACAGCATCACTTTCTTCTGGTTAGCTAAAGTGAAAGCAAAATAATGCAGCTATTACTATATGAATTCTGAAGGAAAGCTTCCACTAACTCAAATAACATTAAGTCCGTTGTGGGTAATATCCAGTAACAGTCATAGCCATCATTCTATAGTATGGATATCCAATCCTCACGGATGATATTTTTTGTAGGTTGTCCGCGTCGTTAATGATTGATTCTTTGTTGTCCACCCCTTCATCTTCCTGTGGCAGACTGCTGTCAGGCTGTTTTATTTTGTTATGTTTTCCAAATACCCCTTCATCTACAGCGCAACGCAATAGAGGGCTTCTTCCCTGAGAGAACAGACTTTCCGGGGATGGGTTCACGCTCTTTACAAAGGCCATCTGATAAGCGGGTCTGTCAATGCCTGTAAGAAGTCCATGCTTTGTCTGTTAGCGACGTTGAACGCATCATCCCGTACCCTCACCAGGTCTATCTTGTATATTACAGTCCGTTCAGCCGTGGGTTTTTTGGATGAGATATTTGACCCGAATAAATCATTCTTTAACAGTCAAATTACCCCGAGAATGGCACGTGTGCGCTCGTCGTCCTTTTGACTGTTTAGAAAAATACACTATCCCTGTCAACTCAAACTCTTGTCTGGCTTCGATAAACATTTCCAATCATTTTGGATTAGCAGGTCAATCAATGTTTGAGGCCTCTCGATATCTTTAAGACGAACAAGTTCTTGCTATCCTTCTTTGCTACCTATGCTCCTGCAAATGTCCTCGACTTTCCATCGAACTATTTTCCATCATTTTCTGCAACATTTCTGCATAAGGATTCCCCACTCTGTCAATTAGCTCTTCAAATAATCGCAGAGCCTGATGGCACATGGGCTGACGAGCCCGGGCCTCGTTATTGTTTTTGTTTCATTTGCATTTCACCGCCGTCTAATTGGCATGCGACAAAACGAGTCAGTGGGTATATGTATCGCTGACATATTTTTCTAAATCAAAACAATTTTCAACGAAAGCGTGGCACTCACCACTCAATATTAGCAGTTTTCGTAAGTTGGATTATGCTTGGATTCCCCTGTAAATCATCGCCTGTACGGTTTCCCCAACAGTGAAAGCAGCGAGTGTGCTTTGCCTTCGCTTCTATTCAGCATGCAGTATAACTGTGTTTTCTTCCTCCACCGCGAATCATCTCTGGGACAATTTTTACAAAATTTGTTTATACAGCAGTTTCCCCACCTTTCGTCGCTTCCAATAAGTATCCATGAATTTATGAAGCTGCTAGTAGACATTCTAATATAGCTTACCAATATTTTCTTCAGATAAAGGCAACAAATTAAATAAAGAAATGTTCTCATGTTGAGCGGAGTTTTTCATTAAGTCCTTTGGAAGATAGGGCGTGACAAAAATGGTGAGGGAGCCAACGTAAACACTTTCTGAGCTATTGTTCTTGACGAAACTCATGGTTCATTCGCCCTCTTCTTAAGATATGTCACATTTTTTCGCATGCCATAAGGAAAAGGGATGTAATGCATAGACACATATTTCCAAGAAGCGCCGCTTTAAATGTTTATTTGACGAATCTTGCAAAATATTCACCCCAACCCACCGTCAATCCCCGTCCGTCTCCCCATCCCCATTGAAACTTTGGACAGATATGCGACGAATAAAGCACTTTTCCAGCCAAAACAATCCAAGAAACATAAAGAGAAAAACATTTCACATAAACGTAACTTAAGATAAAGTTTTATGTGCTAATTAGGACAAAAGATAACACGTTTTTGTATCAAAAGACATCCTTGACTTAAAGAAGCATGCCAGTGAACTAACTTCCTTAGTTTATTGTTAATCTAACATCTACGTCTTAACTATATTTATATTTTTTTTGGGGGGGGGGGGGTTCGTTATAATGATGACAATAAATGATGCCAAATTCACTAAGAATTTATTTATCACACTGAAATGTATTTTCCATAACTGTAATACGTTAGACTGATGTAAAGATAAATATTTTATAATGGATGTCAATAATATCTTGCCATATATATGCTTCATGTATGGACTATTTTTTTAAAAAAAAAGGTTTTTGCTGTGTTGTTTTTCGAACGACACAATGTAACGATGAATGTTCAATGATCAACAAAATATGGAAACTTTAAATTGAACAGACGAAAAATACAAGCTTACTAACCTTATATTTACCTACTTGCTCAAAGTTTGCCAATAACAATCCAGTCACGAATACTGAAAACATTCTTCAATATTTACAATCTTGCAGTTACTTAAAACTACTTGAAAAATATTTCAATTGTGTACGTTTTGTGACGATGTCTAACAGCAGCTTTACCTCTAGTGTTCTCCTGTACGTTAGTAACATCGACCGTCTGGTGTGTTGTAAATGCCACCGGTGAGCAGTCTAATGCACCATTCCCTGCAGAAAATTACTGAGGACTTATATATGTATATAAATAAATATGTGTGGGTGTGTTGGCGCTACCTGTGAAAGCAATCGAAATCAGCCGCTCCAAATACCTAATGAAATATACTTTAACAAGACGGACACACGTGTCCAGGCAATTTTAAGCTGGTCAATATATCAAGCTTATCTAGGGTATATATGTGACAAAATACAACTGAGACTGTTTTGCTAATTTTGTATGAAAGATGCATGCATAAGATATACATGTTATTCATAGAATATATATATTTTAAACGAAAAAAATAAACATGTATATGGTATTAGGATTTTCTTTTCTTTTTTTTTTTCTCTCCAGAAATGTAATTCTGCATTAAAAACTGAACCATGGGCAATAAAAAATATATTTCCACACATGGTGCAAATATATGTGCATTCAAGTACACTGCTCATATACTAACAATAGTTTTGTACTTTTTGATATGATGTTCCTCACCCTTGTCCATGTACATACCTATGACATACAGAATTGCTGATTCATGTACAAATCTACTTCCGTGACCGATAAGAGCATAGATTCCTTGGTCCGTGAATTGAACTGTCCTTATTGTAATATATAGAATATATCCCTCAACTCTGCATTTCAAATGTTCTATAATGGCAGTGCAGATACCGGAAACGGCGTCAGCCACCTGTATCACCACAAGAGGCTGGATTATTCTAGAGTAAAAAATAACATCAAGTGCCTCCGTAAAGGGATATAATGGCAAAGCAAAATCGAATTGTGCTTGTTTACCAGTACACGCAGGCAATTCTTTATCTGAAATGTAAATATATTATCCTGAGAAAAACGATATATTACATTTATCAAGGCTAATGTATCCTCGTATTAAATGTTGTTCTTGTTTAATTGATTCTAACAATCTTCATGTACTAAAGTATAGGTTAGAATGTTTCAGTTGATTTATCTTTGAGCACCGGTGGTGGTGGTTGTCGCCGAGGGACATACCTTCATCTAAAATGTTTATAAAGAACTTGCCTTAAACGAAATTGGAGTTGATGCATGGGTTGTGTAAAAAACAAGACTCTACGGATACTTATACATTATTTGAAGTTTACAGGTAATTGTTTCCTCGACCATTCAAGAACTTTGATCGTCCACACTTGAGGGATAGTGGCACTTGCTGGAACACAACTATATGCAACATTTGGTTGATAGCTAGAGACTGATCATGTGGTAATGTGAGTAAAGAATGTACGGAAAAAGTTCCCCAGTAATCTTGTAACGAATTTACCGATTCTTGAAGGATGTTTTCATGTCTCATAGCAAAATTATTCCTAATAGTTGCACTTGTCTCTAATTACTTTCGAATACAACAAATTCACATACTTGTATTTAGCACGTCTTATATATGCCATCATGGCGACCGACTTGTATATTGCAAGAGATAATTGAGTCAAGTCAAATTTCTCGAAACTTCTAATGATTAAAAAGACAAAATAATATCTTTTTCAATTAGTTACTACCTTATTTAAATCTGTTCAGTATATATATATATATATATATATATATATATATATATATATATATATATATATATATATATATTCATTTTTATCCTCGAGAATCTTCCCTAGATTTAAAAGAGAGCAGTTTTTTCATGTTTGAATTATACGTACTTTCTCAGGTTCAGTAAGTATATTTCCATTTGTTGAGTCAGTCCGTTTTCTTTTTGTTTGCTGACCTTATCTGTTAAATATCGTGCACTTGGATTAGCATCTTACTCGGAGTGGTCCTGTCCTTCATATCATAGCGTCGCTAACAAAACGTATGGGTTGCTGTGTCAAAACTTCCTGTCTTCATCAGCAACCTCTTTCATGCAAGCATAGTGTTTGTTTTACAGGATGTCAGCCAGAGTGTAAGCTGAATCATCCCACTTTTGGTACAATATATAGATGACAACGTATTCAACAATTCGCATACTCAGATACCAGGTGAGCGAGAGTGTGTGTGTGTGTGTGTGTGTGTGTGTGCGCGCGCGCGTTTGTAAAAGGCGCGAAACGGGGACATCAGTGTGAATACACACCAACAGACCGGGGACACACCTCGAAACGGGGACATCCCCGTTTTGTCATTTCGTCATCAGTGGAATACTAAGGCCTTATATAATGATACAAACCATAACATAAGCGTATCTGAGCATGTACCCATTTTGTTGGTATTTTTTCACATCACGCTATACACAATAAAACACACGTCCCACTCGATTCAAAGCCTAGTGCGTATCAGCCGGGAAACTGCGTCCCCGTTTACGCGGTAAAACTTCACACTGTTGTGCTGGCGGCTTGCGCATATCGCTTCCGAATTACTGACCGAAGATAGCATGAAGAAGAGCTAACAGGATCTAAATCATTTATATAAACATAGTCAAATATATATGATATATTTTCTATTTTAACACAGAGGGTAATATCGATAAACATGTTTATTAATGGGTAGTCCAACGTTCATAACACATTTCGCCAAAGTAGATCGGGAACCAGGTCAATTGAATAAAAGGTTTCATGCAGATATTGTGGACGGGTTTTATGATGGACAAGAGATTCTAGCAATTTTTCTGAGCTTGTATATTTTATCTCCTCTTTAACTCTGAGCCATGCACATTTGGATAAGAAATACGCTGGAAAATATCAACATTGATTTTTGTTCATTCAAATGTAGTTAGAAGCATAATAACGAACAGTCTACATGGAAGCCAAAACATAATACCATTTCTTTCCTACAATTAATCGCATTAGAGTTAAATCCAACAAGTTAAAACTGAGCCAGTAGAAAATAAAGCTAACTTTTGTATGTTCTTGTTCATGGCACCAGTCACGACGCTGATAATACAAGTTTTTATACTCAAATTTTGTGCTTCTCGATGTATAATAAATGTGCATGCAGGCTGAAGTATAAATAATGTGAAAGAAAACAATCAGATAAATTTTGTTTGACTCAGAGGTAAAGATATCAAATATATCGTTTAGTCAGTACCTTTTTATATTCTCTATCTCTTTCCCTCATTCTCTCTCTCTCTCTCTCTCTCTCTCTCTCTCTCTCTCTCAGCTTCGTTACTTCTGTCTGTCGTTCTTCCTTCTTGCTAGCTTCATTTCTTTCTGGCCGTACGTCCCTTGTTATCCGCTTTTTCTAAGGACTCGATGATAACAGTCGTCAATATTTCTCTAATCAATCAATGACCACAAATATGCAACTTTAAAGTTACAACTGACTTCACTAAGCGAAAGGCAGAACATTAATATTGTTACATACAAGAGGTCTCTTTAGTGAACGAATGAAACAAACTAGAATAATTTTCCTCTAATTAATGCATGACTACAAATATCACAAATACACATTTACACCAAAACTTCACAATTGCCTACCTACCTCGCAAATGCATTGTTTCTCCTTAATGCATTTCCGTAACGTAGCGCCGGTACTTAACTACCATAAAATAAAATTACAACTCAAACACCAAATACCGGGAACTATTTTTCCTACGCTACCTTAAGTCAGTCAAATCATGATTTTAAGCCTGTAACTCTACACCATATTTACCATTATAGTAAGAATAAAAGGCGTCTTCAGATAACGGGACAGTCCCTTCCCGATCATTCAATTGTACGATTTACCAGTCACTATCACCAATACTGCACATGGCGTCACGTAATAGATCCACACAATTAGATTTTAATAGGGACTATTTGGCTCATGGGATACGTATGCGGCTCTGACCTGAGCTCACTAAAACTAAACCACGCCATCATACAAAATAAACTTTTGTTGTGTTTCATATTGAAGAGATCTTATCATGCATAGGCTTATTAATGAAAGAGATTGAACTAAAATGTCAATTCTTTGTACACTAAAGTTAAAAATGTGTTATTGTGTGGGACATTTTAAAATCTAAACCGTAGTCTTGCCAATACAATTATTTTAACTGAAGATTGGAATGCAGATCTTTGATTATCTCATTTTAGAAAAAGGGACACATTCTTTGTATTTTCACACAATTCTGACAATTTAACTTCTTCAAACTCCTGGACACCATTTTTACTAATATATCCAACAAACATTATATAAAGATTCAACATGATAAGTGTAATTTAGTTTATTAATATGGATGGAAACTATGTGTATCAAGTGACATTACTGCATTATTTCGATTGAATTGATTTCTATTTTGAATCAAAGTACATACTTATTGCATGTCCCCTATTTGATTGTATAATTTCCAGCACTGTGTATATGTGTGTGTCCCCGTTCTGATGGTAAAGATTCACATACAGTGTTTCTTGCAAATCAACTACAAATCAATTAGAAATGACATGTATGTATCAAATGCATATTAAAATAGATCTTTATCGCTCATAATTTGTTAAAATAAAAATGTCCCCGTTTTGATGGAAAAATCATATGTCCCCGTTTTGTAGGTTTTACAAGAATGTGTGTGTGTGTGTGTGTGTGTGTGTGTGTGTGTGTGTGTGTGTGACAAGGACAGATTAGATTTTCATGGACATACATGTGTGAAATGTCAAGGCACACCTCCCAAGAAGGTGATGCAGAACGTGCTGTTAAATGAGTTGCAACTGATTGCACGGAAAGGATCGGTTCTGTGCTATGCTGACGTTTCTCTCGTGCTTTCGATAGATTTTACAGCTTTTTGTCCGAAGCAAAATTACAGAATTTTGATAAATATAGTTACTATCTGGAGAAAGAACCCAATTGTACATTTATTGTTTAATTGCAAAAAATGTAAATCTTTTACATTTCAATATATGTTGACGAATTATTTCAATGTAAAATAAAATCTCACGATTATAAAATATAAACTGACTGTAATGATGCTATTTAATTTCTCACTATTACAATAAACGTTTTATATTTAGATTAAATATTTTGAAGCCATCTTTAAATTTTGCTGTTCTTGCCTCCCTATTTATAGATATTTTCAGTGGACTAATACATATTTATGATTGGTCAGATATCGATTTCAATTCTAAGATACATTAAATTCCAGTATATATATATATATATATATATATATATATATATATATATATATATATATATATATATATATATATATATATATATATATATTGAAGGATAGTATATTTCTGACTCATATTATCAATGATACAGCTCTACGATCTTTGTTCTACATGTGAACCTAATGACAAAACCAACAAATTTGATGTCTTTAAACAATTCCGCATGCCTCACGTATGTCTTCATACATTTAATAAATAAAAGATAATGTATGCAGGATTGCCAGCATCTGTTAACATTTCATTTATAGTAATGTATTGAGTCTGTTTATGTTGATATGTGTGTGAGTCGGTACATAGGTATATTTTATATTTATCTCCGTATATGAATTTTCCTATACTATAAATTTATTTTTAAAAATTACAAATGTGAATACCTGTCACAAACAGTATTCTCTCTCCCAATGTTGTCCTTTCTGTCCTTGCGTAATACTTCCCTGTGTCCCAGAAGGAAACATTTAAAAGAATAAAGGATGCACTTATGGAGAAGTTGATTTTTGCATTAGATATCCTCTGCCTATATTGTTTTGAGACAACGCTAAAACACTTGTCAACCTTTTCAAAAAATGACACGATATTTCTTGACAACGATGGTTCCTTTGCAAGCCCTGAATAGTATATTTCTATCTCTTTGCATGAAAATGGGTTCTTTTGAAAATCAATCACAAAAACTACGTCTGATCCCGTTTTCTGACCAAGTGTCTGTCCTGAAAAGGTATGAGAGAAAGGTTAACATATATAGTACATGTCAAGCCCGATGGACAAACACACGTTTTCTCTACAGATTATTGAATTGGTGTTAATATTGTCCGTCGGTATAATTGATCTTAAAATTATCTCAAGGGAGGGAACCTTGGACATGAAATTATGGGTATCATCGCCCTTTGTTACTAAATCTGACCCAAGTTTTCTTTACCGAGAATAAAATACAACACAATCTCAGATATTGCATTATGTATTAACTTGAAGAATCAGCCTGAAAACTTCATAGTGTCTTCGACAATTGACATAGATAGAATATGCTCTTTCAATTGTGTTGAGTTTGTGCCATTGAATTCATGTTAGTTTTGGTAATCGTTATTTTAGTCTTGGTTCAAAATGCTTTGAGTCTGACGTTTGCATTTGTTAGATAAAGAAATACGTTATAAACTTTACAGTACATATGCAAAATATCAATATAAATCTAAAATATATCTTTTGAAAATGGTATTAATTTATATGTTACATTAGATTAGGCAAAATATAAATTTGTATTTAGCCAGGCTCTTTATAATAACTGATTGCAAATAGACAAGCAAAGTATTAAAAAGCGAAACCATGAACGACAATACAATGTCATGAGTCAACTCCATTACTGCATCTAACTAAAAGCAATCACATGGCAATAATCACTTTTTGATAATCTCCGCTGATGAACTGATTAACATTGCAAAGTAAATGTTAATACTGCCCAAGGAGGCATCTAATTATGAGCGCAAGATGATTTACCATAGCAAACTGTACATATTACTATACACATATACAATCAACATGTGAGTTTCCACAACTGTTTTGTTCATTAAATTTATTTGGATTCACTTACCGATTGATACTTGTATTAATCCAAACAGAAGATAGTATCTCAACTCCACGAAAATGAAAACCATGATCGAAAGACACAACTCTTCATTTGGATTAGAAACTCAGCGGAATCACATATGCACATATTACATGAAACTCATAATCAATGTCGTTAACAATAGCTGTACTTTAAAATGAAGACAACAATTAACAGATGTAATGGCGACTTTAAAGAGTCGATTTCCTGAAAACAAAAATCTACTTTTCCCATCTACATTACAAATACTCTGTTAGAAATATCCATCACATTCGGTCAACAACGTTTTTCCTCTTTCTAAGATGCTGAATATATTCTACGCGAACAATGAAAATCCAATGATGTCTATATCAACTATTACTAACTGGTATAAAATAGTAGGTTAAAATGGAGTATGCAGTGTTAGAGGAAGTATTTCTCGTTCCCATTTTAAGTCAGTATTGTTAAAATCTTTGGGGAGTTTTATTTGCCTTTTTTTTCTTTTAGTTTTTTCAGAAGATTCTACTAAATGTAGTGTCATAACGCACAATGCATGAATCAAGGGAAGTCTCGAGACAGGGAGATACTGGTTAAGCGAGTCTGGAAGAAATAAAAGCAATGTTCTGCAGAGATCTTTGCGCAAAGCACAGCTTACCCCGTTTACATGACGTCATGACGATTCAGCCAACTCAAACTGTATCTAATAGTTTTAACATTAAAGGTCTGTATTTCCACCTCGAAATTAACGACATTAACTTTTTAACTTTGCCACGCAACCATTTCATCATTACACCAGATATAGTGACAATATCTGGAAAGAGTTACAATGGTATTGTCGGATTTGAAAGAACACATCCACCACCTTGTGTCCTATTCGCACGGTAGTAGTACACTCAGGGTGAAAACAACGCATTACATTTAGAATTATGCAATCAACTTTGCTTGCATTCAGTTGAAGATTTAAATAAATTCAAACCTATGCAACCCTATGGCAAATTGACGGCATGCTCATTTATAAAACATCTGTTTAGTCTACATCAAATGCTTTCTAACAATAAAGGTCAAAATGCGATATTTTATGTTACAAAGTACCCAGAAAATGCACCTTTACCTATACAAATAACTGGTATAAAATATGAAGCTTAGGATGTTTAATTATCGAGAAAGGTTTATTCACCTATGGAGTTTCCCTTGGATGCTATTTCACATTATTACTGTACTAATTAACGTCCTCACTGACTCTTCTTTTTTAAAACGAAATCTAAAACAGTAGTTATTAATTCAAATCCACCATGGCTATTAAAGACAACACTTGAATGAGATGACTGGAGAGTTTAATGCAAGTCATCTTTCCGGAACCAGATGAATAAAGCGAAAGTCAAGAGGTTATACTAAACAGAGAATGATTTTTCTACTTCTACATTTAATGTTACTGTCTATTTAGAAAAATAAAAAAATTCTCTATTTAGAGTTTTCGCAGGAAATCACAGAATAACATATTACTAATTTTATTATGAATCTCAATATCATGATATAACATGATGACAACATAAAATCATAACATCTTGAATAATAATAATAATAATAATAATAATAATAATTTCCTTTAAAAATAGCTTTCCAGTTACACTTAGCAGAGTAAAACTATTTGCTAAAATTAACATATGAATGTCAGTCTTTATGAGAATGAGGTATACATGAGGAGATGGTCAAACTGACACGTGATATTATTATACAAGTTGACGTTGCAAGATGATGATTTGACTCTATTTGTTGGAGAATTATATAGGATATGTTTTCTTTTTAATCTTAATCAACACGTGAAAACATTATATATATATTTTCTTGTATGTATGTATATGTATATATATATATATATATATATATATATATATATATATATATATATATATATATATATATATATATATATATTGAGAACACTTTTGAATAGATATTTTGCACTTGGTTGATGGAGTATCCTTTTCAATCAATAAACGCAAACTCTTGTCAAATTGTACTGCTGTAGGAGGTAACAAACAGAGATGGAGACTTAGGGACTCATAGTCTGAGATGGCATATAACACAGAAGTTATCTGATCGACATTCCTGGGACACCAATGAAGACTGTCGAATAATATCATTAGGTATGTGACGAAACTGGTCTAAAATGTGATGTTGTTTATGTATCGGGTAACTAAATAACTCTTTGATATTGAATATGTGAATTGAATCTATGAATTTGTATGTGAATTTATTTGCAGGACATCTAAGTGAAAGTGAAATTTCGAAGTATAATCAGTTTACCTGCTATCGAACTTCCATCCTCTATGAGGTTAGGAAAATGGTCGAAAAAGATAGATTCAGTCAGCTTGTTTATTCGTCTAAGAGAAGAACAGTAAAGGCAGAAAAACTTTACTGATTTTTGTTCCACTGTGAATGAGTTTTGGACTAGTTAAAACAATCCGTGTTCGAAACTGAACCTTGTACTGAAGTCAAGACGATGAATTATGAAGTTCTTTCTGATGACAGCAATTCCAAATCGGGTTAGGGGTAAGGGGTTAGCGTGGGAACGGCTTGATTTAGTAACAAGAGGGTGTTAGATCCAAAACACTTAGCTCATCTACATTTGTTTCTTCATGTTTTCAGTTAGGAATATACATCAATATCCTGATCGTTGATAAAGTTAGTAATATCTATGCAGTTGTCCTACTACTTGGACGTTGAAAAATGCAATGAGAAGTTGTATTTCAGACTTCAGGGTTGACAATTTAAGAAGAATTTGAATTAAAATTTCCAAATTAATGGTCACATTTTCAAACTACTGTGAAGGGAACTGGGAAATGAACATAATTGAGACTTTTCTTAGTGATTTACGCCGGCCGTCTTAAAATAACGTTCCTCTTTTCGCTGAAATTTACATTTAAGTAAAGATGAATGTAGTTCCAGGTTGTTACGTCTAGTTCACAATGTAGTATTGAGAGTCAAAGGGTCGTTATTTGATGCAGTTGATGAGAGTCCATCATAACACAACTGGCCAACTGGATATTATAACTCGATGGCGTCATATTCAAAACAAAGGCGTTCGTAGTACAAGTGGGATGACACGACTGAGATAAAGACAAATAGTTTTTTTTCCTAAACAAGTAAATGAAGACTCACTTCCAACAAACCAGCCAATGCATTATGAGATCACGTCTGGAGATAAATAACGTCAAAAAAATTGAAGTAGCTGCCACAACCCGATAATTGATGGTGGTCATTTTGAAATGCTACATGTTCCATCAGTTGACGATTAAACGTCATATATACAGTGTGTGACGAGTATGCATGTGAGTAATGATGTGTGCACCTTTTGACCTAATTGATCCTATTTGATGGAAAACAATGTTTTCACTGGTCAAACACAAGCCAACTTGCCAGGAGAATCTCGTGGTTTGATGGTTTTTGCCTGGATTTTCACGAGTTCTTGCCTCACCAGTTATACTGGTCACCATGTATAACCTATCGTGTGCTTAAAATTGCGTTAAACCTACATCAACAACAACAACAAAATTAGTGACATGGAATTTGATAACTTCTGTTAATCCTCAATAGAAATAACATGATTAAATGCAATATGTATATGTAACATGCATATATAATAATCGATCATGACCTTGATACTTATATCTAACTTTAAACTCCTAAGCAACCATATCCACATAAAGTCGATAAATGCAAAGATTATATCAAGCATGGTTTATATACAGGGAAAAATTGATAACAGTTAATTAAACATCCTTTAACAATTTAAGAAAAGAAACAGACATCAATTTTACAAGATGTGACACACAACCAATTCACATTTCTAACTAGGGTAAATAAAAAAAGATTTATCAGCTAACACTATAGCTTATCCGATAGGTGAACGTGATTTTCTGAGGTCGCTGATTTGGACAAGAGAAGAAAAGAACTGGAAATCACCAACAGACAAAGCAAATAAACTTCTTATAGAGACGACAACATTTAAAACTATTATGCGAACAGTTTCCAACGGGCAGAAGAGATTTTGATGCGATTTAAATAGAACTAATCAACACTAATGAACCATGCTAACACCAAATGACAGAAGATGAGAATGTAAGAGTAGATTACGGTGAAATAATTAGCAGCAAAGCACCTGAAACATTATTTGTACTACAAAAAGAAATATAATTAAGATGTTATTATATTATAGTGTAAACTCTTATATCACGCATCCTCATGTAGGATCCTGTGATAGCATTTTCCGCTCGGTCTGGTTGATATTTGTACCTAACACTGTGTTAATTTATGTATGCTTTGGGTTATGTCGTGTGTGTGTGTGTGTGTGTGTGTGTGTGTGTACCTATCACTTCATTTGCTATCTGTAAAGATAGTGTGGGGTGGTTCACTTGTTGTGACAACATGTCTACAAATTAAAGTAATGTTGATATTTCGTTCTCTTCATTTAAGTATCTTGTAATATTTTGCACTGAACATGCGAAAGACTAACTTAAAATAAACTAATTCCATACCATTTTGTTTGCTGACATGGATGTTGTCCTCAGCAATGTGATGTTGTAACGTTGTTACGAGTCTACGCTCTCAAAATGATTAACAAAAAGACGAGAAGACAACAAGCTTTGTAAAATTGAACAAATAATTTATTTCTCTAGAAAACAAAGTGAAAAATTGAGGGAAAAAAGAACTTACCGTTTTACGAATGAAATTCAAACTGTAATCCAAGAATTAAACAACAAAAGTCATATTAATGAAAAGTTCTCAGTGAATCTCAGTTCAAATCCCGATGAAATTTAAGATGGAAGACGATAACGTCTGTCAGCGTTGTAATGATGTGTCAGCGGTCTCTTGATGAATCACAGAAAATATTGTTCCAGTGTTTTTAATTCCGTATAAATTAAAGTGAAAGTCTTTGTCCCAGAATTATCTGAGCAATTTTGTATTTCCAGGGAAACAATCACTTGAATTCAATAATTAAGAACATAAAAATTCAGCCCAAACTGGTCACAACATACTACACTTAACTTTCTCTAATGTTTTAAGCCTACTGATAGAACCTTTATTATAACATCAGCTATACATCTAATTAAGACGCGAAGCAGATTCCAGGATGGGGGCCAAAAGTTCATCTTTCTGGCTAAAATAATAGCTTGTTGACCAATTGACACATGCTTAATGATATGTAGTCCATGTATGACCTTGACTCATCTTACTGATTCTTACTCTGAGAAAGATAAAAAATAATAATAAAAGTTGCTTACCAAAACTGTCACTGATTTTCGAACACGGCCATCAACTAGTTACAATGTTACATTACAACAGCATGTAATGGAATAAAAACAAAATTAATCTAACAAAAAAAGAATTAGATTAAATATACATAACAGTGTACTAAACAAGAAATGTCACAGATATGACTACTCGGTTTTCTGGCAAGGAGAATTTGATTTTGCATTAATCTTAGAGAAATCGAACTAAAAATGTTTTCCTGCAAATAAAATGCAATTTTGTCATCCTGAACAGCCTTGACAGCATTTCCTGAAGAAATGTATGGATGTCTATATTGTCCTAAGCAGCATTTAATGATGAAGGCAATAAATACTTGTAAATGTATTTTGGTATTGATAAAAAGAACACAATTTTCAGTCCCAGACATTATCATAATTGATCATATAAACGGTCTATAATATTTTTATATTTTCTGTTCATATGTCTTTCAGGATATGATGTACATGATGGTTGCTAATTTAGTTTTGCATTCTTTAATAATGTATTTGTCTTGTTTTTAAATCAGAGCGACTTTCTTTGTAGCTATGTAATGACTTCAAGGCAAAATGTACAAACTGTACGAGTGGAGTCTGGTAGTTTCTCTTGATGTTCCTCTCGTGACAGAAATAATGTGGAAACCCATATCCAAAACACATTGAATATGTGTACTGAAAATGATGTTACAAGACATTAAACTGAAATGGGAAACAATGAGAAAAACTAAAGATGACCGATATTGCGAGGAGGTGAAACATATTTACCAATCTGTTAATAATGAATGTAATATGTATGAAAAAAGTAGCTTCAGGATTATTGATAGTGAGCCATCAGTTATCACGAATACAAACATGAATATTAGCAATAAACAGTGAGCACTGTCTTCAATTCTACCGTGTAGGATTTACAAACTAAGCCAAAATATGTAAATCATTTAGACTTTTAATGTATGTATACAGTTAATGACACTGACAATACCAGGTTAACCGTGTGACTAAAATTGTCCCGCGCAGTGTATTTGTATATCAGTCACTTCCTGAGACATAATCTAATTAATAATTTGGAAACTATTCACAATTGCCATCTTATTATTGTTATATATGCATATACTAAGCATTAAACGAACAATGATGAGACCGTAATAATACTGGTGTCCAGTGTAACTTTCTGGTACTTAGCCACTATGAAATCAATGTAAATGACAGGAAGTGTTTAATATTAATGTATATTATGATATTGTCATGTCTGAACGGTATACAAATAACACTCCGATATCATATATTTGTGCTTCACATGTTCCTTTCCATGATCCAAAGAGGGAGAGTACACTGGTGTATAATCCATGATCTCTTACTTTCTCGTGTTACCATCGTTTATTTCAACTGAAATGATGTTGAAGATACTTGCTACATGCGGAGGACGACAATTTCCATGTTCTGGTAATTTTGATCCATACAGTTCAGTAATTGCTAGATGATATTCATATAATTAGCATTTGCTGCACATAACCATTATCGCGTGTGTGCGTTTTGAATTTTTAACGCAGTTTTAACAATTTTATCAGTCGTATCGCTACTATTTCTGCAGTGTGGCAGCTTATAGTGATCTCTAGCACTTGTTCATCATGACGCAGACACATAGAATGATGTCTCACCCAGTCACGTTATCCTAACACCAGGCCGACCAGTCCTAACACTAACCTCTTAGTGCTGAGCGCCTAGCGAGGCAGCTGATAGTACCATTTGTATAAGTCTTTGGTACTTTATCACGTGAGTAGGACAATAACTTTATTGATAATCAGTACAAACTACCAGCAACTTTAAACCGCCTTCTTTGGTACCGCCTTCCAAACACGAACTGTCGGTGTAAATAAATACGCAGTACGAAGATAAAAACCAATTTACCCAGCGTTCAAATGTCACGCACACAATACAATATTAATAATTATTAATCATAGATATCGATCAAAGCCATTATGTCACTACTGATACAAATAACTAAGTGTATACTTAAGTGTTAACACTTTCCCTCTACGTGACCTCTTCGACACAATAATGAATCTATTGTAGAACAGCGCACGGGCATATACATATTCCCATAATTTTCACTGTCACTAACCATTTTGTGTTGTGTTTAGTTTGCCGTTCATGATTAGTGACAGTTATAAGATCCAGCAGGACTGATCGTCGTGATTTATTACGCGTAAAAATGCAACATCAAATTGGCTTTAATCAACACCTTTGCTGCAAAATAATTGAAAATCTAAATTCAAATGACAGTTTCTAAAGTCAGCGTTATGTATTTTGCTATTTATTACGTTCTATACCTAATATTTGGTTACGCCACAAGAACACACCCTATGAGCGTATTCGCGTTACCAAGAGTTCCTAACTATACATCCCTGCCTCAAGATTACAAGATGTCAAGGCAGTAAAAAGGGTTGAACGAATGAGCTAACTGTGAGCATGCCTTCACATTTATTTTATTTACAATTCTCGCAAATTAAATGCGATCATATTGTGAAGGCGGACTCCTTACTTACAAATTATTTTAATGTTGATGAAATATCGATGAATATGTAATAGTATGAAGTGTGTCATTTCACATATTTCACACCTTTTTCAAACTCTGATACATTCAATTTATCGAGACTGATCAATGACTTGAAATAGAACTTTATGCAATCGATATAATTGATTTCATATTTGATGCACCCTTCTTGTAATTACACAATTTTATGTTCAACGTATGAATTCCGGACAGCACAAAAGAAACTATGAATTGCAATTAGTTCCGAATGATGTGAATATCCAGATCACAGTGGTGTAGTTACAAATATGTACAAATACTTAATAAACAATCGCTAGAAAAAAGCATTTTAATTTATTTTCAGTTTCCAAAAGGTTGCCAAATTATTCGACGTACAAGAGTTCACGATTTTATTTTGAATTCACTTCATAAGGCTGTAGCTGCAAAGTTGAGCTTAATAATCCATACCTTCAGTGACCACCATGACTTTAATAGATGAGCACTCTAGTGTGACGACACCTGTGCAGGTGAACTCATGTATATATTTGGTTGTATCAAAATTGATCTAAATAAAATGTCGACCTTGCCATTTTCTAGTGGTCTTGTACGAAACTAACAAAAAGTAAATTATTATGACCAAAGGCATATAAACCTTAATTGTTGAGTGCTTATCGGCTTTAATGGAGTAAACAAAACAAATTCTTTTTTCGTAAGTTGCTTGTTAACTTGGTTACCTGTAGTAGCATGTCGCTTGTACCGACCCGGATAGGCCCACTGTTATCCCACATCGTCAGTGTAAATCGGACATCCAAGTAAGATATGCAGTCCAGATTAAAGAAACCACATCTTCATCGTATGTGGTGCTAGGAAGAAAACCCGTGGGGGGGGGTGTTAATTCTTGTCGGGTTACAAATGTCTGTGCTGTGAGTAATATTTCCTGTGTGGCTGTATATGTCTCCCATGGCTTGGACAGGCATAATTCAGTCATGTGCGGAAATTCTCGTTATGATGGCATAGGTCTAGCCTGTGTGAACAACTGTTATGTTTAGGTCATGTGTGCATATGCATTATTCCACGTTGGCATAACACCAGTCTTTGGAATAAAAGGCAAGTTCATAAAGACAGAGTATAGAATTGTTAATATTTTTTCAAGTGGCTGAAGCATGCCAATAATATTTACTTTAAACAATAAGTTGTGAATTGATTTAACTGTTGATTTATTGCAGGAAATGTTGACAATATAAATTTGCGATTTACGTGCCTCAAATTAAATATTTATTATTGGTTACTATACTCGTATACACATCCATAGATAAATTAGAAATTGTAATGATCAATGTCTGACAAAAGCAATGTTTTTCCAGTGTATGAAGTCACTGTGTGCCATTTTAATTTAGTCTCAGCTGTTCAAAGAAACATTTGAACCAAAGCTAGTGTTCGTGTAGGAAAATGTTCTCTCACCCTCGTCCAGCCGAACATTTCAACCTACTGACATAAATATTCGACCACAACTTGTCTGTGTTAGGTACGATATTTGTGACTGGGCCAATAAAGAATTGCAACGACAATTCCGCAATAGATAACAGAGGCCATGGGCTGCTACAATACACATACACTTGTAGATCAATTGACCGAACATTGTTTGGCAGTTTAGTGAGACACTGTTTGAACGCCTGTGAATATAACGAACTATGATCCTCAACCAGAAATAGACACCTTTGAATTTTAGGATGATTAGATAATTAACGTTTACCTTTGTTTGTGCCAAATTTCAATGGATTAGATATTTATATATTGAAAAGTTTGTGAAAGCTATTTCCCTCGGTTTCATGTTGTGTACCAAAGAAGAATCCTTTGTCATGTTATGGCACTTGTAAAACATGGACACGCAAATAAAATTTAATTTAAACGCACCTAGAAGCGTGGAATAAAAAATGTATGAGCCTTGTTTTTCCAGAGCATCATTTCTGATTAAAAATATGAATTCCTTGCATCAAACATATGTAATATTTTTAGTCCAAGTTCTGATGATAAACCTGTTGCTTCATTTTCTTCTTAATCTCGTCTATAATATGGTATCTCCAGAACAAAGTGCAAACATTAAGGACATAAATTAGATGATTGTTTCAAGTTTATTCAGACTACAGAACTATGAATCAATGGTTTAATACTCAATACAAAAATGTAATTGTATGCGTTCTCTGATCGGGATACTATCAGTGTTGCATCGAACATCTGTCTAAGTTGTCATGTACTGTTTATGTTTGCTGTAAGCACCAGTTTGCAATTTCTATTGATTGAAACATTTGGACAAGTACAACACTGATAGACATTGTATTTTCCGTACAGTTTATATACAACCGATCAATCGTTTGTATTTGATGGATTTGCATCCAGCTGCAAAATTTGTACTATGAGATTTGCACCAGACGTATCGTCCACTGCGTCGCTGTTGCTCTGGAACACAGTATTTTACAGGAGTCATATAATTATAAATAGTATTGCCAAAAATGTCTAGGCATGTTGAAATGGTACAACACAACTCGGGACCTCTATTTTCCAATTCAGCAAATGCAATGACCCAAAATGACAGCTCACGTCTAGTTTGGGTGGTTTTATTGAATAAAAGATATGAAAGTGGACATACCACTTATTTTGATGTCCTTACTTATAGATGAAGTAAATGTAGCAAATATAAATGTATGACTACAATTTTCTTCAAATAAAATGCTTGAAAATCTGTGTAGCTATACGAAATAGGTTTACTTTCAGATCTTAAGAAATATAATACGCTTTCTAACGGCATTTGAAGTTGTATTCACAATAGTCAGTGCAGATATTAACAATCAATTGTAATGTTGTTGTCAAGAAACCAATCCTTTGGATCCGTTTCTCCTATCATATGTGTTTGTCTTTGTAAATTGTAGCAGCGGGCTTAAATCATGCATACTTTCGTATTGTATGCACAAAGGGATGGCTATAGCGCAGAAACACAGTGATGGTAACTAGATTGGAGATTATGCATTGGCCCACAATTTCCATGAGTGGTTATTCATTTCCACCTGGCTCTGTTATTATGCGTTTAGCAAACTTTTCAAGGTGAGTTATTAAATGGATGTTAGTCCAATTATGGTTCATTTTCTCTATATCCCTCTGAAAACAGTTTAGTGCTATCTAAATGAGGATATACATATTTTTTATCTTGGATCCACAGATTTATCTGCTTGATTGTGTTATGTATATTTGATTTACTTTATATTTCATTTAATTATATTGTTTGTAAGATTTTAATTTATTTACACACTATTGTAGTGTACCTTTATTTAATGGATTTCATATAGAGTTCAGTTTTGACTGTTTTATTATTTTTGACGTAAACAACGTCTGTAGTGGCCTGTGAATGGAGATGTACCAACAGTCTTTTGATGAATGACAATAATATATTCCAGGATGTTCTTATCTTAATTCACTGCAATCCCCAGTTAATGTTAGAATATAGCACATGAATAATTTGTATTTTCAGTGAATAATACCTTTAATAAATAATTCCAACGAAATCGAATACTTAACAAACAATAAGACTTATTCCATCACAGTTGTTAAATGCAAGAATGAGTAAACAAGATCACACAAAAAACAAAATAACTCTCACTCAAAAATTGGAACTTGCATGAGGGTCAAACCGTCATTTTTAGAACAATATAAGTTGTCAACAAGATACAATAAGTTACTAACAAAAAGAACATGGGAAACATCAGATAAACTACGAATTTCCATAGTGGAATGTCAATGGACTAGACTTGCATTAAAAAAAGGAAATTTGGATTAATAATTATCTAAATATTTACAATAATCATAGGAAAAGTAGCTATTCATTCTGTTGTTGCAAAACAAATGAACTTGATTTGACAAGGCAAAGTCCATAACGCTATTATACATAACAAATAATCATGGTGAAACCTTTTTTCCTATGTAAAATATGATTCTTCTAAAATATTTACCCAATCATAATACCTTAGGAGAACAAGCACTACCTCGCAAATACAGTCCTCCCAGATACTACTTTTAGCGAAAGGGAGTTACAAGTTGTCTGCCGACCTGTTTGGCGGTGGGGCAATGTGATCTCCCCTTACTTATAAAACTGGGCGGAACATAGTAAGAATGTCTGAGTAATTGCTGGAGCGGAGGGGAGGCTGGGAGGGTGTTAGTATACTTTGATTGGGTAAGCATTTTTGAAGAAATGTATTTTACTAGGAAAAATTGGTTCCTTCTTAGAATACGTTACCCAATTATAATACCTTAGGAAAATAGATAAAAGGTGGAGGGAGGTACATCCCTTTACCAGAGAGATACGATCTCCGTTCCTCTAATGTATTGAGACGGCTTCTAGGCAACCGGACTTCAAACGGGAAAAATCCCCCTCTGGCAAATCCAGCGGAAGTCGTGAAGCAGCGTATTAAGAAGCTGTCAATCGATCTGGAAGGGAGACATGTTGATCTGAGAGATCTCAGATATAAAAGCTAGAGAATATGGACTTCGATCTCCATCCCACAACCTGACTGAAGTAGGTTAGCGAACAGTTCAGGTCTGATGCTAGGTTGGTGGCAAATGATCGAACGTCTTCAGCCAAAGTGCGTAAAAGTTCGTTGAGTTGGGGTTTCTTCCCTATATATGCTGGTCAAATAACCCCTTACTCTAGGACGTGATATTCTGTTCCGATCGATGTTCCTGTCCTTTTATAAGAAATAGAAGAGGCGTGATCTCCATCAACGTAGAGTCTCTTCGTTTTAATGAATATCCTGAAAGCCCAGACTGGGTCTTATAGGTGGCCCTTAGTTGATATGTCCAAGGGAGACAGACGGACAAACCCGTGGAAGAGAGACGGTTCTCGACAATGAAAGTGGATGCCGTCATGAATAAGACCGACCTGTACTGCCTCAACTTGCATGTAATTGTGTCGGCTAATAAGGGATGTATTTCGAGAATTCTTCCTGCAGATGCGAATGCCATGATAAAGCATGTCTTGATGGAAAAGGAACGCCAGAGATGCCATTGAAAATGGTTCAAAATGTGTTTTATCCAGTCAGGTTATTGCCCCATATAAGTTCTGCTTTTGACCTTGCATTAACGTTTCTTGTCGTGTGTTACAAGTATAGGCTCTTACAAAATGTAACAAGAAACGAGTGCAGACAACAAGCTTTGTAAAATTTAACAAATAATTTATTTCCCTAGAAAAATAAGTTCAAAATGAGAAAAAGAACTTACGGTTCTACGAATCAAATCCAAAAAAAACAAAGAATTAAAAAATAGAAGTCCAAGTAATAAAACGTCCTGATGAAACTGAGTTCGAATCTCGATGAAATCCAAAATGGAAGGCAATGACGAATGATGTGGTCAGCGTCGTACTGATGTGTCAACATTTCTTTGTTGAATCACAAAAATTTATATTCCAGTGTTTGAATTCGTTGTAAATTTCGATAACTGTCCATGTTCAAGAATTAATTTAGAGCACTAGTATTTCCAGGGAAAACAAACTTATAATCCAACGAAATTAAATTAAAGAGAATAATTAGCCAAAAGTCTGGTCACAACATAAACACTTTAACTTCTCAACTGTTAAGGAAAGTAGTGACTATTCCTTCTCAAAACATAAATATCAAATCTAACTGCTACGCAAACCAGATGCCGGGATATGGGTCAATCCTCTGGAAAAACCTATTTACTACATGTTATTTGTCACGAACTTCAAGTATGGTCTCGATTTCACTTATAAATCTTACTCTGAGAAATAACTATAAAATAAAACATTTGCTTACAAGGTTAACATTAGATACAAAGTTTCAATTATTAGTTATTTACTAAAAACAGTCAGGTCAAACAGAACTGAATTGAATTTCTAGACAATGTCAAGTACAGTAAATACAGTTACATTACAATAGAATCAAAAAATTAAAAGTAACAAACAATTAAATTATATCAAATACAATATAAATCAAATATACATAACACTTCCAACATAAGAAAAAAAGAAACATTTAAATAATAAAGCTTTCTTTTTACTATAGATTATTTATATATGAGTAATTTTGTTATTTAAAAAAAAGACATAATAAAAACTCTTATGAATTATACAAAGTATACATACAATAATACATTTCTAGACACATGAAAGTGCATCTGCTATTACCTTTTCTTTTCCCCTGATGTGCCTAATGTCAATATTATATTCCTGTAACAACATTCCACCTTAGTAGTCATTTATTTTTATTTTTCATCTTGCTGATGTAAGCAAGGGGATTGTGGTCACTAAACACAACAATCAAAGAAGGGGCTGAACTAATGCAAACTTCAAAATGCTTTAATGCCAGTATCAAAGCCAAACATTGCTTTTCGAATACTGAATAATTTATTTGGTGCTTTCTTCATTTTGTAGACAAGTAGCACACTGGATGAGCAAAACAATAATTCGTCTTCTTGAGTCAATACTGTTCCAACTCCAACATCAATTGCATCAACTTTCAGATTGAATGATTGGCTGAAAGTTTGAGCTATAAAGAACTGGCGCGCCTTAAAGTATGGATTTCAACTTATCAAAAGCTTCCTGACATTTTTAGTCGGAAGAAACTTATTTTTCTTGCTCAATAAATTGGTCAGTGTTTTAACAATTATGGGAAAATCTGATCAGAATTTCCAAAAGTATCGATCCATATCTAAAAATCGCATCAGTTACTTTTTACTAACAAGTACAGTGAATTCAGAGATAGCTTTGACCTTAGCCTCTACAGGTTTAATTTGTCCATGTCCCACAATTTGTCCTAGAAATATTACGCTAGCACAGCAGAGCTCACTCTCGGAATAAATTAATTGTCAAACTTGCATCACTGAGTCTGTCAAAGAATTTCCGAATTATTGCTAAATGTTCTTTCCTAGTGTCGTTGTATATGATGGCATCATCGATATAAGCATCAGAATGATCAAGACCAGATGTGATCATATTCATTAGACGCTGAAATGTACTTGGCGAACATTTCATATCAAACGGCATCACTTTATATTGATAAAGTCCATCTGGAGTCACGAATAGTTAGTTCAAGTTATTGCTCAAGTCGATCAACATTTTGCACATATTTCATACCTGGTATCCTTTGGGTACTCCTGACTTGAATGATTAATATCCACGAAATCAATCAGAACGTAATTTGCGGGTCATCTATATATCCTAGAGACAAAAATATAAATGAATGGTTCATAAATAAAGCGTGGACGTAATGGCCCAAAATGTAAACGTACGATATAACCTTACGACATGTGTTCTGCTCGACTTCCTTTATTTTTTCTTTAAACTTTTTTAAACTCCACGAAACTTGTCCTTCGTAGGTGGACTCTATCTCCGAGAGAAAAATATCAATAAAGGGTCCATTTCAAAATGTCTCAACTGTATAGGTAAGATACACATTATGCCATGCAGTGTACCCAAACCATTTGATCTAGGTAAACATTTCTCGAAATCGTTACAATTTTCCTACGTTTGAGACATACAAATCTAGATAGCGCCAACGAGGTGTTGGAATCAAAATCCTCTAAATATGTGTCATATTAGTACAAATATTGATCCATTCGATCTTAATTGTGTGTGTTTATACCCGGTACCCAATGGTTGCACCTTCGCGTTCGATTATATCCCTTGACATATATATCTGCGTCATGACTTCTTTCGTGGACGGACGCAATCCCCCTATATAAAAAATCTAAAAGAAGGGTTTATGTCAGGCTGTATAAAGAAGGGACTCCATGGCCCAAATATATACGTAAAAAAGAATTTTCATTCGGAATATGTTGCACCCGACCGAACTTTTCTTTTGGCCGCGACTTTCTCGAAATCAATTCGACGTATTTATTTTAATAATTTTTACTTCAAGCCCGAGTGCATGACCAGGTACTGTTCAACAGGAGTTTAAATCAAAATCCCCTAATTAGTTGCTCACTTAGTACAAACTCTTGATTCAATCTATTATTCTTTGCGTGTTTTTCATATCCAGTACCCATCGGACGCCCCTTATATCGCGGTTTGCTATCGACGAAATTCGTCAGGACTTCTTTCGAGAGTTGATTCTATCCCCTAGAGATAAATTATCAAACAAGGTTACATGTAAAGACTGTATAAAGATATAATGTTCGTACGGCATGTGTACTAAGCGACCTCCATCTAGACGTAGATTTCTCAAAATCGCATCGACTGTTAGAAAGTGCATTTAGTTAGATGCTATCCAAGAGACGCTGAAATCAAAATATCTAAAAAGGTGGTTAATTAGTACAAACTGTCAATACAATCTGTTAACATTTGCGTGTTCTTTTTGTTTTTGTTGGGGTTTTTCGGGGGTGAGATAATACCAGGTACCCATAAGTCATCCCTTATCTCGGCGAAATTCATCAGAACAGTTTTCTTGGATGGACCACTATCCTCTAGAGATAAAATGTTAAAGATGGGTCTGTGTCATAATCTTTTTATGGCATGTTCGTACGAGACTTCCGTCATCTAGATGATTTCTCGAGATCGGCTCAACGAAGTTCCCCAGGAATTCTTTAGTGACTACACTATCCTCTAGAGATGAAATGTCAAGATGGGTCCTTGTCAGATTTCTTTAAAGATAATATTTAACGACCAAACTGTTTCAGTAAGATATAATCCTCTTGAGGCATGTGCTTTACACGCCCTCCACTCCCCTTCATATAACCCCAATTTCTGGAAATCAGTTACAAGTATGCTACGTTCCCCAGTTCCAAGGATCTCAAGACAATATTCAAAGTCCACTGAAGGCTTCTTAAACAAAGGATAAGGAATAAGTAGAAAACTTGATTTCAGTGGTTAACATTGCCAAAGAAATGTAAGAATTTAATAATATGGAAGGAACATTTGGAGAAATGAAATCTTCAAACCATAATGTTTCCTGATTTCCAAGTGCAAAACGTTCATGGACACATGATCAATATCATAATTTCATTCCCTCGGAGTGGGACGTTTCTCATAGAAGTAAAGAGGGAACAGGTCTCTAGACGCATCCTAATGCGATTTGGCAAGTGTCATCTTTCGCTTTCTCACCAACATCTTATGTACAAGCTATGTTGTTTTAGGATACACTCAGTCCACCTCAAGCTACAAAAATCAAATCTACCATGTTTTCAAAAATCCCATGGTCAAAGAAGCACCAGACCAAAATAGGCTTTGCTCGGCAGTGGACCCTACCATCAGTGATACCTTTTATATTAGTACTAGTATGGATATCATTGTTCTTACATCCCAGCTAAATGGGTATTTTCCTATTGGTCCTATTAACATAATGTTACCTTGCCAATATCATTTCTGCCAAACAGAGTTACATTTCCGTAAATAAAAAGTAACAACTGAAAGTTATATTCTAAAGACCTTACTGGAATACTTTTTTTTAAAATCCTACTGAAAACATTTGACCCCCAAAATAACTTCAGTGACAATGTGGAACTGATTGAAGTTAATTCTGCAGAAGAAAAAAAAATATGTCAGGCCCTACTCCAACGTGTCAATGAAACGTTTCCTCTTGGGCTTATTTCTAAGTTTGAGTAGTTTAAACTTTGATTTATTTTATCAATAGAGAGTCGTCAAGCATCAGAGTCGTCAGTCATTAGCATTATGATGTTAGTGTTAGGGTTGGTCGACCTGGTGTCAGGATAATGTGACTGGTTGGGACATAACGCTACATGTCTGCGGCATGATGCCCCAGTACTAGACACCACTAAACTGTCACACTGCAATATGGCTGAAAAATAGTTTGAGTGAGAAGTTAATCCTCTCAGAGACTATCTCTAATAAATGCTGGGAATATTTGCTTGGCCGAACATTGTTACTGTCATCTGGGTATAGAGCTGACAGAATAATCCATTCGAAGCAGCGATCGTCGTGGTTTAACAGTTTTGATAACAGATCTCTATGGAATTATCTGGCTTTGAAACTGGTGGTACTGCAATACACGTGGAACAATTGTCTCGCAATAAACGAAATACCATCCAGACCTCTCACGAATGTACTCTTCAATATTCCTCGAGTTGATTTGTTATTCATTTCAACAACTTAAACATTTTGCGTAATAATTTTAGATCTATATAGTTTATTTATATTTTTGTTAAAAACAATCTTTTCATTTTCTGATATAAATATTCTTGCGTTTATTTTGTATTTCTGACATGCATTTTTATGTATAAATCATGTTGCTAATGCAATCAGTGAATCGTGTTGAAGATAATGTTTCTCTTTAACATCATGATGTCCATTTACACGTGACGATGAATGCTATACGGCTGGTTTACTGCGTCATTAACTGTGTTTATATGCATCAACATCATCTTATGAATGTAAATATTACATATTTTAGTCATTCTGTTGTATGTTGTTGTTGTTGTAGTTCTTGTTCTTGTGGTTCATGGTATGGGCTAAAAACCATTTATCAGATAGGCCGCACATGACGGCTAGTATATCTTGTGGCGGAAGAAACTGTGAAAACCCCAAAAAGAACTATCGACCCACGGGAAGCTTTCGCAAGCTTTCACAAATGCCCACTTAGGCCGAGCCCGAGACACTAGCCCAACCGGACATAAGTGAGATGGCAGTGATCTGTAAAAGCGATTGTACGAAATGAGCTGTACGAAATGTGTAAATAAGCGGAAAGCTGTTTGATATAGGAAAACAATCATGGACAAAGAAAATATAGCCGTTTCGTGTGGAAGAAACGTGACAATTAATTCTTTGAGAGTGCACTTAGACTCAAGACAAGCAAAAATTGATCTCATGAAAAATGATCACTTCATTGAAAGATACATATATGTCACGCTGAAACGTTTTGACTTCATATTTGAATACTCATGAATTCTAACGTGTTAATATTAGAAATAGTTCAGGATTAACAGCCATTGATAATAAAATTTAAGGTTATGCAAATTATTACTTACCTACACTTACCAACTTGTAAGTGTATAAACCAGAAGGCTTAAACTTTAGGCATAATTAATATAAAAGTTTGCGAAATTCTTGCGCACCTTTATTGAATTGATTTTAAGTATATAAATTATAAGTGATAACAGTTATGGATATATAGATTGAAAGTTTTGTCGACTTTCTGCATCTATATTTAATACATTTCAGAAGTATACGTTACTGCGTTCTTCTGGATATTAAACTTCAAATCATGCTGATACACCTGTTGATCTTGTCTTCACTGATACAAAATATGGACAGCTTAGATTACCAGCTGATTTACTTATTTATAGTAGCACGTTAGTTTTACATATACATTCAATGAAACATTTCACTTTTGTTTCATTGAAACCTAACGTAAATTTATAGACTGATTGAATAAATCATTTTGTACTTTTTCAGAGGCAGACCATACCTCTTTTAAGGACATTTTAGAAGAGCTACAGTTGACTGGCGAGACAATCCGAATCATGATGTCGCATGATATAACCAATTTAGTAACCCTTCCAAGTTCGTATGAGGATGACATTATAGATCTGGGCCTTTCCATCGGCCACCGAGCATTGCTCAGAGAATTCGTCATGAAGCTCAAGTCAGCAGCTGGACAAAATGATAATGTTGAAGTTAATGAGATACGGTTCTGGTGTTTATTTAAATGCCTCGGGGGTATATCCGCTGTTAGAATTGTTGATGTCGTGGCTTTTTCTAAACTTGTTACACTTGCATTGCCTGCAGTTAGATTCACCGCGGATGGAATTGCAGCTGGAACTCTAGCAGCTAAGATTATGGCCCTATATGGGGGAGCTGTGTCCGCGGGAAATACTGTTTCTCTTCTGCAATCCGTAGCAGCATTGGGTATGGGGTGAAAAACCATTCTTACAGCTTTCTTCGGCAGTAGTGTCTTCATGGAGGTATTGACAAAGACGTGTAAACAATGCATGTAACATTAGCACAGTTCTTCACTTACTTCTGGAAAATGTAACGTTATATATATATATATATATATATATATATATATATATATATATATATATATATATATATATATATATATATATATATATATATATATATATATATAAAGATGAGTCTAGCCTATCAAGAGCAAATAACGTTGTCAGCAAAAGAGTTTTGTGGACCTAAGTTTCCCTTTGATCTAATTAAAATGTCGGTGATCTCTCAAGTACTATATTGTAACGTTGAATTTACTTTATCTTCATCATACCCAAATAAAAGGAGAAAATAATTAAAAAAAGAAACCAAATCAAACAAAGGTAAATTCGTTGTTTTCGTTAAGGCTAACCGGCACGTGTGTATATGTTAGTTCCTAAGTAAGAATGTGAGAATTATTTTTATATAGCTCCAGAACATCATTAAATTTGTAATACAAGTACAACACCACAATTGACAGGATATTTTATTACTTTATAAAATGCTTTAAAACGGTATAGTCATTTAACAACAATGTCTAGCTATGTTCATGAATCTGGCATGTTTCTAAGTCTTAAAATATCAGCCTTGGCAATCCTCCAGAATGCATTCACGTCACTTTAATGTATACTTCGTTCATAAGAATCTTAAATCAAAGGCCATATTGGTCATTTTGTCATGGTCGTTGTTTAAATATCTTTCCTTTTTATGTGTTTTGTTATTACAATGATTCCATTTCATCACCTACAGATACATTATTATCAGTTATATAAGTAAATGTAACGATATATAGTAGAATTACGATATAGCGATTAGAAAAAATTAAAAACACGTGTGTGTGTGTGTGTAATTACACTCAATATATTTAAGCTCTGCTAGTATCTAGTTGTATTTCTTTTAAAATAACAGTAAAGCACTGTACCTTGGGAACCTTGACTGACCAAAATATATTCAACCACGTTCAAGAAATATCTGTAAAAAATATTATTTGGTTGTGAAACAGTCCGATCATCACTAGTTTAGCTAATATCAATACTACAGACACTAATAATTGAAATGCTTCATATTTTCAATTGAAAATCATATTGAGATAACACGGTAACCAATCAAATATGTTTAGCGTTCATATGCTCCAAAATCAAAAACTGTCCATGATTTCTTCTATCACTGCGTGTAGACACTCAGTTTCCTCGGGAGTTATTGGATACGTATCGATGGATCCGTCTTCCCGAACAAGAACTCCAGGCATGTATTTATTCATAGAATCTCTCACTATCTTATCGGGATTCATATATTTGTCCACAAATTTTTTAATGCACGGGCAACACAATATACAGCACGGGCAACATGAACCGAAGCTGAATATAAAAGCCATCGGGTCCCTCATAAAACAGTAGGCAAGGAACGAAAATCCAGCGACACTACCTACGGTAATGCCGACATACTTCAAAATTTGCAGATACTGTTGCCTCTGGATTTGCCCATAGTCTTCGTCCGTGACTTCCTGATAAATTCAAAATTGTAATTAACAAACTTTATATGATTTTTAAATTATAATATGTATTAAAGAAATTAGGAATTGTACCATTTCGCTGTATATATGGAGGGGTAGTGTTTTCTATATCAGCCAGTCTTTCGGATGAAATGAAGTATGAATTTCGTTTCCGCTTAATTACTTTTGAAGGTCTTCATGGAATCAAAACACCTTTATATCAAGAAAAGGGTTTGCGTTAAGTTCGATTATTCATAACTCTCCAACAACAATAAATGGAATTATGACCTTTGTCTGACATATCTTCGCCGCTGCATAGTAAATAAACCAAGCCCTCTATAATTATATCATACTGGTGGGGAAAATCGAGTCGTACGTACAAATATGTAGTCTCGCGTTTAAATCAAATATACAAGCCCATGTAAAGAAAAGGAATGTAGCAGTGCAATAGGGTTGATAGAGCTCGTGCTGTAAATAATTCCAATATGAAAAAATATAAATGCGCATTATCAAAGAATTAACAGCAAATCATCTGGACCATTGCTGAAAGGCTTTTGAATAATTTAAAACATGCCTTGTGACAAACGTTTGTTTCAAATATTAACATTAAATTTCGTATTTTTGAACTTCATTTTGATTTATATCTGATACTAAGAGAAACCTACGTATGATAAATAGAACCAAACTAATGCATGACATCCAAGCAAACCTAACAACTTGCCCACCTCCTACAGCAGAACAACTCTATAACTGCCTGCGTTCATTGCTCGACAAACATGCCTCAGCTACCAAGTGCAGAGTATCAATTCAAAAGTGTTCGTCGTGGTATAGCAGTGTTAGGGACCAGCTTCGCACTGCTAAAAGAGACCGCCGTAAAGCTGAGAGGATTTGGCTTTCCACCAGACTCACTATTCATAAGCCAATCTATGAAGCCGCTAAGAAGAATGTCACAAATATAGTCTATGCAATGAAATCAGCCCACGACACTACTAAGATCATGGAAAGTTCCAACTGCAAAGACCTTTTCGAGATTACTAACAAGCTAATGTCAAAGAACAAATCTACACCACTTCCAACTACCTTCTCTCCAGTCGACCTTCCGGACCTGTTTAAAAAAGATTAGAGATAAGCTTGACACCACAATTTCAATTGACTCGTCGTCACTATACAGTTGGGATACAGAATTTGAGCGGGAACCATTAGCAGCATTTGAACCTGTCTCTATGGATTTCGTACGTACAATCCTGATGAAGAGTGCACCAAAGTCATGTGAATTTGATCCAATTGCAACATCACTGCTGCTTGAATGCATAGATCCAGTATTGCCTTCACTAACTGATGTTATTAATACCTCTCTCTCATCAGGAGAATTCCCATCATTTTTCAAAACTGCCATTGTAAAGCCTTTGCTGAAGAACCCAACACTAGACCATAACGATTTAAAGAACTACCGCCCAGTTTATAATCTCCCATTCATATCAAAAATCTTAGAAAAGGTTGTTCTATCCCAGCTTGTATCTCATCTGAATTCAAACAGTCTTTTTAGTAATGTACAATCTGCATATCGCCCATGCCACAGTACGGAAACTACTCTACTAAAAGTAGTTAATGACATTCTCTCTGCTTTGGATAGCGGAAAGATTACAGTTCTCACCCTCCTTGATTTGACACAATAGACCATGATATATTACTTCACCGTCGTCTACAGCATGTATTTGGCATACATGATACATCCTTACTGTGGTTCAAGTCCTACTTAGTCAAGAGAACACAAATTGTGTCTGCAAATGGAATACTCTCCAGGCCAGTTGTGGTGGTACACAGTGGTCTGTTCTTGGACCTGTTCTCTTCATTCTATACACTCAGCCGCTCTCAAGTGTCATAGATCATCGTCCAGTGTCTCACCAATTGTACGCTGATGACACCCAAATATACAAATCTAGCCACCCATCCGAAGTTGATACTATCATCCAAGGTGTAGAGAGGTGCAGTTCTGATGTGAAATCATCGGTTGCATGTAACAAGATGCCGATGAATGATGATAAAACTGAGGCCATTCTGATCACAACACAAAGACTTTCTCATTCACATCCTTTACCTCAAACAATAAATATCAGCAACACCAACATTAAATTCACACAATCAGTGCGAAACCTAAATGTTACTCTGGACAGTACTCTCACACTGCACCAACATTTAATGAAAATATGCAAGGCTGCACATCTTGAGCTGAGACGCATCAGCTCAATTCACAAATATCTTTCAGTTGATGCCACTAAAACACGTGTGTTCATTAGTACTTTCAATACTGGACTATTGTAACTCAATTCTGTCTGGTTAATCTCAAAATCTACTCCAGAAACTTCAAAAAGTTCAAAACACAGCTGCTCGGATCATACTTAGAGTACCACGATCAGAGCACACCTCCCCGCTGCTCTGTGCCCTACATTGGCTATCCATTCGATCCAGAATCAAGCACAAAATTAGTTCTCTGTGCTACGTTTCACTGACGGACTCTTGTCCAAAATACCATCCGACCTCACCCATATGTACACACTAACAAGAACCGTACGCTCCTCTTCTAACAATCGTATATTCATTACTCCCACTATGAAAACAAAGTCATATTGACAGCGTTCTTTTGCATACCAGGGCCCAGCAACGTGAAATGAATTGCCCACTGAACTTAGACACAAAGACACAGCATTCAAGAGTGCTCTCAAAACTCACTTATTTCGACTGCAATAACAAATTTAAAGACCTACTAATGTTTCCTGCCGTTTATGTTTTCTAATTTCATGTTGTTTGTTTTTGTAATCATATCATTATATAAGTTTTTTATCTTATAGGTGTTATCTAATGTTGTAAAGCGCTTATATCTTCTAAAGATTAGGCGCAATGCAAAGTCCTCATTAGTAGTAGTAGTAGTAGTAGTAGTAGTAGTATATGCCAATAAAAATAAACACTGATTAAGTACATAATTACTGATGTTACTATAATCCTGAAAAAATATATTCTTAAATCAAAATGCATGAGCAGCAATGTTACACGAGATGTATCAGTGTGGCCGTATCCATAACATAACTGACTGTCTCCTTCTTCAGGGAAACATTCATTTGAGCTGGAAAATTTCAATGTTTTTATCTTTCGTTTGATTTCATGTAAGTAACAATCATACATGGGTTATTTTTGGTGGTGGTGGTGGTGGTGTATGTGTGTGTGTGTGTGTGTGTCTGTGTGTGTGTGTTGAATTAAAGTTTTCCTTATCCCTTGGATATGTTAAAACTCTCACCTTTGGGGCTCGGTCTTCAACGACTCTCTCTTGGGCTTGAAAACTGATACCACACAAAAAATGCGTGATCCCTATAATAATTTCATGATTACCTTGCATTAAGACCTTCTACAAACAACCATGCTGCTCAAACAGACTCTCGCGAGTCTCTGCGAGACCTTTGCCATTCGAGGATCTAACAAAAACCTCTGCGATTTTGTTATCACGCTACTTTTCCAAAAAGTTAAATGGATACTTTTCCCAAAAAATGAAAACTTTTTTAATTTACATGCGGATGAGCTGAAGTGATGTCTTACGTAATGATGATAATTAGAAAACGGCACATACATGGATATCTTCATGGACCAACTGAGACGAACCTTCTGAATCGGTAGTGGTTTAATTATATCCTTTTAAGTTTTTACTATTGTTTTGGTTTGAAAGGTTGCGGGAAAATATGTCTAACACATTCTGAGATAATGACTTATGTCCTCTTTGTATTTTTTTGTATTGAGCGCTTTTTACTAATAACAGAGATCAACGAAGCATTGTATCAAAGCACCATATAACAAGGTCACTGAGCCACAGTAGAATCTGGACGAACAAAACTAGACTGTCAAGAAAAACGTATCAGGGTTGTTACGTATATCTGATTCAATTCATATTTATTTTAATTCAATTCTTTGTCAGTTTTAAATTTTTTATTCTTTTATATGCTATTATAATGTAACTTTATTCACTGGAGGTGATATTGTTCCAGACAATCAGTTGACCTTAATCATTCTTTCGTAAACACCAGGTGTTGACCTAGATCCTAACCTTGATTCAAAATTAGTAGCAACCACGTAAATAAGTTCTATTTTTATTTTAAAACGATTGGTTGATGTCGAGGTCATGATTTAAGATGTAAACAATTTTTTTTATTATTCTCGGAGTCAAATCATTGGTCTAATCAATGCCATATTCATTTTTACAGAATTTTTCCAGGGAAATTTTTCCATGCTTGTTGTTTTCACCCTCTCTTGTGTTACTGTTAACTCGAGCCTAAACAAGTGACATAAGAGGGCAAATATTACAGCATAGCAAAGCAATCATTGATCCTACCTCCCATTCAGTCTGCGCCGTATTGTTGCTATGTTCTCCCTCGTTTCCGACATAACTACCATGTTTCCATTGTTCCAGAGTTGCTCTTCTTTCTCTGGAGGAACTTTTCAACTCTCCTTCCTGATCATCGCCATCATCGTCATCAACATTATCTTCATCAGGATACAAGAACTTCTTTAATTCAATAAGCTCATCCAAAATATCGTCAGGTTCTATGAAATCTGAATCATGTTCTAACGCTGTTGTTGCCTCATTGTAAAAGTAAGGCCTGTTCGGTAATGCACCTGTCCATGGGTCTTCCTGGTTGTCTATTGAAACTTTGACAGAGGTGGCATTTGTATTCTCTGGAAAAAGCTCTCGTTCAAGGTCATCTGAGAGAGTTATGTAGCCAGGTGACCTGATCTCTAAAGCACATTAATAAAGAAAGAAATAATCACCCAATGTATCCTTTAGTTTTATATTACTATGAGTAAACCTTTCTGCCATAACTTTAATCATCTCCAAATTTTACTCGAAACTACTCTGACTCAAAAGCATGTACATCTCCGAGTGGAACAAGTGTTCTATGCTTGGAGAAAGGTTTCATGCTCGAAACACTGAATAATGGTTAATGGCGTTTAAGACATTTAATCTCACCTCAGACAAAACTATTTGTTCTGGTTTCTTGACTGCAATCGCGTAACTATCCAATATTGACTTGTTCAAACAACAAACATAAGCGTATTGTTCCATGGGTAAACATTTTAGGTCAAATGGAGTGTCATTGTGTCACGCAGACACAGAGATTTCTGACAGTATTTCAAATACGACTAATACAAATTTTAAGTATAACCTATCAGATACATCTTCACGTACACATATTTTTGGGATTTCTTTTTTTTTGCAAGAGAATAGACAATATAATCTTTAAATGATATTTTGTTTTCGTAAACAACGAAAGATAATAAGATTAACCAAACTAAAAACTATTTAAAGTATCAGAAACTGAATATGGGGAAGGTTTTATGCTGTTTTTGTCTCTTAGCTGATCCATACTCCACTCAGTCTTCTTTATGACACGTTGTACCATTCTCCATTGACCTGAGAAGCTTGTTGAACGCCATAGCTACTGTATATGTACTTTTTATATATCTTACTAATTGAAATGCATATGCTTGAATACGCATCGTATATAATAACTGATTCATTACGTGATGAAATATATACTCTTTCAAGATACATATAAAAGTTCCTATAATTAAGTTCCTATACAAACGTTCATATACACAAACTCATATACACAATTTCCTATTCAGAAAATACTATACACAAGTCTACATATAAGTTCCTTAACATAAATTCGTATACACAAGCGTATATACACAAGTTCCTATGAATAAGTTCCTGTACACAAGTTATTATGCACACGTTCTTATGTAAAAGTCATTATGCATAAGTTCCTATACACAAGTTCCTATAAACAGTCATACACATAAGATACTATACACAAGTTCCTATACACAAAGTCATACTCATTAGATACTATACGCAAGTTCATATGGCTACGTTCCAATACAGACGTTCCTAATCATGTGTTCCTACACACTAATTCCAGCATATAAGTTTCTACACAGAAGTTCAGATGAAAAAGTTTCCTAAAGATATGTTTCTATGCATAGGTTCCGATGCATAAATTCCTATGCATGTGTACACAAGTACACAAGTTCCAATACGTAAGTTATTATGCATAACTTCCTGTACACATATTCCACTGCACAAGTTCCAATAAATAAGTTTCTAAACACAAGTTCCAATACTCATTTTCACACACACACACAAGTTCCAATACACACGTATATGTGCATTCATTACGATGTAAAACTTCCGATACAAAAGTTCATATACACAAGCTCCTATACACGTTACTGTACATAAGTTCCCGAACACAAAATTCCTATACATATGTTCAAGTAGGTGTACATAAGTTTCCATACACAAGTTTATACACACAAGTTCTTACACACATACATGAGCTCCTACACACAAGTTCCTATAAACATACATGCAAGTTACTAGACACAGTTCCCAATACGGAAGTTCCTATAGACAAGTTCCAATACATAACCTCCGATATACAAGTTACTATATACAAGTTACAAGTTCTCATACAAGTTCCAATACATAAGTTCATGTACACGGGTTCCCATGCAGAAGCTTTTACCAGTATTTATTTTTGTAAAGTATTCTCAAGAATTGAATAGAAAGAACAAAATAATTGTATACATATAATTTAATTTGATATCATGTAACAATTACAATTATTGTTTCATAAGTTTATTGTTAAGGGCTAAATTTTCTGTTTGTTCCTTCTCAGATTATTGGCAAAGACAGTCGGCATACAAATTATTTGAATTAAGGAAATAAATACTGTATCAAAAGAACGAAATATAAAATTGCAAACTCTCCTTCGATTCAGCTCTTGGTCTTTAAGTAAACAAGAAAGATTACGTACCTCGTACGTGAAATTTTTCTTGATTGCTGAAGAATATAGACACGCTTCTTCCGAATACACCTGCAAAATTATAATGAAACAAAGTAAATAAAAACGAAATAAGTTTAAGTTCAAGCGTTTTCACTGTTTCTCACGAAATTATACTAATTAAAAACTATTGTCAATATTTAAACAAAATGTGAAAATCATAATAAAGAAAACTACTAACTTTAATTGATGAGACAGGTGCAAGTCGTATCATGTAACCTGCGGACTGAGGTGAGATGGAAGTGATGGGTAAAGACGAGCACTTTAGACCACTCGGCCACCGGTGCCCCCCATTACGATCTAAATTCCGCTCTAAGGCTAACGGAGACTGACTCCCAGATAACGCTCCAATATATATATATATATATATATATATATATATATATAGAGAGAGAGAGAGAGAGAGAGAGAGAGAGAGAGAGAGAGAGAGAGAGAGAGAGAGAGGGGGGGGGGCAGAAAATATAGCTTTTTCAAGCAGTTAAGGTCGAAAAATTTCTAAAAAGCAATAATTCTGATTTTGATAACAACTGAGTTATTGATGTCCCGACTGTCAAGTTCCATTACTCTACAAGGTATCACTCGGTAAGTCAATGTGTAAATAGGGTTATCGGAATTTTGGCTAGCGAAGATGTAAATACATAGAATCAGCTATAAATTTAGTAGTGGTTCAGTCAATTCTATTTTCATTGTTTGATATATGCTCATTGCCTAGTTTTTTGTGTCCTTGAACTGCAAATGGAGTACAAACCTAGCTAAAAGCCCTTGAAGACCTACCTTATGCCTCGTAGTAAAATTCAAACACGCCTTATTATTTGCAATCAATTAGGAGCGAATTAACATAAAAGAAATCGTGTGAACGCCTATTAAAAGCCACAAAGCGAGGTTTTGCACTTAACTAAAGATTGGTAAAACCGGTTTTTTAGGCACTTAGCTTGACAATGGTGAAACTAGTTTGAATGAATCTTGACTTACACTTTTATAAGCCTATGATGTTTTATTCTTTATAAGTTTGAGCAAATTTCAACCTACCAACTAAAACAGAAAGAAAATAAATAACAAACAGATTTAAAAGCACCTAAATGCTTTTATGATAATTTTGTCACCTAAAGATTACAAATGAGGTTTCGGAAGAATATCTTGGGATTTAGAAGGGGAACAAAAGGTGTGAATTGTACTACTCTTTCTAAGTTAGGCTGACGACCTCTCCATGATTATGTTATCAATTAGTGACTCTTTTCAAGTTAGGCAGATTACCTTTCCATGATTTTGTAATGAAATAGTTGAATATTGGCATTGACATCAAACCTCATCATCTGGGGAGAAATTCGTTCACTACACTATTCTGTATCTTCGTCAAATAAAATCAGTATTTTGTAATTTAACAAAAGGTATTTTACATTTATACAAATATCAAACAAAATTTATGAAAGTTGTTGGCTTATTAAAACGCTTCTCTCACCAAGGCTCGCAAATATAGAAATCACTCAGATCGTTTCATAAATTTCATCTGAAACCAATACGAACGTAAGAAGCTCAATATACTGTTTGCAAATATGTCATGATACGTCACGTATCATGTGACTTCACGTACCACGAACGCGTTCATATCATCGACTCTTCTTCAATGTAAATATTGAAAACTTCATAGAAGTATCACTAAATTGTGTCTTGTATAACGTAGTTTTTACATAAGAGTTTGTCGCTAGGTTAATACAGTGCGATAAGAAAGTGTATGTAGGCAATGTATTAATATTCACTCAAGGTTGTATGAACTATGCCAGTGATAGAAACGTCTTGTTTGTAAACTATTAGGAGGATACCAATATTTTTTCCTCTCGCTCTCTTTTAGCTCTTGAAGATCGGGATATGCTACTCTTTCTCATTAAATTTGTTTGGACTTTTACAGATGTTGCCAGATACTATATTGGGTCAAGAAAAGAGGACGTTGTGAGCCACTTTCAGTATATCATTCAATCCGGTGTGTACTGGATCACATATTTAGGTTGACCTCGACCCAATATGTCAATATAATTTAACACTGATTTTGCCGTGGGTGCTTCTTGGGGCCTTTAAATATTGCCATTTCAAAGGAATGTGGATGTATAACTGCCATTTCAACGTATGCGTGATCAAATTCTGAAATATGACACTCGTTACTGAAATAGTCGGTTCTGAAAGCCTACATTAGAGGCATGAAATTTACTTTAGTCAAACATAATTTTTCCTTTAATAAGGCCCTGATATGTGCATGGATAAAGGAATTTTCTGAGTGTTGTAAAATATATGGGAAATTATGCCAGTGTGATGCATACAAGCTAAACCTAGCTAATGGGTTGTCTTAATCGCCTTTCTCAGAGCTGAATCACTTGTCCACTTATATTTGGAGCAATTCTTATTGCAAAAAATATCCCTAAAGACGGGGCAGGGTCAACGCACTTGCATGTTAGAGATCTCTGAGTAGGGTAAATAAAGTTAGCTGATCCGGTCCTGAAAAGGTTTGTTATTTTTGAAATTGTTTTGGTGCATTTAGACAATTTGACAAAATCCTAGTGGCCACTGGTGGCCGAGTGTTCTCCTTTACCGATCACTACCCTCTCACCTCTCTCTGCGCAAGATTGAGTCTTGAGCTCGGCCAAAGATGGTATGTGAAAAAGCTGCCAGTAGCTTCGTGTGGGTAGGTTGTTCTTACCGGGAATTTCCCGGGTTTTGCCTTCGCCAGTTACGCTGACCATCATGAATAGCCAATCTTGCGCTGAGAAATGGCGTTAAACATCAAAACACCAACAACAAAACAAAATCGTATTTTATGTCGATATCATTTAGTTTCTTTTCAAATTGACAAATAACAACGTTAAACATTATTCCTATGTTCTGAATTTAAATTTTAAAGAATGCTGAGAGCAATTTATTTGCCGTGAACGTTTTTAGCAGCCGAAATCACTCCGTTACTATCGTTACTGTCATTTCTGGATCATGCAATTTCTTGCTTGGATTTAACTATATATCTTCGTGGGATTTTAAACTCGAAGTCCGGAGCCACGCGCGTCCAAAACGGCGAAATTCCAAATATAGACAACTGTTGAGTCAAATTTGAAAATGATGCATCAGTGACCAGCAATTAAAGCTCATTAAGTATTAACTCTCACGACGTAGAGCACCGTCTGACATACGTCTAAAAAGACCTGGGATCAAATTTGTATTATCTGGTACACATTAGAATTTGTAATTAACTTATGCTACGTATATTAAGGGGACCTTTTGAGTCATACCAAAGACGTATTTAAAAAAAATAATACTAGCAGCTGCCTCGCTTGCCGCTCAGCATAAAGAGGTCATTGTTGGGACTGGACTGCCTGTTGTAAGGATAACGGGACTGGTGGGACATCATGATACATGTCTGCGGCATGATGTCTCATTGCAAGACATCGGCATAAACTGCCACACTGCAGAAATAGTAGCGATATGACTGAAACATTGTTCAAGCTACGTTAAAAATCCATATCACACACACACACACACACACACACACACACACGGAAATATATGGCATGTCTTTAAAAATTTAAAAAATTAAACATTAAATCTTAAAAATTACAAATTAGAAATCTTTTTTAAAAAATCTATTTTGCCTATTACACGAGAGAATGTTAGAGACTGATATGGTTAATTACCTAATTCCTACCTGATGCATCATGCAAGACAAGGAACAGCAGCAATGTAAACATTTTCTATATAATTTCGTTGTCGAACTTGTACACGTTCAGTACGATCAATAACGGACTATGACGTAAGGGGAGTCCCATGATTAGGCGAAATCCCCAAAAGAGGGCGCTCTTATAAGACAACAACAATGGCGACCTTCACGTGTACACGGGCTCTGACAGGTATCTTAAATTATATGAGCTGTCATTTCTCTGCTACATTCTCTTATAATCAGTGAAATTTTAATATGGAAGTTTTAAATTCGATTCATAATGTGCTCAGTTATAAACAGCACGTCCGCTGTATTTAAGTATTTTTGTAACGACTTTTCAACTTACATAAGAAACCTTGCAAGGGGCACCGGTGGGTGAACCACGTCAACAGATCCGCTGAAATTTAAGTTAAAATTAAACTGATGTATTTTGTTTCGCTCAGAGTTGAAAAATTTAATACTGAATATAGTAGTAGTGATTAATTTTCTAGTATGCACTGCCAGTAGACATATTCGATGGAAGCTTGTATGAGATCCGCCAATTTATCTTCATTCATAGTGGCGTTTGTGGTAGGACTAAAAGAAAAAACTTCGCAATGGAGTACTTTTACGAAATTGAGCGAAACGCAACAGTTTTATGCGTAATGGAATTATAATATTCGCTGTTTTTACACATCTTTGAAATAGCCCTTTAATTAAACATATCTGGAGCATAATTCGCTTCAATTGTAATTATTATTATTATTATTATTATTATTAATCAAAGATTTATTTTAATTTTTGTGACCTTTTATCATTTTATGTACAGATTGTAAAGACTTTTTGAGAAAAATGTAAATATAAAACATATGCGAATTGTTATCATAATTCCTCTCCTCAGGTAATTATAAAAAAGATAAGATTTTAATAATTTATTACCTAATTTAGAAAATAAGAAAATACTAGCTTCTGAAAAGCAAACAAAGATTTTGATGTCATTTATTGCACAAAATTCGAAGATGCCATTCAAAATGGAATCATAAAATACACATTTTTAAAAATTATTCCTTCTGTTTTACCTCAAACTTAGGGGCCTCAAGTGGCCGAGTGGTCTAAAACGCTCACTGTTCCGGATCACTGCCATCTCACCTCTGTCTGCGTGGGTTCGAGTCCTAGGCTCGGCTAGCGTGGGTATGTGGGAAAGCCTGCCAGTAGCTTCTCGTGGGTCAGTGGTTCTTCCCGGGGTTTTCCAGGGTTCTTCCTCCACCAGTTATACTGGCCGCCATGTATAGCCTATCTTGTGCTGAAAAATGGCGTTAAACCCTAGAGTAACAAAACAACCTCAAACTTAATGCAAACAGTAGTTACTTAATTGTTGAAGGTAAAAAAAAATGCAGTCATCACTTTCAGTTCTATTGCTTATTAATTTATGTAGCAAAGTGGAAAACCGGAATGAGAAGTGAAGCATTCATGTTAATAGTATGGGGAAACAATTTTTTGATATATCAGTGGATTGATACTTTTGCCATATGGAGTTGCATATCAATATGAGGAAGGAGAATCGATATTTACAAGTTATACAAGTTATGTTAATATTCAGCAGTCATGAATAATTATTATTCATTTAGCTTTGTATTCTTCATGTTGAGAATAAAATTTCACAGGCAAACAATTTTGTCATTAAAATAGATAAACATGTTGACAGCACCCACTCACCTTCTAGAAATTAACACAAGGTGAAGTTGTTCATAAATTGCCCACCCCACCTTACTGATTCCATGCTAATTATTTTATCTCAACTGCGTGTTGAATATAAAGGAGTCCTTCTGAATGTGTTCCCAATATATATTGAAGTACTTTACTCATTGCTTAATAGCCATTTTTATGTGAAGTTACTCTGTTGATGCATATCTTGCCTACTTTGGTCTAATTTGATAGCTACACTTCCAGTGTGTCATGCTGTGAAATATGTTACATTGAATTCTGATTGGTGGTTGTTGTTTGTTCCATTCCTCCGTAAATAATAGCCACCAATGAGAACATAATGTAGCTTATTCCCAGGATGACACAGGAAGTATCCGTTTGGCAAAGTAGCAGTGAAACTTCGTGCAAAAATGGTTTCTTATGTGATCTATAATGTACATACATGGGAAACAAAATTTGGAAAGTCTCTTTTTATGTTGAAATATTTTATCAGTGACAACATGCTGACAGGTTAAATAAAATTAGCACAGAATCAACAAACCACACGACTTAGTCACCTTGCTTAAATTAGTAATTTATTTTTTATAGAAGGGGAGTGATGTTGTCAATAGTTTCCCTTCTTCACTAACAAAAACAATGCCATGGCAACTGTTTTGCATCTGCAGGAAGTGCAGTGTGATACATTCTGTTTGTTATTCATCCTCACTCTGCCACCCAGACTAATTCTAGATAAAATTTTCTTAGCATGAGGAAATTATACTATTTCTTCTGTTTTGAACATAAGACTGTAATGTCTTCCAAGTTTTAAAAAAAGACTTGAAATGGTAATAAGATGTTTTTAAAGCATTCATGCAGTGCTGAACAGAGGGCATTTTGGCCAGTATGAGCCATGCTTCTGATCAAATTAGGAGGCCTGAAATAACCTGAAAGGCTGAATTAAAATGACTGACCTGTTGGAAAGCGTTTTCTTTATCTTCTCATGGATGATAATGGATATAATTAAATGAAAGGTTTATGTCTGTCTGTACTCTGAATACTGGAAATGCAACTTATGTGTTAAAAGGGCACTTCTAAAGATGGAAACCATCAAGTTGATATGTTTATTTTAAAAATTAGTCCCGTTTTTTACAAAACTGCAGCTCAGTTATACAAATTTAATATACTCTGATTCATACAAATGTAATATTCTCTGTTTAATACAAATTTGATATTCTCTGATTCATACAAATTTCATATTCTCTGATTCATACAAATTTAATATTCTCTGATTCATACAAATTTAATATTCTCTGATTCATATAAATTTAATATTCTCTGATTCATACAAATTTAATATACTCTGATTCATACAAATTTAATATACTCTGATTCATACAAATTTAATATACATGTACTCTGATTCATGCAAATATAAGATTCTCTGATTCATGCAAATTTAATATACTCTGATTCATACAAATTTAATATTCTCTGATTCATACAAATTTAATATACTCTGATTCATACAAATTTAATATTCTCTGATACATACAAATTTAATATTCTGATTCATACAAATTTAATATACTCTGATTCATACAAGTTTAATATTCTCTGTTTAATACAAATGTAATATTCTGATTCATATAAATTCCTTGCTTAATGGAAATTCAACTTGACAGTGTTGCTGTTTCAAAGAAAATGCCAGAATGGGATAGATAAAGATCGTTTTTGAGTGATAGAAATTAACATGGGATTTTTTAGGCATCTTCAGTACACGTAAATGAAAACAAAGCAAAGACATGAACTGAAACATATACGTTGTGAGATGATTTGATAGCAACTATTTCTTAGTAAAAGAATTATACTGTGCTCTCTCTACAGGCAACGTAAATTTAGATTTTGATTTTTGGGAAACGTTTTATCCTGAGGCAACTGCTCAGAGGATCTTGCATACAATATTACACCATATATACTTATTATTGTCATATAGGTTTCACTGTATGGAAATGTGTTAGAAGCAATTTAACAGTGACTGGAGGAATGAAGAAATAAATCAAAACATTTCTCACACACTTTATTTGAATAGCAGAATGAATACTTATCCTTGTGTGTGATTTCTTTTTCTTTTTGTTTGTTTAAAAGCAGCATCTCTGTCTCTCCACCCACTCTCTCTCTCTATCTCTCTCTCTCTCTTGTTAAAATTACTTTCATTAAACTTTGTATATTTTGAGAATCATCTAGCTATTCTCAGAATTCTTTGCTTGGAAATTTAGTTTTCATTTCAGGCAGTACACACATGTGAATGTGTTTTAGTGTGTGGTTCTTTGAACATAAAACAGCACCGTGTAAAACTTAAAAAGAGCATTCTGCACTGATTTTTGTAGCTCAACCAAAAGTAAGTTCCTTGTGATTCAGTGGATGTCCACTATTATATAATTATATTGCTATGAATTTCTCATTGGGACAATAAAATTTATTCCATCCACTACAAGCCGTGATATAGACATCCATAATGAAAACAGTGTGAACAGATTCATTTTCACTGTGGGTATGTGGATTTTCTGTAATCAACAATGCATTTACTCTAATATCACTGTAAACTTATCAACTTTGTGCGTCATATACATATTGAAAAGGAATTGTTGGGGTTTTTGTAAATAAAAGTCAGCAAAATCTTATACAAACGTTAACACGTTTAATGTGCATTTCTCAAAACAATCAATGTATATTACAGTATTTATCCCATTATAGGCCCATGCCCTAGCTCTGGCTCAATAACTTTGTTGAAAAAATAGGGGTGGGCCTATTATAAAATTTTCAATGATATCCTTGATAAATATATACCAATCCTTTATTTAACCAGAGGGTGGACTTTTCATCAGCATGGACTTGTCATCAGAGGATGGACTGATCATTAGCATCTTGGGTTTTTGCATTTGAGGGTGGGCCTGTCATCAGAAGAGAGTGGACTTAATATCAGCATAGACTTACCATTGGGTTTAGGACTTATCAGCATGGACTTGTTGTCAGAGGGTGGATATATGATCAGCATAATGGACTTATAATTAGAGGGTGGACTTCAGAAGATGGTGGACTTGTCAGCATGGGCTTAGCAGAAGAGGGTGGACTTAATATCAGTATGTGCTAATCATCAGAGGGTGGACATATCATCAGCAAGGGCTTATCATAAGAGGGTATGTTTATCATTAGCATGGTTTTATCAGGATGGTCTTGTCATCAGAGGGTCTTCAGAGGTCATCTGCATGTACTACTCATCAGAGGGTGGACTTGTCATTTGCAAGGACTTTGCTTATGATAAATATATAATGTGGCATCTAGTAAACCAAAGTCTGAGTCTTTTGCTACCTGAAATGAGACATGCCTTTTCAAGATGCAATCAAGAATAGCGTATAATTTGTTACTATAAACTATCTCATAAAATCTCTGTTGCAGCCTTGCTGTGGAAACCGCCTTTCCAAAGTATCGGACACAAGGCATGGGTTCTGTCCTTTACTAAAACTCAATACAGTGTGAGTTTTGACAGTCGCCGTGATGGAAGCACTCAGAGGTAAAATTTAGTAGTTTCATGGAGTAAAATTGAATAATCAATAATTCAGACCTTACCTAACTTCTCTCAAGACATGGTCAATTTTATTACAACCCCATGGTCTTGACATAAGTAACAGTAATGAGTGAAAACCAACTCATTAAATAATTTATTTTCCTAGAATAGAAAGTGAAAATGTTTAAAAAAAAGAAATTACAGCATTGTGAATTAAATCCCAAATACTTCTAGAATTACTAACACTAAGTCCTAATGAATAAACTTTATTGGTATTCCAAAATAAATCAAACGCTGAAAGTGTTGATGTGCCTATGATGGCCTCATGTGCCAACAGTCTTTTGTTGTTGTTGTTGGGTTTAACGCTATTTTTCAGCACATGATAGGCTATAGTCTTTTGTTGAATCACAATAATAACATCCAAGAATATATCCTTGTTTGAATTTCACCATAAATCCAGGTCTCTATTTCCAAGAATATTATTTTAGATGAGCACTTTGTATTTCCAGTGAATAAATAATTTAAATAAATAAATTCGAGTTTAAATGAAATACTGGACATAATAACAGGACTGATTTTCCACATAAACAAGATTTTATAATCCTATACCTAAGCTAGGTCACAATTAGCATTTTCTTTTTTAAAAAATACTCTTACCTATTGGAAAATTTCATTCTAGCAGTTCCAAATGTCTTCAAGATAAAATCTTAGTTATAATTAGCAGGTCTGTTACTAAAGTTATAACAAAGAATATGGCAAAGACATTCCTAATATTTATGCTTCAGTCAGGAAAAGGTAACAATGTTGATTTCGAAACTGTTACTGATTATGGACAAGGTCAGCTATACAGAATAACATTACCCATGTCATACAGTGACATTTAAAATAAAAGCTAAACAACAAACAATGCAAATTAAATATACATAACACTTGACAGAACAAAGTCTCTTGCCCCAAGTCTGGTCTTATAATTAGCACGAAGTTTAAGACTATTCTCCTCTGGAGTGGATACTACATGTTCATATCAGAAGATGGATTTAGATATAGGGCTTTGGTGTAGGCTGTATTAAGGAGAGCTCTCATTTATTTTTCTTTTCATTTTCAAATGGCCTTTCTTAATGAAGTGTTGGCAAGGGTTTAAATTTTGCTATACATGACCTTTGTTACAAAAAGGAACCCTTCTTTCAATAAAAGTGTCCCTTTCGTCAAACGTGCCCCTCTTGCCCTCTCAACTATACAAAATTCTTAGCTTCAACACTGCAGATCAGCTTTCAACTACAGGATTAAGGTATCAGAGCTTCCAGTCCTATTGACCTTAAATAACCATCCCTAGCCCTCAGTCCTCCAAAACTTCAGCTTATGTATACTGTCCCTAGAAGGTTACAAAAAGGTTATAATGATCGAGAAATTCTAATTACATTGAGGATAAATTGATTAAATAATTCTCATATTTACAAAATTGAAGAAGAATTTTTTTTACATGAAACTGAATGGTAGCATAAATTTTATACTATAAAATTTTGTCTTGAATAAAGTCGTCTTGTGCCCACTATTAGACTTTCTCATTTCTCACTTGAACCACAAGTTTCCTATCAGGACCTTTAATTTTTAGAGACTGATGATACAGAACTCCCAGTATGAAAGGCTCCGAAGTCATCTTGTGAACTTTAATTTCATCTAATCAGTGACACATTGCTTTGTTTAGAAATTGTAACAAAATGGCGTCATTAAGGTAACTATATAACTTTATTGAAGTGGTCGCCCAAAGACAGGGATATTGATGTTGAACATGGGGGGACCAGAGACATTGGATGATGTCCATGGCTTTTTGCTGCGACTCTTCAGTGACAGAGACTTGATGCAGCTGCCTGCTCAAAGGTAGGTGTCAAAACAAAATTTCAGCTGCATTTAATTTAGCATTGTATTTGTTAGGTTCTGTATCATTATGTCACTTACAAATGTCAGGAATTGCCATCCAAAATTAGGTGGGATTGTGTTTTTGTCATTAATATATTTTGTCTTTTCTGCATCACTCATACTTCCACCCATCTTTTGCAAGCTAATGTATTTGACAGTCTCCCTTTTTTCCAAAGGGAGATTACTCTTAGATATGTACCAGTGGGAAATGCAAAAGTATTTTAAGGTGAAATATTAACTAAAATCATCCAATTTAAGTGGTCTAATTGTTGAAATAAAACAGAATCTCAAATGTGGTTGACTTGAACACCCTGGTGTACTCAGACTAGTGTATAAGACCCAACAATGTGTTTATGGTTTGCCTCACTGAACGGAACTTTCAGTCCTGTGAACAAATTAACTAGGTCTTTGGTAAGGTTGAGCTATCAAGGTTTTATTATATTTTTAAAATGTGCAATTATCTTATCCAACTAATAGTTTTTTATGGCCAGGTTAATGTATTGGTAAAAATGCAATGGAGAGTTTTAAAAAAAATAATACTGGGATAAAATGTGTTCATTGTACATAATTCATCTCCATTCATCCTATGTATTAGATGGCATATGTGCATAACTTATATGCAAGTAATTTTTACCTTCTTGGCTTCATGGTTTACCCTGGAAGGGGTGAAATTTTGAAATAGTAGTTCTCCCAAGATATTATTATTAGTTAGTACTATATAAAAAAACATAGCTTACTTGAAGAAAATAAATGGTTTCCCAGGAATTTCAGGACTGAGTACATTTTGGAAAATAATAGTATTTAGTAATTTGTGACTGTGGTCTTGATGCATTGCTTGGCTTACTGATTCACTCTATATATGTAAAGTATCTCGATAATTACCACATAATTAATATTTTGTGACCTTTGAACCTCTATGTTACTAACTAGTAGCTCCAAACAATAGATAATGAACATTTTTCAAAAGCTTGTTATAAGAAGGTGTAAAAATATTTCTCATTTCAATCTATTTTTAAATTAGCACTATATATATATATAGCCAATTTTATGCTGATATGCTAATTAACCCTACATGTAAACTTTGCAAATGCAGTGTTTTTAGCAGAAACCTAATTATTAATATACTAATAAAAACTGCAGATATTTGAGAAAGAACAAAAATTCTTTTCAGCCAACTGGCTCAATACATCTCCAAGAAGCGCACACCCAAAATAGTGGAACAATATAGGGAAATTGGAGGAGGTTCACCTATCAAAAAATGGACGGAAATTCAAGGAAAAGGCATGGTGGAAATACTTGACAAAATAAGTCCTGAAACAGGTTTGTATTTAGATTGTGTAGTTTTGTCAAATTGATAACTGTTTTCACACGAAAATGAATTTGTTTTTGTAATGCATTTCCTTGTAACGATTATTACCGTCAACATTGGTGGGGGGGGGATCATAGATACATGAGAGAACAAACCAACAGACTTTAGAGTACAACACCATTTAACAACAGATTTTCATGATTTTTAGTTTGCTTGTAAGGAATTTTGTTTTTTGTCTTGTTTATCTCTACATTAAACCTTGAATATTTTTGCATTAACAAACTTGCAGTCTATTTTGGCAATAGATGATTTGCTTGTCAATTAATTTCAGGTTACAATCAACATTCATCAATACTTGGTTTATCCATCATTTTCAGACATGATTATGACTGTAATGAGAGCTAAGATTGCTGACTAAACAATTTAATTATGGTATTTAATGAAGGGTTTTTCTTAGAAATGTGTGCCAATCGACAAGAATGTAATAGGTATAAATACTGTATGGAATATTGAATAGCAAGAGGTCATGTAGGTCCTATCACTGATAATTTGTATGATTCATATAGAAAATTAATTAGAAAAAACTTTTTGGGGTTTTTTTTGTGGGGGGGTATTTTTAGGCATTCTAGATAGCACGCCTTCTCATTGAATAACTAATATATACGAGTCGGCAGTCTTGACACATTTTAATTTCTGTTCATCCTAATGGGGGGGGCCCCGAGTGGTCTGAGATCTCCGTTGCGGATCACTGCCATCTCACCTCTGTCTGCATAGGTTCGAGTCTCGGATTCGGCCAATGTGGGTATGTGAGAAAGCTTGCCATTAGCTTCTCGAGGGTCGGTGGTTCTTTCCGGGGATTTCCCAGTTTCTTCCATCACCATTATTACTGGCTGCCATGTATAGCCTATCGTGTACTGAAAAATGGCGTTAAACCCAACAACAACAACATCATCCTAATGGGGGGGGGAGAGATAGAGAAAGAGAATGAAGGAAATGAAGTGGACAAAATGAAATAGGCATAAAAGAGAGAGAGAGAAGAAAATGAAGAGGATAGAATGAAATAGGCCTAAATATGGAAAGACATGTCTGAATAGTGTACTTAAGGACACATACTTCTAAATGGAGAAAGAAAATAGTTCCAAAAGTGATATCACCACTGTGGTGATAAAAGTGGTATCCCACAGATATTATTCTATATCTCATTATGAATAAAAAATTATACTCATTTCAACATTTTGTTCAGATTTGATTACTTTACAAAATTCATTAATTCCATCAAGTTTGTAGTTTTGCTTATTTTCTGATACACAATGTTGCACAGTATGGTTTTCAGTTAAGTTTTATATGTACTAAATGCATATAGAAAGCATTGTTTACCTAATGGAACCACAATTTATAATCTGAGTTTGTGCTATTTTCTGAAAAAGTTAATTAACCCAGTAGAATTCAAAAGTATATGTACATGTACATATTTTGTAATTAATTTAAGCATTGTCTTTTGTTTTTTTAAGTGTGATACTTAAAACCAATGAAAAAACAAATTAATGTTTAGTACTGAAAGATCTCAACATGTAAGAGAAATAAGCCAAGACACAATTATAAAGTGAAAATTGCGTGCAATGCTCATGTTAACAGTATACTTTTTAAACAGTGACAGATTTCATTTCAAATTATAGAATGTTTGTAATATCTGTGAAGAAAACACAAAAATTTTAATCATGAATCAATCAGAACAATAATCTGTTGTAAGTTATAGGTATCCTTATGAGCTTTGTGTTGTTTTTAATGGACATATTTTTGTCTGTGTTTCAGCTCCACACAAGTTTTACGTTGGATTCAGATATGTCCATCCCCTAACAGAAGAATCTATAGAACACATGGAAAAGTATGAATAAAATCACTCTTTCCACCCCTACACATGAAAAATTATGAGTTCACTTTCTTAACCCCAACCACTTATCCCCTTTCATTATTAATTGTAATATTGTGTATAAAATACCTCAATATTAGGCAACCTCACTTATAAGGTGGGTATGGTAATAATACCATATCATTATTAGATAGATCTAATGTGTATAAAATACCCCAGTATTAGGCAGCCTAACTTATTAGGTTGGTATGGTAACAGATACAATTTCATTATTATATATATTGCATATAAAATACTTCACTATAAGGCAACCTCACTTTTAAGGTTGGTATGGTAATAATACAATTTCATTATTAGAAAGTAATATTGTGTATAAAACACCTGAATCAGTATTAGGCAACATCACTTATAAGGCAGTCCACATTTATGGCACCATGATCAGCTTTATAGTCTGGAAATACTGTATTTCCTACCTGCTTTTTCAGAGATGGAGTGGAAAGGGCAATTGCCTTTACTCAGTACCCACAATACAGCTGTTCCACAACAGGAAGTAGTATAAATGCCATCTATAGGCACTATGCCCAGCGTGGTGTTCCCAGTAAAATGGCGTGGAGTACAATTGATAGATGGCCAACACATCCTGGACTTGTACAGGTACATCGATCTCCTACATTAATTGTATTATTAGATTAAGCATCACTTGAAGGACTTGTACAGGTACATCGATCTCCTACATTAATGGTATTATTAGATTAAACAACACATGCAGGACTTGTACAGGTACATCGATCTCCTACATTAATGGTATTATTAGATTAAACAACATATGCAGGACTTTTACAGGTACATCGATCTCCTACATTAATGGTATTATTAGATTAAACAACATATGCAGGACTGTACATGTACATCGATCTCCTACATTAATGGTATTATTAGATTAAACAACACATGCAGGACTTGTACAGGTACATCGATCTCCTACATTAATGGTATTATTAGATTAAACAACACATGCAGGACTTGTACAGGTACATCGATCTCCTACATTAATGGTATTATTAGATTAAACAACACATGCAGGACTTGTACAGGTACATCAATCTCCTACATTAATGGTATTATTAGATTAAACAGTACATACAGAACTTGTACAGGTACATCAATCTCCTACATTAATGGTATTATTAGATTAAACAACACATGCAGGACTTGTACAGGTACATCAATCTCCCACATTAATGGTATTATTAGATTAAACAACACATGCAGGACATGTACAGGTACATCAATCTCCTACATTAATGGTATTATTAGATTAAACAGTACATGCAGAACTTGTACAGGTACATCAATCTCCTACATTAATGGTATTATTAGATTAAACAACACATACAGGACTTTTACAGGTACATCGATCTCCTACAGTAATGGTATTATTAGATTAAACAACACATGCAGGACTTGTACAGGTACATCGATCTCCTACATTAATGGTGTTATTAGATTAAACAACATATGCAGGACTTTTACAGGTACATCGATCTCCTACATTAATGGTATTATTAGATTAAACAACATATGCAGGACTTTTACAGGTATATCAATCTCCTACATTAATGGTATTATTAGATTAAACAACATATGCAGGACTTTTACAGGTACATCAATCTCCTACATTAATGGCATTTTTAGATTGAAAAACACATGCAGGACTTGTGCAAGTACATCGATCTCCTACATTAATGGTCTTATTAGATTAAACAACACATGCAGGACTTTTACAGGTACATCGATCTCCTACATTAATGGTATTATTAGATTAAACAACACATGCAGGACTTTTACAGGTACAGCGATCTCCTACATTGTTGGTATTATTAGATTGAACAGTACATGCAGAACTTGTACAGGTACATCGATCTCCTACATTAATGGTATTATTAGATTAAACAACACATGCAGGACTTGTACAGGTACATCGATCTCCTACATTAATGGTATTATTAGATTAAACAACACATGCAGGACTTGTACAGGTACATCGATCTCCTACATTAATGGTATTATTAGATTAAACAACACATGCAGGACTTGTACAGGTACATCGATCTCCTACATTATTGGTATTATTAGATTAAACAGTACATGCAGAACTTGTACAGGTACATTGATCTCCTACATTAATGGTATTATTAGATTAAACAACATATGCAGGACTTGTACAGGTACATCGATCTCCTACATTAATGGTATTTTTAGATTAAACAACACATGTAGGACTTTTACAGGTACATCGATCTCCTACATTAATGGTATTATTAGATTAAACAACACATCCTGTACTTGTGCATGTACATTGATCTCCTACATTAATGGTATTATCAGATAAAAGAAAGACTTTGAATTAAAGTGATACATTCAGAATGGGGTTCAGCGACAGTCGTTTTCATAGTCAGGGATTACCTTTATACTTGGGCTTGGCTTTGAATTTGCTGCTTATGATAAGAGGAAAATATCAAAAAGAGGAATAGGATGTATGTTAAAGCTGAAAAATGCCAAGCCCTTGGATCATTTTTCTCACCCATTGTTCTTCAGGTATGAACAATATTGTTGTTTTAGATTTAATGTATTTTATCAGAACATGATAGGCTATAAATGGTAGACAGTATATCTGGTGGAGGAAGAACCCAGACAAAGCCCAGGAAGTACCAGCCGCCCAAGGAAAGCTACTGGTAAGCTTTCTTAAATACCCAAGCTGGCCAAGTCAGAGTCTTGAACCCATGCGAAAAGACGTGAAAATATATCAGTTATTATATATGTATTTGATTGTAAAGATTAAAGTTGTGATGAGATTATTAGAGTATATTTTACCAGATTGTGACATCATCCAACTGTAACACCAAAACTTATTATCTTTCTTGTTTTTTGTATCAAATCTTGCATGGGTTTCAGACAGTTACAAGTTTAGGTTTCATCTGAGGATTCCTGGTGGCTCAGCACTTAATGTGCCCTTACCTGGCTGGTCTGTGGTATGTCTCTCCTGTGCCTCAGGGTGAGACATTTTGCTCCAGTTGCCTTGCCATGACACAGTCTGCCATGTATTGCTTTGACAGTGAACACTAATCAATCATAAAATGTTAGAATCAATCATCAGTGTCTTTCTCCACAGATGATCTTTGCAAAACAAGAGATCTTTAGCGTCCTGGCAGTAAAGCCAAGTTACCTTTTATGATATGAAGCTGCAACCATATAAAAAAAATTCAGACTTCTTTTAAAAAATAACTAGATTAGCTAGACCAAATTTTACATAGAGCAACATGGCATAAACAGCTTTAAAATTTGTACAGTTGATGACAACCCACCAGCAGAACTAGGAAAAGAATCTTTAAACTAATTTATTTACAAATACCTCTGAACAATTTGATCATATTTGACAGAAAGAATCCTGTCAGGAAAACCTTCCATGTTTATATAAAATAATGCTCATCTTCCTTGAAATATAGCTGCCATTATCAAATAAAATGTTGCAGTTATTAAAATTAGAACAACCATTAAATATCTAAGGAAAACCAATGAATATAATTTAATCAAGCTTGAAAGAAAGTATCATGGATGAAGATCTTTCAAGAATTACAAAAGAATGCCAATCAGCCATCAAATAAAATAGAAACATATCTAGAATTTGACCCAACTTGATTGAAAGTATCCTAGGATGACTTCAAATTGTGTACAACAATATTGTGGCACCATCAGATACGGCCACTGTTGCTAGAGATAGAAAACATCCTGTTCATAAAACCCACAGATACTGAGATTTTTTTCTTCAAATTTGTACAGCTGATGCTGATCCACCATCTAATATGGTCTCCATTTCTAAAAGTAGACAAACCATTAAATGATTTTTCTCATAAACCACTGAAAGAAGTTGATCATATTGGACAGATGGCTGAAAGAAGTTGATCATATTGGACAGATGGCAAGATCTTTTTTGATTTTTAAACGGATTCTGATAAGCTATCAAATATTAATACAAACATTTAAATGGCTTGTAATGAAAAAATTATCTTTTCTGGGTAATTTTCATTTGTGTATGCGCCTGGTGTGTCTTTTGCCTTTAAACAGCTTCTGGTGGTTAGATTTGAAGCAATCATTAGATCCATTAAACTTAGTACACCTCAAGAACAATGTATTCACAGTAAATGTTTAAACTGATGAAAACTGGAGGTTATACCGATTTTTGAAAATATAATTTGTCCACAGCATTGCTCCATTATATGCAGAATCAAGGTATAATGGAGGGCGCTATAATGAGTTATATCTGTGATGATGCAGGTCTTTTTATATTTCGTTACTCTCTTGTTCAGTTTATGTTAATTTTGTATTTTGTTTTGGTCTAGACCCACGTGGAACACATACGGGCAGAGTTAGCAAGATTTCCTGAAGAAGACAGAGATAATGTTGTGATTCTCTTTTCTGCACATTCCTTACCTTTGAAGGTAAAAGTGATTGTTACATTCCCATATAAATGGTCACAGGACATTATAATTACACAGGTAGCTGTGTTGGAAGAGTGTTGGACTTGTAATCCAAGGGCTGTGGGTTACCTAATTGGCAGGCTTCATGTTTCCTTGAGAAAGACACTTCAAATTGTATGGTCCACAATTTTGTTAAAAATGACATTAAAAAAATGAAAAGAAAAAAATTATTATACCAAAGACAAAACACGAGAATTTAAAATGGTCCATTCATTATTGGTCATATGAACAGAAATGTTTGCCAGACTGGAAATCTGACCACCCTTATTAATGAAAAACCTCAGCATGAGTCTTCATCAAACTCAGTCCTCAAACAGACTCTTCCTCTGCGGCAATAATCATATTAGTTTCAAAATTCTGATTCTTTGAACAAAATAATAAATTCTCATTATTGACATCATTTATTCAGCTAAATAAACTGCAAGATCGGAATTTTGTATAAAAATCAGTTTTTTTTCATTTACAGTTTAAAATCTAGTTGAAGAGATGAGCAAGTAGATGATTGGCACTCGTAGTATAATTAGAGAACAAAGTCCTTGTCTCCTACTCCAGAACATTGTTAATATTTTCCGGTTAGAAATTGGTTGAATGGCTGCCAAGGTCAGATGTTGATGCATCCTATGGAACTATAGGACATTTAATCATGATTTTTGTAGAAATTGCACTGTTTGTGTAACATGTTTTTCAATAGTTGACATGTCACATGATTCCTGTAAGAAATATTTTTAATAGATGTCATCACAAAATTCTGCTTAGAGATATTTCTTATTATATAATTCAAGTAAGAGACATTTTTCATTAGATGACAAGAGATATTTTTCATGACATGTGACATGATTTTTGTAAGAGTTGCTTTTCATTATATGACATGTCACATAAAATGTTTTCCATTAAATGACATGTCACAAGATTCTTGTAAGAGTTGCTTTTCATTCTTTCATTACATGACGTGTCACATGATTTTTTGTAATGTTTTCTGTTAGATGATATCACATGATTCTTGTAAGAGTTGCTTTTAATTATATGACATGTCACATAAATAATTCAAGTAAGAGCTGTTTTTCATTAAGTGATTTCAGATAATTCAGCATATTGCATATTCAGTGTTATATTGACTTTCAAGTGACATAATGTCCTTTTTTGTGGCATCATGCTGATGTAGTGTGATTGTCACCGTTATGAAACAAGTTTAATTTCAAACATTTTGCACTAATTGTGCAATATGTAGCAGCATGTTAACTATGATGTAATCATGTTTGACAACTTGTAAATCTGTGTAGAATAACAGCACTACCTTTTGTAGCCATTTTGAATTACCGGGGTACTTTTGTGGATAATTGGCTGTTCAGTAAATATTGTGAACCAATCAGAAGTAACTTCACACATCTGAAATGCTTGTTTTGTTCATGTGACTCAACTGTTTGTGGCTTCATGTGATGATTATCTTGTCATGTGACTATATTCACTTTTTCAATGTAACCAACAATGCTCCAAACACTAAAAAAATCCATCCATTTTGTAAGTTCATCACATGACAGTTACATGACAAATCCATAGATGCTCGAGTCACATGACCAAAATGACCATTTTGCAAGTGTGAAGTTGTACCTGACTGGTTCCTTGAAATTGAAGGAGTAGTCAATTGTCTGCTTATATAGCCCAGTAATTAGTAATGGCAGTATAAAGTAGATTTTTGTTGTTGTATTTACAAGTTATCCAGACATAACTTTTGATGCAGACATTTTCTGTACAGATTTGTGAAAGGCCTCTTCTACTGACCGTAATTTTTAAGCAATAAGAAATACCAGTAAGTATCTAAAACTGGTCAATATGTGCACAGATATATTTGTGGACAGATCTGTCTGCAATAATTGCATTGTTTTAATAACTTGTAACATCAGACCCTAAAACAACAACACACCAATGCAGACTTGGAGAGCCTTATTTATTGAACCAGTGTAATAAATAAAATAGTTATTTATATACAGTGTGACCCCATTATTGCACGCTTCATTATAAGGTAAATTCAGATATAATGTGGTCGTGGTGTGGCTTCCAATATTTTATATACATGTATTTCTCTTGTACAAAAAATGATGATCGTGACATGGCTCCTGAAATTTTGTATGTATTTTTCTTGTACATGAAAAAGTAGTTTTTTCTTCTTAAAAGTACGAAAAATAACGCCTAAAAAGTTATTCTGGGATCGAGTAGGTCTTCGCCAGTGTCGCAAATTTGTATTGTTTTTCTTTATTGGCAGCACAAACATACCATGTGGTGATTTTGTTTTATTGGTGATGCTGGATATAAAATGCACTGAAACTTATCTATTGTTACATAAGCAAATTCTTTGTCCATATTGACAAACCATCTAAACAGTGCATTGTTATATCATAATCCACTTATCATGACATCTAGCATGAGTACTGTATGTTGTGAAATATCCACTTTTTTTATTGTTGACATTACTGGTAACGGAGATCAACTGGATGTGGTATTATCTCGTAATCTATCTTTCATAGGGTGTTCGGCCGCTCGCTAGTAATTAATATATTTACAATGACTGGCATTAGTATGTGGACGCTATGTTAAATTCCTCTTCTTTTCACTCAGAATTAAATCTTTCAGAACACTCACATTTTCTGTAATAATCCCTGTCATCAAACAAGAACACATGCATCTCTATCGTCTGCTGACCCTTTGTTAATTTTCAGACGCATGTGTGTAAGGCAGCATGACGCTGCTAACACAAATGTAAAACAAAATAATAATAAAAATATATATAAAAACTACATCTTACTTATTGGTTTTTTTCAGTAGGCATGGAGGGACAGTAACTAGAATAGTACAAATGAAGGCCAATTCCTTTTTAAAAATGTACCCAAATAAAATAGTTTGCTGAAATTTCAAATGAAACAGATTACCTTTGAACCATCGATTGTTATGAAAACTTACTTGGAAACAAAAAATTGGTCTCAATTATGCAATACAATTATTTGATATTGCCGCCGCAATAATAAATGAGATTTTGTTTGTTCTCCAAGTCTGTCCTTTAGCAGTGACTTCATTAACGCTTGCACCCTTCATCAAAAGAAATCCGACTACAATCTTTCAATAAAATTAAGAACTTTTCATCGAAAGAAGTCTGTACCAAACTTAAATAAAAGTGATGGAATCTGATGGATCTTTGCATTTTTCATTGTGACTGGAACATGTTAACTGTGCCATGAAAGTTTTCTTTTTGTAGGGAAAAGGTTCATGCTTACAAATGCTACCAACAGTGGCTTAAAATGCAAACTAACTTTTACCAACTTGGTATGTACTGAAAAGTAAATGTGCTTCATCATTCGTTACGTGATTGTGCTACATTTTCCCACTGAATTCAGACCAATATGACCTGTGACAAAATTATTGAATATTTTAAAGCTGTGTGTGTGCATATTTTCGATGGAATCACTTGTATTGTGGATTCAATGTATATGATGAGGTTCGCAGGTGAGTACACGATGTTGATACTATTCATGCTATACATTAGACATGTATATATAAACAGTATTCACGTATATGTACCAATTTGTGGTTCTCTAAAATAAAGTAAACTATTATATATGTCTTCTCTGTTTTCACTACAGGTGTATTTCTCATTTAATATGCATTGATTTAAGATGGCAACTGTGCTGATGAATCACATATTTTACCACCCGCATTTATTACCTACACCCCTTCCCCACATTTTTTTTGGGTACATGCATAATTTTCTTCAGCTAACTGACCTGGTTGCTTATAAAACTGTTCGGTCTATAATGCGGTCGGGTTCTATGGCTCCCAACTACTGTGTTATAGCGGGGTCACACTGTACTTAGTTCTGTTGAATACAAAGCTTTATAAACCAGCAAATCCATAAATGTTTGTATTGTTCAGTATAAGGTTTGTTTTTTATGCACCTTGAAAAGGATGAATAATTGTATAATATGACCAACTACAGTTTGAAGACAGGCAAGATAATATTCTAAGCCATAGAGTATTTAATTTTGTGAAATCTTTGACAAATGTTTGAAGGAAACAAGATTTGCTTTGACATACTAAGAGTTCCCATTCATCTAGACTCATTTTTCAGACACTTTCAGTATCACTCTATTTCTGCAAACTTTTTTTTTAACTCTGAAGTGACTCATTTAACTGTTTACACCACTAATTCATATGAAATGAATGGGAACAAAAGTATATGGATTAATTCATTGTTTACTAATGCAGATCAAATGGAAAGCTTTTGTTTTTCTTAACAGAATGTAAATCGTGGTGACCCCTACCCAGCAGAGGTAGGAGCAACTGTGCATGCAGTAATGGAAGCACTGGGAAACACCCACCCCTATAGATTAGTCTGGCAGTCAAAGGTAAGAAAAAATTGCAGGAGCACATTATGCAGTACAGGTGTGGGAATCTGATTTCAGGGATTTTTAGTTGTAAAATCTATAGTGTAAATCTTTTCCAATTGATGTGATACTATTAAAATAATAAATTGATCAAGTGGTTCACATTTGTAGGGAAATTTCTTAATGCCTACAGGATTCTAACTCACCTTGGCATAATGCCAAGTAAGCTTATAGTATTACCTTTCTTCTGTTATGATTTGTACATCCATAATTTTGGTCATGTTTTGTTCATGCATTATTGTTAATTATAACTTCCTACAAGCTGCTTTGCCACTTTGCACTTTTTTTGACAGGGAACATTTTGACATTAAAAAAATTCCAGTTTGTTCAAGCAGTGCAGATCCATCATCCAAGTATGGCAGCCATTACTAATAATCAGAACCCTTTAACAAACATATTCTCAAAAACCGCTTAACAGAAAATGACTATATTTGGCAGAAAGCAACCTAGTATAGATCCATGATAGCATAAAAATTAAATAGCAGAGTGGAATAGAAGGCATCCAATCAAATAGTAGAGTGTTAGAACAAGCATCCAATCAAATAGTAGAGTGGTAGAGAGAGCATCCAATCAACTAGAAGAGTGGTAGAGCAAGCATTCAGTCAAATAGTAGAGTGGTAGAGAAAGCATCCAGTCGATTAGGAGAGTGATAGAGCAAGCATCCAGTCAAATAGTAGAGTGGTAGATACAGTTTTCGCTGGATACATACTACGTCAAAAGTCAGTGTGGATCAAAGCAGATTGATGAGTTTTGGCTAACAGAAATGCCTGGCATGAAGGTCTTTTAGATTTGTTGGAATAGTACAGATCCTCCGTCAAACTGTAAAGTATGGTTACTGTTTATAAAAGTAGAAAAAAACTTTAAATTACTTCATTTTATAAACTTTGCCACAGAATTAGACAAAATTTAATGGTCAAGCACTGCTTAACAGAATCTGACTGAATTTGATAGAATACATTCTGGCATGAAAGGCTTTCAGACGTTTGTAAATAATGCTGTTCTGCCTTCAAATATGTCCACCATTTCTACACATATAGAAACCTTTAAACAAGTTCTCAAATGTCACTCAGCAGAATTGGACCAAATTGAGTTGGGGGACTGTTAGTGTTCCATTTGTAATACCACAGTACATATTTCCATCTTTTGATCAGTGTCAAGGTCATTCTCATTTCTCACACAGACATGATAATGTGAATACTGACTAATTGAAGCTAGTTTTGACAAATAAGGAATGAATATTGATATTCATACTTATCTGTGGCATTTTAATCTTAATATGTGAACATATCCAGGATTAGCCAACGTACAGGTCCCAGAATTAGTGTCAGGTAGTTTCTTAGCTGGCAAATCTAAAGATTTTGATGCATGTCACTGTCTTAAGGTGTGTAAGGTGTTAACAGTTAATAATAAAACTTGTGAGATTTCATTAACAAGTGTGTTTGGAAATAAAATGTTCTCCTCCTCACTAATGATTTATTTCAAAGCATAAAATAAAATTGAAAAGCCACACTTGGTGTCCATGATCTGTTAGATATGTGACTGTTAACAAGAGACCATTACGTAAATACTGCCTGACAAACATTTAAATGGATAAAACATTCATGGGCCACCTGTCTTAGAATTTAATGCAGTAGAAACATTGGATGATGTCGAAGTAGAAGAAACATGTGAGTGGATATAACACACCCCAGAAGAACATGATAGATTTATATCCTTGACAAGTTTTGTAATTATTTCAGTGATGGATTTATTTCTTACCTTGTTTCCCTACAGGATGCATAATTAATTCTGCATCATCGTTAGAACTTTAATTGGAATGATAATTTTATATATGAAAACAAGATTAAAATTACATTTATGCAGATCCATTAATGGTTATTTTCAAAATTCTCTCTCTCTCTCTTTTAAAAAAATAAAAAAAGCTATTTTGAAACCATTTTCTACCTGACCATTTTGATGGCAAACTCAGTTTTCCCCAGTGCAAGCTCAGTTGTCCCAAGGGCAAGTTTTATTTTCCAGTAAGCTTGGCCCAGGCAAGCTGTCTTTTAGAAAGTTTTTCAATCACTTCATTATAACATAAATAAAGATTTCATATAAATTAAAATAAATTAATTTGAAATTTCAGGAATAATGTTTACCCATTGAAATCAGATCTTTGTTTTGTAAGTTGGGAAAGTTAAAAATCAGATTGTTCAAATAACTAGCTCATCAACAGTAGAATTCTTTGCATTGGTATCAATGGTTCAAAAATGTATTACATAGCCCTAGATATGCAATGTATTCACATATTTTCTGCTCACAGAAAAAAACACAAAAAGAGAAATGTTTTAAATGAATAAATCTTTACAGATCAGTTAAATTTGAACTATTTAGTCAAAAGTTATATTGTTCATTACATAAACAAAATACATAGTGTATGATGGTGTGTTTGATTACTGTAAACTTGGCTATAGTTACAACGGTTATAAATGGAACATCTGAAACTTTAAACTTTAGCAAAGTTTGTTTTCTCACAGTGATCAAGTTTTATGGTTACCATAAAACCTAATCACTGTGAGAAAACATTTAAATATAGACATATTAACAAAAATCTCTCCACTAGTTTTGATCACTAAACCATTTGATTCATTAAAAGAGGAATAATTAACCTCTGAACCATTATTCTGTAGAATAAGTTTTTTGTTTTGCATTATTCACAAAATTAGATCCCAAACAGGAAGTAAAATATAGTTTGTTCAATCTTTATATGGAGCCCAGGTATAATTAACTTTTCAACAATGCCCATACAAGGCTGCAGTAATTATACTTGCCTAGTTTAAGGTAATTTACATTTGAATGTTAATTTGTTTGCCTTTCATATAGGTAGGACCTTTGCCCTGGCTTGCACCCCAAACAGATGAAGCTATCAAGGGTTTGGTAAAGCAAGGAAAGAAAAGCATCCTTTTGGTGCCTATAGCTTTCTCCAGTGACCACATTGAGACCCTGTTTGAGTTGGACCTGGAATATGCCAAGAATCTGGCAGAAGAGGTATATCTGGCTCTTACATTGCTATCTTGTGTTATATACTGTATAGCATGCATTTTCGACAGATGTTAAATTTTGTGAATTTACTGTATTTAGTTTGTCTCAGTATGAATTTCTGTTTTGCTTCATATAGAAACAGATAAAATTACACCATATGACCAGGGCTCGAAATTAGCAGTAGTCCGCTAGCCTGAGGCTAGCAGATTTCCTGTCGGACTAGATAATTTCATAATGTTAATAGTCCGATGGGCTAGTAAGTTTTGGTTGTCAACAGTCAGCTTTTGTGTACGCCATTCCCTAATAAAGACTTGACTTAGCAGATGTTCTGTAGAATCAAAGCAGTGACCATTGTAAACACAATCATAAAATATTAGCATGAGAAGATGAAGTCAATTTCTGCCTCGGAAAGGTGCATTTCGATAACAAGAATCCATCTGATTTTGTGCATTTCACTTAACAGTGCAAATTATGGTCCCGTCATTAACAGCGGAAGTTTGGCAAATGATATAATTAATCTGATAACGAATTAAATGAAAAAACGATGTGGTATCAAACTTGATTCACTCGACCACAGTAACAAACTACAAAGCAGTAAACCAAAAAAAGAAAGAACACAGCAAAAACTATTCAAAGAAATTAGTTTGCACTTTTTTGTGTTTAAGGTTCTTCTGTGTGGGGGTGGGGGGGGCTCACTACCCAAACGTTCAAACAGTCACAAATAGGAAACTACATATTTTACATTTTTCTCAAAATAATTAAATCAATTTATTATGATTACATTATTGACACATCCTTTCCATACTACTTTTTCTATGATGATAAGAATAGTTTATATATTTTTCCCTTACAAGAATGAACAAATAATTGAACACACATGGAGATATCCAAGCAGAATGCCATACATTTGTTGGGAATTGAAATCTCTGAGCATGGCATCTAAGATTTGAAAATTTTCCGCCTTATTATTAATTTCAACAATACAATGAGGTTCGATTAATTAGGAACATTTACCAAACTTACGATATATGATACCATAATTGGAGCTGTTAAATACAATGCGCTGAGTATCAGATGGCTTTGTTTGATGGGAACACACCTTTACCAAGCTGGAACTAACACTATCTTCTGATGCTAATATTTTATAACAGCGTTTACAATTACCACTGCTTTGAATATGCAAAACTTCTGCTGAAGTTAAACTTTTGTTAGGGAGAGGCCATTTAATTGTGGGATGGGGGCAAAGACACGTGTTTTGAAACATGTTTTTTGCTCTGACTTTCTTATATAAAGGACACTGTGTCATTCCTTTTCTTGCTTTAAATAATTCACATCAGCTATACAATAACATCTCGTATTTCAAAACAAGGCACAATTCCCTCCTTATAAGACAGGCAAAATGTGGCATTTGATAGAAGGTGTTCAGCCACCGGAAAAAAGCAAAAGTTGAATGAGAATGATGGGAAATAATTCTTATGATAGGGAAAAGCGTAATGGAAAATTTCAGAAGAAATGGACAAAAGACAGGGAATGGCTGAATTATGGCGAGGAAAGGAACATTATGTGGTCTAACGCAATTCGCAAAAACAAACGCACAGAAAACATCCAGTTTTGTTGCGGGTTGTTCAAACTTTAAAATTGAATCGGTAAACATACATGAAAGCTGTGTGACATTGTTTTGTGAACAGGACTAGTAAAGATTTGGCAGGACTAGTAAATTTCTCAATATACTAGTCCTTCTGACTACAACGAAATTTGTGTTAAATTTGAGCCCTGCATATGACATATGAGCTTTCACTTGAACTTTATCAATACCATGGCAAATAAATTTTGTTATCAATTGTGTGATGGAAACTATCATTATGAGCATTTTAAACTTTTGATGATTGGTTTCAGGTCTTTACACTTGACGTGTTAAGTTTTCTATTTAAAAACCGAATGCTGGTTGTTTCATAACATACCTACACACATACACATTTCCAGCCATTTTATTGCATTATGATGTGTATCATTTTCAAACAAGCTTTTCTTTGTTTACTATTTCAAGGTCAAAGCGAAGACAATAAGAAGAGCTGCTGCACCAAATGGAAACCAAAAGTTCATAGCGGTACGTCCATGATTATTATAATGATTATTACATTAAAACCTGTTATGAGAGACTGTCCCTTCCGCCAACAAAAAGCGGTCTCTCAAGACAGGTGGTCTCTCATAGCAGGTTTGTACAAAAGAACCAGTTTATAAGATCCTGTTTCAGAACAATTTCATAAGAAAAAAAACTACAATCACTGTACATTTATTGTATTCTTTCTTAAGAGTTCTTGCTAAAATATTGTATGCATTCATCTAAAAACAAAATTATATAGCAATAAAGATATACCGGTACTTCTATCATTAAACATGAAATTAGATCTAAATTTGAAGATCACATATTTTAGCATATGAAATCGTTTTTGAATTACTCCTTTTCCTTATAACAACCTAAATTTGTTTTACCAACATTTAAAGTTTTTTGTGAGTGGTCTGCTTTTTTTTCACTTCTTTCAGCTACAATAGTTATTTTCTCTAGCCTTAAAATTTGTATCTTTTTAGTTGGATGTTCGTCCATTGTTATTAAGGTTCTAGGTGTTAAAATTATTGGTGCTCAGTTGTAATATCAAATGTAAAAACGTTTGACTGGGCTGTGGGAAAATATGAAAAATCTATACATGTGCATTGTGTATCTAACAATAAATGAAGAAAAAAAGAAACAATTATCTCATCCAGAAACAGAATCATTTACTCAGAGACAAAAGTCAACGGCTTCATTCACAGATGAAATAAAGGGATTAAGTCTATAAACAAAGTGTGTAACCCAGTCACACCAACTTGAATAGACGACAGCTATGTGATTCATTGGGGGGAAATACAATAAACATCACAAGTCTTGAACACTATCAATCGAATCCTGCAAATGATTCTCTCTTGAAAAGACAATGACCTTATTAAACCCTGACAATACAGATTAACTCTAAAGATAAACAGTATACGTGACCACTACATCAACTTTGGCACTACAATGGCAATTCGTGACATGTACATTAGTCTGGTTTATGGACTGTAGCATCTATCACCAGTAGCATCAATCTTTATTTATTTTTAGATATTCCTTTTCTGTTTGTTTTTATCAGAACAATTACTAATCAAGCGGTCATTGTAACAACGATTACATATAGGTCAGTGTTATCTATCTGTTCTCGCAATGCGGTTGTTGATAGTAATGCTGGGTCTTGCAATAAGGCAGGGAAGCATGGTAAGTGCAGGAATAATTAGTCTCGTTACCTGCTTTTTATGCTCCATGCGTTACTGACCCCTATATGAATAGATGAGAACAATGCAGGGAGCATATGAATCAGGGAACCAGACTAGGAAATAATCTACTTATACCATAGTCTGGTTTATGACAGAAACTTTAAAACACTGTAGGCATAACTTTAAAAACATCAGACATTGGCAGCCATCCTATTCTTTAAAAAATTTAAAATTTAGAACAGTATGAGCGGTCATTTTTACAGTGATTAAATAAAGGTTGGTTGAGTTTATCCTAATTTTTTCGATGCAGTCATTCATAGCAGTGTCAAAATTCATGGTCACTGGTCACGTTCAGCAAATGGTCACTCATAACCGAGTGTTTATGTAATAAAATTGATCCATGCATTACGATTGCGGTTGTGGTTGGAAATGTCAGGTGGTCTCTCATAGCAGAGGTCGTTCATAGCAGTTTTAACTGTGTTATTATTATATATAATTTAGAAACAATGCCATAGACTGATCTTGCATTTATTAGTATTATGTAATGTTATAAACATCAAGGAAGACTTCCTGTGACATTTCTGAGAATCAATGAAGCTTACATTCTTAGGCATTCTTTTGGATTATTTGATAGCATTGGTAAGGGCTATTCCATTTAAACATACATGGTTACAAGGAAGGCACTTTTTTATAAATATATGCCAGGCTACTCTGGTTAGTCAGAGAGATCATATGAAGATGATACAAAGTTCTAAATTGGGTGATTACCCTACTTTAAAAGTGCCTTCCCATTTTATGTTTAAAAAATTGAACAGAAAAAAAATAAAGGGAGAATTTGGTCAAATAACTGTTATTAAGTGGGATACACCTTATTATTTTGTTTGACTTTCATAGTGATAAACATTTCGTTGATGTTTTCTTACTAATTTCACTATTTATGAGGGAAAATGTATAAACATTTTTAGGATATTAACTAGTGATTGCAATTTGAAATTCCCTTTTTCTGCATAATACTCTGTAGTGATTTTAAAAGTTATTGTTGTAGGTTAATATTCATGTAACTTAGACAAGTAGTGATTTCCCTTGATATCTTAAAAGATTCATTTAACTTCAAAAATATGGAAAAAGATTGTCATTGTATCTATGTCTCATCTGTACATCTGGTGTACACTTTTTGCTAATGTTTTTTAAATGTTTACACAGTGAGTAGTCATTAGATTTACCACAGATTTATCTTGGCATGATATAGGTTCCTCGTGTTCTCTAAGTGAATGTGATCTGGTCAGGTTGAAGTGTTCATATTTGGTGGTAAGAGATTATTCATTGCAGATAAGAACTTGAATTGCTTGATCTTCTCTTTTTTATAAAGGCTCTTGCTGACATTGTAAAGACTCACCTACAGTCTGGAAAATCCTGTACAACTCAGAACACACTGCGCTGCCCCATGTGCACCAATAAATACTGTGGACTTGCTAAGGATTTCTTCAAGAATCAGCAAGGACTTATTGGCACTCTCAAGGCCCAGGTTGATGTTAAAGCAAGAACAAATTGACACTCTCAAAACCCAGGTTAATATACAAACAAGAACTCATTGACATTCTCAAAACCCAGGTTAATATACAAACAAGAACTCATTGACATTCTCAACACCCAGGTTAATATAGAAGCAAGAACTCAGTGATACTCTCAACACCCAGGTTAATATACAAGCAAGAACTCATTGACATTCTCAACACCCAGGTTAATATACAAGCAAGAACTCATTGACATTCTCAACACCCAGGTTAATATACTAACAATAACTCATTGACATTCTCAACACCCAGGTTAATATACAAACAAGAACTCAGTGACATTCTCAACACCCAGGTTAATATACAAGCAAGAACTCAGTGACATTCTCAACACCCAGGTTAATATACAAGCAAGAACTCAGTGACATTCTGAACACCCATGTTAATATAGAAGCAAGAACTCATTGACACTCTCAACACCCAGGTTAATATACAAGCAAGAACTCAATGACATTCTCAAATCCCAGGCAAATATGCAGGCAAGAACCTATTGACACTCTCAAGACTGTATACAACCAAGAGTATAACACATGCATACAAAAAGCAGTATTCTATAGTTCATTGGACCTTATTGGAAGTACAGTACTGTTTACTGGTATGATTTCTTAGTTTCTGAAGACATTGCACAAAATTGGGGCTAAAGTTCAAGGTATTGTTATTATAGGTGAAGATGCTGAACACTAAAATTGTATTCATATATCAGGCTCTTTGTCTATGTCATTAGAGATCTTAAAATGCTATACTGAACTCAGTTTATGCATATGTATGATTAAGAGTAAAGCCATTAGATGAATCTTTGTAGTGATGAACAGTAGGCATAAAGTAAAATAATGTGATTTATTATAACTCTGAATAAAGAGTTAGGAGTTTGCATCAACCAGTTCAAGCAGACTCTGTGTGTGTCTTTGTGTGTCAGATAAACAGCCACAATTATGCTTTGTTGGTTTCCTAGAACCGTTGATGTTAGAGCATATGTCGGTATTTGATTGGTGGGACTATGGAGAGGTAGATTAATGTCTAGATCCAATTTTAGAACGTTTTGATAGACATCAGAGCAAACATGTCTAAAAGCATTATAGCTAATAACAACAGTTGGAATACAAAATAAATCTACTGCACAGTGCTTCTTGATAATGATTAAAAAAACGTTTGCAGTGTTTAATATAATAAATTTTAAAGTGGAAGAAAATATCCATTTAAACCACAGTACATAAAATGGGTGGCAAGTAGGCACATCCATGTAGACCCAGGAGAATCAGTAGACCTGTTTCTAATTATCAGCAATAATTGCCAGAAATATGCCAAGAGAACCTTGCTGATCATGAAATACATGTGTTGGAGGGTGTACATATATGTTTATATATGTGTGTACATGCATTTATGTTTGAAGAAAGAGATAGAGTGAAAAAGGACATTTCCAAATTTAAAATTTAGTAAATTAAACATACTGATGAACAAAACAACTGATCAAGACTTCTACATGTCATTATGCTATGAGCCAGTTTAATTTTGGCATTTTCATAGATAAGAATTAGATCTCCAACAAAACTTCCACTACAAAATGCCACTACTGAATCTGTAGTCATTCCTAGCCTTAATACTCAGATAAATTCTTAATTTAATTGCCACAAAACAAAATGTTTAACTGTTGAGCTTCAGTTTCAATTAGTCATTTCAAGCCAAAATTATCAAAGATGCTTTGCTAGCTATGACACATCAAATCAACATAATGATAATTAAACCTACTGAATCAATCCCATGACATTCACTGGCTGATTCTGAACATGAACAAATTGATACATCTTTGCAAAATATTATGACTGACCTCTCTTTCTCTTTTTCATGACGCTTAATCTATCATGTCAGCTTGATTTTTATTTTTATTTTGGGAAAGCAAGTCATAGTATTTTCATGTTCCATAATGCTTTCATTGTGATGAATACAAAAAACAATTGATTCACTGTATGGTATAAAATACCAATTACATCTCTCTCATAGCTGACACACAAACAAATGGCTTCATTGCATCTTACAATTGATGTTACCCATGATGCTTTGTGAATTTCTGACCACAAACAAAAGATACCCATGATCTGCCATTGAATACTGTGTTGATTGATCCGTATCTGTGAGGTTTTTTCTGATTGTGAGTCCTAACAAAACTGTAGAGACATAGATCTGCAAGTGCATTATGTGACAGCATATCTGTGTCTGTGCAGTTTGCAGTAACTTATAATCAAGTATATATGGTGTGAATTATCATATTAAAAGGATAATTGTGTTGTTCAATAAGGTTTGCATTACCATTAAGATTTTGTGTTTATATTTGCATTTGTTTTAGTGTTACATGAGTGTAAATGTTGTAAATTGAATCTGACCGTATGTATGAGCAATATCAGATTGTTCTGAAGCATTTCATGTTTTTTTTCTAATAAAGTTTTTTAAGTCTTCCATTTTCAATCGTCAATTTATTCAGATAGTCTTTGATGGTCCCCAAGTGCCCGAGTGGTTTAAAGTGCTCACCGTTACGGATTATTGCCATCTTACTTCTGTCTGCATGGGTTTTAATCTCTGGCTCTGCTAATGTAGGTATGTGAGAAAGCTTGCCAGTGGCTTCTTGTGGTTCAGTGGTTCTTTCCAGGGTTTTCCAAGGTTCTTCCTTCACCTTTTATTCTGGCTGCCATGTGTAGCCGATCTTGTGCTGAAACATGGCATTTAACCGCATAACAAGAATAACAACAGCAGATGATCTTTGATATCAATTTCTGATGTGTAATTTTGTTAGCCTTTCCAGCAGTTTTTCATGCTTTTTCCTGAATTAGCCTTCCTATCTCAATTTTATGTTGAAAATTGGTTACAGACTGCATGAATGGAGTTTTGCAAAGCACATTGAGATATGGTCTCTGTGATGTGGAGCTGAGTGTTTAAAATGATAACAGCAACCCGAGTGAAAGAGATGGATGGTATGTAAGAGTTTGGTTCTGTTTGAGTTTAAAAAGTTAAGTAAACAGGTAAAGGTTTATTTTTTCCAGTAATTTACATAATTTTCATGAATGAATTTTTTAAATATACTATTCCTCCCTACTTTTTTATTAACAGTGTAGTATGCCAATAGGAACAAAAATATATGGTATTTGAGCACCTAAAATGTGGTTGGGTTTAACACCATTTGTCAGGACAAGGTAGGCTATACATGGCAGCCAGTATAACTAATGAAGGAAGAACCTAGAAAACCCAATAAGAACTACCGACACATGGGAGCTACTGGCAAGCTTTCTAGCATACCTAAATTGGCTAAGCCCAAGACTCAATCTCTCGCAGACAGGAGTGAGATAGCGGTGATCATTGCATTAGACTACTCAACCACCCAGGGTACCCTGTTGAAAATATAATTCTTTCATACACTTTACAATTGATTCCATTTATTTTTTATATTCGTTTTTACAAAGAAAAGAATTCTCTCTAAACTTCCCAGTTAGAAGATGTCAAGGAAATAAATCAGTTACTTGTATGCTGAGTTTTCATTGAAGGCAGAAATGTAACAACTTATTGGCTTAAAGACAGAATCAAAGGGAAGTCATTTCAATTATTTTCTATTGTGGTCAGTATTTTTGTTTCTATTTCTGTTTAAAGTTGTATGTATTTTTATTGTAACATATCTTCCCGTTTCTATCATGTGTTGAGGTTCAGAGGTTCAGATTTGTTTTATCAAAGAGTTATGGCATGTGCACTAAATGATAACATAGTTTTGACATGTCAGAAAGAATCTGTGTCATGGAAAAGGGGTGCTGCTATAATCTGAACCAAAAGTTTTGCGGTAATATGTACACTAAATGCTGAATATTTAAATTCCTGCTGATATACATGCATATCATTGTTGAGTAACCAAGAATGGTTTCGAAGCTTGTACAAACAAATGGTAAGTAAATTACATTAGATTTAATCAAACTGAAATCAATGATCCTTACACCCGTGTTAAATAATAGGTTTGGTCCTTGCTGTTCCATGATATTATGCTTACAAAATGTGTTTGTATTGAATTTTTGTTATTTCAATCATTTTCTGGGTAAATTGGGATATTTCTTTTCAGGTTGTTCCTTTAAAATGGAAACACTCAGTATTAAAACAGCTTTACATAACTTGGTTAAAGATATTGTTGCTTTGTAACTCTCTAAGGATAGCAATGGGTTATGCTAGCACCATAAAGAATATTTTAACAATAAAAGTTCTTTGAAATTTGATATGTATTTTATTTATTTCTGCATGACCTCTGATATTGAAACTGCTTTGGCATTCAGGGATAAAATTTGATTTTCATAATTTCCTTAAATATCATCTTCCCTATAAACCACATGTTGGAATTCGAATACTAGAGGTTTTAAATATGAGGAATAGTCCTTTTGACAGGAAAGGAGTTCTGCGATTATCAGATCCAAATATTCTGCAATAATGAGCAAATAAATGCTGGATATTCAGGCCCAGCATTAGGATGTGTGGTGCCCAATGCAGCATGCGGGGCCCAAGGCAGCAAGCGATGAGCATGGGGCCCCAAGCAAAAAATTTGCCTGAAAGCATGTAGACCAAGGTGGTTGTCTTGTTCACCTTGCCCTAGGGCCGAGCCTGAAGTAACTTGGGACGAAGTTTATTTACTGTGAAATGGTTATTAAACTACATACTAGGTAATCCAGTCACGTTGAAATAAACAATCCGTATACCCATGTGTGCAGTAATAGACTTAGTCCTTGCTCTGTCGTATTCTGTGCAACTACTCGGCTATTATAGGACAGAGGACATGACCCCGCTCGGATATCTTGTAATGCAGGCCTTGCCAGCACATTAGTGCCCCATTTACATTCTCTTAATCAAGCAATCATGATCACACCCAAAATTCGATCATTCACACATCACTGGGACAATCCAGGCTGGCTGACCATTGGAATCCCGTTGAATAACCCAAAACGAAAATAACGTAAAGTACCGCCGCCGCCTGTGCACATGGTTGGAATAACAAACCGTTGCTGGCCTTCACTACTGTTAGCAACACCTGGGGAATGGCCTTTACACATCAGCATCCCATAAATCAAGGATGTCATCAATACCCTTCATTTCTGTAAAGATCGATCCTTGGGCGCAAAACGGTCTTCTTTCCATCCGACAATACTGTGGTGGTGACCTATATTTTCATACAGGGAGGTACCAAACCGCTTGTCCTGTGTTATGTTTTGGCATTTTGACCAGGCTGGTGCAACAGTCTCCATATCAACATAATATTCAGACACCTTCTGGCTGCATCAGTGGCTTTACTGAGAATCAGTCTAGAAGGGATCATGTCCACACGGAATGTCCCCTCCATCGGTTGATCGTCACTCGGATTCACATCCGTAAAGAATTTCGAGAGTAACCATCTATATCACCAATATGTGTGCTCCTATCCCACAACTGGTCGACTTTCTCAGACTATGTTCTTGGAGGATAAACAGTTGGACCCCAATCGTTACCAAAGACTACCGCCCTATGATATTGGACAAATTCCGGCATCATGGCAACATGTTTGTGTGTGATAGAGACCTGTTTGATCTTTTAGACAATATTGGTGTCCTTGACCAATATATCTTACTTGCCCACAAAGGAATTCAGTCTGGCTTTTTTAACATGGCTAAATTCGAACCCTTTCAAACTTCTAGCCTGCATATCGCTAAAGTCACTAACAGACAGAACATGTTTACTGATAGCTTTAGTTCACCGGAATTCTCTTCAGTTCAGATCGGAGGGTTTGATGGTTCTCAATATACCATCAGGATTCGTAGTCAACCAGTGTCCCTGCTCCCTTTCTTCTTTAGCCAAGTTGAGAACAGCAGCCATGGAATATTCTGTTCTCGCCTTCAGGGATTAATAATCTCAAACACATTCCGATATCATGGCAGATGTGACATTGGGCATGGTAAAGATCTCATATCTGCTGGATAATTTGAATTCAGCAACCAAAATCCATAACATTATTTCCTAAATGGAATGTGTCTTGGGTTCTAATTTGGCTCAACTCGAGCAAGTTTGAACCTCTCGCTCATGCTTCGCTAAAGTTCCTATCATACGAGACATGCTTCCTGATAACTTTAGATTTCACATCCAGGATCAGTGAGTTACATGCCCTTTAAGTCGACCCGAACTACCTTCTGTTCAGTTCGAATTTTTAGTAGTCCTCCTTATACAACCAGGCCTAGTTGCAAAAAAATCGGTTGCCGTAACAGACGAGTCGTCTTTCGTCCTCTCTTTCCAATGACAAGGCTAGAGAGGCAACCATGCAAGATCCTGTCTGCACCCTCAAGCACTACTTGAGAACCACAGAGACAAGTGAGGGCACGAAGTTTCGAGCAATCTCTGTGACACAGGATATCACGCTTCACGCCCTTTTTTCCTGGTTAAACGGGGTCATATGCTCTGACTCAACAGTTTAGAGTAGCCTCAAGTCTGCGCCCTCAAGCACAACTTGAGACACACAAAGACAAGTCGTGGCAAGGGCAAATATCACTTCCTCGCGGTCAAGGTCAGAAAACCAGGCACAACCCCTCACGACCTTGCCTCGTGGTTAAAACACTTTATATGCTCGGCGTACTCTGAGATCTCACAAGATCACAGTCGTCTTACAGCTCACGAGATTAAAGCCATTTCTGCTAGTATCGCTATCGAACAAAGCCTTTTGATCCGATACATTATAGACGCTGTTGGCTGGCATGCAGAGTCAACCTTCTCGAAAGTTTATCTCAGAGATTTAGCGTCACATAGACAAAGGTTCGAGCTGGTAGGGCCGGTGGCAGCAGTACAGACGGCCACCAGACCAGACTAGACTAATCAACACAGCCCATTAGACTCGCCAGTGAAACGTTTGGTAGGTGAGATGATCTCAACTTCATCTTTTCAGATATATATATACACCAACAGGAGTCACAGAACAAGAGATATTGTGTTGTGTTGTTTAGATCATTAGGAGCCACTCATTTCCAGAAGATTACCCGATGTAGAGGCCGGATGCTTAGCATCCCCCCCTCCTAATACTTGTTCTTCTAACGTAATGCGATTGGGGAACGTATTTGAAGGAGGAAGCAAATTTTATAAGTATATTATTTTTTTCCAAGAATACTTACCCAAATCACATTACTTAAAAACCTTCTCAACCACCCCGCCATACAAGCATCCGTGTTAATGTGTCGCTCAACTAAAAGCTGGCGACACCTGGTGGTATCAATGTAAAGTAATGGACAAGAGTTACTGCCTTTTGTAAGGTAATGGACAAGAGTTACTGCCTTTTGTCTATCTAAAAATAGACAATAAGACGATTTTCGTCTTTTAGTAGGGCTGTATTCGCGAGGTAGCAATCTAATATTCCTAAAGTAATGTGATTGGGTAAGTATTCTTGGAGAAATGTAATTTACTTTAAACATTAGCATTCTGCCAGCATGATTTACTATTTACTGATTTATTGCTTTTGTAACTAACATCTAAATGATGTCGTCACTCTACAGTCATCTTTTTTCGGAACAGAATTGAGGGGAGATATCTGCAAGTTGTATTAAAAAGGTTAGATTCTAAAGGGCCTATGAAAGTATAAATCTTATTTTCATTATCTAAATATTCCAAAACTTCATTGGTTTTTTGCCTTCCACCATTGTGATTTTGCTAACCATGCTGAATTTGAATCACCGAGTTGTATTGTTCAAACCAGTAAGTTGCGATATCTTCACTTTTCAAAAGATGAAATACTTCCATCAAGCCCATTAAACCCAAAATAAAGTTTTATAAGTTCGTCGCTTTAATTTGTGTTTATTGTATGTCATGTTTATTTATGTTATGTAACTGTCTTTGACAAAGATTCACTGAAAGATGAAAATACTTAGGCTAGTAAAACACTAGATTTTTTGCAATGTATGCTGTCAGTTTTCACACAAAGTGAGAACCATGTATGTACATGTTGGTATTCTCTCTCTCTCTCTCTCTCTCTCTCACACACACACACATATATAAATCTATATTTTAGCAGACGAGGGAAAAGGATCAAGACTTTTGGATTAAGTTATATCATCGGTTACATTCGCAACTTCTAGGTCAATCTTAAGACCACATATCCAGGGCCCCTGCACTACCAGGAAATTGGGACTAAGTCGGATGAAAACGGAATTTTCAGTGGCCACATGATCAAAATTAAATTACGTAATTGAGTCCTAACTGAACAGATCGGGATTTAAATTTACAGAGTTATTGCGGGAATTATCAGGGGTTGAAGAACTCTTCAGTCATTTGAAATACAATTGCAGTATGGATCATTTGGGTTGGCCCTAAATATATTTTGTATAATCACTATAAGTGCTGAGACGATTGGATTGGTCAAGTAGACTAGTAACATCGATGCATCTTAATCCGCGCCATTCCGGTATTTTTTAAAATTCTTTTCTTTGTTTAAGTTATGATATCCAGTGTATCGTCATATATATCAACCCATCTGAGACATGTGATCGTGGTAAGTGAAGGTACAAAATGTTGTGTATACGAGGTTAACGAAAAAAAATGTATTGTGACAGATTTTTGCTTAGTACTTTGTATCATGAGAAGCAATTAGTGTTAAAGGAATATTTCCCACATCCCACCAAATATCATGTTTTTCACCTAGCTATTATGTGATGATCATTTAAGTAAGGTCTTTTCATCATGTCCCAGTTTATTGGTAATCCAGCTCTCAGATCTATAGAGAGGGGTATAGCGTTTCTGGCCTACCTAACGGAGTGTCACTCCATGCGATGCACGGTGGTTTCATCGCTGGAATGCGAGAGGGTACCAGGTTCGAACTGTATGGAAAAGGCAGAATTCCAAGATAAAGTCCAGGTATAGGAGTTTATATTAAATCGATCAACACATGCTGTATAGATAATTACACGTGTGAAGTTATACGTTTTAGATATAGAAATACACATAAGATTATATATATTCCAAAGTTTACCAACTTCATACGTTTATGGAATTTCTGTCTTTTAGAATCAGAGGTAATTAATTCAATATCGAATGAGCTATATACAGCCAGAAACCTCAAAAATTCAATCTTAAAACTAATACCAAAAAGTTTTTTTCAGTATGACAATGTATTGAAAATTTGACCTTAAATTCTTGATGTAACATTAAACGGGAAAAGGCACAACTCTCAGATGATATCCAGGTACTGGTATTTCCCTAACGTTCAGTTTTGAGGGCATATAATGTGTACTTTGCTCCATTGAAGACCACAGGTTCAAGCAATGGACTCGACCTTCCGCAGGTTCAGGCAGTAGACTCAGCCTTGTGCTCTGGACTTACGAAAAGTTACGGGATTTGTTCTATAACCCAGTCCTTTTCCTAAAATGGTCCACCTTTTAGGCAAAACCTCACGCCACCTGACTTCAGAGTTCATACCCTTCCCAATAATTATTTCCTATCTAATAGACATAAGTAAGAAGGCATTTGCTAATATAAGCAATTCGTTTCATATAAAATGTGTACTGTTACTTAAAAATTTGCGTAGAATATAAGAGAAAATGCTATAGTAATATTTGCAATGTAAAAAGGTATTGTAACAATTAACAGCAAAAATGTGCCTTTATTAAACTTATAAATACAGTATGTGTGTTATAAAAATGAAAATTTGATTTTTATGAAAAAGATAAATCATCCGTAACACTTGGTAGTTCTCACTGGAAATGCGGTGTTAAACGTTATGGTCAACATTGACCTTCGCCTCCCCCCAATTAGCCTTTTTTTTATTTTACTCTCTTATCTTGCAAGGCGCTTCACATATGATTCCAACAATACAATTCTGGGACTTCATCTCTCGAACTGGGAATTTTTTCATTGTCGTGAATCGAGTATATTGGAATAATTTAAGCACATAGTCTCATGGTTTCTGACCTCCTATCCTTTATCACTCATGTTTTGTTGGAATTTATTTTCAGCTGTCTCTTTATGGCAGATTTTAAAACATTTAACATTCTATGGATTTGTGTATAGTGTAAACCAGAATCAGTTGTATAACTGTGTTAATGCTTTGAAGAAAGTTGTTTTCACATAAAAGCAGCAGCAGTGTTGTGTTCTTGGTATAAGTATAGCTTTATTAATAGTAAGTCCGTAATATGAAACAAATTTAACTATTGTGTTTTTATCAAACATAACATAAACTTAGACTGGATTATGATAATAGTGTTACTTTCCGTTGTTACTGGAATAAAGGTGCCATGTCATTATATAGTACCGTTAGTTTAACAGATTTTTTATTTAATTGTGTTCTGTGTTAAAGGACAGGACTCTATGCAGCAAAGGTTGGAAGTTAAGTTAGAATTCGCTATTGATTTTTAATTTCGTCCTTAGGACATTTCAATGATAGATGTTCGTGTCAAGGTCCAGTATTCACGAACGCTTTTGAGCATGAGAGTCCAGACCAAGTTGAAAGTTCCCACAACTCACGCGGTTTGTAAAACAAGCGAGAGTACTGGAACGTTATAGAAACTGCACCGGTTGTAATATAAGTTAGTTAGAGTCATGGAACGTTCGCGTTTTTCTACATCTGTATTATTATCTACACTGTTAAATATCCCTGATCTAGATGTAATCCAACTATCGTATCTCTTTATTGGAATTAAACTTGATCTTGTGTTTCAAGCTCAAAATGTTTCGATAATAAATGGACATCATTGACGTAGCAGCAATCACATCTAAATGAGAGACGGGGCAATATTGGAACATGTTGATGAAAATAAAATAATATATCCCTCACTTTAAGCAATGTAACGCATTCATGAGGCCAACGGTATTCTATAGTAAATGCATCTCCTCATCTTATTGTAATCCGTATTCTGAATGCATGTAAATAGTGACAGATGTTTCACCATTATATAGGCTTTGTTATTCTTTATATCTTTTAATATGAACGGATGAATTTCCCAATTTTATAACTTTTTTCAGGAGCTGGCCCTCTGGGAAAAAGAAGTCTTAGGCACTACACCTATTGCCAATATGAACCTTTTCCACTTTGATTTTTAATAGTTGTAAATTAAGCATATTAGCTCCAAATATTGTAACGATTCAATTTATATCTAGTCGGAATCAACGGGTGGATAGACATTGGAGATGTAAACTGAGTGGGTAGTTACATTGGTGAATACTAAAGAATTTAAGTACCTAATTAGAGTGCGGCCAGCAAGGAAAAATGCATGCCTCAATGTTGAATATATTATACAACAAAACCATCCTACAATGGTTAGATTGTAAGAGAAATTATCTCAACTTCAGTTTTATTGACGCTGAGTGCCATACCATGTCCATGGCGAACTGGAGGTCCTGAATTCATGGAATTCCTTTGAATTTCGTGGCAGTCTTTCAAGACGTTGAAAAGGGCTTGAAATTTAAAAGCTAAAATGTACATAAAATAAGAAGATCAAGGCCTGCAAGTCGATTCCACATCCAAAGCATCGATTTAAAATGTGACCATATCTCCACTGTGTAACGGGTAAACGAGTATATTGTAGAATGAATTGAGTTAATTTTTCATAATGATTCATCCCATGTATGTGCAAAACCTATCAAGTGGTTAAGGAAATACATGCAATATATATATATATATATATATATATATATATATATATATATATATATATATATATATATATATATATATATATATAACACTGACATTGACGCCAAGGTCAAATAAGCGAGCGAATTTGTTGAAGAATGGATTGTATTAGCTTCTTGCATTCGTTTTAAGTATAAATGAAATCGGTGAATAGGTTTCAGAAATATGAGCAAATGAAACAAGAGGCCAATTTGAACCTCAGAAAGTTAATGACAGGCAGCTTCCTCGTAGATCAATGCATGAAACGTTACCACGAAATCTGCATCAGTAGGAGGCTTTCAAAAAGACTTTTTTCCTATCATGTTACCTGCATATGCTATGAAAATAGTTGCTTCAAGGTTCCTGTATATTTTGTACCGTTATGCATATGTGATGGTACATCAGCACCATTTGCCTAATAATGATCATTTTTGCATGTGTGCTTTCAGTCAAATATGGTCAAATTCGGTTAATCAATTATTTAAACGTCGATTAGAAGTGTTATACTTTTTATAACGGCAGCAACATTTAACTATGTATCGGTGTTAAAGCCCTTCAAGAGTAGGATACTTTGTCAGGTTTTGTCTAATTCTGCTAAACGGGTTTTGATCAGAACTCGTTTCAAGTTTATTTTCCATTTCCTGTAATGGAGACTCCATCGGTGGGTTAAGAAAATATGTGCAAAGTAAAAAAAAGAACCAAAACCTTAATTAACTGCTGACGCAGGCAACGACGAAAATGATAGTGAAGTAAAATGAATGTTATGTATCACTTTCCAACTATTATGGCTTCTGCAAAAATGAGAATATCAGTCAATTGTTTCTGAACTTTGAATGTAAACCATTCATTTATTTTTGCAGGTTTATTATAACTGTATCCACTTTGTTTAAAGACGACATACTGTAGTAGAACATCACAAAAAATGGAATCTCGTTCGAAATGCCATGGAGAAAAATTCATTTTCTACTGGGAAGAAAATGATTCAGGAGTTCTGAATTATAATGAGCATTATACGCTTCTTAATCAATATATTAACATCTTTTGTCGCCTTTATGATTAACATGTTTACATAATTAAATAAAGTAGTCGATTCACATGACACATTAAAAACACCTCAACCTTTGTAATTGGGGATGATTTTATGCTATGATATCTGACAAACTCATAAGATGCTGTCTTAGGGAGACAGGCTGGATTTGACTTCCTTTTCGGAATACGGAGGCGGCTTCTCCATAAACATGTCATTGTTGTGGGATTCGTTGGAAATGTCAATGCCGTGGGATTCAGTGGACATGGACTTTCCATTTGATTCTCCTGTTTGGAGAAGAAGAAAAAATGGCATTAATATCATCTCGATAACTGTTTTCCTAAAAAGAAATCCCATTGCTTGGCTCTCACCCTACCGATTGAACACAGGAGAGTTCCGTGCAAGATAAAGCAAGTCCTGATAACTGCACATAAAACTTAAAAAATTAAGCTCAAATATAATCCGCATGACATATATATTATATTACAATTCAAAGTGCAGGAAATAAAAGAAGAAGAAGACTTACCAGTGCCATTAGCAACATGCAGATCTCATTAGGACCTACATACTACACTGCTCGACAGGGATTTAAACAATGAAACTTATGTTTGGAAACCAAAGTTAGAACATTGGACTTTCAATGGCAAAACACCTAGGAAAATGTGTCAATAATAATAATAATAATAATAATAATAATAATAATAATAATTTGGATGAGGAGCAAAGTTCTTATTACAAGCTTTTCATTGCAAAATTAGATAAGAAAAAATGCAAGAAAAACATCTGCCTTGCATACCTGTGTGGGGAAGAACAGAGTAGTTGGGTGGAGCTCCAGGCGCATACTGCTCCGCACCGGTTGGATACATATATCCACTGGGTGGATGCTGTGTGGCATACTGCTGATATGGATAGTGGATCGGGTAGTATCCAGACACTGGGTAACCCTGTGTGGACAAGACAACCTGGGTAGTGAGTGTCATAACGTTGTTGCTATAACCTGCCTGAGATGCTGGTGGATATCCCGTTTGCTGTATAGGTTGTCGTAGCTCTGAAACAGACAAGCATTTTTGTAAACCTTTCTCGTTATATAATAAATTATTTGAAATACACATTGTGAATCGTGTACCACCTTCGTGTTCAAACGACAATAATACTTACGTATATATTTTGTGGAAGATAAACAGATCTAAACGATTATATCGTATTCCTCAGATATGCCTGAACAGTTGCTACAACCTTTTTGCATCAATGTTTCCTTCTAAACTTATTGCCCAATCCTTTACGAAAATCTCCGCTCCAACGAACAGACACTGAAGGGCGAGAGGCAGTTATGTCGAGAATAATTCTTGCTTCTAAATACAGCACATCATTAGAAAATACGAAAAAAGAGAAGTGGGGGTTTTTTTGGACCCTGAAATTGTGTTCACATAAATGTTTTACATTATATCTGTTTTTTCAATATTTTTCGCTTTTCGTATTAAATAAAAATTGCCAGCGAAATGCTTTATTGTCGTCCTTAACGTCAACATTTTGTAGAATTTATTTGCTTATTTCTCGTTTGTTTTGTTCGTTTCAAGTTTAGATACTTACTTACAATAATCAGGCCTTTCTCAGCATTTATTCTGTTAGCATCCTTTACGAGGCAAGGTATTCGGAATCCATCAATTAACCATCCAATGCCGACTATTCCAAATGTAAAGAAATACAGAATTCCCCAAACAGGTCTGTTGAGATAGAAATGGTGCAGACCAAGGAATCCGAGAGGAAACCACAAAACGTAAACCTCGTCTACATACTTCCGGTTGTCTGGCCCGTTCTTAATGGCATTGTTTGCCCTCTGCACCAGAGTGCAAACCCTGAACCAGTCCACAATCCATCCGACACCAAGCAGACCAAAGGTGAAGAAATATGTGAAAGCAAATCCGATATTACCCAAGTAGAAGTGATGTGATCCTAACAGTCCAAGAGGACTGATCGTAAAAACGCAGGCAGCTCCAACAGATTTAAGCTGTACGTTGCTTGGTTCACGGGAGTTGTGTTCTTCAACCAGAGATGGAATTCGAAATAGGTCGACTATCCAACCGATTCCAAATACCCCAAGTGTAAAGAAATATAGTATTCCAAGTCCTGTGTTTTTCAGATAAAAGTGGTGGAATCCTGAAAAAAAATAAAGTATGGAAACATGGAACTTCTTAAATCAAGGCTATCGTACTTGGTTGATTTATTTTTAATCTCTTGCATCTCTTACCCTGTCAAGCTAATGCCCAAATTTCAATTACTACATGGCGGCATACTAGGACATTATTTCATAAAACATGCCTGTTCGAAACTATTACAAGATGGCGAAAAAATTAATCTCTTTCAATCAACCTCTCGCGTGACTCCGTGTGATTTCCGCCAACTATTTGGTAGAAAACTTGGAATGGTGCTCTTTAATTTCCTTCAGACAAATCGGTCTTGTTCCAACTGAAGCATTCTCTGTCTTTTCTGTGAAATATAGGGCACACGGTACTAATGATATGGAAAAATGGCAACCAGCATGGAAATGGTGTGGACATAAAATAGAGTATGTATGGGTTTGGCTGACCAGGATTGGTTAATAATGTAAGTTATGTTTTAGGAAAAATAATCTTTCGAGAGCTTATCCTAGTTGTAAGTGAAGAAAATAGAGACATTGTTTTATTGGTGGAATTTCAGTCCTTTAACAGTCTTGAGTTTGGATCACTCATTACTAAAGTTATAACATGACTATTTGGTGCGGAATTGAAAGCACATGTTTCAAACACATGCAGGTCCAGAATTGTCACGACTCATATCCTTTCCTCTACAGAGAAGCTGATACACAGGTTTCATCTATACTGAAAAATATAGGTTTGATCATGAGTAATTTAAATTATTGAATCTTTTTTAATATCATGGTGCTTGCATAGATGGGTTCTATATCGAATCTGTCGCTGATGCGGCTATTCATTTTCATTCACGAAAACCACTTTGCACCATCGCCTCTAAGATTAAAGCGTCTTTGCTATCTGGTATTTTGTTAGTCTTGTTATTTTGTTGTCCTCTGAGCTCATAGGCATAAGGCTAAAATCCCCCAAAAATCCAGATTTGTAAGTAGAACGCCATATGTGTGTGTGTGTGTGGTGTGTGTGTGTGTGTGCTAAACTAATTAAAAGTCTTCGCAAAATAAATCTGCAAAACGTAATTTAACATTTGCTCATGAGAGCATTTTTGTTTGCAAATATTATTTTTTATTGGTGCGTAGTTTTCTATGATGGCATGCTCGTCAATTTCGGAGGTGTCAGATCAAATATTGACATGCGAGAGTCAGTTTAACGAGACTAAGAGGAATTATTCTTCAGACACTTTTATTTTCAACTAAAAATCCAATTCTAAAAGTAGCATGTGTGTGCGTGTGTGTGATGGTGGTCGTGGGAACAATCAGCAACACTATATGTGAATGTCTTTATGTCTGCTGTCATTACATCAGACCTGGACGGGTCAATGATAAAAGCCTTTGGCTTGTTTCTTTGAGGTACCAGGTTTGATTGCCAGTTAAAAAATGTACTATAACGTTTTCACTGTAATTCATATAATGGAAACAGCTGTTTGACTCATTTGAGCAGGTTTTTGGACTTTCCTCCATGACTGTCTGTATACTGTAATCGACTGACACACGTGTGATCTTGTTGACGATGAGAATCGTTTTAGCAACTAAACATTAAGTATTATATGCTGATCAAACGAAAGTTAGCATATAAGACTGTTTTTTCGAGTAGAGACTTTGTTTAAGAGGCGAAACACACACACACACACACACACACACACACACACACACACAAACACACACACAAACACACACTATCTTACACAAAGAATTTTTACAACTTACCTAAAATGCCGCACGGAAACCATAGCACATATGCATCCGAAATGTTAGCTTTATTCCGTTGTTTGGGGTCAGCTATTTCCTTGTTGGCCAAGGCAACAAGATAGGGCATGCGGAAAAGATCAATAAGATATCCTACCCCAAATAGGCCAAACGTAAAAAAGTATAGTATTCCAAAACCAGTCCTCCGCAAATAAAAGTGGTGCGCCCCCAAACATCCAAACACAATCCCTAAAATGTAGGCATCCACAACATATTTCTTCTCTGCCAAATGGACTCTATTTGGGAAATTCTGTTCTCTATTTGCTGTGAGACTATTTGCCATTCCCCACTGATAGTGGCTTTCGTTTGAAATTTGTTGCTTTTTCATGATGCCAAATGGCTAGGACCATCTAATGCATGAAGCGAAGCCCAACCGTTTCTTCTTATATGGCTAGCGGGATTTTAAAGAACCAGTGTTTACAGCGTCCTTTTAAAAATAGAACATTATTCTTGTTCATGTGACCCGTCACTACCGGCTGAAAGTGACTAATAGTCCTAAGTGTTGGGTATCACCACTGATACAGACCTCTATATGATCACACAGTTGAAACGTGAAACGAGTCTAAAAAGATAAATTATCAGTTGTTTGCATTTAGGCACATACTTGCATGCAAGCATAAATAGGTACATACATTACATGCGTACTTGATAAAAACATTTTATTGCGTGTCCTGTGTATGAATACATGCTTACACACACACACACACACACATACATACATATACGTACGTACGTACGTACGTACATACATACCATTACAATTTGACTGACTTAATTTCAGCCACATCTTCCATTTCAAAAAGGTGTTCCCCCACTCCCCACTTTCCTTATAAGCATATACCTTATTTCTGCATTTTCAAACTCCAATATCAGAAAAGACCCATACACTCACCTATTTAAGCGTATTTGTTTAGTTTGTGTATACATTATGTTATTGATAGATCAGCATATAGACAGGACACATCCCAAAGCTACACCGCGGTTGTCTTTAATTGTCCTTCGTGGTCTTTCCTTTTTACATTCGGTGGTTAGGTCTTTATAATCGGTGATTTCTTCATGTATTATATGGGGTAGATTCGGCATTAAACATGGTGCTAATGTATGGTATGGCTTCCTCGTTATTTGTATCAGTTTAGATACTACGTGTTTACGCGTGGATATATAATTTATCATTATATGTGGTTACTTTGTCTTTGTATGTCGTCGTTTTGTCATTATGTACTGTGGTTTTATTAGCAATGTCGTTGGATGTGTACTTTAAATATTTCATGATGTTGTTTGGTCTTCACGTAATGTGGTTTTATTGTTAAATATGTGCTTACAATCACGCATGCTGTTCTTTGGACATTATGTGTAGTAGTTTTGTCATTATGTCCGGAAGTTTTGTCATTATGTCCGGAACGTGCTATTTATGATAAACCGGCAACCATCTCAACACTTACTTGAATCAAAGAAACGCATTATTAGCCATCAACAAGTGCTTGATAACGATCTAAATATTGTACTACTGTCGGAAATATGACCCATGATACAGATGTGTGCAGAATGCCTTGAATAGTTACAGATGGAATCACGTTTAATTTTCACATACATTTGATCTGAATTACACAATACACAATAAATTGGTTCATTATCAGCAATTATTGTGAATGATTGAAAATAGGTGCAAATACATACCATCCAAGACATGCCCATGATTTATACAGATATTCTTTGTGAAACCTAATTTTATCTGTGAAGGAATAACTATGGGGGTTTTTTTCTCAAAATTGCGGCATGTGATATTCGTAAGCCCAGAATGTGAAATAATTTGAAAAAGATTGTGAAACGGAATTCCATGGATTTGAAAGTGCATTTTACTGTAAGCCGAGACAGAATAAAATCCTGAACATGACATAGTTTTAAAACAAACGCGTTCATCAAGCTGAATGATTATTGATTAATTAAAAAGACCAATACTCCAAATCTCATTTGAAATTATACATTTGCGAAACAAATGTTTTTGTATCATCTAATGTTTTATTCACTAGTAGGCACATGAATAGATATTCTGCCATAAAAAGGAAATAAATATCAATATGCTGCATAGTCACAGTTGCTGTCATGAAGGTAATTATATTTCTCACCCATGCGACAGAAAAATCTGCTTGTTTTGCTAACCTTACTTCTCCTTTCTCAGTCTAGTCATCTCAGACCAATCGTCTCAGTCAAGGTGTCCACGCGCTCAGAACTACTTTTAAAAAAGAAACCCTTCTTGTCTTCTGCTGCGCCTGATGTAGTTGTACTAAAATCAAACAACAACAACAGCAACAAATATATAACAAAAATATAGTAACTTAAGTTAAATCAATGTTTGAGAACACACCTTACAAAAACATTTAGAGAGAGACAAAGACTAACGCATATGACGTTGAGCTTTTTGGTATTATGCTTGTTCGTTCCACACAGCATGGTCAGTTCTATCCTATACGCAGTCCTAGCTCAGTACAGTTTTAAATCAGCGTCATGAAATGTAGCTAAAGCTACCTAACTAATTTTAAATACTTCGTACGAAACAAAGTATATACTGTTAGCTACATTTAATGACGCTGACCTGAAAATGACTGTGCTACAGATAGGATACAATTCTCAATGCTGTGTGAAATGAACAATATAATAGGAAACACTGCTCCATGCATATAGACTATAGACCTATACACTTTATAGCTCCCAACTCTCTTAACAACAACGGAAAACATAGTAACAGCCAGAAAAGTGCTATATAAAACATGCTTTTTTTCTAGTTTTATTAAGCATCTCCTTTGTACCCCGGTTGAATCAAAAATATACCTACAATATTTAATGACAAATAATACACTTACCAGCCAGAAGGAATCATTTATCCGTCAGCACATAATTCCATTAGCAAATTTCACTGTAGTACTTGCCATATTTCCAGGACAGAAAAATAAATCTTCAAAGAATCCGTGAACTTGAAAGTTTAGCACATGGTTATCCGCTAGAGCCCGTTTTTGGATGGTCTATTATTATGCACAGAGGTAATTTTACAATCAATATTTAGGACAACACAAGTATGTCACACACAGTTTCACCTACTCCAAAGAAAAGAATAGTTATATACGATAGTTTCCCGTGAATAATCTAAAGAACGATGTTACTCTTCGTTACAGCTTGTACCAAGTATAACTAGAGTAGAGCTGAGTTGTGAGTAGCCAATATCGTTTTATTATTTACAATATAACTTTTCAAAATTGGAACTAATGAAAATAAAACAGTTTCTTATAATAAATATTAATTATTTATTGTCAATTTCATATGAAATCCATATATTAAATGTGATAATACGTCATTATTATGCGACGTTTTATGTTTTTATTTTTCTTTGCTCACGCGTATAAACTGTGTACTTCGGACGCAACGGTCACACCACAGCCCTCATTAGCATATTTATATTAATGCGCCGTATGTAAACATTGGACGTGAACACTAGTGCAGAATTCTTTTTACTTTAAAGGAAAATGTTGGGTGAGAAAAATAATCTACGTTGAGGTTTGGACCGAGACAAGGAAATCTCAGTCGCGGGTTTATATTATATGTCTCCCCACTCGGGCAAGCCTCGTGGGGAGACAAATAATATAAACCCTTGAATGAGATTTCCTTGTCCTGGCCCAAACCCCAACATAGATTATATATTTCTCACCCACGCTAACATCGCGTTTCATATCTTCGTCTGCTTTTGTCAATTATGGTGTCCATACATTAGGCACAGAACTTGTAATTTTAAATTCCTTGTTTCTTAAGCAGATACTGATTTGAAGAAATCTCTAAGGTCATTCAGAACTTGATCTATTTAGGCATCTGAAATTCAATGCAAATGAATTACCACAGATTAGTAAATGAAGAAGATGGCACTGATGGCTTGAACTTCTTTCAATTTACATTACTGCATGCCGAAGAGCTAAAGAAGAAAACGAAAAACTCATTTTGAAATTACCTGTCTAAATACCACCTGGATTAGAACAGAAATAAAAATCAGCTAACCCATTGTTAGAGCCCTCAATGTGCCTGTCTTTGGTTACAAATAAGGGTTTTCAGCACGCGTCTCTGTGACACATAGGCATACCGCTGTTGCTTCTATATGAATTTAAACTATAACAGAGGAGCTGTTGTCATAAAGGTCTACAATTCCTTTTCCTCTAGCAGGCTTGACACATAATTTGATTCAAACCATGGACTGCATCTCAAGAACATTAAGATTCCAAATTGTCTGAATAAAGTATGGTGGGAATTTTTTATTAAACTAATTTCTTTTGAAATATACTACTGCAACCAGACCATATGCATCTGAACAGTCAACTGATGTGGTGAATGTCAGTCCTCTAATTTCATCACAAATGCTCTAATACAAGGGCATCAACTTTCCAACCCGATCAAATCTTTCCTAATTGCATGGTTTTGGGGTGTTGTATGGTAGCCTTCAAAACATTTATCTCTCGTAACCATTTCGACCAATTTGATAAAAGAATCGATCAGGCCTTAAGCAAACTCTAACAAGGTGAAGTTTTACTAAAAGTTTTACTTGTTTCAGACTGGGCTGTGTTTTGACTTGCCAAGAAGTGTCTGAAGGAATAGTATCTTCTAACCTACTTTGCAGTTTGATATTTCTCAAGGTAATTATCTCATCTAATCTACTTTATACTTTGAAATTCCTCATGGTAATTATTTCTTCTAACCTATAGTGTGGTGATATTTCTCGAGATAATCATCTCTTCTAACCTATAGTGTGGTGATATTTCTCGGGGTAATGATCTCTTCTAACCTATAGTGTGGTGATATTTCTCGGGGTAATGATTTCTTCTAATCTACTTTGTACTGTGATATTCCTCAAGGTAATTATTTCTTCTAACCTGTAGTGTGGTGATATTTGACAGGGTAGAGATCTCTTATCTATTTTATGAAATTGCGTGGGTAATGATCTTATTGAATCAAATTTTGCGAAATTTCCAGCATAATGATGTTTTCCTATCCACTCTGCGAACTAACCCGTGAAACTGGTCTCTTCTAATCTACTTTGTGCTGTGATATTTCACAAGGCAATGTTCTCTTTTAAATTACTTTATGGTATGATATTTCTCATGGTAATGATCTCTTTTAAACTACTTTGTGGTGTGATATTTCTTGTGGTACTGATCTCTTTTAAACTACTTTGTGGTGTGATATTTCTCAGCTTAACGATCTCTTCTAATCTACTTTGTGGTTTGGTATTTCTTGAGGTAATGATGTCTTCTATTCTACTTGTGTGTGATATTTCTCACGGTAATGATTTCTGCTAGTATACTTTCTGAAATGGTATGGGTAATAATCTTATTTAATCAAATTTGTGAAATTTCCAGCGTAATGATTTTTTCCACTCTACTTTGTGAAATATCCATGGAATTGATCTCTTCTAATCTACTTTTTGAAATTTCCAGGGTAATGATTTCTTCTAATCTACTTTGTGCTACGATATTTCTCAAGGTAATGATTTCTTCTAATCAACATTGTCTTGTATTTATCAGAGTAATGATCTCTTCTAATCTGCTTTGTGAAATGTCCATGAAATTGATCTCTTCTAATCTGCTTTGTGAAATGTCCATGAAATTGATCTCTTCTAATCTAATATGTGAAATTTCCAGGGTAATGTTCATTTCTAATCTACTTTGTGGTGTGATATTTACTCTAGGTTTTTTTTACATGTTTTAATCTACATTCTGTTTTTATTTTTCTCGGGGTAATGATCAATTCTAATCTTCATTGTGATGTGATATTTCTCAGGATAATGATCTCTCCTAATCTATGTTTTGAAATGTTGTGGGTAACGATCATTTTTAGAAATACTTTGTGCAATTTCCAGCGTAATGATTTTTTACAATATACATTGTGAAATATACATGGAATTAGTCTCTTCTAATCTACTATTTGAAATTTCCAGGCTAATGGTATCTTCTTGTCTACTTTTTGCTGTGATATTACTCGAGGTAATGATATCTTCAAACATACATTGTGTTGTGATATTTCTCAGTGTAATGATCTCTTCTAATCTATTTGGTATTGTGATATTTTTCTGCGCAATGGCCTCTTCTAATTTACATTTTGTTGTGATATTTCTCATGGTAGTGATATATTATAATCTATATATTATAATCTACTTCCTGAAATAATAATAATATTGAAGACTTTGTATAGATCAAAGATCTCTAGAAACTCAGCGCTTTACAACATTAGACAATACCTATAACAGTAAAAAATATTTAACGATATGATTACAAAAAATACCATGAAATTAGAAAACATAATAACATGCTGAAAATATTTAAGATAGGAAACATTATTAGGTCTTTAAGTGTGTTCTTGCAGTTGAAATAGATGAGTTTTATGAGCACGCTTGAATGGGATCACTGCGTCTTTGTGTCAAAGTTCAGTGGGCAATTCTTTCTATGTTGCTGGGCCCTGGTATGTAAAAGACCGTTGTCCGTATAACTTCGTTTTCATAGTGGGAATAATTTGTATACGATTGTCAGAAGAGGAGCGTAAGTATCTTGCTGGTTTATACACATTGTGGAGGTATGATAAGTTATGTTAGACTAGAGTCCATCGGTGAAACGTAGCACGGAACAAATTTTGTGTTTGATTCTAGATCGAATGGATAGCCAGTGTAGGGTACCGAGCGGGGGAGAGGGGTATTCTCTGATCGTGGTACTCTAAGGATGATCCAAATAGCTTTAATTTGAACCTTTTGAAGTTTCTGGAGTCGATACTGAGATAAACCAGACAGAATTGAGTTACAATAGTCCAGTCTTGAAAGTACTAATGAACACACAAGTGTTTTAGTGGCATCAACTGAAAGATATTTGCGAATGGAGCTGATGCGTCTCAGCTCAAGATATGCAGCCTTGCATATGTTCATGACATATAGGTGCAATGTGAGAGTACTGTCCACAGTAACACCAGGGTTTTGTATTGACTGTGAATTTAATGTTGGTGTTACTGATATTTATTGTTTGAGGTAAAGGATGAAAATTTGTGTTGTGATAAGAAATGACGTGGATAATGATCTGTTTGAATTATATTTTGTGAAATTTCCAGCGTAATAGTTTTTTCCAATCTACTTTGTGAAATAAATATGGAATTAGCCTCTTTCCAAATACTTCATGAAATTTCTCTAATAATATTGTATTATGATATTTCTCAAGGTCATGATCTCTTCTAATATACCTTGTGTTGTGATATTTCTCAGGTTAATGATCGCTTCTAATCGACTTTATGGTATGATGTTTCTCAAAGTAATGATCTCTTCTAATCTACTTTGAGTTGTAATATTTCTCAAGGCAATGATCACTTCGAACCGTAATTGTGTTGTGATATTTCTCAGGTTAATGATCGCTTCTAATTGACTTTATGGTATGATGTTTCTCAAGGTAATGATCTCTTCTAATCTACTTTGGTTTTGTAATATTTCTCAAGGCAATGATCACTTATAACCTTCATTGTGTTGTGATATTTCTCAGGCTATTGATCTTTTGTATTCTTCGTTCTGAAATGTTGTGGGTAATGATCTTATTTAATCATGCCTTATGAAATTTCCAGTATAATGATCTTCTCCAGTCGACTTTATCACATTTCTAGCATAATCATCTTTTCCAGTCTATTTTGTGAAATTTCCAGGGTAATGTTCTCTTCAAATCGTCTTTGTGAAATTTCCAGAATTTCCCTGATTCTAAATCCTTCCAAGTGATAATCCCTTACATATATGGGCATTCGGTTGTACGTTCGTACCAAGTCTTTTTAAGAAACAGCTAAGCCCAATGTACAAACTAATCAACTTCTGAATAGACAACAATAACAAACAGTCATATTTGTTAATGTGTCTAATTACGTATTCATTTCTTGTGTAACTACGCTATAAATGGATTCTTCACTCTGTTCTATCTTTATTTGGAACTGTATTGAGGAGAGATAATCAGCAAGTTGTTTGAAAAGGGTTAGATTCCAAAAGAACCTTTAAAAACATCATTATTAGTTTATTTTCCCCAAATATTTTAAAACATCATTGGGGCTCTGCCTTCCAGCTTTGTGGTTTCGCTAACCATGCTGAATTTGAATTGCCGAGAAGTATTGTTCAAACGTGTAAGGTACGAAGCCATCAATTTTCAAAAAAATAATAATTAAACCTAAAATAACGTTTTGTAATTTCAACGCTTTGTTTTATATTTATATCCTATCGTTTTTTGTTTCTATTATCTGTAACTAATTTTGCAATGTTTATTGTCTGATTTTGCAATGTTTTGTTTGTTTTTTTTTTTTTTGTTTTCACAAACGTATACGCACTGTGTGCATTACATATATATATATATATATATATATATATATATATATATATATATATATATATATATATAACGAACTCAATGTGTGTGCGTGTGTGTGTAGTATAGTAGTAGTAGTAGCTAGGGAAATGGCTGAAGATATTTCGATTAGCCTATAACTTCGCAACTTCAGTGTCAATCATATGGATTAGACCGACAGGGTGCCTGCGCTACCTTTAAATTGGTCAAAGGTCGGGAGAAAGAACAGAATTGTTCCCGACCGGAAAATCCTTGAATTTTACAATCCAATCAAAGTCATGGGGAAAAAGGGGAACTTTCAACAGTAACTGAATTGTAACTGAAATGATCGGGACTTAAATTTATTGAGTTAATGCGGGAACGTTTGTGTGGTTACATACTTCTTCAGTTTCTTAAGTACAATTGCTGCATGAATCATATGCCTTATGGGTGCTTGTTTTTATAGTCAAAATGAGTACTTAGGCGATTGGTTTGGTCAATTTGACTCATTACGTCTCAATCCGCGCCATACCGCTATTTTTAATTATTATTTTTTTTAATTATTTTTTTTAATGGGAAAGTTTTGAAGAGAGTTCTATCTTTACAATATGTCAACTCAGATAAGACGTGTTCGTGGTAAGTGTAGGAGAAAAAATATTGTTATATATGAATTTGATGAAAATGTATTCTGATAAAAATTGTATTGTTACTTGATATCCTAAAGAGCAATCAACTCAACCTTGTGCTCTGGAGTTACGAGAAGTTACGATATTTGTTCTATAACGCATTTCCTCTCCAAATATTGTCCGCCTTTTAGTCAAAAACTCACGCCATGTCACCTCAGAGTTTATAATACGTCCTATATTACAGATTAATTAAGAAGCAATTTTTTGACACGGGCAATTCTCTTGATACAGAATATGTGCTGTTAACTATTACGTAACTCACTAACGTAAGATTTAAGAGAAAGTACTGTATTATATTTATCCAGTGTAAAGAGGTATTGCAACATTTAACCAGCAAAACTTTGTCTTTATCAAAATTACAAATATATGTGCGGTAACAATAATGAAGAAAATGACCTTGATGAAAAATCGTGAAAAATTCAATCTTAACACCTGGCAGTTCGCACTGTAATGTTGATGTTATTATCAACGATAACCTTCGCATTCCCCAACTCTCATTGCAGCGTATTTTACTTTATAATCTTGTCAAGCACTTAACAGATGATTCCATGAATAAAATTTCGGGACCTCGTATCTCTATTTGGGAAAAACAAATTATCGCGAAGCGAGCATTTTGAGGAATTTTAAAGACACAGTTTTGTGGTTTCTAAATTCCTATCCCGTATATTTGATGCAATTCATTTGCAGATGTTTCTTTATAGCGAATTATTTTTTCATAAAAGAAAACAAATTGAAAGGATTTGTGTATAGTTTAAACCAAAATTAGTTATATAATTTTCGTTATGTTTTGTACAGAGTATGCCTTCATAAATAGCAGCTGTAGTAAAAGTTGTTACAGTTGTTGTGTTCTTGGCATACGAATAGCTTTATTAATAACAATTCCGTAATATGAAACAAATTTATCTGGGTTTTTTTATTATCAAACATAATATTAGGCTGAATGATAATAATGTTGTTACTTATAGTTGTTACTGGAATAAAAGTGTCCTGTTATTATTTGGCACCAATAGTTACACTTCACATTAAATGTATGTTCTGCTTTAAGGGATATGATCATATGAAGCATAATATAGGTGTTAAGTTAGCAAAAATCTTTTGGAATTTTAATTTCGTACTTCAGACGTTTATATTATAGAGGTCAAGGTCAAGGTCCCTTTTTAACAAAAACTTCTAAGCATGAAATGCAAGCTCCATTGGAAAGTTCCCACAACTTATGCTGCTTGTAATACAAGCTAGCTGGAGTCCTGGAACGTTATGGAAAATGACACCGATCGTAATACAAGCTAGTTACAGTCCTGGAAATGATGAGAAATTGAACGGTTTGTAATACAAGTTAGAATCATGGAGCGTTCAAAACTTTCTTCATCTGGATTATCTTAGACTGTAAAATTTCAATGATCTAGTTGTAATCTAACTGTATTACTTTATAAGGATTAAACTTAATAGTGTGCACCACGATCATAATGTTTCGAGAGTAAATGGACATCACAGACGTAATAGAAACCACATCTCAATGAGACAGAAGAAACGTTGAAGAAAATAAAATAATATATCCCTCAGTTTAAGCAATATAGTGCATTAATGAGACCAACTGTATTCTAGTGCATTAATGAGACCAACGGTACTCTAGTGTATTAATGAGACCAAAAATACTCTAGTGTAATAATGAGACCAACGGTATTCTAGTGGATTCATGAGACCAACGGTATTCTAGTGCATTAATGAGACCAACTGTATTCTAGTGCATTAATGAGACCAACTGTATTCTAGTGCATTAATGAGACGAACGGTGCTCTACTGTATTAATGAGACCAATGGTATTCTAGTGCATTAATGCAATCAACAATATTCTAGTGCATTAATGAGACCAACGGTATTCTAGTGCATTAATGAGACCAACGGTATTCTAGTGCATTAATGAGACCAGCGGTACTCTAGTGCATTAATGAGACCAACGGTATTCTAGTGTATTAATGAGACCAACGGTACTCTAGTGCATTAATGAGACCAACGGTATTCTAGTGCAATAATGCGACCAAAGGTATTCTAGTGGATTCATGAGAACAACGGTATTCTAGTGCATTAATGAGACCAACTATATTCTATTACATTAATGAGACCAACGGTATTCTAGTGCATTAATGAGACCAACGGTATTCTAGTGCATTAATGAGACCAACGGTACTCTAGTGTATTAATGAGACCAACGGTACTCTAGTGTATTAATGAGACCAACGGTATTCTAGTGCATTACTGAGCCCAGCGATATTATAGTGCATTAATGAGACCAACGATACTCTAGTGTATTAATGAGACCACGGTATTCTAATGTATTAATGAGACCAACTGTATTCTAGTGCATTAATGAGACCAACGGTACTCTAGTGTATTAATGAGACCAGCGGTATTCTAGTGCATTAATGAGACTAATGGTATTCTCGTGTATTAATGAGACTGACGGTTCTCTAGTGTATCTACATCTCGTCCTCTTGTGACAGATGTTGCATAATGTTATAGATTTTGTGTATTACATTATTTTTATTTTATACACTGTACATATCTTTCACTAAGTTGTGTCTTAAATTGTTTTCCTTTGCAATTGACAGAAAGGCGTAACTTTCTTTGTTCAATGAATTGTATTCCCTCCGATTCTTGATGTTCGGTATCGCTTCCGGTATCGTAAAGTCACTGTTTGTATATATAATTTCGTGTACGGTTTGATAAATTAAAAACTAAACAGTCTACTTGTTCATGCGTCAAACCTTAAATACCAACACAGTTGCAACTAGCAGCCTTACGAACTGGAAAATTGAACAAACGCAGGGAGTAAAATCGATAGCATAAGGACTCTCTACGGAAAGAACGTGAATGTTTTCCCAACGCCCAGTGCCGGATTACCAGATAGGCAGAGTAGGCACCGGTCTATGGGCACCACGCTTTTAGGGGCCCCGCGACTACGGATCAACATAATATTGATAGGAGATAATTTGAGAGTGGGGGACCCAAGATTTCGACTACCTATGGACTGTCAAAGGGCTGTCTAATGACTGCCAAAAAGGGCCTCCATAAGGTTTAATCCGGCACTGTCAATGTCACATCGGTTTTTGATGCTGCATGCCATGCCATCATGTCCATGGCAAGCTGGAGGTCCATATGTCATATGATACCTTTGCATTTCGTTACAGTGTTTCAAGATGTTGAAAAGTAACTGAAATAATAATTAAGAACTAAATTAAAAAATTAGAAGGTCAAGGCCTTCAAGTCGATCCCACCCTCGACACGTTGATTTAAAAACATGACCTAATCTCTACTGTCACAAGTCTTCACCCCAAGCACGAGCAAAACGTATCAAGTGGTTGAGGAAATATATGCAAACTTAACTAAAAAAGCCTTACCAAATCCTTAACGCAATTTTTTTTAACTGACCTTGACACAGAGGTCAAATGGGCGGGCGAATTTGTCGAATAATGGATTGTCTTAGCTTCTTGTATTCGTTTTAAGTATATATAAAAAATCCATTAAAAGGTTTCAGAGATATAAGCAAATGAAACAAGAGGCTCACGTTGACCTCAGATTGTTCAAGTGACAAGCATCTGCCCCATAGCCCAATGCAGGTACAGTTACCAAAAAGTCTGCGTCCGTCTGAGGCTTTCGATGGAAATTCTTTCCTATGCTGTTAACTGCATATGCTATAAAAACAGCTGCTTCATGGTTTCTGTATATTTTGTATCGTCATCCATTGCTGATAGTACGTCAGCATCATTTGTCCAGTAATGAAGGTAATTTGTGCCTGGATGCTTTCAGTCGAATATGGTCGAATTCGGTTAAGCAATTTTTTAGAAGTCCATGTGATATTTTATATATAACTATGTATCAGCGTCAGCTGTATACACTTTAAGCCCTTCTAGAGTACGATGTTTTCTGTCAATGTTTGTCTAATTCTGCTAAACGTTTTTTATCAAACATCGTATTAAGTTTGATCTCCCATCCTGTAATGCAGGCTATATCAATGGATTTAGAAAATACCTGCAAATAAAAAACAAGCCAAAACTTTAATGAAATGCTGAAGACGGCGACGATGATGATGACTGATATGTATCACTTTCCAGCCAGTGTGACTTTGGCAAAAAATGAGAATATATCCATCAAATGTTTTTGAATTTTGAATTTAAAAAAACCATTCACTTATTTTAGCAGGTCTATTATAAACTGTATCAACTAACTGTATCAGCTTTATTTAAAGTCGAAATCCTGTAGTTAAACATCATATATAAAAGATTGCTTTCAATTCACAGTTCATGAAATGCCATTGGGAATAAATTAATTTTCTAGTATTAAAAAAATGATTCAGGAGTCCTGAATTATGAAGAGCATTATACGCTTCTTAATCAATATATTGACATCTTTTGTCGCCTTTAAGATTAACATATTTACATAATTCAATAAAGTAGATGTCTTACTGAATACATTGAAGAAATAAACATTTTAAACATAGTAAAAGGAGCAGATTTCTTTGGTATGATATCTGTCACAATCGTAAGACTGTTTTAGGGAGAGAGGCTGGATTTAACGTCCTTTTCGGAATATGGAGGCGGCTCCTCCGCGGACATGTCAGTGGCCTGGCATTCAGTGGGCACGTGGGCTCCACTTGATTCACCTGTTTGGGGAAAAATGTCATTAATATCATTTCGATAACTGTTTTCCTGAAAAGAAATACACTTGCTTAGCTCTTACCCTACCGATGGAACACAACAGTTTTCCATGCAAGATTAAGCAAGTCCTAATAATTGCAGACAGAAACTGAAACTCATATGTTAATATATTCGACGTGACATAAATATCATGTTACGAATTCAAAACGCAGGAAGAAGTAGACGAATTACTAGTGCCATTAGCAACAGGCAGATCTCACTGGGACCTACATGCTACACTGCTCAACAGGGACTTAAACAATGAAACTTGTGTTTGGAAACCAAAGTTAGAACATTGGGTTTTCAGGGGGAAAACTCTTTGAAAACGGCGTCCGTAATAATAATAATAATAATAATAACAACAACAATAATAATAATATTAATAATAATAATGACAATACTACTACTAATACTACTACTACTAATAATAATAATAATAACTTACAAAATTAGAAAAGAAAAGATGCATGAAAAACATCTACCTTGCATACCTGTGTGGGGAGGTACAGAGTAGTTGGGTGGAGCTCCAGGCGGATACTGTCCCGCACCGGTGGGATACATATATGCACTGGGTGAATGCTGTGTGGCATACTGCTGATATTGATAGTGAATCGGGTAGTATCCGGACACTGGGTAACCCTGTGTGGACAAGACAACCTGGGGAGGGGGTGTCATCACATTGGAGCCATATCCTGCCTGAGATGCTGGTGGATGTCCTGTTTGCTGTATAGGTTGGCTTGGCGCTGAAACAATTAAGCTTTCTGTAAACCCTTCTCTTTATCTAATACAATATTTTAATATAAATAATGTGAATCGTGTGCTATCTTCATGCACAAACGACAATGCAATTTACGTAGGCCATATATATTTTGGGGGAAGAAAAATGTTTAGAAAAGAGTATATTGTATTTCTCAGGGACAACTGAACAGTGGCCACAACCCTCCCACCTCAGTGTTTCCATATAAACGTAATCCCCGATCCTTTTATGAAATCTCCGCTATCCAATAAGCAGGCATTGAGGGGGGGGGGAAGAATAATTGTTGCTCCTAAAGACATCACTGTCGCCTTCAAAAGGAAAAATAAAAGATAAAAGCAGGGTAGTCGTTCTCAGCACTGTAATTGTGAATTAGTAAAGGTTTTACGCTGTATTTTTTTTCCCAAAAAATATTCATCGCTTTTCATATGAAATTAAAATTGCAAACGAAAGACTTTTCTCGACACTCTTGACATATACATTTGGAGAATCTTTTTATTTGTTGTAGAATTTATCCGTAAGTTTCTCGTTTATTTATTTAGATACTTACTTACAATAATCAGGCCTTTCTCAACATTTATTCTGTTAGCATCTTTTACTAGGCAAGGTATTCGGAATCCATCAATTAACCATCCAATGCCGACTATTCCAAATGTAAAGAAATACAGAATTCCCCAAACAGGTCTGTTGAGATAGAAATGGTGCAGACCAAGGAATCCGAGAGGAAACCATAATACGTAAGCCTCGTCTACATACTTCCGGTTGTCTGGCCCGTTCTTAATGGCATTGTTGGCCCTCTGCACCAGAGTGCAAACCCTGAACCAGTCCACAATCCATCCGACACCAAGTAGACCAAAGGTGAAGAAATATGTGAAAGCAAATCCGATATTACCCAAGTAGAAGTGATGTGATCCTAACAGTCCAAGTGGACTGATCGTAAAAACGCAGGCAGCTCCAACAGATTTGAGCTTTAAGTCATTTGGGTCACGAGAGTTGTATTCTGCAACCAGAGATGGAATTCGAAATAGGTCGATTAACCAGCCGATTCCAAACACTCCAAGTGTGAAAAAATATAATACTCCAAGTCCTGGGTTTTTTAGATAAAAGTGGTGAAATCCTGAAATGATAAAATATGAAAATATGGAACTTCTTAAGTCATTTGTATGGTAAGTACTTCACTTATTTGAAATATATTGCGTCTCTTACCCTGTCGAGATAGTGTAAACTATTTAATTACTACATGGGGCACAATATGACTTTAATTCAAGAAAAAACATATTATAAAAAAGAATCATTTTTGTAGACAGCTACCCTTCAATTTTTTAAAACAGATTTAAACTTTCTGCGTACTGGTAGGCAAGTCTGCAAAAGACTACTTCCGGTCGTATCACACAACTCTATCATACTGTTTAATATTTAACAACAATGCGTAGATGCAGCTTATGTTATTATATATTGAACATAAGAATGTCACAGAAATACGCGGTTCCGCTTCCGGTTAGGCTAGTGAAACTGGTAATTCCAACAAAACTTAGACATCTAAATAAGAATGTAAAGCATAATAGGCGGTCCCGTTTCCGGTCAGGCTAGTGAAGCTGGTAATTCAACCAAAAATTAGGCATCTGAAACACTATATAACGTGCATTATATGTGTATGTGTTTTTCAGACTGACACGCGAGAGTCTGGTTTAATAGCACTTGGAGGAAATTACACTTTAGACACTTTTCTTTGCAATTAAGTGTCAAATATAAAAAGGAAAGAGAGGAGATGAGATATTGGTTGTAGTGGTGGTGGTAGTAGGAACAATTATAAAAACTATATGTCTGTCTGCAGTCTATTGTCAAGCCTAGATGGCGCTGTGATAAAAGCATTCGTCTTGCATCTTTGAGGTCCCAGGTTTGGCGGGCGCTCACCAGATAATATGTACTTTTGAGAGAGTGACGTATGTAAGGTGAAGTAGTTCGCATTTAAAACATGCACAATGGAGAGAATGTTGGCATACCTCTATGCTACATTAATGTAATGTGGATGATATTTCTTTTGGATATTGTACTTTTGGCCATTTTACATGATTTAAGCACACTGCTAACTAAAATGACTGCTCCCTTGTGTTAAAAAATCAGCCTGAATTAGTCTAAAGTACACTATACATAGCAGCTATTAAAATAGGGAAAATGAATTTTGCCAGACTAGACTATACCAGCTTCTGAAAGTTCAATGAATGAATTACCAAATATATAAAATGTAAAAAAAAGTTATCGGCTCTTTTTTATACAATTTACCTCTGAAGTTCAGGAAGTGAAAATGACCAAGTAGAGCTAGTACTTTTTTGAAAGGTGCACATCTGATGTAAGGCCAAGCTGTATACTCTATAACCCATAGTACACCCATCAATCATACACCAAAATAAAGGGAATTAAAGGGTTTTTTCATTATACCTATATGCAAAATACGAAACTGTAGAGCGCCACCTTGGCTATTAATTGATAGGGCCGGATCGGAGGAGGTATCCAGAGTGTCTGGACACTATCCCGCGGCTAAAAAATAGAAAGAACACATGCAAACGTACAGTCACTTAAAATTTGACCATCGTTTTATTCTTGCGCACGATTATTTGGGTGTTATGCCCACTTTGAGTAAAGAAACAGGTTTTTGTTTTGGTGCCCTTTCGAGAAATGTCAGGGCCCTTACTGAAATTTTGGAAGAAACCCCTTCTTCCAATATTTGATCTGATCCGGCCCTGATAAATTGTACTATTACATCATCAATGGTACTTATCGAATGAAATACCGCTCTTTGACTCATTCGAGTAGGTGACTGCCTCATTTTGCATCCGTTTTAATCTTCGTCTTTGATATTGAACAGAATCATTCAAGCTGTATTTATTTTTAGATTAATATTTATGCCAGCGGAATTTGAGAATTTTAAGACAAACTTAAGCGTAAGACCCAGGTAAGCCAAACGTAATCACCTGAATGAAATGTAGATATAGCTCAGCGAAGTAGGTATGTTAAAATTATATAGACAACCTAGATATGTAACAGCGAAAACCAGCCCATGGTAGGCCATTTTTCGCTTTATCAACCGAGGTATGTGACAGTGATCACCACTCAATGGTCTGCCATTTTCCCCTTTACCAACCGAGGTATGTGACAGTATCACCACTCAATGGTCTGCCATTTTCCCCTTTACCATAGTTTCTAAACTAGATGTAATGCATGTTATTATTTTCTCAAACATGTCGAAGATGCACTGCAATGCAAACTGATAATTTGAAAGACATACTTTAAATTGTACCAGTGGCGTATCAATAAATTATCTCACAACCATCGCCCAACACCACTTGAAGTAAATTATTTCTGGGCACCCTCCCAATACAATAAATAAGTTGTTCAATAGGAAGTTTGTGTCACAACTGGGTTACCCACCACGACCACTACAACAACACCCTTTTCTTTTGTGCACAATCCCCTCTCGTATCTAAAAATTAAAAAAGACACTGTAGGATATCATTCTGGATCCTCATCACCAGTGGTGTAATGCTAAAAACAGAATTGAGAGAACGCAATAAAGAAGCGACAACGCATGCTAAACAGATGTGGGAGTCAAGGAAAAAGGCGAGTGCACAAAAAAAAAAATGTAACGAACACATACAAAAGAAAGGGTAAGGGAACGCCGTTCCATCGCGTTCCCACAGCACTACACCGCAGCTTATCACTTATTCAGACATACTATGTTTATCCCCTTAACGACAGAAGCATTGAAATCATATATCGGGTGTGACGGCATCAGGAAAGCAAAGGCACGAATATAAAATTTGACAAATATTATGTACCAGTACCTGGAATCTGAAGTCAAGATAGTTAAGGTGTGGAATATGCAATCATGGTATACCTCATCGTTGATTAACACATAACGTAAACCATTAATAGAAAAAGAAGAAAGAAAAAACCGCAAACTAAATCAGAGACAAGGCTGCTCACTGAGTACTTGCGAGCGGCATCTCTACTCGGATATCAGATAAGGGACCCAAATCAATCTCTCTATCGCAAGAAGGATTATTTTTTGTTCGTTCGTATTTATGTTTTAAATTAAACAAAATATGTCTCGTGGGGGAAGATGTAGTACGTCTATTTCCATGAATTGTCAGAAATTTCCTAGACTACGTTTAATACGTAATATATAGACTTACGTATGAGCGAAGTCCCGGAATTTTTAAACTTTTTCTCGAGACTAGGTGCTGAATAGTACAAATTTGATATTTTTACAAGTATACACTTCGAACATCTTAGTTTTCCTCTATCTCCTCTTCACATGAAACTTTATAAATGTATGTGTCTCATTGAGGATAATTCACCCATACCAGAGGTAGGTCCCGTCACCTAGTTTTTGTACACGTGTTAATTTTGCTGTTTCCTCCATGCCGGTTTCCTCACTGTCCTCGGCTGCTACAAATGTGTTCATGTTTGCGATATGTGTCGTGTTTACAACTAAACATGTTTTGGTAATATATACTGATCAAACGAGATTGTCCTGTTATGATGTTATATTGTCCTGTTTGTTTTTCTAGCAGAGAATTAGTTTTAGGGTAAATCACACACACACACACACACACACACACACAGAGCAAACTTTTACAACTTACCCAAAATGCCGCACGGAAACCATAGCACATATGCATCCGAAATGTTAGCTTTATTCCGTTGTTTGGGGTCAGCTATTTCCTTGTTGGCCAAGGCAACAAGATAGGGCATGCGGAAGAGATCAATAAGATATCCTACCCCAAATAGGCCAAAGGTAAAAAAGTATAGTATTCCAAAACCAATCCTCCGCAAATAAAAGTGGTGCGCCCCTAAACATCCAAACACAATCCCTAAAATGTAGGCATCCACAACAGATTTCTTTTCTGCCAAAGGAACTGTATTTGGGAAATTCTGTCCACTATTTGTTGTGAGACTGTTTGTCATTCTCCGTTGATAACTGTTTTCGTTTGTAAGTTGTTGCTTTTCCATGATGCCGACCTTTTCGAGATACCTAATTTTTGAAATGAAGCCTTCCTTGCTATTTCCTATATGACATGCGGGAATTTAAATCGCCAGTGTTTACACAGTCCTTTTAAAAATAGAACATCGTTGTTACTCATGTGATCCGTCGCTACCGGCTGAGAATGACTAATAGTCTTAAATATAGGGCATCAGCAGTAATACAGACCACATATATTATCGTACAGGTGAAGACGTGATATACGTCTAAACGGAATATTTCCAGTAGTTTTCATAGACATACATACATACATACATACATACATACATACATACATACATGTACTTTTTCATTAAGAAAGTAATATTCTTCGTGATAACTGCGTATTTGTACAGACAAATTAACATTTTCTTCTTCATGAGTTGTCAATTAGTATATACCCCAACCCCTACCGGAGACATGGCTGTGTAACTAGACCATAATTAGATGAGCAATACTGACCTTCTCTTTACTTACCTAATCCAGTTTGAAGATGTCTTTGGATTTTCCATGGATTCATGCGTGGTACATGAAGATATCTTTGTCATGTCCACCCATTCGTGTGTGCTACATGACAATGTTTTTGTCATGGGATTTATGTATGCTAAATGACGATGTTTTGGGTTTGATGTAGGATTCGTGTGTAGTACATTAATGTATTTGGCTTGTCCACGGATTCACGTGTGCTACATGGAGATGTTTTGGACATGTCAGTTGATTCGCATGTTCCAGATGAAGATGTCTTTGGTATGTCCATGGTATCATGTGTGATGCGTGAATATGTTTTGGGGTTGTCCAGGGATTCGTGTTCTACTTGAAGATATTTTGGAGTTGTCCAGGGATTCGTGTTCTACTTAAAGACAGTCAATAAATGAACATCATCAATAAATGCCATGATAGACATCCACACTGTCAGCGTCGTTTGGGGATTGATGTATATCTTAAAGTATGCCAGTCGGCTCCTTTTATCTTACCGAACAATTGATTTGGCAACCAATATCTTTGATATCCCCATAGTTTACCAATTTTCTTATTTTCACCATATTTGACCAATCTTTTTGTTGTCTCTCTTTTTACCAATCTTTTTGTTTCCCCGATATTTTATCGTTTAATGACACGAGCGACCAGTAATGTAATCTTGTGGAAGACTGACTTCTTCGCGACAACGGAGCTTTCCTGTTCCCTGTACAAGCTTAATGAAAAATTAATTTCTATCGGAAAATAAAATCATGAACATTTTTTATTTTTTTAAAGGGAAAGTAAATGGTAAAAGAATTCGCGAATGCATTACTTTTTGTGTGAAAACATCGAAAATAACACATTACAATTTTAATTTGCAATCTATTGTTTTATAATCCTCACTGAGTAATTCTTATGTTATCTCTAATGTACAAAACCGGTCAGAAAATGTGGAATCTGACTCATATTGGTAGGGATAGTTTGTTGGCGATTTTTGTAAATGATAATAATACTTAATATTTGTTTTGTAGAAATAACAATATTTTTCATATATATTGGTATGCTCTCTCTCTCTCTCTCTCTCTCTCTCTCTCTCTCTCTGTTTGTCTTTTTGTAATAAATTAATGAATCGTGAATCTTTATGTCAGTTAATCTTTCCCAAAAAAATAATTAAACACGATACAGCCTTGTCTTATAATTACAAACTGATCAACCCAAATTTGAATTACGATCTTGGCATCAGTCAAAGATCGATCATATTCATTTTTACCCAACGTGAAACATTTATCAGTAACTGACGAATCTTAAAACAAAACCGATCTACAACCAGCCTTCAGCCCATAGTCCTTTACTCAAACTTTGAATGGAACGCTAGCCAATGTTATGGCAGGCATCGTGTCATTCGTTCCATATTGCCATTGAATTCATTAACCAAAATACTGTGACGTTATCATACAAAATCGGGATTTATCAGTATTCCTTTACATCGATATGAACAACCTAATTAAAATGATTTCACTGACAAATATAAATCATTGTTTATTTTGAAAAATCAAATCTACTCAAAATCCTGGCTTTTCAGCCGTTTATAACGAGGCTGATTCGAAAATAGACATGCAGCTCTCAGCTACACAATTAAGAATAAGATTACGTATTAATGTGACTTTTTTTACTCGTTTTTTTTTTTTTTTGTATTGTTGCTCCACTAATAACATGAATGATCATTCAGCCTGGCTTTCATCTCTCTCTTTTCGCCGACTGCGTCGCACACCGAACAGTGCTATATCAGATATTTGAATTAATGAGGTATGCGCACATTGGGCAGGGCCGGCGCCAGACCCGGCCAGACTATATGGCGCCCTAGGCAAGGTTAGATTCTACGCACCCTGAAATCAGCGCCCTAGGCGGCTGCCTAGTTTGCCTATATGGTAGCGCCGGCCCTGACATTAGGTGTATGTACCTCAAGTTAATTGTCGCACAGCGGCCTGTTAATTGATCCTCGGGGCCTCATTCCCCAGGCATTTATATGATCAAAGATCACTGTTAATTTAGCCTTAGGCCGTGGGTTTATATAGGTCCCAAACGGCCTGATTGGAGGGATGACATAGTGGGAATAGAACCCAACAACACGCACTCATGTAAAAACAGACTTGAACACTACAGGCCAGGTGTCAACCAATGCAGTACCAGTATGTAACGCCAGTAGCGATTGGTCGGCGACTATGACGTCACATCGGGACACCTGTTATTTGGCGGATGGAAATCATTCCATATCTCCGCTCATGTACGAATGTCCGCATGAGTGTCACTGAACACTAGCCCATACTTAATCAAATGTTAGTCCAGTTATTAAAACGGCCATAACAAAACCAATATTGTGTGAGCCACCTGTGGAATTGAGTCAAATCCAAATAAGTCTTATAATTTTTCTATCTCCTAACAAATCCAATAATACTGGTATATAGTGTACATAATAATTGCCCTAAGAATTTTAATTTGCTAAATATCTCAGCGACATATAAAAAGTTAAGTCACTATTAGGTAAAAAAAAGTTTTAATTTTTAAGCAGGAAATCAAAAGGATCTTGTCAGTATTGAGGTTTTATCGAATTGGGAAACCAAGCCAAAATGGTTCCCTTTAAATAAGAGGCAGTTTGGTAGCCCTAGAAAAGGGCTGTTATTTTTCCCCAGACGGGATGGTGCCACGACTATTCTCTTCCTCGCAAATTTCCTCCACCATCCAAGTTTTTTTCCACTTTCTTGATGGGAATGCCATGTACCCATGGAATTCACAAAGGAATTCTACAGCGTCTAGTAGTGTTTTGTGCATGCAGTATTGAATCGTTTCAGCTGGATGAGTCTTCCGCTATGCCATTGCTGTGATGTGGGTTTCTTGACCTTTAGTGACCTGCAAGCTATGAAAGCAGTTGATCTAATAAAAAAATTAGCTAACCTGATGTCAGCAGGTACCATTTGAAGTCCCAGTGCATTCAGCCTTTTGATGTCCAGATCGCTGTCCTTGTGTGCTGCTACTGTTCCCCCTGCTAACCCTTCACCGGTGGCGATTTGGAAAGTTTTATTCGGCAAGATAATACTCGGTCTTTGTGGTGATTGCAGGATCAGTTTAATGTCTTGTAAAACCTGTTCTGGTATTACCTGCTGGAATCTGGTAGTGGGAATAGGCGTACTTGTTCTAGGTGGCATCCTATTCTTTGGTGGTGGCAGTGGTGTAGTTGTACTCTTAGGAGACTTTGAAACAGTGGTGGCAAATGTCTCTTTCTCCTTAGATTTTTGGGCTGGAATGTGGTCTGTGGGTCCTGGGCAGTCAGAGTTATCGGCCTGGCCCATTATAGTTGATGTAAATGGCCCATCTGATTGCAAGGGTTTGACTTGTTGAGGGAGCGTGGTAGGTTGGCTGCTAGCTGGCTGAGTCTGTGTGTTACGCTTCCTCTGGTGCAGCACTTTTCTGCCTCAAAGTCTTAGTTTGTAAATTTCTTTTTTTTTCTTCTAAGTTGTTGCTTTCCCAAATCAGAAAGAGAGTAGAGCATTTATCCTGCACTCTGAGGCTCCATCCTGTTGCTACTAAGAGGCTGAGACCCATCAGTGCATTCAAGGCTTGAGTGGGAATAACAGCCTTCACTAGTTCCATTAATAATATGTATTGCTAATGCTCTGTTCACTGCCGACTCCAAACTATGCTGTATTCAGCGTTATATACCAAGCTGTATAGCCTGAATCACATATACACACACACAAACACATATATATATATATGATTCCGATTTAGGTTTCATTCATTGCAACTAATAAGAGACCCAACCCCCACCCAAACTGAACACTTCTGAAAAACAATACTCAGGGCCATAGAGAGTGATCACGGGCCCAAGGGTAAGAAACACCCATTCCTCTCTTAATTCTTGTTTAAAATAAAAAAATTATTTTATAAAATTAAAGTGTTGTTCAGCCTGGGCCCACTGACAGGTTCCCCCCTCCCCCCCATCTTGTTGGTCCTGACAATACTGCAAACAACACATTATATGCCTGTCTTGCAAGGTTTCCCTTCCCAAAGACCTGAGCTTTGAACTTGTCTATTATATGATGAGGTCTGGACCTGGATAACATTTCTTTAAGGTTAACATGTAACAGCTTGGATAAGCAAATGTTCTAATGAGATACATGCTGTACCATTGTTATTACCTTGACATTGAACAGGTATATAGTTGTGAATACCCAAGACTTTGTCAGTTCAAGGTAACTTTAAGATTAGTTTCATTTTGTATTTGTAATCTGCATTGGTTTAAAACGCAAGATACACTGATACATGTATGGAGGACAGATTCATAATTTTCCTTGCTGACCTTGACCATGCAACAAGGGTCATGACTATGATACAGGACACTATAGTCATGGTGTATAACTCAGTACAAATTTAATTAATTTAAAACTATATTTAGTGGTTGAAAATTTATACAGCAGACAAGAAAATTACATTTTCCTTTTAACTGAATTTGATTTCTATGCAGGGGTGTTATAACTAGGTAAGGTTTCATTTAAATATTTTAAATGGTTCAAAAGTTACACTGTGGTCAATGACACAATCAGTCTCTGAATTAGATTATTGCTGGTGTTTACATTTACATTTTTTTAAAAACAACTTTTAATCAGTAGTATAAAACCAGTATTGTGCCAACATTCGGTTAAACCCTATACATGTGCAATGGTTCCACTGCTGTGACCTTAACCTTGAGGCAGGGTGCATGGTTATGGTATGCAACATACACGATATACCACTCTAAATTTCATTAAAGTTTATTCATTTGTTCAAACATGAAACTATGGACAATGACACAAGTCAAAGAATTAGAACTGTATTGCTGCAACCTATAACTTGAGGCAGGGTACCTGGCACAGGTACATAACACTTAAGTCATGATATCTACACAAGTAAAGTGTCGTGGAAACCTCTCCAACCATTATAAAGTAAAGGGCAATACCAGCAAATGCTAACACACTAATAATGCCACAAGATGGGTACACAAAAACAGACAATATGGCCCATTCATCCTTTGAACAAAAGTGAATTAAGTTAATTAAGAATTACCTCTGTACCTATACAATTTCACAGAAGGAACTATCACAGTATCAAATTCATATTCCTTTTGTAGCCTATATTCAATGTGCAAGTTGTTTTTGATGGATAGAACTTAAAGCTGCATAAACAGGCTGACCACATGTACTGATATTTCTGTATAAACAGGCTGACCACATGTACTGATATTTCTAATGATAATCAAAGAGTGCCAGTTTTCTATGTCCATTTCAATTTAGTTTTAAATTGAAAAAAAATGTACATGTAATCTAAATTTATTTTTCTTTTAAAATATGAGTGGATACTGAAATGTAAGAGATAAATTATGGCAAATAAAAAAAACCTGTTCTGGTTGCACTGAAAATGAAAATTAGGTAGGTAGGTTGGCAGGTACATGGTCCAGACAGATTTAAGTGAAGCATCAGTTAGAAGGGAAAAAAAGCATCATTTGCACCATGAATTTAAGTCTTATATGTTAAAGTCCATTGATTTTTTCCTCTCTCTAATTTGTTATTTTTGTCACCCACTCACATCAATGTAGGTTTTGTTTGGTCCAACACAAAAACACAACAGTATCTTGATTTGTGTGCTATTTTGAATTATTTCCATTATTTATTTTCCTGATAAATGGATGTTAAATATAACACTTTTCTCCAATTTAAGAACCTAGAGTGGCATTCACTCAAACTATTTAGATGTAATATAACTCGAGTTATACACATTAATTTTTGCCCAGATTCAAGCTTTACAAGATTCTTTTATATGATCTAACTGACAAGATTGTAAGGAAATACAAAGAGGAAGATTGGATGTATTGATGGGTGGGTGATGGACAATGTCTTTGATGAACTAAAAAGAAACAACAGAAAACTGAAAGCTGAGATCATTTTACTATAAAAGTCAAAAATTCAAATCACACAGGAAAGCACTTAAGAAATAAATAGCATGAATAGTATTTTTACAAATGTGTTACTATAATCACTATGGTTACCTCCTGACTATGCTATGATGATTAATTTGCTTAAATTTAATACAAATTGACCAATATGTGTTTTGAACACTTTGTGGCAAGTAAATTTTAAACATTACAGAACAATTAAAGTGCACAGATTGCAAACAATGGTTACAGTATCTGATAGTTCATCAGTGATGAATTCATCAGATCCCTTTCAAAGACTGGAATACAGCTTCAGTGATCACACTGAAAATGGATGGAATCGTTCATTTTTTGACAAGAGTAAATATCAGAAGCTTACACAGGAATCTCATGAAAAAAGGAGTATAAAAAAGATGGTTTCATGAATTTAGTGATAGGCATTTCGCAGCAATACATGGTTTTACAAAAGACCATCACCAGATTCATAATTCTTCAGTGGAGTTAGAAAATTAAACTTAAAATGTATTTATTCATTGTATCCCTTCAAATACAGGTAAAACCAGTTATAACGCAATTCGTTATAATGCGATTCCACTTATAATGCAATGGCAGATATAATCAAGAAGTTAGTTAAAACTGATGATATTGAAATTTCAATGCACATTTTATATGGGGAAGTTTTTCGAAAAAAAAACATTTAACTTGATCCTGCTTATATTGCGATGTTATTCTTTGGACCCTGAGCATCACATTATAACGGGTTTTACCTATGTTGGGAAAGAAAATTAAACTAAATTTTGGAAATAAAATTTAATTATTGGGTCAGGGTATACATTTTATACTTTGAAGAAAAATAAATAGACATAGAGATGAAAGCTATTAGTTTTAGGTTAAAGTTCCTTGGATGCTACAAATGCATTAATGCTGGTCTCAAGAAGAACCTTTGTTCTAGTTATTAATTTAGGTTAATTATTTCAAGGTCATGAAGACAAACGGAACCATCCTCACAAAATGTCTGACTTTCTGTTGCAAAAATCCTGTTTACCAGGTAACAGATAGAGATATATTAAATACTGCAACCATTATGCACTAAAATGCACGAATAATAAATGCTTGATTTTGAAAGCAAGGTCTGGATGTATATCTGAATAAGTTTTGTTCTTCCCTCAAGCAGTATGTCACAGGAAGATGCATTTTATTGATAACATGATATGAATATGTTAACACTGTGTGATATCAGTTATCATGCCTTTGTTAAAACCATGTATGTTAACACTGTGATATCAGTTATCATGCCTTTGTTAAAACCATGTATGATATGAAAAGCATGTCCATGTTAAAACCATCCAAAGTTAATACTTAAAAATAAACTAACTCCATTAAATGTTACAATTATACTTAATTAGTGTAGAAAATGAAAATGAATTTGCAATAAATCTATACACAATTATGAGAAAAATCACAAAACATAATTCTGAATTTTTTTTATCTTTTTCTTTGTCACAACTATTTTACAGTGATAACTGTGAATAAGCAGAGTTTTATGCAATCAAACATATCAAGATGCAGTCCACTGATCAAGAGCGATTTGTTTTGTTGATCTGATATCATCCAGTTCAAATGATAAACAAACACAGACTGCTGGTCTCTGTAATGATTCACTTTCATTTCAGTTTTTGATGCTAAACAAACTGAGAAGAATACACGATTTTGCTTTTTGTACAATAATTTCCACTCTTCTAAATTTGTAGAAATATCTGTTAAAGTTGTCTGTTTACATTTAAAACAAGGCATAGTCTTTGTAAGCTGTAGAAATAATGGCTGTCAGTTTCCTGCCTGTGCTGTGATGTTATGATTATATTAGACATTGCTTGCTAGCAGTAAATTACGATTCCCTGTAAATTAACTACAATGGCAACTCCAAAATAACTATTCAATTTACAAAGATATTACATGATCGGATTGCCCATTCAATTAAGTTTGCACTGAATAATCTTTGTTCCTGAATATATGGAATGTCTGCATTTAATTTTTTCTGACTTGCACATTTAAGTACATTTTCAAGTTTTCCTTGTCTATATGTATTATTAACATTTAATACCCTAACTTTTGTTGAATGAAGAGATCCAAATTATGATGCAAGCAAATTCTCAGCAATATGGAAATTATTCATTCTAACAAGTACACAATTAAATCTCCCAAAAAGATATCTGATTTACATTATGACTCAAACTTTCGTTTAATCATAACCCTTCAACTCCTAAGTTCAGTAATTCTTAGCAAATACTTTTAATGGAAGAGCAGGTTATAAAAGATTAAATAAAATGAAAAGAAAATAAATTTTAAAAAAATCTATAATAAAAAATTGACAGCTTCTGTTGGAGAGAATAACAAATACAACTAGAATCTTTTTGAAAACATCAAAATAAAAATTATGCTTATTCATGCTAGTGTGATAAAAGAAGGCATTCTTCTTTCAGTGCCTAACAGTATACACTGCTTTTCAAGAGATAAGGTACATTTAATATATTTAAAAACCTTGAAAGAATCTGAGTTAAATTCACAAATATTTCTGGTATAATAAATAATGATAATAAATTAGTGACTATGAAAGGTACACTATTCTAGTGTTTATAAATAATCTACATATTCAAAACATTAAATCTAGGAAGCAACACATGCACAAAAACATTATAACCCAACACATTCTGCAAACAAGCTCTTATCTTTCACATTCTTCTCAAGTTAAATTACAATGATTGGAAAGAATATTTCACCTTTGTGAAAGTTCACAACTCTGTAACTAGTACCTAACAAAAGTATACTTTTTCATTCATTTTAACTTCACAAAGATATCAAGTCTCCATCGCAAGGTTAAGCAATGTGATAACATGATGTGAAGAATTTCTGTCAAGTCTTTCATGATTTTCTATGAATCAATGATTGGTGCTATAATCATAGATTCAATGTTTCTTTTGCACATCTGTTTTATTTGTGTATTCCAGCACAATTAAACAGACACTTCATGACATCACCAGGAGCAAACCATAAGCTAGTCAAGTCTAATAGCGGATGCATCCAATCAAGAAATTTAATGAATATTAATGTCCTCTTATTTGAACTTTTAATGCAGGAGAGGGAGAAAAAAATACAAAAGTTTCATCGGTTTTTAAATTTGAAAAAACCTGTTCTAATTCTTTCCAGATTCTGTTGCAAAATAACATGGTTTCAAATGAAAGGTAATCCTATGCAGATTTATTAGTCCTTAACAAGTGGCCAAAGAGGGGTTGAGATCACTCGCCTGGCTGTCATCAACCTCATAGCCAAATGCAAGAGCATTTATTTGGTCAAGGAATCTAGTTAGTATGACGTTTTCTTAAGAAATTTCATCCCTCTCTACTAACTGCATAGGTTACAAAAACAAGTGTTTACATTTTCCCTATATTTGTGTCATCTTAAATATTTGATGATACATCTGTCATTTTGAAAGAAATTTATGCCCTGATATTTTGTCAAATTTGGTTCCAATGAGCAGATCAATTTTTTTTATAGATAAATCCATTTAAAGGGTTTCTCGTTTTATTAATAATGGTGGCAAAATCTCTGTTGGCAGACTGTTTAAATATAATATAAAAGTCTTGATACTTTCTGTCAAATTTGGTCAGATTCTGTTCCAGTTTTTTTAATATCAAATAGTAATCTATTTTTAGCAATGGTGACCAAATCTGATGACAGTTTGGCTACATTTGTAAAAACCTGAAAGACATTCATACCATGATGCTGTGTGAAATTTTCAAAAATTCTGTTCAGCGGTTTCATCAAGTTTGAATTTTTGTTACATTTTTATTAATGGTGGCTGTATTTGATGGTCAATCTGAATCGTTATGTACAAACTTCAAAGGCATTCATACTAGTATGCTTGCTTTCAAATATTTTTCAAATTCTGTTTAGCCGCTTTTGGAGCTGTATAAAGATTTTTCATTTTGTAACGGTTTACATATTTTGACGATGGACTGGCATCATATGTATAAATAAACTTTCTACTCACTCTGAAGTCAGGTTGCAGTTGGTCCAGTTTTTATTAGTAGCTGAAAACAGCATTTGTTGACTGACAGATAACACAGATGCAGGGCCATACCGTACACCTGCCATTATGGCCATGTGAGCTAGTGAAATTTCCAGAAACAGATGAAAGTAAAACTCCAATTCACTTTAAATTTTCTTCCCAATCACCAGCATATAGACATATATATTGATTAATGATTAAATGTACATATTTACCTGATTAAATGATGTGTGTCTATAAAGAACATAATTACTAAATACTTTTTTTTCTTCATATGCAGTAGATGTTCAAAAAGTCGAAAAGTGGATAATTTTGTTCTCGTACCTTGAGTTTCTGCAGTGGGAGACACAAGAATGTGTTACACTAGTAACTGAGTGGCTGATGTTACTTTCACTCTACAGGCATCGGAATCTACTGGAACTCGTTGCATTTTCAGAAAATTACATCCAATTTATTTTTATTGTTTTTACTGCATTTGATTGCATCCAAGTCAGATCCAACTGCAAACTGCATACACCATGATCCAACATTGTGCTGATCAATCTGGGTCTATGTATTTTCTTAGAAGTTATCAGTAGAACAAACACAGACCATGATCCAACATTGTGCTGATCAATCTGGGTCTATGCATTTTCTTAGAAGTTATCAGTAGAACAAACACAGACCATGATCCAACATTGCGCTGATCAATCTGGGTCTATGCATTTTCTTAGAAGTTATCAGTAGAACAAACACAGACCATGATCTAACATTGCATAATGTGCTGATCAATCTGGGTCTATGCATTTTCTTAGAAGTTATCAGTAGAACAAACACAGACCATGATCTAACATTGCATAACGTGCTGATCAATCTGGGTCTATGCATTTTCTTAGAAGTTATCAGTAGAACAAACACAGACCATGATCTAACATTGCATAATGTGCTGATCAATCTGGGTCTATAGCCTTATGTAATATCAGATTAGGCTTGATGTCGTTTATAGTTGGACCCAAATTTTACACCCATATATACATTAACTGAAAAAAAAAAAATTGTTTGCAGATTTAGAAACGTGCACAATGTCTGGAGCAATATTTTATACTATGCAGAACGACCAAATATATATTGCCACTGTCAAAACTGAATAATAATCCAAGCATGGGAAACAAAGTCAACACATTCTTTGCTAACATGAATGGTAGGGCAAAAATTCATTGTCAGATGGTATTTGGTACTATCCAACATAAGAAAATTGCTATGGTATTAAAAATCTGGTACAAACAGAAACTGATCCTTTTCACAAAGAAAAACCAATTTAATATTCAATTTGTTATTCTTAATGGAGATTTAAAATGAAAAATGTGTGCTCTCTGTGAAATATTGCTATATAAAGTCCTCAAACAAACCAACTACCACAAGTCTTTTAAGTCCTCAGATAGATCACTAACTGCAAGTCTTTAAATTAAAGTATTCTACTTGATAAAGAAAGAAAAAGAAAAAGAAATTAAGAATGTGTTCCTGAAATACAAATGCCCCTGCTACTTTTTTACTGTGCAAAATACTGAACTATAATACTGATAAGGACATGCCCATCAACCATAAATACAGACACATTTAATACAAGTATATTTACTTGCTTATAAGTCAAACTGCAAACAACTAAGATCCAGATCTGCAATAGCATGAAGCACCTGCACACCAGGGTCTATTTTGTTTGTTCTACTGATTACTCCTAACAAACTGCACAGGCTCAGATCTGTTGGCACATTATGCAATGGCATATTGGGGTCTGTGCAGTTTGATGTGGGACTCATCTTAAGTGAGTATATATAGTTGACTATTTGTCGAGGTGTAAGGGCCTCTCATAAATGAAAAAATTGAAAAGGACAAATACAGGTGTTTTTAATTTGACCACCAAAAGAGTAATCTGTTTTCTAATACACTCTAGTATACCCAATAGAAATGTCACTTCAATCAGTTTTCAAAGTGCTGAAAAGCTTGCTATTTGTCTGATTTTGTCAGTTTTATTTCTACAGTATTAGTTTTACACAGTTTATTACACGAAAAATTATATCCATCATTTTTAGACCTTAATTCTGAATCATGCACAATGTCACATGAATCATTTTTCGAATTGGATTAATTATCACCAAATCCATTTTAAAAAAATTTGAATCATGCTTCATGTTACATGCAATTTTTCCCCCCTTCCCCAACAAATCTAATAAATTATTGAAAAAAATTTCATTATCTCTCTGCAATTCAAATATGTTAATAAAAATTATTACAGCTGCACAAAAATAAATAAAAAATTCAAGACAGAAGCAACACAAGAAACTGGCCATTGTCTGCATGTCAGGCCTTGCCCTGAGGTTCAATAATGACGGCATTTGTTTTTCAAATCTAGATAAAGATATAAGCATATTTAAACTATATTCTTAATACCAAGAAGGCTGGATAAAATGGAAGAGAAAAAGCAAAAGAAAAACTAAGACCGAGATTAAACTTTTGTGAGGACGGATATATGGATGGAAAAGCACATGGCCACCATGATGACTATGCTAACCTTCCGTGTATGATCAAAATCACCAATAACTTAAATCTGCAAAAATGAACAAAGCAAAAGTAAAAATATTCCAGTTGATCCTACATCAGCTACAATAAATATGTGCAAATTCATAGCGATTTCTGGTGTATATGTATTATTTCTTAAAGACATTTTCTTGTACATTAAATAACCATTCTTTTTGTCAGATGACTTTCTTTCAACAAAATGGTGCATAAACCAAAGAAAACAGACTGCATACAATATTTAAAAAAACACAAGAAACAAGCATAAAGCCATGAAATGTTCATCAGTGAGACTTATATTTGGCAGAAGGATGCTGCAATTACCAAGAATTTTCAGCATACAAAGGTTTGTGTTTCAATGAAGGGAACAAATTGCGAGAAACTAACTTTTTAAGAAGAACACATGGAGACTTAAGTATAGAATGCTGGCCACAGGGATCTTGCATTTTGAACTAATGCAGTCATGTACTTACCAGGAACCATACACTTACCCCCATCAAAGCATGACTGACTCACCTATCTGTAAATATTTTATATAAATTCTTGTGATGGACATTCCCAAGGTTGAATGGACAAATGGAGAGACTAATATATGGACAGAAGTAACACCATATGCCACTGCTATGTACATAAGAGTGCAATACAATTTTAGTTACACAATATGGCTGGTTTCTTCATGAGTTATGGGCCTACAGTAATTTGATTTTTACAAGATTAAACTAAATGATTTAATTTGAACATAGAATGTTAAAATAATATTAAATTCCAATCCAAATGGTATTAAAAGTTTAAAATATGAAAACTTAAATACATACTAACAAGCAAAATCTAACCCAAAGCCTGATATGACCACTTAGTGCCTATCCTTAAAAAGTTCTTGTTTGCTCTTCTCCTTCCCCCACCCCAAATTTACCAAAGTGCTCCAGAAACAATTTAATCATGCATTAGCCATAAGCAAATGGCTTTTCAAAAATCACTTTCCTATATGTAAAAATCTATTTTGTCCTGAGGACATTTTATGATATATCTAACATATAGTTATATTAAAAACATCATCAAGTAGGTCAAAGAGAAAGATCACATGTATGACTTATAATTTCCCCAGGCAAATGGCTAACCTGTTTTGGGGGATTTGTCCCAACTCAGAAGTTTAGAAGTGTGGTTAAGTATATATTAGATGCATTTTGTTTGAATTTTTGTACCTGCTGCATGAGTTTAAAGAATTACAAATATTCCACTGAGTTTTAAAAAAAAAGTTCCCTTGGAATCTGAAACAAGAAAGTAGTATTAATTATGATGGGCTTAGAAAAGAAACAAGTTGCTTTTTTTATCAAGGATGGATGGATGGATTAATGTAATTATCACAGTGTTATCTTTTGAGTGCATGTTCAATATATTTGTACTCATTTTACAATAACAATTATATTTTATGCCAGTTAAAAATACAACCATAAAAAAAATGCTTTAACCAGGCTTTGGATACTAGCAAAAAAGTGCTTCTGAATACAAAAGCATCTAAACCATTTTTCGACCAGAGCAAATTATTATGTACTCAAGCAATGCATCACATTCTTCATTAAATATATCCACAATATAAATTAGTCATGAATATATATTCCAATAAATATTTTATAAAAGATAATTAAAGATAATTAATAATTTATTCACATGACATCATAGAATAAATACACATTTCCACCTCAAGTTACAACTACAAAGCATTGTGATCAAATGCAAGAGGATTTTATTTTAACAAGGCATGCCTGTGTATTTGAGGAATGCTTCATCATAAAACCACATGGATCTCTCTTACATTCTGATTTTCATACACCATCAAAATTATCATTCATTTTCTTTTATTGTCTTCTTTTGGTACAGGAGACTAAATTCTAACTAACATTCTGAATAATTTTAGTTACCTATGAAAATTATTAATTTTTTATATCAATAAATTTGCAGTAAAAGGATTAAAATGAAACCAATTATTAATATATTCTTACAGTTTTAATATATTTTCTCCATTTCCATTTTGAACAATATCTGTTCGACTAACATATATTAAAAAGTATTTAGTAAGCACATGAATTTTGGGAATTTGGTAAAGAAGCTATATTCGCAAAAATATTTTCTGCCAAATCTATTTCAATAATGTACTTAAAAGCTTATGCTATTTGCTAAACTTTTGTCATTAACATGCTGATTTGCACAATTTAGCAAAAATGTTCTAATGCCAAAATATGACAAGTTTAAAGAAGTTTGAAGCAAACAGAAACATCATTACATTACATACTAGGTACCAACAATATAATAATTTCTGGAAAAGGTTAAAGGTGGTCAATATTCTGTAAATACAACTGGTGAAAGGTACATAATATACCCGCCTTCTGTTTAATAGTCGTCTATGAAGGAATGAATAATGCATAGTTGACTTGGGATATTAATGAAAGGTGGGTCTCAATTACCTTAAACAGTCTTGAACTAAACTTAATGTGCAGAGACCATTATGTTCTTGTTAGATTTACCATGACACTCAGACCTCAACCTCTATATAGGTTTCTTCCTTACTCCATGAATATGCCAGCCATAATTTTGGTAAAGGAAGCTGATGTCAATCAGTCAGTTATGGTGCAGATATAAAAAATAAAACAAATGCATGGATGTACAAACATATGGACAGAATCATATGATTAAACGTGGACTGAATGATACAATTATACACTCAGCTTTTGGCATGTATATAAAAAATCATTAAACATTGAAGGCCTTTCTTTCATGTGTAGTAATGACTTAATCTTCAGTTTAAAATTATACTTTTCGTTTCACCATATTTGTTTGATTCCCCATCCTATAATATTTTAGATCAAGTGATAAATCATCATACAAAACAGCATTTCTGACAGCTTTGTATAGAAATAATCTCAAATATTTACAAAAATGAGGACCTACAACATACACAAAAAGGACCGATAAATATACAAAACAAAGGACCTACCAAGTAGGTATGTTCAAAACTATACATGAATGATCTATTCAACAGAAACTTTATCATCAGCACACAAATTAATGTAACAAGTTCATCATGAATCGTAGCGGTCTCATTTTATATTGTCAGATGTCCAGTGAATTTAACAGTATCTTCATTTGTTTGAACAGACTGCTGTCGACCAGTATTGTTTTGCGACATTATGTTTGATAAGCACATAAATGAACTGCAATGGACCACAAACTGTGCAAAGTTGCAACAAACAACAGTAATGGTTTGAAATGTACAAAGAAAACAAAATATATTCCATACATGACAGAAAAAAATCGTACGCCAAAATTAAACATACACTAAGTACTAGTACTTGTATTAAAAGTTTGTATGCCTGTAAATTGCAATGGAGTTACAAAATCTGGCAAATAATCCTATTTAGCCAAGTAAAGGCTGAGCAATTCATGATGTTGTTTGCTTTGTGGCATCCTGTGAGTTTGAATGATTTATTATAACAATACAAGCATCGAGAATTTCTCAAATAGTCCATTATCAATGTCTCCTAAACTATACTAATTTTGAACATTTCATTAAAAAGTTGCTTTGATTTTAAAAATAGATACAGCAGTTTTACTAAATGTTTAATCAATACACATTAGCTTTGCTAATGCCTGCTTAATTCAAGATCCTTTTTTTCTAATTAAAATTTTCCAAACAAATTTTGGCTTATACAGTATGCAAAAACTCCCTCACTAAGACAATTTTGTTTTAAAAACACAGTTCCTGTTAAAAGACCCATATGGTCATAGAGTCCATTTCATTATTTAGTAGTAAAAATTATATGTATTTCAATCTTCATAATTAGACAGTCTCCCTGTAAGGTGGTGCAATAAATGACACCCATGAACGGTGTTATAATGAGGGAATAATGTTATGTGATTTCATTAATATTTTTGGTGTACCAATTTTCAAGGCTGCTATACAAAATAACATATCTGAAGAACCAACAAACAAAATTGTACTGTCATAAATGGCAACTTACTGTCTCTTAATTTATATCTGTGATGAAAGTATGTTAGTATTCAAAAAGTAAACACACCGAAAAATCCAAATCATTTACCTTGAAAATGTTAGAAGGAACACTGAACACCACAGCAGTTTTCATACAACAAATACAACTGTTCCCATCTTAAATGTGTCAATGTGGGTCAAACATAAGATGCAATTGAGGAAATATTTTACAACAAATTTGATGAACCACACATTAGAGAAAAACAAGTTCACCAAGTGGGCCTGAGACTGATCACCTGGCAGAGATCTGCCTATGCACCAAATGCAAAAGCAGCTAGTCAAGGAATCCCAGTTGGTATGACACTTTCTGTAGAAATTTTTCCTTGTGCTGTTCATTGCAAGTATTATGAAAAAGAAACTTTCTTGGACTGATCATGCACATCTGACTGCTTATCAGCACCATATGTTCAATACTGACATGCCTAGATGACTACATATTTTATGTCAAATTTCATAAAATTTTGTTGACTACTTTTAAAATGAGATACAATTGCTTAAATGTTTTCTATTTTTATTAATGACTGCCATATTTGATGCCTGCGTCATCTGCATAAATCTGAAAGGTCTTCATGCAGAATGTTCTCTATCAAACATGGTCAAATTGTAATTAACACTTTTTGAAAAGAAGTTCTTAAACATTTATCTGTTTGTAGTAACATCAGCCATTCCTGATGGCAGATTGGCATCATTTGCAAATCCCTTTATTCCAGGATGCTTTCTTACAAATTTGGTTAAATTTTAAAGAGTGATTGCCGGTATGATGTTGTTTAAAGATTTTGCACTTTTAGCTGTACTTAAACCAGATCACAATTATTTGTAAGAATTTAAAAGTCAATCATGCCTGGATTCTTTGTCAAATTTGGCTGAATTCTCTTGAGCAATTTTGAAAAGAAGTTGTTTAAAAAATTTATATTTTTGTGATGGCATTCATATTTGATAGTGGATAGTCATCACCATTATAAACTTTCAAATTCATGATGCAAGAATACTTTGTTGACCAGCATTTCAGAAACTGTTTAATGGTTCTTCCATTTTTATTGATGATGTCAATATTTTATGTTGGTTTCACATCATTTGCAAATGATGTGAAGTTTTTCATGCCAAAATAAAATCTGGTCAAATTTAAAGATTTGTTGTGTAGAGGTGATCATGCTTGTTGGCAGATTGACATGATCTGTAGAAACATTACCATTCCTGTCAAATCTGGTTTAAATTCATCATATGTTCTTGAGAAGCTGAAAAAAGCAATTGTTGACAGAGATGAGGCATGAAAGACACAGGGCCGTACATTAGCATATTTTCCCTTACAACCATGTGAGCTAAAAACAGATGTTTGAAGAACTATACAGCAAGTTATATTCTGAAACTTTGTTAATTTTTTCAAAGTTTACAGTAAACAGTGGCACCTAACACAAACACTTGTTATGAAGCAAGTTCAATAATTTTTGTGTTATAAATCTATGTATCAAATAAATCAAATGCATTTTTCTTCAAATACTGCCACAACATTAAATAGTTCAACAATAATTAATTACGCTGACTCTGGTGTTACATTTATGTGACATGATGACATGGTATTACACACAACTATCATGAAAATTATGAAATGAATTTATAAAAATTTACATAAATGACATTTCATATGATAAATATTTTATGAGATCAACGTGTATGTCTTCTGATCATAGTATACATACAAAACAATGATAAAGTATGACAACTTTCTAACACATTTTGAAACTCTCATAGACTGTGCCATCTCAGGCTTAAAAAATAGATATGATAGTTGTGGAATTTACAGTGGTCATGAAAGTTTCAACTCTTGGACCCAAGTGTGGAATTTTGACTCCATTGTGTTTTGGGCCTTTATAGCTAATGTACCCTTCTTTCTGCACTGATTAGTCAAAAGTATTCATCCAGTAAAACTGTATTTTGATAATTGATTATATTGGTCTTAAAAAAGAACTGGTATAAAGCATGAACACTTGCATTAGTACATTATTAAAAAGGTCTTTTTATACCAGCTTTTTGGAGAGAAAAAAAGCAATATAATTAGTTTGTGGCCATACACAGATCCATATGTATATCCATCCAGAAGTTACATTTGTTGCAAATGTGAATACATTTTTTTCTATTCATGATAACAAAAGTCAAGCACACCAGGTAATTTGCTATACATCTGCAGTAAAGTTTTGGAATTTCCATGTGACCCCAAGGTTAAAGGAAAAATAAACATAACTTGCTATTTGTTCCCTGCTGATTATACTTTGGTGGTAGGGTTTAAAGTTCTTAAATAGCCCTACATATTCCATACAATGTGTTCTTCACTCTGACCCCAATATAAATTAAATATTAAAACAACAGAATGTCACTAAATCATGAAGTCATGGACATTAAAATGGAGACTCCTGAGATATCTGCAACTTCCAAATCTTAGCCCTGCTTATGAAAGTTTAAAAATTCTGCAAGAGACTTCCTGTTGGGATACAGGCTGGCTCAAATTTTCCAAATTTCAATGCAATCCAAGACTCCTCACACCAACCCCTTGGAGCATCAAAGCAGGGTAATAAAAACAAACAATACACATTTCCCTACTTATTGTTGATTATTGTTCTTTTTCTAATGTTCTTTCTCTATCTTTTCTGATACAGTTCTGAAATAATTCAAAAAGATGTGTGGTGTAAAACCTTTACTGCCTAAGAAGCTATGGGGTCAGATGGATTCAGAAACAGGACATGAATAACCAATATCGTCATCTGAGCAAAATCAGTGAGAGGGGGATGAAAGGTTAAATAACACAAAGACATACCAATATATAAGTTCTGGGTAATGACCTCTGATTCAAGGTCAGGATTGGAGTGACATAATAAGTAATAAAGCAGTGCACTGTTTTGCCATGGCGACAAACAGAAGTGGATCTATTTTAGGTTTAAAAATTAAAGCTTTATTATGGCACATTACCTGCAAGGCACATCATTTATAAAATATATAATGTATTCTGGCATGTACAACTGTTCAGGGCTGGGACTATGAGTTTGTGCAAAGGGCTGATGTGGGGACTTCCTGTGGCAAGCCATCTACTTCAACCGGCTCTCAATATCAATCAGATGCTATTTCCAAAAAGCAGGTATTCTGCAATGGCGTAACACTGACATTTAGTCGTTATAGTTCAACCACTGTCCTTTAGAAATTTCATTAGCACAGTGTTCAACCGATATGACCCGTTCTTTTGACCTTTTGTTAGCACTATTATCAGCAGCAATTAGTCCACATAATAATATATATATAAATAAAAATAATGTATGCACTGTACATGCTGGATGTGAAAGAGACGAATTCCTTCCGATGATAGGCAAATAATGCATGAACTGTTCAAATAGTATGTACCCTTATATGCATTAAAAAAATCATCTTGAAGGGTTAACAGAAGGGTCATTTGACTAGCCTATATACTTTTATTTTTCTAATTAAAGGCAATATTTAAAAATTCCAATTTTACATTGCAAAATGGAATATCCTACTACTGGTTTGTAAAATCTGTCGTAAAGCCGATTTATTCATGTAAAAGTCTCTGAAAACTATGGATTTCATGCTATGCAAAATTTGCATATTGTGATGAAAAAAAACTGAACGTTCCATTTGAACTCCAAAACTAGTCAAAGCACCAATATATTTAAATGTCTTTAAATATATGTAAAAAACAGTAAACATGTATGAATGACAATTTCCTGGCCAAAATTAGGATCAAAATTCATAGAAAATACACCATTTAAAAAAATCAAAATGTGAAATATTTAAAATTAACAATTTAAAGTGTCTTGCATAAACAATCTTGTTTTAAGGTAATACAAAAGTTAGCCACCAATTGTCAAGGAAAGATACATCTGAGCAAAAGACCAACATAATAAACTGATCACACACACTTGATTAAATAGATTATCAGTAAAAGCACTTCTTTTTAAAGGCTAAATTCCAATAAGTTATTTAAACTGCCAATCTTTGTTTATTTAGTTCAAATGTAAGCATACATTTTTTCCTTAGCTTTAAAACTTTGAATCATGTTAAGATTATCTGAAATTACAGTTAACTTAACAAAGATTTACCTTTTAAACCTTTAGAAGAAATAACATTAAAATTATATTTTGAACTTAATAAATGATTTAAGGTTTGTCAAAGAACCCATGGGGGTTAATTTATAACACATATGAAGCCCTAGGTTCATACATTTTTCAAAACGAAAGAAGGAATACAAATATATTAATATATAAAATATTCCATGCAAAAAGAGAAGCAGAAATGTATAATTCCCCCAAAAACTGCACTAACAAAAGGCATAAATATTAATTTAAAAACAACTATTTATCTTCCAAATGCAGTATTATAACCTCCAAAACTAAAGACAATCTCTTTTCATCAAATATTTTAAAATGTCTCTTTCTATGATGGTACAGTTATAAAACTTCAAGTACACACTGTATAACATTACCATGCAATTAATATATAGGAATCTATACACCTAATCCTGTTAGATCCAAGTCTTCATTCATAACCTCTTCTCTAAGACATGGACTGAATTCACCTTGCTGAAAGTACTGTCCATCCAATGACCGCAGGTCATCCAACGTTGTCCTTAGCTCGTCTTCATCTAATCTAAACTGCAAATTCCTTTTTGCAGAATATTCTTGCTTTGAGAATAGCATATCTGTATTGGAGGAACTCGCCACTGCTGTTAAAGCACTACTTATATCCACATTGGGTGAATTTCCCATGAATCGAGCATCTGGCAACTCAATATTTGAATAAATGGAATTTGATAGTGGGATATTGCTGGATGATTGTGGGGAAAAAGTTAAAGAAACTGCTCGTTTAAACTGAGATTTTTCTGTTGATATGTGTGCTACTGCCTGTGCAAAAGACTCCTTATTCAATGCATTTGAACCTACTTCTTTTGGGTATGTTCCCACCATGCCACTATGTAGCAAACTCATAGACTTCTGTTCAGACTGATTATGCAATGAAGCCTTCTTGGCAGGAATCTCTTTGGAATGACCATGAACAGTGGAAACATTCATTGTGGCCAAAAGGCCTGTTGGTCTGGCTATGCTTTGTGACTTGTCATCAGAAGACTTGGTGGACAACTGAGCCAACTTGAATGAGAAAGGATAAGCTTCTGACAACGGTGATGTCAATAAAGCGGATGATTCTTCTCTCTGCTCACCAATGTCTTGAGGGTTTCCTGAAATGCTATTATCATTTCTAGCATTCAAATTTGCCATACTCACTCCAGGTTTTTCCCTCATTACACGAGCCTTTCTTTGAGGATCCCTGACTGGAGAGACCTGTACTTTCAGCTGTTTCGTTACGGGGTTACCTTGTATTGTATTTGAATCAACAGCTTGTACATCTTTCCGAAGTGATCTCACTGCAGCTTCATATGGTGGAGGGTTGCCAACTGGTATATTCATTGCTGACTCTCCCCCAGTATGTGGGCTTTGACTGAGGTGACTGTCTTCTGAGTTTAAAGAATTGCTATTAGCTACTGTGACCAATGGCTTAATGGGTGTCACATATCCTACTGAATTCAGTGATGTGGCTTGAATTGGCATAAAGGCACTTGAACTGACTGGGTCGATCGGACTTCCCAAAGATGCTGATAGTCTATTACTAGTGATCAAAATTTGAGGATGAGTACAACTTGACTGGGGTGAATGGTGAAGAGATCCTGACTGAATGGTAGGATTTGTGTTCATATTAGCCAAGTCTGTTGACTGAATACCTGTGTTTGAAGACACTAAAGAACTATCTGCCTCCATCAGTACAGACACAGGGGTGGAATTCATGACAGGACTTGTATCAATACTGTGGTATCCTGGATCTGAGAAAGGAGTCTGCGAATTGAGTCTCTCCATGGAATTCTCGCGGCTGCTTTGCCTGTTCAAGACAGGACTACAGGAAACAGTTTTACGGAGCAGCTTATCCTGGGACACGTCTTTGGGTTTCTGTAGAGAATGCTGAATACTTGCCAAATATGGCAGGGGTGTACTTTTAAGATGTTCTTCAGGCACTTTGTTCTGGGTCAATGTGGAATGTGATGAACTCTTGACAAAAAATGGACTTGGTTTCCCATGCATCTCTACTGGGTTTTGGAAGAAAACACTTTGTCCATGATGTGGACTTCCAGATGGTACTGGAATGGTTTTTGGCTGTTCCTTAAGAAAAAGCTTCACAGGTGAGGTAGTATGTGGTAAGGGAGATGCAGACGAATCTCGCATTGGACTTGCCTCTGAACCCAACTGTGGTGATATGGATGATGAACGTGGAACGGAATGTGAAGCAGCCTCCACAAATGGAGTGAAATTTGGTAAAGAGTAGCTCCTATGGTGGCCTGTATATAAAATCTTTCCTGAATCTTTCTTGACTGGGCTTTGCTTTAATGTGACAACATCTTTAACTCTCTGGCCGGGAGGTAGAGGATCTGGCACAGTGAAAACATCCTCGTCTGCCACCTTACCAGATGATTTACATACACTTGACATAAGACTATTTTCCTGTTCCACTATTATCTCAATTTCATTTTCCACACCAATAACAAGGTCAGACAGTGTCTGTTTCTCAGTAAAAGCTAGACTGTGTCTCTGCTTTTCAAGGGTCTCTGTGATGAAATCTGCAACATCCTGTGGCAGATCTGATTCCAAGGCATCAAGATGATATTCTTCCTCTCTGTTAACAGAACGCACCTCAGAATTCCCTTCCACTGTACCTTTCTGACCATGTACTGAGTGAATATTTTGCAGTGTTTCATCCACAATCCGTACACACTGTTCTTCAAAATGAACGGATACCAAACCTTCCGGTGTAGAATTACTACCATCTTTTGTAGACCTGCCAACAATGTCCATTGATGTACCTCTAGTGTCTTTGTCCATATTCATTTTCCCATTATTTCCCTGGATTTCTTTTTGCATGAAGTTTTTCATTCTTTTATCCAAGTCATCCTTTTGTTTCATCAATTGCTGTTGAGAGTTCCTTAGCGACTTGACACAGACACCAACTGAACTTCTTTGCAACTGCTCTTGTCTTGTTATAGGAAGAGGATATGGAGTTATATGGGTTGAATCTTTCAATGCATCTCTTTCAAGGCTGGAAATATCTGGACTGTGTAGAACATGAAATTCTTTCTCTGGCCCACTATCCTTTAGCAGACTTAAGTCAAGTTCCATAGTGCAAGACTGAGTTCTTCTTTGGAATTCATCATCTTTTTGTCCTTTAGAATGATTGTGATGTGAAAACTCAAAATCGACCAATTCATCATTTTCACCGGTTGAATTAAGTCGTTTAAAATTCTGACGCAGAGATATATCACTGGACTTTCTTTTCCTGCCACCAGATGGAGTTTCTCTACCAAATGAGCAGACACTATCTGGTCTGCTCAGGTCTGTTGGAGTTTCCCGACCAAGTGAGCACACACTTTGCGGACGGGCATCCAAAGGTGAGTCTCCAACTCTAGCAAGCTTAAGAGATGTCTCCCTGCCTAACTGAATATCCTCAATGTCCTCACTTGAACTTGTCATGAGCATCACTCTGGCTGATTTGACAGGGGATTCTTGACCAAAAGACCAAGCACTCTCTGACTGAAATGGTGATGTGGCATTCAATGTAGCCATCCTATGCTGAGGATCATCCATTTGTTGCAATTCCATTGGCTCTGTAGCATTTGAAATTGTTTGATCTTTCCTTTGCTTACTGCGAACACCACTCTGAACTTTGGGTGATTCTTCAATCTCCATTTTATCATAGCTCTGGGACATTTTAGGAGAACTGCTACTGGATTTGACCCTTACAGCACTGTTGGTCTTGGCTTCATGTTTTACCACTGATGCAATACCTGTTGCCTGTGGAACTGAAAATGTGTTAGTAGCAGGATTGGAATTCAAAATTATGACAACCTCTTTGGTTGGTATATGGATTACGTCTGGGATTGCCTGAAAACTGCTTCCTTGGGTAGGTGGAGTTGTCAACAAACTTTGAGAAAATTGTGTCACTGGAAGATTCAACTTAGCTAAAGATTCTGCTTTGACTGCTTCTCTTGCCCGCTTTTCTTTCAGTATAGTGGCTACTGGCCTTTTGTCATAGGCAGGATTTTCAGTAGTGCTTCCTCTGTTTTCTTTCAGCATGCTTGAGACAGTTTTTGATGGTGATGCCTTTGGACGGATGGGAGTAAATCGACTCTTCACATTTCGGGATGAAATTGGTGATGACTGAATTGATGAGGGTGAATGAACTGACTGAGCACTGGATGACTGGGGGGAAGTAACCTGATAAGGAACTGAAGTCCCATTGATTTCAGATTGGATCTGGACATGAGAGGAAGTTCTATCTTGGACAGGATTTATTTCTAACGTTGCTATGCCTCTGGTTGCAGGTATCACAAGGGGTGAGCAATTTGAAACTGGGACGGCATCAACTTGAGTGGAATTGCTTGATATGGATTTTTGTAAATTATATGAAGGAATAATGACTGGAATGGAATTTGGGTACATGGATTGTGCACAACTCAGTAAACCCTCACTGGCAACAGGGTTACTATGCTGCAAAGCAGTCTTATAATTTATTGCCTGGTTGGGTTCTTTGGTGATGCTGACATTCTGGTTCACACTGATACCTTCTTTTCGTGGTTGTACTTGAGAAAAAGGTACAAAAGCACTTCTGCAGGCAGCAGCTGGATGTGGTGTATACAAAGTCCCCGCTGAACCTATATTTGAGGGAACTAATTTCAGTTCATTTGGTTTTACATCCCACCTGGAGTCAGTTTTGTTATCACCTTCATTACCTTCTTTCAATGCTTTTTCTGTCATTTCTGTATCTACTAAATCTGAGCAAGACTGTTGAGCACAGTTATTGTTTTCTTTATCTCCATAACTGTCCAAGTGAAACGGATCTGTATTTGCTTTATTAAAAGTGTTATCAACATAATTCACTGTTTCAATCATCTGATTTGAACATTCTGATGCAGTGTGTGAACTGGTCTGTCCTACTTTGTTCAATTCATCCAGTAAATCCAACTTATCTACCTCCATATCTGAGAAATCTTCCCCATCACGTTTACAGTCAGAATTTCCCTTAGCAAACACAGCAATGTCATTATCGGATGATTCTTGACTCCCATCCATATGATCTGTATTTTGAGGCTTAAATTCCCCTGAGCTTCCAAGCACTGACTGAGATGACTCTCCAATCAAATCTCTTTCCTCTTCAATGGAACATTTATTATTCTTATTTTCCTTTACTGTTTTGTTATTTGATCTTTCATTTGCAACATCAAAAGGAAAGCACTGGCTTTTCTCTGTCCTCCCTTTCCCATCAACGATTTGATTTCGTAACCTCCTTAGAAGCTCATTACCACCAACATTTGACTTAGTTTGGTTGTTACGTGTCATTGAGCTCTCTAAGGTTTTAGCAGCACTGGTATTGCTGGTAGCACTTTGACTGGATAAGGCCAGAACAGGAACAAAATGAGCAGTCTTAGCATTACCAGGAGACTGTTGAATTAAATTCTTACTTTCTCTTTCATTTTCTAATACTGGCGTTCTGTACATTGGAGCTGGTTCTTGAGTACCTTCTTGGTAACGCTGGAAGATGGATGTTTTGACTGGAGTAGTTCGATCATAAACTTGTAGTCGGGATTGACTTCTTTCCTGTGCTTGCCTTAACTCTTGCTCCACTTCCTCCTTCTGCAGCTGAAGACGCCTTTTCTGTTCCTTCATCAACTCTCGCTCTTGGAGCTTCCTTTGGAGCTGGATCTGAGTTTCTCTGTGTTTGTCATTGCTTGATGTCGCAAATAATGCAGAGGCTGAAATAGAAGATACATGAAATTTAGATTCCGAACCTGACCCAATACATAATTGTCTTGACAAAACTACTCAAAACTAAAAAAAATTATCAAGTTCACATTTTATAATTTAATGCAAAAAGTAATCTTTGATTAATGGAAAACTAATTATGATGAAAAGAACTAGTCAACTTGTTAACAAGGAAGCAAATTCATTTCATTTTTGGCACCCCCATTCCCTTTCTAATATGCTGAGGTCACAGAAGTTCACAATAATAAAATCTCACAACTGTCTTTTAGATTTAGCTGTAAAGTTACTGGGCAGGATTTACATGTTGTTGTTGTTCTAGGGTTTAACGCCATTTTTCAGCACAAGATAGGCTATACATGGCGGCTAGTATAACTGGTGGAGGAAGAACACTGGAACACCCAGGAAAGAACCACCGACCCACGAGAAGCTACTGGCAGGCTTTCCCACGTACCCATGCTAGCCGAGCCTTGGACTCGAACCCACGCAGACAGAGGTGAGATGTCAGTGATCCGTAACGGTGAGCGCTTTAGACCACTCGGCCACTCGGGGCCCCCAGGATTTACATTTTGTTATATCTGTTACCTTAACCTCAAAGATAAAGATGTCCTACGGTTCATCCCTGCATCTCAAACTGCTTCTTGTGATTTAATGCAGAAACTTTAAAATATTGATCAATGACCTTGAACTTAACAGGACCTCAAACATGTGATATAACCTGTCTTCACATGACATTATATATCAAGCTTGATCCATTTATCTTAAACAGCTCTTAAGTTACAAAGCAAAATAGCAAATGTAACCGAAACAAAACATATTGACCTGTGACAATGACCTTGAAATATGGTCCAAAACATTGAAAACATGATTCACAATGTGGTACACGACATAGATTAGAGAATATTCATACTTATACTGTTTCATTCCTTGATCTCACATGACTATAAAATTATAGAGTGGAAAGGAAAACGTAACAGAAAAATTTAACATATTACCAAGTTGTATCCCTTAATCTCTAATATCCCTGAAGTTAAAGAGTAGAAAAAAATGAAAAGATTAAAACCTTAATATGCACACACACACACACAACTTATGTCATGGATTTAAAAATACAGAAAAGTACCCATAACTGAGTTGGCAAATTAGTAACATTAATGCCAGTTCCACTTCCATACATGCAAATATGGCTATGGCTTTATTAATATAAATTTTCATTACAAAAAAAATGAAGGTTATGACCCTTTATCAGTGAATTTAAAACATGGCAAGGTGCAGAGACATCAGTTTGGAGAACTTCAAAAATAGTGAATCTTGGCCTGAAATTGAAGTAGATGACTGTTGACAGTGTCAGACAAACATTGGTAAGCTATTAAAACTAACCTTATCAACAAAATTGTCAGGTTTTGGCAACCTAAATTCTGAAATGTCCACTCACGTTTTTAAGCCTACTCGTGCCTGATAGTTACCTGGTGCACTGCAGGCATACAACAGGCATCAATTTCTGTACCACAAACTGTACATATCAGATTAATGTTTTCTATAGACTAAGGCAATTACAATTACATGATTCAAATGCATTACAGGAAGGTAACCAGTGAGGTCAATTCTACTCTATTTGAATTCTAAATGAAACAGGCATACACAAATATAGTCATACACAATGAAAAAAAAATGTTGAATTTAAATAGATGTTATGCCTACTTTTTAGACCCTGGTGTCCTGCATCTTGCATTGCAGCAATCAAAGTGAAAGCTGCCACAGATTTGCTGTTGACATACAAGTTAGTCAAGAGGAATTCAGCCAGATCTCTAATACCACTGAATGTTTTGTTCAGCAGCTTGTATGCCCACTCACACACTAGTTGGCATGCAGCAGAAAAAACCTCATCTCCTTCTTTTGTTTCATCCTGCACATAAAACAAAAATATTTCTGTCAAAGAACAATGAGTATATATTTGTATATTTAATTTCCTGAGTTTAATGTTAGCATTGTACTATACAAACCTACTATCTATCAGTACAGATCAAGTAGAAAAGTCTAAATGGTACATAATATTCTAGCCCAGTTCAAAAGAATATTGTCAGATAATGAACACTAGAACAATCATTACATTTATTGCTAAACACTGGAAAAACCTCACAGTGGGCCATTAAGTGCACATTTTTTTCAAGAGCAATGAAATTAGAGATGTTGCATTGGTACAGTTGATCCTTAATATCTTCCTAAACTAATCGGAAGAAGTTACTTAATACGTTTTTTTTTATAAGAAAGGTTTTCTAAATTGAAATGTAGTTGTATGTTAATTTACCACACTACTGGTCAATTTATTGCATTCTCAATGGTCAAAGTCTATCATGTGGAGTCTGGACATGATGCTATACATCAGTAAATACAGTATAAACATTGTGTATTGATCATTTTCAACTCATGCCTGTGTAAATGCCACTGATTTAAACCCTGTTTCATTGTGTAATATCCACCTGTTAGAGGTGGGGTCAGTCCAAGATACACCACACTGTGGCAATATTAAGACTCAGCAATTAGAACCCAATGGAGATACCACATGCTATCAGTCTCTCAAGAAATATCACTGACTATTCAAGGTAATCCAATACTTGGCTATGTGAATTCCACTTGTGTCTCTGGAGTTTTGTGCAGTTTACACCTGAGAAGTGAAGTACAGTCAATAACAAACTAGCATGTCACTGAACTACACCCATGCAACACCACCACAAGTTCAACCAAGTATAAAATGGTCAATAGAATGTTGTGTGCACTATAGCAGTTTACATGATGTGACAAATGACATCATTTTGTAATGAAGTCATGTAGTGCTTCTCGGCCATGCCACTACATAAAATCACATGAATTAACATCTATTAGGTCACAGACATTGTAAGCTCCTACCATGGTATATTATTAACCCAGTAAAGAATGATACCAAATCTTAAAAAAGTTTATCTGAGCTTGGCTAGAGTGCTTTGCTTTGTAAGTTTAGCTATTCATGTCATACCAAGGCACTAAACAATTGTGTCACAAGTACTTGTATGGGAATGAGTACATGCCAAATCTTGATTCACCATTACAAAAAAATGTATGCTCTGACTATCCATACATTATTTTGAAAATATATGAAACTGACATTCTGACAGTTCAAGTGTTGATGTAGAGTGAAGCAAGGTCCAATTTTATACTTGAAATTATATAAATTAAACTATGTGGCATGGACTACAATAGAATGAAAATTGTTAATATAACTTTGTTACATTTGGAAAACAACGGAGTAGGTAACCTTACCTCTGGTTTGGGTGTCTGAAGTTCCAACTCAGGAAGCATAGGTCTGTCAACATCCAGTTTCTTTCTTAGACCACCATAGCAGTATGTGAACACTGTCAAGGATAATTTCCAAAACAGAACTGTCAAGCACACATTGTAAAATCAACCTAACAAACCATTCAAAGAATGAAGCCAGTTGACCCTACTGACAGGATCAAAGAATAAAATCAGTAAGTATATTGTAGGTCTTTAGTCTGCATAATTTGCATGTATGAATGCTTTCGCAACTGCTAGGCCAGCCTAATGCAAAAAAAGCATTTTTTGTGGGGTTCGGGTAGAGCCATTTGTCATTTTTTCCCTATTTTTAGGGGTTTTAAAAAACTTAGGTTTCCTTCAGTTGTTTAGGCTTTTAAGTCTCTAAGGTCAAAATAAAACTCCACTTCTAACCCTGATACCACCTGAATAAATGTGAATTTAATTCTTCTTTGTAGTCTTTAGTTACTGTCAGATCTAGTGGTTGAGTACACGAGACAGACACATTGAGTGATTCCAATGTCATTCACTTTAGTTAGCATCTTTGGTGGTACTGGCTTCCACTGATGTTGAGTACTCAGATGAAAACATGCTGTAAGTGACCAATCTTGACCGGTACTCATTGGAGTGGTAGTCTTGTTTTAGTAATGCTGGTTGATCCAGCTTCCACTTATGTTATTCACTCAGACGATAGCATGGAGAATGTATTGAACCTGTTAGGGTTTTTATATGATTGTGCTCTTACAATTAGTAGTACTGTGACTCCATATACATCAGCAAGGTTTTTTTATTTTCTATTCTTTATTTTTTGCCCCGGGTATTTGTAGTGGTTAAACCATGAAATTAAACACCTACTAATATGCAAACTTTGATAGGCAAACCTACTTAAGTGCTTGAACAACAAAAATTGAACCCCACAAAAATAAATTATACTACAGTATGCCAGAAAACAAGTAACATCTCATTTGAAAATAACTGTCAGGAGGCATAACTCTATCCAAAATGAATGCTTATGAGAAAAGATGCATATAAGGCAGTCTAGCTCAATAAGATAAAAAAGTATTAGCACAAGAAAAAGAAAAACAACTTCACCCCGAAAACACTATTTTTTCCTCTAAAAATATACATGATAGATTACAGTGTGGTGTTTAACAAAAAGGATATCTTGACTGCCCTCTCTGCCCAAGACGTCGCGGCTTTACATTAGGGAAGACACATTTCATGACTTTGCCAAAGTCTGCAGTGCATAACGGACGAAGGTAATGATTTTCACAATACAGCCTGAAAGAATAACCAAGAAAACAGTAATTACAACCTGAATGTGTCATTAACATTCCTGGGTTTATTCATGCAAACATAACCTATTGGAAAGTTTTAGGTCTGTAAAAAAGAACAAGAGGACCAAGTGGGACTCAGATCACTCACCTTGCATATAGTGTATTATGAAAACAAGCATCTGAAGGCTTCTTGATTTTGTTGTATATTCATCTGTATTTGACGGCACATCAGCATGATTTGTCCAAAAATGATGAATCCTAATGCCAGGATGCTTTCTTGATAAAAGTCTCTTTTTTTAAATTCTAGTACATGCCAGCCAGATCTGATGGTAGACTGGCAATTGTATGGATCAGAATGACCTTCAGGTTATAATGATTTCTGTTGAATTTGGTTAAATTCAGTAAAACTGCTTTTATAACCTATTTTAAAGTTTTGTATTTTTAATAAGAGAAGTCATATCTGATGGCAGACTGATATCAATTATACAAAAGTTTTAACTTCAAAGCACTTCCTGCCATGATGTGGTCAGCCAAATTCGGTCATCTTCTACTGAGTGTGTTTTGAGAACACTTGGAAATTATTTTTCCAATTTTAGTAAGTGATTATGTCTGATGGTAAATCAGCATCATACCTGAATAAATCTGAAAGCTTTTTATGGCAGAATGCTGTCAAATTTGATACAATTTTGCACTTTTAAGTGTTTTAAAGAATTATGTAATATTAGCAGTGGCAGTAATGTTTAAGTGAGAAATGAAATCATTTGTAAAAATAAAAATCAATCATGTCATCTGTTACAAGTCAAATTTAGAAAATTCCATTGAATATGTGTGAAAAAGTCATTAAAAGTTTCTTCTATTTCTCATTATTTGGTCATACTTGATGGCAAATTGACAGAATTTGTATAAAATTGAATGCCCCTACCCTAAACTCTTTATATTAAATTTGGTCATATATTTGTGTCTAATTTTCAGCTAAGTCAGCCTTTTTATGGAATTCTTTTCATTAATTCCTCAAGCTTGTTAACAACCACTACTTGCTTACATACAAATAGACTTCCTTTGACCAATATAAGAATAAATAATAAGATAATAAGACAACAGTCCCCAATAAAAGATCAAGTGTGAGGAAGAGAGTTGGATAAGGATTTCCAAACTGGAGTAAAATCTCTATATATTAATATAAGGAATGCAAGGAACAGGTTTCCAATGCACATTATGGAGATCCTATGAAGTAATTGTCAAATATGTGTCTATAAACTTGAACCTCATAAAGTTTATAAAATAATTTTTGAGGTTATTATGCTGAATATGATATACAGCTTTTTAATCTGAAAGAAATTAATGTCTTTCTGCATAATAACCTGTAGTCATCGTAGACCTCCTGTTTGGGCAAGCAGATATCAGGGTCCTCCTCAAGGTGTGATTTGATCCAGGTGAATGCCTGGGCCTGTTCCAACCGGTTAGATCCTTGAACACATGATGGTGGCGTTCTGAAAACATACAAAATGAACATCAGATTGGATCCTGGATTTCACTAGGAAAGAAGTAGGAAGAAGGTAGCATATTTTGGAAAACAAAAATCAGTCAAATAAAATTCTTTTGCAATGTTAATAGTTTAAATCAAAGAAGACCAAGGCTTATTCAGTGACATCTGTAAACATTGGTATAACCGATGTCTAAATAATAATAATAATAATGAGGACTTTGTACAGCGCCTAATCTTTAGAAGCTCTAAGCACTTTACAACATTAGACAACAATTATAACATAAAACATATATAACGTTATTATTACCAAAAAAAACACCATCAAATTAAAAATAAAAAAAAACATGCTGAAAATATTTAAGGTAGGGAACATTATTAGGTCTTTAAGTTTATTCTTGCAGTTGAAATAAGTGAGTTTTACAAGCACTCTTGAATGAGATCACTGTGTCCTTGTGTCTAATCTCAGTGGGCAATTCATTCCACGTTGCTGGGCCCTGGTATGCAAAAGAATTTTCTCCATATGACTTCGTTTTCATAGTGGGAATAATGAGTATACGATTGTCAGAAGCGGGGCGTAAGTATCTTGCTGGTGTGTAAAAAAGGGTGAGGTCAGATGCTGAAAGCTTCCTTTTCCGCATTGGTCTAGTATTTTTACATGCAACAAATATTTAACAATGGGACATCATAAATAAGACTGAAACAAGAGGCTCAAATGGCCTGAAACTATGCACTTGCTTATATAACTTACAGATGACAATTTCACAGTCAACTTATCAAGTATTGTATAAATACAATCTAAATAAACTACCTTATAAACTTCATATCATGTTGATTTTATAGGTTTTACTATATCCTGGTAAAAAATTATTTGTAAAGACAAAGGTATTAATATGCAGGATCTTGTTCTTAACAGAACATATCAAATATCTTGATATAAACCCATTTATGAAGTTCGACAGAAATTTGATAATATAGTATCTTTTTTTCAAGAGGTTGTTGTTGTTGGGTTTAACGCCATTTTTGAGCACACGATAGGCTATACATGGTGGCCATTATTAATGGTGGAGGAAAAACCCAGGAAAACCCAGAAAGAACCACCAACCCACAAGAAGCTGCTGGCTAACCTTTCTTGCATACCTACACTGGCTGAATCCGCAACTCGAACCCACGCAGACAGAAGTGCGATAGTTTTGAGATTTAACAAGTTCAGCCAATCACATGCATGGTATCTCATTAATAAGAGCAGTTCTCACTCATTATAGACCCTGTCTGTAATAATGACAAGATAAACTTATTTACGAAGGTGGAACAAATCTGATCGGTTTTCAGTCTCTTGGGTGATTGAAAGTGTTACTAATCATACATTAAAAAAATTACCATATTAATATATACCGACTTTTTCATAACCAAACTGATCCAACATCTTGCTAATATTTAATTTTTTATCAAGATCTGGTTGAAAAATACAGGTTCCAAAATGCCGACTAACTCTGCACAACAGATGAAAAGATCACGTCATTATCTCACTCATAACCATACACAACCAAGATACTGATCATGCAAGGTCAATTCACAAAAGCTATCAAAATCTTATCAAAATTACAATAATAAACCCCCAGCCAACCACAGGTTTCACTCACAATAAACATGAACGAACATTCTGACAATGTTAGCCCCTTTTCCAAGTAAAATCAGGTTAGACACAAAGTTTATGAAGTAGTACAAACCTCATGCAATCATAAGCATGATGACTCTTATTACAGCCTGGATTTCTGTGGTCCTCCCAGGTTTTTAAATATTTATATTGGCTGAGATTTTATTTTTCCAAGTAATTACCATATTTTCACTGCAGTTGTTGCCATGTCTAAATAATATTTTGTAGTGAACTAGTATGGGTCAGAGTAATTTTACTTTCAATACATACTGCAATAAGAGCTGAACTAATCTTCCCAACCTATTTAGAAGCCATCACATTTTAAGGACTTATAACTATGACTTCTATTTACCTTCACCATTATTTTAATTTGACTGGTGTATGTGCAAAAAGGGGGATGCCTCTCTAACCAAAAAGGATAACTCTGATAAGAACATCATACATCTAAGACAAGAACTTTTAGAAAACATGTACAAGAGTAGCATATTTAAACAAAACAAAAAGAAACAGAACAAAGAATAGTTTTGATATATAATTTTACTGAGATTGCAAATAAAGTTTACAACCAAGTGAGAACCTAAAAAATATAAATTATACGCTAGTTTGATCTCTGTCTTTATTTTAATTTTATAATAATATTTTTAGTCAGGACGGAAAGCTGCCAGGAGTATCAGCACATTGTTGAACAAGTAACCACCCTTCAAAATAGCTTGATAAGTAGCTGGTTCAAATAAAAATTACAAGTCTAAGTTGCTGCAACCATGAAACAGGAATGTCAGTGTTGCACAAGTAGACAGTACATTTATAAAAGTATAATGTAGTTTAGACAGCAATGACAATGAGAAATCCTGTTTGAGAAAATTAATTAGAACTAAGTCATCTTTCTTGTTTCTCTTCTTTTTTCTTTTATTTTCACATGTTTTATGCAGAGTGTTGAGAAAGGTAACTCATGCTGAAAAATGCCTACATTGATACAAAAACAAGCTTGATATTATGCTGAAATCATTTGCAACCAAACTGATTACTGTAAAGAGTCGACTGTACCTTGTTGAAGTTTCATTAAAATATCTTCAGTGCTTCAATGGCATATTCTGGACAACGCTGCAGGTCAAAGAATGAAACTGTCAGACTGCAACCCCGGCCATGATGCAGGGACCTGACCATGGCAAATAACACACTATTAAGTCCTGACATAAACTTGGGCAAAGATTCCAACTGTTTAAAAAGTCTGATGATGGAAATTGAAATATTAACTGATAGACTATGGATGGACAACATCATAACATACAAGTGGTCTCTGGTAAATATTTTTTTCATAAACATTCAATGTTTTTGCCCCCACAAAAACTTACTGGCGAAGTGTATCATCGGAGGCAGCCCCAGTGGGTAGTTTCAGGTAGAGAAGCAGCTTCTCCACATCTGACAGGCCCTTGATTTCATTCTGTAAAAACATTACATCTGATTTACACAAGTTTCACTTTGGCCCCAATAATTATAATCCCTAAATCAGAAAGGTGTGAATAACAATCAATCCTATTCCTATCTCCAGAATATAATTATTTTACAATTCATTTATAATTAAATTTTATTGGAAAAATTAATGACATTTTGAAGAAAAATAAATAAGCAATATATGTATTGTAAATTAAAATGTACATTTTCCCAATTTTGATCTTAAAAAAAATCTAACTGAAGAGCTATAGGTATGTCCAGATACAAACAAAATCTTTATTGTCTCCATGCACTGCAACATGAAAACATGAAAAAGAATTTTTAAAAATCTGTATTCACCATGACTGATATATGAGAAATTATACAACTTATGCCTCTCTGGAGTGTACAGTATAAACATGGTGGAGTATGGACTGTCCACTCAATCCAGTGGATGCAGGTGAAAGGGATTAAGTGTCCTGTATGAGTAGTGGATGTCCAATCATTTTGGCAGATTTTTCTTAAATCTATTGGAAATTTACTCAGTCGAGTGCTACAGTCCATCACTGATTTTATTGTGGCCATAGTGGATTTTATGGCAACCACATCACTGATTTTATTGTATTCAATCCAAGAATCTACTTACTAAACAAATAGGAGAAACCTGACATTCTAAATCTGACAATGGCTAGTGTCATTTTCATACCTTTATCTGTACAAACTCGACAGTAGTAAAATTCCTTGTGGTATTTATAAGTGGCCTAGCTAGGGACATCAATAGACAAATGCATGTAATGTAGAAGAAGAAAAAGAAAGAAGTTTTAAATTTCTTGGACATCTTTTCACCACTGCAAATCTACCAGTCTGCAAATGTGGAAATTTAAACCGTTCATCATCAAGAGTAAACTTTGATGTTTTTTCTCAGAAAATGATATTTCATAAAAGTGCTCTGTGTAATGGTTATTTAATGTCACCTTTTCTTTTATTTCAATACTATTTCCAAGTTGTATAGTACTACTTTAAACCAATTTTATGCAAAAATGTTACATGTATTTCTCAGTCCATGTTACAAGTTCAAATTTGTTTTTATTTTCACAATGAAAAGAGAGAAAAAATTCATACTGAATTTTGTTTTGAAACATTAGTTCTAAAAAAATTGCACTGAAGCTCAACACCTTCCTGACTGACCACTGTTATCTAATGTTCTTTCATTCATGTATTTTGAGCCCTTGTTTTCCAGGACGTTATTCTCATTACATGCTTCGATTCTGATTTAAGTCATTTAATTTCTACTCCATGCACTACTAGCGTATGCGTGTGATAAAACTTGGCTTTAAAAATACACTTGGAATGATATTTTGTATGTTTCTTGAAGCCTCTAAACAGTCACAGGATTCTTTGCTCAGAAATGTATGTTTCATCTACTGCAATTCATGTGAATGCATTTTAGTGGCATTTCTTTTAATATTAAACAGCACTGTGTACAACTTAGAAAGAACATTTGGCGATGTTCACTGTACCTGAGCAGACAGGTAAGCTCCACACAACGTAGTGGACATCCACCATTACCTAAATTATATTGCTATGATTTAATCTATCAACAAGCCAAGACATCGACAATCCATGACAATTATTATACCTTGTCCAAGATGGAAAATGTGAAATGATTAAGTTCCACCATGGAACTCATTAATGATGAATCAGCATGCTTTGCGACAATACAAATAGAATGCTTTATGGCATTACAAAAAAGTGATGTACTTATTGCTATAACACCCATGCCTTCATTTTTTTTTTTATTCTGAAACATTCAGTTTATTTACCCAAAAAAATCAAAATTCCAATGGACCCCGTGCCCCATATCAAGTACTTACTTTAAAGAAATACATGTAAATGTGCTATTAGTGTATCACTTTTATAACATAATTTCTTATCTTCTAATATACAATTCTTTGTTATTATCATAAATTACCATGTGTATTTGTTTAAATGTCCGACTGCAAAGAACACAGAACTTGATATGCCATCACAGATCAGGTTCTACTGATTAGTCCTAACAAACTGCATAGAATCAGATCTGCCATCACTTTACACGACAGACTTGGGTATGTGCAGTTTGCAGTTGGATTTAACTTATAAGTGAATACACATGTTACGTTAAATGACTCGCATATGACAATGTTATAGCTGAAATTTTCAAGCAGTTAAGAGGGTTGCACTACAAAATAATACATACCAATATCCTCATAATTCGATTACTTGAATCATTGCTGAAACAAAATGCAGAATGAAATATAAAACATTGTATTCCACAAAGATTAATAGCATCTGGTACATGTACTTATTACAGCATTAAAAATGTCTATTCACATGAAAGGCAAAAAATGTTGTGTATTCAATAATGGACAATAAGGCTTTATAATTTTATGTTATATAAAGAAATCTTTCTGAAATCCTATGGCTACAGACTTAGTCATGACAGAATTCATTTTAAAAGCAGCAGCAAATTTAGTGTTCCTTCCTGAGCTTCGCACATGATACATGTTACAAGTGACATTGCCTTTAAACTTTTTTGTGACTTAATGAAAATCCTTGCCGCTTAACTTATTATGCTATATATTTTTTCTTATCGTCAGTTGGCAAACCGTTAAAAAACCTCTTTCAATGGATACGATGATTCAAATATTGACCTACTAGCCTGCCATGGAGACTAGAGGATGCATGGAAAAGTCACTCTATGGTAAACATTTTTTTTCTTCATTCAAACAACGACCCACAATAATAACGGTTGCTGTATGTATAAGAAGCACCTTTCCACTGTTGCCAAAACAGCTGTTAAGTTGCAAATGAAAATTTGGTAAACTTGTTTACTTGTATAAAATCTGTATATAAGTAGATATATTTATATGCAGATAAATTTACATATCGTCCATTTGCCAAATAGAGGTCTTAAAGAGGGTCAGTTGAACAGTATTACAGCTTATGGGGAGACAATCTGAGAGAAAGTGAATGACTTGCTTAAGATTGACAAAAACAACAAAATTCTTTAAAAAATTGAATGTCAAAAACAAAATATCTTAAAAAATGTTAATTGTGTCATGCAACATTAAAATGTGACAAACAGGCAAAATATACATAAACAGGGCTTTCCTTAACCCTTTACCTCATGCAAATGCCTTTGGATACCTATACTCCATTCGCATGGAAGTGACTTTCTGACATCCCTACTCCATTTTCATGGAAGCGCCTTTTGATGTCTGCTGTAAACATCAGCCATTTTAAGCCGGTTTTCATAGCGCCACTTTGGGGGAAAACCCCTATTAAATACTACATTCATTTCTGCGAATTACAATTATGTAAGATCATGTGGTCACTGTTTATGTTCTGGTCAATATCTGCTATTGAAACTGGGTCAAAATCTCCACTCTCCAAAATGAAGGTCATGGATTTAATTCAGTACTTACAAAGTTTTCACGAGTAGAATCACAACTATGAAAGATTAAATAAGGTAAAGGCTCTGATATTGATGTACGCAGCAATTAGTTTTTTAAATTATCAAATTCAGATGACTTGATGATGTAGACCAAAAATGTAAAATGGTTAAAATTGCTGTTAAACATAACATACACTAAATTGCTTAATAGTTAACAGGCTGGCCTATGTGTAGGAAGTTGAATAGGTAAAAGTTGTTCTATTTATAGCGTGCTGCACTGGGTAACTTTGCTCTATGAGGTAAAGGGTTAACAGACAGAATTTTGGTGAAATACATGGTAACTTCTTGGCCTCTTTGGTCAGGGCAATGTTGACAAAAACAGGGTCAAGTGTAGAAATTTCATAATTTATGTTAATAATAGTCACTTTAAACATCTGCTATGCATAGTTTCATTTCAGATAATTAATAAACTGATGAAGTCCTTGTTTAAAATATTAAAAGTTTTCTGATTTTACTTCTCCAGTTTTTGTTCAAGGCAGTTATGGCAAATGTTTCCAAAGCAGAAGTCATCATTTCATACATTCATTGGCTAAAATAATTAAGTGGTTAGGAATCAACCTGGAATATGTCCAAAGATTCATAATCCACTTTTATTTGGGCTACACAAATTGCAGGGCTCCTGGTGGCAGAGTGCTCTCAGGCATTCGCTTGGATATGTGAGAAAGATTGCCATTAGCTTCCCATGGGTTGGCATTTCTCCAGAGACTTTTGAGAAAACCTTTCAGTAGCTTTATAAGAAAAATGCTGTACAGAATTTACCAAATGTGACAAAAGGAATTTTTGTATACAGGCATTATAAACTTATAAAAATGATTTTTATCAAATACCAACAAAAAATGTCCAATTTGTAGGTCTTCAATTTTTACCAACAAAAACCATATATGATAGTGATCCAACATCATTTGTATCTCTTGAAAGATTTGCCTGGATACGGTCAAATTTCAACAAAAAAATCTGTTAAGCAGTTTTTAAATGGCATTTTTATTCCAGTAACAGTGGCCATATTGATAGTGAAACTGTATGAATGTTTGGGCACGCCCTGTCAAACTTGGTCGAAATTGGTCAAGTGTTTTGAAAAAGTGGGTCCGATTTGGTTGAATTTATTGTATACAGTCACCAAAAAGTTGAGACTCACTGCAGACTGCACAATCCCATATATGCATATTTCAGTCTGAAAGTTTGTTAGGAGTGGTCAGTAGAACAAACAACACAGACCCTTATCTGCCATCAAATAATGTGCCTGCAGATCTCAGTCTGAAAGTCTGTTACGAGTAGTCAGTAGAACAAACAATACAGACCCAAATCTGCAGGTGAAATATGCTACAGAAGATTAGGATCTTTGTCGTCTGCAGTTTGCCTCGACTTATAAGTGAGTATATATGGCAGTCTAGTTGTTTTTGAGAATTGTCAGAAAAAGCAAATATGGAAAGTGGAAGGATGTTTGACACATGATTACCTATTACATACATCAGGAGTCGGCAAACTATTTTACATAGCGTGCCACATTTTTCTGGATTAATTACAAAACAAATGAGCGCATGCCACCAGTCAGAGAATAACACTGTTAAAATATGATTTTTGACTGCCCTTTGTGTGCCAAACAAAACCTCTAGATCATAAAGATGTGCCATCTTTTGGCATGCATGCGGTAGGTTGCCGACTCATGACATAGATGCATGCTGTTTTGACCTACATCCAGCTGAGCTAAAACTTTACCAATTCAATGGGATCCTTATGTTATAAGAAGGGCATGTAAGTGAAGAACCACTAAGATGCAATACAGTGAGGGACCTTTTTGTACACAACTTACCTAATTGAAGTTTCAAGACCCTCTTCTATTGTGCTATACCGACTCTTTATGCAGTCAGCTCCTCTAGACATTTTGGGTGTATTGGACTGGTGCATAAATCCCTCTTTGATCATATTCATTTCAGGAACAGACTCTAGCACAGTCACATTCTCCTGATGCAGATTGGTAATCATTACAGCATATAATTTCAACCGGAAGTCTGATCAGCTTCTTTAATCATAATTCAGATTCCAAACTGTCTTAAGTTCCAATTATAGAGAAATGATGCATCTTTACGAATGTATATGTTCTCATATCCAAAGAGCTACATTGTTAAAAGAAGTCAAATAAGATTCAATGTCATGAAGAGAATAAATTGGCTCTTTAGCAGTTGACAAACTGACTGCAACTTACTCTTCTGAAAAAAAGAAAAATATATTTTTTAATTATAATTTTATGAAATAGATTCTTAGATACGACTTTTTCCTAATTCATTAACAAGTAGAATTCTGTGTTCTTAAAAGGCGTTTCCCCATGCTTCCCTTTTATTGACCTCCACCCTAAACGTTCAGCCTCTTGGGAAGGTTCTTGAGAGTAAGGACATGCCTCATGCACAGTATATACTTATATAGGTTAAGCAAAAGACATATGACAATCTCCAGTCGGCTGACTGACCATTTTTCTCGATTTGTATATTATTGTTCCTTCAGCACAACATAGTAAATAACATACGATCAGTAATTCAGTAACTTTGTAGGTCAACATCATTAAATGTAGCTAATGGTTCCTAATTCACTTCACGCGATGTACATAATTTAAATTGAAATCGGTACTTTTAGCTACATTTACTAACGCTGACCAGAAAATTTACGGTATTTCTAGTAAATAAATGCATGATGTGTGGATTGTGTAAGATATAACCCTCAACTGCAGACAAAACTAGTGAACTGTTTGCAGGACATCTTATCACAAGGAAAGACACTGTTAATACTACAAAAATCTGCAAAATGCAATACATGTGTGTTAAAATTTGATAATGAAAAGACCAAATCTGTGAAATTGAAGTGGGTGATTTAGAGTGTGAGCCAAACTGAGCATTACAAGAAGCTCTTTAACACAGTATATGCCAATGAAAAGCTGAGAAAATCTTGTTCAGACCTTGAGTTTTCTTTGTGGGGTTCAAATCAAAAATGGATTTGAACTTTGAACTGATCACCAATCTGCATGGATAGACTTCATCAACAATATATCAGACGTTTTATTTAAAAATGTCAAGGATAAAATATCGAGAGCTAAATTCATATTCATCCTAACCGATGCCAGTACTGATACATCAGTTATAGACCAAGAATGCATTCTTGTTACATCTGTAGATCCATGACTACAAAAGTCCATAAATAAGACAAGTTGAAATATCCAATATATTTTACATATTACATATGTTTAATGTGTGCATTGAAAGGATGCAGCTTAAAAAAGTTAACATTTTAACAGTTCTGTCTTACAATATACTTATTAACTATGAAAATATGGACAAGTGGGTCTTTTGTATGGACAGGTAAACTTTCTAATTTACTTGTCTGTGGACAACTTAATTTTAACATTTCTGTACTCCTATACAGCTTCTGAAATCTATTAGACCCACACAAAAAATATGAGACTTTCCTACTGCACTGTTTTTAAAATTATGGTAGGTAGGTACTATTTTTATAACATTATATATATATTATAATGATAAGTATACATGTATCATGTAGTAAGCAATTCAAGTACTGGGCTAAACCAGCTCAATTAGATGCATACATCAATTTCCGGAAATATCTTTACTGATCTTTTTTTTAAAAATTTAAACCTTGAGGAAAAGAAGTCGGCCAACTGGAAACCCATATTTTGGCGGGGGGGCCTTAAAGGTTGCAACTGAACACACCTTGTCACTTGCCACTGCACCACACCTGTGGTGCAATCAAAGAGTTGTCTTCAGAAAACAAGCAATGATATTAAGATCAATTATTCACCAGATCCATAGATTACCTATTTACCATGGACAAGTTTTCTGCCATTGCTTGTTAAGGCATCACTTGCCTTGTTTTCTAGTTGACAATCCTTGAGACTGAGTCTTGAGTATGTGTATTTTACCAGTGCCAAGCATCTTCTGGTAAATTTGTTGTTGTTGTAGTGTTTAATGCCATTTTTCAGCACACAGTAGGCTATACATGGTGGCCAGTATTAATGGTAGAGGAAGAATCTGGGAAAACCCCGGAAAGAACCACCTACTCACGAGAAGCTACTGGCAAGCTTTCTCACATACTGACATTGGCTGAATCTGAGACTCAAACCCACACAGGCAGAGGTGAGATGGCAGTGATCCGTAACGGAAAGCGCTTTAGACCACTTGGCCAATTACTTCTGCCTATTTGCATCTACCTGTCACATGTTGCAAAGGAAGCTCTTTTGTACCGTGCAAATCTTAAATTCCAGCATTCAACTGAAATCGGTTGACCTATGGATGCTGCCAATCAACATCATATTAATTCATACATGTGAAAAATATTATGGTTTGTACATGTCTCATAATGTAATGAAAATTCAATGTTATCTGGTTTTAACGTTTAGGACCAATATCTTTCAATAGTATTATTCAGATAATTTGTGTAAAGTGGCAAATTCTGAATTATATCGAACCTTAAAGTTGAATGCATTGAGCATTTAAATTTTATCAAATTTAAGCCAGATAAGTCTTTGTAAAGGGTCACTTTGACCGTTCTTCTTTTCTCCCCCATGTCAGTATTAAAACTTGAAAGGCTTGAATTTATGACTGAGTGAGATTTGAACAGGGCATTGCTATGCTGTCCTGAGAAAGTTAACATCTGAGCTATCAACCATAACTGCTTGATAGGAACTCATGTCAAATTATCATTTTCAAAGGGAAATTGATATGCACTGTAAGCTGTCTAAGATCCTATTAAAAAAATGATTATCTTGGGAAAAATTTAGGAACCGCTGCTTACGACTGGCCAGAGAAAATTAAGGCATACACTTTAAAGCAATGTAAATTTAAAGTGACGACCTTTGACAAAATTCTTTAGTCTAAAAATCCAGAGAGTAGTTTGACTCCGAGGATGCCTAAAAAGAATAATGTAGTGCTTTCCTGTCAAACAAGAAATGGGGACCAGGTGGCTGTCTTGTAAGAAAAGAGAGGGTTTAGTGCTAGGATGCACAATTTCTGAAAGAGAACAGCATTAAGTAACAGCATTCTGGAGAGAGACAGGACGGTCCAAAGACGGAAGTCCGAAAAATAGTGATGAGTTCAGAATAAAGGACTAGGAAGTCCAGGAAGGGTTGAAGCATAGAAAATAGGAATGCTCGAGGAAACAGGAAGACATTGATACATGGTCAAGGGAGGAAGGTGATGCAGTCAGCCAAGGACATTGCGCTTTTTTCACTACTCATTATAATGATGAAATAAATCCAAATTTGACACTGCTATTAAATTCTGTTTACATAATTTAGAAATTGCCGCTATTAATTTGTTTTGCTTAAATTTGTTATTTTTCTTGTCTATGGGGGTTCATATTGCATGATTTCTTCCCAATATTCTTGCTCATTTCTCTGTTGAAACTCTATTTTTCCACTCCAACCAGCTGTAATATTGATAAAGGACACGCTCTAGATAATGCCAGCCAAATCCAATTAACCACCCCTCTTACTAACAGGGTGACGTTATTGCAACAATATCAAAGTAGGAGTATTAATATTAGTACTAACTGCTTTTCAATATTCCTCAAGCCAGATTCATCCTATGAGAAAACAAGTTGGACACGAGATGTACTACCAAGTTTCATATTTCATAGCCATTTTTTGGGGTTGTTTTTTTTAGCTTTGAGAGAAAGCTTATCTTTTGGAATTACGACATAAATTAACAAGAATATGTATCAACTTCCACTATATTCCTCTATAAATATCTTAAGCAATCTGAGAACAATTTAGCAACGAAAACTATCAAAGGTCACTCATTTGGCCCCAATCCCGTCAGTAGGCATGATCTGGTTTCTTTATTCAATGGTCGATCCTGTCTGCAGTCATGATGAATGTGTGTTACATACAACGTCTCTGATTGGTTACAAATGGTTTTTTTCCAAGAACTAAACAACTATTAAACCAATCAGAAGTGATTTTACTTTCAATTGTGGAAATTTGAATTGTTCAGAAGCCAAGGGTTACTGTTTGAGAGCAGTTTCACTACACGTGTTCTGCTCATGAAAATCGTAAATGATGGCATACATAAGAGTGATTTTTGATGAGTGTGAAAATGAGGAGTTCCTCGGATTTGATCTAGAAAATATTGAGTAAGCTGAGGAAAGATAAGTTCAGCAGTCAGATATTTTGCAAGATTTAGCAGTGTTTCCCTTTACCCTCATCTGCGCTTCAGAGACCCCCAAATGTTTTAATTTGACCCCCAGTTTTGATGCCAAAGTTTGTTTTTTACTCAGTCTGACCCCCAGTTTTGACACCAAGGAGCGTTTTTACTCTCAGTCTTGCACCCCTATGGGATACACTGATTTAGATTCGGACATAGAAGTTTCTGAGATTAAATCATCAGAAGATGAGGATGCTGACAGTGATGATGTTCTTTCAGATAAACATTACACATAATTATGTAAATAGTGTATAAATAAGTTGTGAAAGACTTGGACAAATAGGAAGAAAAAAATACATCACTGTGTAGACAAATTCATTTGGAATAATTGGTGAAAATTTTGTGGATTTTAATTGGATATAAAAGAAATTAAGGTAAGAGTCATTGCATGTGCATGATGTTTACAAACAGATAAAACTCGGTGGCACAAGCAGCTAGACACAGTTTAGTGCTTCTGGGGCATAGCAGCAGAGATACTGATAAAAGTGCTGGGCTGAATGAGTTAACTCTACATAATCAATCTGCTGTTTTTTGTGCAACATATCAGCATTCATAACCTGATTGAGACACATCATTGTACCTGTATTACATTTCCGGTCTCTAATAGACTGGTTTTCGCTGGTTACCCTAATCTGAGAATAACAAAAAGTATAGATACTTTTTGTCTTAAAAAAATAACAATTTCTTATTTTTGAAAAGTGACAGATTGTAACTATAAAATAGTTTATGAGGTAGATTCTGTTAGGAAAGCAAACAAGAGTTCGTCCTGTGATTTTTTAATGGTATATTGAGTGACCATCCTTTCTAAGATGCTTGCTTGCCTTAGCCAGGTTAGTTCCAGTGCTATGTTATAGCTCAATGCAGAATGTAGGCTTCAAGCCATCAAATAACTGGTGTTGATACCAACTGCACAAACAAGCTCTTGCACAATCACAGTCATGTGTTTTGATAGCTGATTCACCATTAACCCTTTACCGGCAAGTTAGTGACTATCACTGCCCCATTTCTGCAAAATATCCTTTGATGATAAACATACAAACTTGTGCTTCAAAACTCAAACTCATGTAATAGCAATTATTTCTTTTAGTCTCAGTAATATGAATATTTTAACTATAGCGTATACATTACTTTCTTCATAAAAATCAGTTTGGAACTGTAAGTAAACCTGTCATGGGGAAATAATGGCAGATATCAATGTGTCTGGAATGTTCACTTTATCTGATCTCTTTTTGTAAACCACTGGGCAAATATATTGAGAAAAATGTACAATTCATAAAAAACAGAATCTAAATATTACATTATTGAAGATTTAGCTTTAAAATGCAATTATGTAGGTCATAAATATATGGGACAAAGCCATGTTTTGGAATTTGAGAGGTGCTGTATGGTCAAGGTTGTATTCTGAGTTACCCAATTTTTGTGAAAATACGAAGAAAAAACTGTGAAGATAATACTATGCAACCAATGCCTATATTACTACAACTACATAGACAAATAATAAAACCTTATATTTGCATCCTAGCAAATGACTGTTATTACAAAGCTATAAGGACAGTGGTTACATTAAGAAAACCCCTCTTTAACAAAGCAGATGCACTTACTTGTTGACTGTGTTGATTCGGTTGAAAAAAGGATTCAGTTCCTTCATGTAATGACTTTAATTCTTCAGTGTGTTGTCAATGAACAGTTACGGTAAAGTTTTATTGGCAACAAAGAAATTTGAATAAACAGAATGATCTGACATAAAAGTGCGTTTGCTTTTATGCACATGGTACAGGGGTTGCTTCAAACAAGTTTAAAAATCTTTTCAAGTGCCATTTCTTAGTTAACTTTAAGAAAATGAAAAGAAAAATTCTTGATTATGGATAGTTGATTAAGCATCTGTACTAAATTGCAGCTGCAGTACTGTAATCTAGTTACTCAGTTAAAATTCATTACAATGTATTGCTTCTGTAGTTCTCTCTTTATGTCATATTGCCAAACTACACTACATATGAAAACAATAGTTTTTAAGACACACCAAATATGTTTATAATACAGATACAACTCAGAAGAGTTTCTACCTGAAAATAAAGTATTGCTTAAAACCAATGTTAAATGCAAATATGAATACTGGGAAATAGAGGACATGATTCAAATAAGAGAATGAAAACAACAAACACAAGCATATATATTGCGTTTTTTGCTGTGCTCCAAGTTTTGCATGTTCAGCGCTTACTTCTCCCTGTTCTGTCCAAAAGGAAAAGTCACTTCTCCCTAAAATTCAAGTCTAGCTTAACCCCTGCAGAGTCTTGATTTTTTTTATGCAAGAGTTAATCCGATATAATCATAATTGAATCCTTTTACCTCTATCATCAACATCAAACATAATCCCAAAACAATATTGATCTAACTATGCCCACCTAGGTGTAACATCAGTGACCAGTTGGGCTTGACCAGTTCATATTGATTTTGCACAGGGATTGTTAAAGTATAAGTAGTAGAGCACATGTCCATTAGTCAATTTGTTATGGACAGTGTATGCTCAGTAGGTAATCATGCCAGATGTGAATCAAGGGTAATTATGACCAATGCTCCAGCCAAAATCAATGTACCTCATAATAATGCACAGGTTGTGTTGAAAATGGATATATTTTCAATTCCATGTGACAAAATCAAAAGATAAATATCTGTTGAGAATCCTACTGTGATAACTAATGATCCAGAATTGGTCAAAATGTTGTGATTTGTTTGGGGGCTTGTTTGTCTGGTCATATATTCTATGCTTTACCCTGGTCTATTCAACTTTCCTGACTGTGATTACCATTTTTGACACACCCACCAGCTGCACATGCAACAAGCACCTACATGGCTACCCCAACAGGTCATTTGGGCGATTGCTTCTTGCACAACAAAACGAGATTCCTTTTCTTTAAAAAGTAGAAACATTTTGTTTGGTGCCAAACAAAATGATCAATGCTGAAACAGTTTTTAAAAATTGTTTTATTAGTCAAATACTGATGCTGTGATTTCATTGCAAGTTAAGGTGAAACTATTGCTAGTCGTTAAGGAAATCTCTGAGTGCCAATTCCGGAATTTTAACTTCGCTACAAGTAGTCAAAGTTTCAGGAATATCCCACAAACTTGACAGTCCATATCGACACTATTCCACAAATTTATGTGTAATTAATATACTTATTGTGTTGTCTTTATCCTGATGAAATCAAAATCAGACACTAGCAAATGGACACATCTTCATGTTTAGATGACATACATTTTGAAGTTGCTGAAATGTGACAGTAGTCGAGGTATGCCGAAGTATGTTCAGATAGGTTCATGTTGGGATATTTTTCTTGAATGAAACAAAATGTTGCTTACTGTTTCAATAGGCATTATAGACATAATATATCTGCATTCATTTCATTAAAGAACAATACTTCAACTTAACACTGATTCTGGCATTCCCTGCTTCCATCACTTTCCAGCCAAATGAAATGTAGGCCAATAAAGCTTGAAAACAGGTCCATTTACTAGTATGAGAATTTGAGTTTATTAGGAAAAAGACAACAGAGTAAGTAAAGTCTGACTAATACATTATAACTTTAGTTTGCAGAAAAGGGACGATACTGGCTGCCAAGTGTGTGAGATATTTCTAAAATTTTTACTATCGTTACAATGTAAGTCAACTTCAAAACATGCTACACAGCACCATCATTTAGGTAGTAAGACCTTTATGCCCAAACATAAATTTCAAGGCTAAGTCTTACAGTGTAGGACTAACATTTTGACTTATATTATTTTATATATGTTCAAACGTTTTAAATATAAAAAAATCAAATCTACAGTATTTTTCCTACCTGTGTACACATCAGCTGAAATATTTAGTAATTGTATTATGTTATGGTGGTAATTTAGCACGTACAGAACTAGTGTTTTTATATTATTCAGACCACCATAGTTAACTTAAACATCTATTATACAAAGGCCAGGTATAACAGTATAGATCTAAGGGAGACAACCTGTTAAAATCCAAGCTACTATACAATTTTCAACAGAGCTTGATTTACGATCATGCGAAATAGAAAAGTCGACAAACAAACTTACCAACATTATATAATAGAAGACGTATTAAATGGGAAATCGAGTAAGAGATAAGTGATCAACGTGACCTTGACAGTTGGAGTCGGACCCGTTATTCTTCCGAGGTACCGTTACCTGTCATAACTGACATAACAAAAGAATTTACAAACTGCATGAAACTTAGTTATTCTAATTTCTATTTTACTGAAAATGAATGTAACTATCATAAAAAGAAGCATCCATATCCAAAATGCCATTTAAAAAAATGCAGCAGGGATAACTGTCGCTCGAGTCATGTTTATAATGGCTGAGAACTGTCACCTTGGAAAGCAGAATAAACACCCACTTATTACCTACCTTAAGTCGTATCTTGAGCAAAGATCAGGGTTGTCTTCGCTTACATAACCTTCTCTTTTTCTTATTCTTCATATTATATTGGTTATTCCGCCAAAAGATTCGACGTTATTATATTCTCATTAAAAACATATCACCAACGTGGGTCTTTTAAACCGATTCCCACAAAAATGTCTCATTTTTGAAGGCACGCGCATGCGTAGCATTCTAATTCCATTTACGGATGCGGTAAATGTACACAATAGCTTTTAATCCATTATGTGTATCTTTTATGTCCATTTTCGGTGCAAATTTATTTTATAATTTTAATTAATTAATAAAATTAATAAAAATGAAATATTTCAGTTGGATTCATATTGCGACAATACTGTTTACTGATGCAAATCGTCAATGAAACATTTTTCAATTTTCAGTGTGCTCATTCTAGCAACTAGGTACAGCAGCGATTTAGCAGCTTTCTTTTATAGACAAAGTATGCTTAGTCATATAGGTTTGTTGCTTTGGCACATGTAACAGTTTGTGTCGAACACACGTTACTAACGTGGTCAGGTATAGACCTCTATTTGTCTTAAATAAAATATTATATGCAGTTATTAAATTTGATACTTATATAACTTTTCAGAAGTCTTTTCATATCTGATTGTCGAATAATCTGCACCTTAATTGTCATCACAAACTTTTGTACCAAAATTGCAATGACTATTTATAATCATGAAAAGCTTACGTCGGTTTCCAATCATTAAAAATGCAGGGGTAAATATAGTCCTACAATGTAAGACATAGCACATGTTTTTGTTTTAGTGCTATGTTTTACTATCCAGTTAATGGCCTTGTATGGCATGTTCTGATGTCGTTGACATCAGAATGAGTAATCAAAGTTTCAGGAACATCTCACACACTTGGCAGCCTATATTATATTTTTTTTTTATCTTATAGGTGTTGTCTGATGTTTTAAAGTGCTTAGAGCTTCTAAAGATTAGGCACTATACAAAGTCCTCATTATTATTATTATTATTATTATTATTATATCAACACTCTTCCACTAATTTATGTGTAATTAATATACTTACTGTGCTGTCTTTATCCTGGTGGAATAAAAATATGAAACTAGCAAATGGATGCATTTTTATGTTCCGTTGACATTTAATACATTTGAATTTGTTGCAATGTGATGGTAATCAAGGTATGCAGAAGTAGGTTCATGTTGTGGATATGTTTCTTGAACGAAATGAACCATTGCTTACAGTTCCAATATGCATAATATATTTTTATTCGTTTCATTAAAGAATAATATTTCAGCTTATCCCGATTTTGGCATTCCTGGTTTTCCAGCCAACTGAAATGTTGGCCAATGAAACTTGAAAACTTGTTCATTTTTTGGTGAGAATTTGAATTTATTAAAGAAAAGACATCAGAGTAAGTAAAGTCTGACTAAAACATTATGACTTTATTTTGTAGAAAGGCGTCATTATTTTAGTTGTCAGTTGTGTGAAATATTCCTGAAAATGTCACTTTCGTAACGATATTAGTCGACATCAAAACATGATACACAGCGCCATTAATTAGGCTGTAAGACCTTGATGCCGACAACATAAATATCAGCGTTGAGGTCTTACATGTATGACTAGGGTAAATAAAGGTTAGTCTGCGTTTTCATTGTACCATCATCAGATGAACCATACTGTATGACATTCACATCGGGTTTACACTTAATCAGTCTTATCAATGAATGTTGATGTAGTTTAACACTGAGTGTGTCATATATATTTCATGTAGTCCTACAATGTAAGATATCGACCCTGATATATAAGTCTTACTACCTCAATAACAGCGCCTTGTGGCCTTTTCTGATGTGGACTAACATCAGAAGGAGAAGTCGAATTTTCATTAATATCTCAAACACTTGGCAGCTCATATCAACACTTTTCTACAGTTAAAGTCATAATGTTTTAAGAGTTTACTTACTCTGATACATAAATTCAAATGCTCACAGAAGCAAATGGACTTGTTTTTAAGATGGCCTAAATTTCAGTTGCCTGGAATGTAACAGAAGCAAGGAATGCTGAAATCAGTCAAAAGGATGAAAAGTATCTTGAATGAAACAAAACTATCTAAACACTTTCTTCCTGGCTTCCATTGCATACGAGCTAACTGAAATGTTGGTGAATGAAACTTAAAAAGCCATGATAACCAGTTAGAAAATATGGAGATTTCTTTCTTTAAAAAAAAAACCTTTGCAGAGTACAAAACTGTATAGTATAACCTTATATCGGAAAATAGAAACAAGTCTAGAAATGTGTGAACATAAAATTAGAGTTAATACAGGTTGAAGGACCAGGATTGGTTGACAATGAAATTTTTAGTAAAAATAATTTTGTGAGAGCTAATCCTGTTGTAAATGAAAATTGTATGTTATATTGTTTTTAAAAAAATCCTGATTTATCCAATAAAATTAAGTGCTATCACAAAATCAGATATGCATAGTAATAAGTTACAAGAAAATCAGATTTTCAAGGTTGGGTACATCAGCTACTTCCCACTTTTGAGGCATGCCAAACTCAAGAAATGTGCACTTTGTAAATGATATTATTTTCCTAATTTTTCTAAATTGAGGGACATGTACTTATTAATGTGTGCTGGTGTCATTTTTGAATTTGGTACAGTGAGTTTTTTCAAGGCCATATGCAATTATTACCTTAAATTTATTTGTGAATGATATGAAGATATGGGTAGCATTGAAGATAAGGGTAGCATTTTGATCTCGTACAACAAAAGGCACAAGTGTAAGGACTGTCCTATATTCGTTTCAGATACATCTAAAGAGATCAAACTAGAAAAAATGTCACGAGCTCAGTCAGGGAAGAAATCTAGTGCAAGTGGAAAGAACAACAATGAAGTGGCTGATAAATCACGGCCAGGCACATCAGACCTTCTCTCCAGAGAAGAACAATACAAGTTTGTCAAATTAGTAGTCATAGTAGTAGTACTAAATACTTATTGTAATTGTAGCAGTAGACATACGTGTATAAGTGAAGGCAGAAGCAATAATAATAATAATAATAATAACAACAACAATTATGGTGATAGTAGTATATCAGAAATGAAGAAGATAGAACCATATCCCATATGTAACCAAAGACAGCTAAAGTTAAGGATGGGTGGGCTGATGTTCTTATTCTTCTGTTTCTTTTTTATCATCTTCATCTTCTTCTCATTTGCATTATTATTAGTGTTATTATTATTATTACTATTTTTATCGGTGGAAGCAGAGATGTTATCGCTACTGTTTTAACAAGGATGAAGTACTATCCATGCTACTTCTTTAAATCACAATACCCTAGTGAATTTTGCTTTGATTGAGTAAAGGGAGGCATGTCAAAATATTACATATTTCTGCATTCATTTGCAAGAAATGAAATGTAAGCAGGGCCAAGGACGATGCAAAAATAAAACAAGTTGTGCAAAAACTCTAACCTGTAGTTGGAAAACAATGGCATTGAGAGTACCTATGATTGTCACCAGAATATTTCATTGCTTTTTTTGTGCATGCCTTTTTATAGAATGAAATGAAGAAAGACATGCATTAGCAATGTTCATTATTGATTATTTTCTTGGTTATGGGATATATTCAACATTTAAAATCACCAGTATTTTATATTATTGAAGGTCATATATGTGCTGGATAATCAAGGAGATGGTTGATATTGATATGCCGTTACTTTGTGTATCCTTTAGTCAGCTGATTTTAGTTATACTACTTTGTTATTAGTGCATATCCATATTGAGATAACCACTCCTACATTGAAATGCTCATTACCCTTTTGTGTATTTTGTGCAACAAAGCAATGCTGTTAAATAAAACTACCTTGACAGACAGCCAAAGAAAACATCCAGTATTTAGATAGGTTTGAAGTCACAGGCTGTACTGTCTCTCCTTTTATTGCTTGGATTTAGGTGATGTGAAGCATGGGGTTTTTGTGTATTCAAGTTTTGAAGTCTTATTGGCATGACAAGGTCATTTTGGATTGGCTGGCTGATTTAAATACTCACCAATCTGTGCTATGTTTACTGTAGCACTTACACATGCTGGCCTTGTGTATAACAGGTTTGGTGTTTGAAATTCTGGACTAATAAAGACTGAGCTCATGTAGTAAATGTGTGTAGAGTGAGATTCAAGCCTTCAGAAAAATTATCGATAATAGATTTAAAAATTTGAATACAAAATTTCATTTTCAATATTTTGATGATGCACATAATTTGATAATTTTAATTTCAAATTTCTCATTAAATGCTTGATATTCATGGAGATGGTCAATATTTTGTTTAGCAGAAATGGATATCTTCATAATCCTTGCATAGACAGTTAAAAATAAGACATTAAAACATTCATTCCACCCAAAGAAACAGGAGACACAATACAGACTGTTTAGCTTATTCAGCTTGTCTGAAAAGGTCGAACATAAATTCCCTAAAGATACCTAGTCTGAACAGAACATGCCTGCCTAGCACATTCTGCCCAACAGTACACTGCCTACTCTGCACATTCTGTCCTTTATAAAAACAATAATGTTCTGAACATTCTGCCCTACAGAACACAACCTACTCTGCACATTTTATTGTGTATAAAAACAACCTGATCAGCACATTCTGCAAACCTGAATATAAGCTACTCAGCACATTCTGTCCTGAATAAAAACAACATACTCAGCCTATTCTGACAATCTGAATACAACCTACTCAGCACAATTTGCCCTGTATAAAAGCAACCTGATCAGCACATTCTGGCCAACAGATCACAACCTACTCTGCACATTTTATTGTGGTATAAAAACAACCTGATCAGCACATTCTGCAAATCTGAACAGTCTACTCAGCACATTCTGTCCTTAATAAAAGCAACCTGCCTAATCAGCATATTTGCCCAACAGAACACAACCTACTCAGCACATTTTTCCCTGTATAAAAGCATCCTGATCAGCACATTCTGCCCAACAGAACACAACCTACTCTCCACATTTTGTTGTGTACAGTGGTCCCCCTCTTATACGACCACCCCGTCTATACCAGGAAAGTGGGTGTATAAGATGGGTGACCTTTCCAGAGGGGGACTATATTTATGAGGTGTATGTATGTGTATATAGTAAGAAATCTACATATAACTTAAAGCAGACAAAATCTTAATTTACAAGTTGTAGTATTGAAATGTTCTTGTCTTAAAAACATACTTATTTAAGGTAAAATAAATTATTCTTTCTTATTCTTTGGCATAAAATCTGAGTTGGGTATTGTTGGCATGTGCATTGCAAAACCATTCAAAAACATTATTTAAATATTGGTACATACATTATTTTGTATTTAAAATAATTCTCTTTCCATTTACTCTATTTTCACACTGCTATAGAATATTATCCTTTTCTGTTATGATGTTGTTCATTTGAGTCTTCTCAACATACAGATTTGTCATCAAATGAACTCTCTCCATTGTGAAGTCGAAATATTTTTACTTTTCCTTCTGGAGTATTATTTCTCTATATAGGTGATGATTTCTTAAAGTTTTGTAACAATTTATTCCTATGTTGCTAATTGTACATTATTCCAATTTAATTATGCAGATGAAACTTTTGTAGAATGAATGAAATTCTTTCCAAGGATGTGATGCATGTACTGTCACATGACTTTTTTACCTTTGTCTGGTACCCTGTTTTGTTCAAGGTTAATTTCTGTGTGTGTGTCATTCGTCAAAATATATATTTAGCCTATGCTACCCATGTTATGATGTTATGATCTCGTCAGTTATGTCCAGCCATAATCATTTAAAACATGAACAAAAAACGCTGTGTGAAGCCCAGGACTCTATCCAAACATTGTTGATCTCATTTCCTCAAACGTCAGCATTAATTTTTTAGTTGTTGTTGTTGTTGTAGGGTTTAACGCCATTTTTCAGCACACGATAGGCTATACATGGTGGCCAGTATTAATAGTGGAGGAAGAACCCAGAAGATCCCCGGAAAGAACCACTGACCCTCGAGAAGCTACTGGCAAGCTTTCTCACATACCCACATTGGCCAAATCCGAGACTTGAACCTACGCAGACAGAGGTGAGATGGCAGTGATCCGTAACAGACAGCGCTTTAGACCACTCGGCATCTCGGGGCCCCGTCAACATTAATAATACTGACCTTAATGGTACATGTACTTTTGCCAGCACTTTGAGTAACAAAATCCTTACATCCAGAAACAGACATTGGGAAAGATAATTGGATTACTTACCTTACTGTATGAATTAAATAAAATATTGTAGCGAGACCTCTGGAAATGTCGAAACATTGATTCACGTAATATTCCTTTTTGTAAACAATGTCTCCATTATGAAGCAAAAATTTGGTTTGCATAGACTGAATGGTCACTATAGATATGCTTTAGTGACTGCTTAAGGCAGGGAAACCATTCTTTGGTTAGAGAACACCTGGCTGCTGACCACTGAAAATAGGTAGCCATTACACACACGGCACATGAAATTTATGTATGAGATATGCTGGGGGGAAATTAGAATGGTCACTTTTGATGAGGTGACCACTGTGTAAAGATGGTCTTTAGAACAGATCTGATTGTTAATATAAAAACACTCAGTGATGTATAACATATCATGTTACAGCAACCTTCTGTGGCATGACAATTTTTTAAGAGGCAGAGAAGATGTTGCTGTGTAATTTTAGTCCCTGATGGAATTGACTTATAACTGCTTCTGAATGTCCAACAGCAGTTTACATTTTATCCAAAACTTTGTACCCGACAGAAAATAGTTCAGTACATTTTGTCCAACATAACACAACTGCTCATCACATTCTGCCAAACAGAATACAATTGCTCAACAGACACATTTTGCCCAACATAAAAATCTGATCAGCATGTTCTGTCCAACGTAACACAACCTGGTTGGCACATTTTGCTAACATAAAAACCTCACGACATTCTGCGCAACACACAGTACAAAACAATACCACATAATACAAATCACATGTAAAGACTAGTTCAGTATTTGATATTTGTGTTAACAGCAGTTGTAGCCTAGTTAGAGCTGATATTTAGACCAATTTCTTGCATGTTTCATTTTTGTTAGTAATTGTATTAGCAATGGTATCTGATTCACCATTAGTTTGCAATTAACTAGTCATTTATAAATGTCTGCCATCTTCTTTAGAAAAATATGTACATAAAATGTTTTTAACTAATGTAAATGTACTGAATATAAAATATTTCTTTTACAAGTCATTATTTTATTTAACTTAAATTATTTCCATTAAAATTCATTCTTTTCATTGTGCAGAAAATTGAATGCAGAATTAGAAGCTAAAACTGCTAACCTTGTGAAAGAAGCAGAGGAGGTCTTGGTAAGATTAATGTTGGAAATATTGAGTAGAAAATGTGATATTTTTACTGTTGCCATGCAACATGATGCAACAGGAGGACCTTTAGAAACATGTAGCAAACCTATTAGGGCTCTGCTTTATGATGTTGGCATAGTCCTATAGTAATCAACAACTGTACACATATCAAATTTATGCAAGGTAACTGGGAATTGTTGGATTTTAAACAATTTGCACTTTTATTGATGAGATCTTGAACAAGTTTGATTTCATTTCATGACATAATTTACAGGGCTTGTGATATCTTCAAACCTTGATTTCATTTCATGACATAAGTTACAGGATTTGTGTTATCTTCTAACCTTGATTTCATTTCATGACATAAGTTACAGGATTTGTGTTATCTTCTAACCTTGATTTCATTTCATGATGTAATTTACAGGACTTGTGACACCACCTAACCTTGATTTTATTTTATAACAATTTACAAGATGTTTGACACCTAACCTTAATTTCATTTCATGACATAATTTACAGGACTTGTGACATCTGCCACCTTGATTTCTTTTCATGACACAATTTAGTGGTCCAAATTGTGACACCTAACCTCGAATTCATTTCATGCCAAAATTTACAGAACATGTGACACCTTCTAACCTTGATTTCATTTCATGACATAATTTACAGGACTTGTGACCAACATTCCCTCTAAGTTGCACGTGTGCATAGCCACACAGCTGCTCAGACATCCCCATGCGTTGAAGTCGATGAAGATCTATAAATTTTGCTCAAGTCACCATAATGCTTGCACAGTGCAGCATGCATAGCATGCACATCTACCATTTGCTTAGAGGGAACATTGCTTGTGACACCTTCTAACATTGATTTCATTTGATGACATAATTTACTGGACTTGTGACACATTCTAACATTGATTTCATTTGATGACATAATTTACACATATACAGGACTTGTGATATCTACTAACTTTTATTTCATTTCATGACATAATTTACCCATTTACAGGACTTGTGATGTCTACTAACTTTTATTTCATTTCATGACATAATTTTCAGGATTTGTGACACCTTCTAACCTTGATTTCAGTTCATGATACAATTTATAAGATTTAGGACACCTTTCACAAGATAACCCAACTGAGAATTGGTTGGATTTCAATCCTTTAATATAATTTATATTGACAAAACTCAAAATATGTCATTTTTTGGAATCCCATAACATAATTTACAAGTATTAGCTCTTTGTAGCCATCCTTCATAGATGCCAAGTTTACTGGGGCAAAATCAGGGAGATCAGTGTTCATAATCAGGGAGATCAAGTCCAAATCAGGGAGATTAGTGTAATGATCAATTTTGTCATAAATTTAAACTTTAAAGTGCACATTGTACTGAAATAAAGGAAATTAACTACAGTGAATAACATTTACTAAACTTTATTAATTTTCTTATGCTGTTTTCTTAATCTCACAATATATAATTTAAAAACTTTCTCCAGAATCACTGTATGTGCATCAAAAACTTGTGGCACACTGGTATCTCAAACAATCAGACTAATATATTTCTTTTAACATTGTTGTCTTTTAGTCTTGTAGAGAAGCATTTATTTCCAGTAGTACACTAATCATCTGAAGGTTCTTTCAATGTCATTTCAGAATGTAAATCTGTATTATGGAATAAGAATATATATTATTGAATGACATTAGGAAAAGTTTTCATTTCCTAAACTTTTGTGTTTTTTTTAGTTTTATTTTTATGCACACGGCTTGTTTTTTAAATTTAACTAATTATTTGGGATGTAGTTCAGCTTAAAATGCTGTTTATAAAGGACTGAACATTATTAAAATTGAAATTATGGGTGGTCATAAATACTTACAGTGGTCAAGTTCTTTATAGTCCAGTTGTAAGTGCCAGATTCTTCATCTTTATACTGTGAAAAGTATCAGCAAACAGGATTTCTCACATGTCTTAAGTTTGCATTTGCCTTGCATGGTGAACAAAATGAGGTCAAATGACCATTTGCTAACAGGGTGTTTTGGGTAATGTAGGTAAGGTGTCATAGGTAGAGTATCTATAATCCCTGATTTCTCATTGTCCAGAAGTATCATATACAGTTGTTTGGTAATTATGTTTCACTGCAGTGTAGGTCACAAAGCACAAGCCTGTAGGGGTGGTTTATCTACTGGACTTATCAAAACCCTGCTGTTATTGAATTGGTAGCCTCAGGGTCTATTCCAGGTCTGTAAAGGACTTAGCCCACACACTATCTGCTTTATCACTATATTGTGTGGTAGTGTGGCAGCATATGTCCACCATTAGAACTAAATGTGTGTAGCTGTAGTCTTGACCCTAACTATTACCAAAAGAAAAATATACTAGCAACAAAAGGTGACATTTATTATCATCCTTCAGGATGTTTTTGAGTATCTGATCAAATAAAAATTACCATAATGGACATCCCCATCAATTAAATGCAAGTGTTGTGCATTAAAAAAAGAATGTTTTTAAAGCAATTGAGTGGAATAAAAATACAGTTGTTGGGTGAAATTCTTGTGTATAGTTTTCTGAAGAAAAAAATCATATTTGTAGATAAATAATTTGAGAAGAAACTAATGGGAATGGAAGGATAATGCATAACCTGAAGCAAATGCACATGTAAATCTGGAATCAAAATGACACATTTTTTGTACATTTAATAAATAAGTATATTATTTGATTTTTTCTTTGTTTTTGTTACATCCTCTTAATCTTTCTATATTAAATTTCACAAATACATGGCCACCACATTAATTTAGGGGAAAAAATGTTGAGCAAGAGCAGTTAAAATTTATAGACCCCTGTCCTATTTCTTGGTTTGTGTCCAGGCTCGAGGTTATGAATTTATAATTTATAATATATCAGTTTGCATGAGCTATGGCCCCTGACTGATTGTCCAATTACATATTTGGTTTCCATGGTATAACTTAATCAAGGATAGTGATATATAAACCAGGTTTGGTATGCAGTTTTGTATTGATAAAATCATATATGAGTTTAAATTTCAGATGTCTGCTTCACATGAGATTTTAAAAGGTTATAGTATTATTAGTGGAGTGATTGCCCATTTTGTTTTCAATTTTGGGTTTTGCACAGTCTACAAGATCTCAAACTAATTTTCTGTGCAGCTCAAAATTATAAACATTTGAGGGAGTTGTATTAACAGAATGTTAAGTCATTTTCTAGAAGTATGGCCAATAATTGTTTTTACTTCCATGGGTCTTACAAATTTTGTACTTCAGTAATACTTGCCTTGATCACTTGATAGGTCACAGCTTAGTGACAGCACTCATTATCTTCGACCCAATATGTATTTCATGAATCTAGTTATATAATTTATAACCCCAATTAGAGACCAGCTCTCTTGATAGACTGTTATTTTGGGCCATAGGAGGTGGTCTGTCAAGACAGGTTTTCAATTTAGAGTAATTAAGCTAAAAATAAGTTTTTTGTACTTTGTTTTATGTAAATTGCTCATTTTGGGGTATATTTGGTAGGGTTAGGAAAGTTTGATCTCCATTGGGCATGCATCAGCAGAATATCAGAGAACCCTCCTAAATGTAATACCCAGGACAGAGCCTCGTCTGCAGACACATTATAAAGTGGTAGATCCTGTCTGTGTGCTGTTTGTGGTTGGTGCATGCTATGCAAATCAGAATGCATCCTCTGCCTTTTCTGTTGCTTGCCAGTAAAATATACCAGATGTAAATAGTGGCCTTTTGAGCTATTCCCAAGTTCGTGGTTGTCTTTATTAGGTCATACATGTATTAACCTGTTAAACATCACAATATCTTTGTTGTCACTAAAAGGTAAGATCAACACCATTTGACTCTGTTGAAACCAAAATATTTGTTTAATTTATTTTTCATGAAAAAAATGCAGGTATAACATTTAAAATTAACATTGTGGGTATTTTAAAGATTATTAATTCAAATGTTATTGATTGTTATAGTCAACACATCACACACCATTGTTTTATTAACTTTGCAGATTTAACTAGGTGTTTACCTGCAAAAACTTCACTAATTTGTAATTTATAATTAGACCACCAAGTCTCCATTTCAAATAAAGTTATTTTATTCGTGTCCCAAAAAGGCAAAGGATATTCTGATTGATGTTATGCATCAGTAAACAGGGTAGACAACTGGGGACCTGTTTCATAAAGGAAAATTCACAGCAAGACTTGGGCTAAAACTAGGGACCTCTCACAATTTAGATGGGTACCCAAACCACCTGACTCATCCAAACTGATGCATCTGATCTCTTCCTGTGAAATGATTATGGATGGTATGATATGTTCAGAGCAGTCTTGTGGTCCTTTGTTCTGTAGTATATATTTTGTTGAAACAGCAAAGTTTTTAATCATTTGAAATCTGACCAATTCCCATTTCAGACCTTGTGTGTGTCTGTGTGTGTGTGTGTTTGTGTGTGTTTTGTATTAACACAAATAGTCAGACCCTCCAATTTTCCAGACACCTTAATTTAAACATTTGTTATAATTTTATAGTTTGAAAAATTTCCTGACACCAGTCTCTATTTAAAGCCTGTCCAAACAATGCAAAATTTAAGATGAAACATAAACAAAGGAATGTTTTACCTATACTCAAAAACTGGTAATTGAATTATTCATCTGGTCAAGAAAGAACTTTGATTATACATGGGTTATCTAAATGTTTTAATGATAGGCATCAGTAAAAAGTTACTTTAATTTATTCATTTTTTAATTATCATAGATACTGACTGTTGTACCGGAAACTTGTAACTATTGAAAATAAATTGTTATAATTGCAGAGGGACCAGGAAAATATCTTGTCGAAGTCACGTCTACTTGATAACATCAATACAGATGAATTCCTGAAGTGAGCAGAGTTACTTCCTCTTTATATGGGTCTGTCAGTCTGTTAAGCCACATTGTCTCTCTGATATTAATTTTCTCATAAGAGTGTCTCCTATTTGCCAAGCTGATATATTTTAATAGCATTTAATATTTTCTTATCAAAGCTTCTTGATTTTTATTTAATGCCATAAATAAGGATTTCATGTGCTGACAACTAACTCTTTTTTGATAGTGACCATTAATTTGATGTCCTTGATTTCCCTTATATGTACTCGTGTAGCTCAGTGTATTTCAGACATGGGTTGGTTTACCATTTGAAATCCTGCAGAAGATGCAGATGATTGCATCTTTTGTGACTTTCATGAAGTTATCTACATCTAACAAGAGTTGTAGCCCTTTAACAGATTTATATACTTCTATGCTCTACTTTAAGGCCAGCCATGACTGACTAGCCCATGTTTTAGTTAGTTTTCAATAATATTTCCATAGCATAGGTGAACTGGTATAAAAAAAATTCTCCAGGAACATTGTTTATTGTGTGTATTGTTTCTGGCATAGATAATAAATGTTAAGTCTATTAACTTACCTCCTTTTCTTTGAGGTAAAATGATAAAACTTTACAGGTGTGTTTATTTTGGAAGTTACATTTCACCACAGGTAAAAGTAAGTGATGGTAACTTACATCTTGTACTCCAGTGATTTCATTAAGTTTTTCATTTAGCTCAGTTTCTCTCACAGATGTATGTGCAGTTATGAAAGCTCAATGGATCTGTTCAACTTGGAGGCTACTACTCATAATGGGCAAACATAGATCACATTGACCTACCGTTCATGCTCATGTAACTTTGCCAATTTAAAGTAGCATTTTGTTGCCACCGCTCTGGTGGTCTAGTGGTTAGAGCATCCGTTTTGGATGCTGGAGGTCGTGGATTCGATCACTGGCCTAGACATACCAAAGACTTATAAAAATGGTACTAACAGTGTTAGGACTGGTCGGCCTGATGTCATGATAATGTGACTGGGTGGGACATCATGCTACATATCTGCAGCATGATGCCCCATTGCTAGACATCACTATCAACTGCCACACTGCAAACATCGTAGCGATATGACTGAAAAATGTTAAAGCTATGTTAAAAATCCAAATCACACACACACACATACATGCATTTTGTTGCCATATACATGTATACTTCAACTGCAAGAAGCATAGACCCTGATCTGCTGTTTTATAATGTTGTTTGTTCTACTGTTTGCTCCTAAAAAAAACCTGCATAGACCCAGACTGCCTTATAGTGATAACCACCTTATAATGAAGTAAATTATAAGGACTCCCTCATTATAAACACATTCCATGGAAGTCATAGGGCCTACTGCCTTATGGTGAGACCATCTTATAAATGAAATACACAATACAGTACTCATAGCATTGTCCATGGTAGCCATGGAGTATACTGTCTTTTAGTGATGCCATCTTACAATGAAATACGAAAAAGTGCTCATTTTAACACAATCCGTGATAGTCATAAGGTATACTGCCTTAGAGTGAGGCTGCATTATTATGAAAAACTTGATACAGTACTCATTATAATGCTATCCATTTTAGTCATTGAGTATACTGCATTGTTGTGAGACTACCTTAAAATGAAATACATGATACATTACTCCCTCATTATAACACTATACATGATAGATATTGAGTATACTGCCTTATAATGAAATATACAGTTCTCATTGTAGCATTATCCATGGTAGTCATTGAATATACTGCCTTATAGTGAGACTGCCATACAATTAAATGCATGACACAGTACTCCCTCATTATAACAGTATACATGATAGACATGAAGTATACTCTCTTGTAATGAAATATACAGTACTCATAGTAACACTCCATGATAGTCATTGATTATACTACCTTATCTTGAGACTGCCTTTCAATTAAATAAATTATGCATTTGATTTTAACTATTTTATAATAATTTATGATTTATGACCATACCTACCTTATAGAAAAATATGTATTATAATGAATGGCTCTGTAGTAAGGGAGAACTGTATTAATATTGTGATTATTGTTACATGTACAATATTCAGCACTACAATTTTGATTAACTTTCTTATTAGTGTTAATCAGTATTGCAAGTATATGCAGTAGGTATCCTCCCAAGGTAACAACACCCTGATCAAAGGCTGCCTTGCCAAACACAGGAAACAATATAATTTTATACCCCTTTTAAGCACCCACTCACCTTTTCACAGCAGATAGGTTGCCTTATAAACTGGGGTGAGTTTGGGAGGGAAAATTGCCCACAGTATAAATATTTATCCAAAGCACTTAATATAAATACTCAGCATCATGTGTCCATCATTTTAAATAAGTAAAAACACCTTGTAAACATGCCATATGTACTTTCAGAGAGTTTGATGATGATCTTGCAGGACCCAATGAAGACAATGGCTCTACTGCAAAGGTAACATAAATGGCATCTGAATATTTTATGTACAGTGGAAATTGTATTTAGCAGTCCAAAGGAACAGTGCTTTCACTATGATGCTGTCCGTGATATGCATAAAGGTGAATAACATTTAAGTTATAAAATGTTATAAAAAAAAAACTTTCATTTATAAATAGGATGAGTTACGTTACCCATGTTATATAAGGGATTGTGTTATAGTGAGAATCCATGGCAACAACATTATCTGTATTTTAGCCTACTGATGATGGAGTTTACACTGAATGTTACAGTTTATTATTCAGAACCACCTCAGGTTTTGTTACACATATTGTACATATGACATGGGGATCTATGGGTTATCAAATGTCTTTATCGAGTGATTTAAAAATGAAATGCCATATCTATATATACTTGTTTATAAATCGGGTTCTGCTGCAAAATACAAAGACCCATACCTGCCATCACAAAATGCACCTAGCCAGCAGATGTAAGTCGATGCATTTTTTATAGAACTAATAAGTAAAATGAACAACATAGAATCTTATCTGTCAATACATTATGCTATGACAGACAAGGGTCTTTGTTGTCTGTAGTTTGACAGGACTTTTAAGTGAATATGAACAGTATCATTGTTCATGTTTGTCCTTTTTTGCACTTTGTCTCGTCATACCTGTATACCTCGGATGTAGGAGGTCTCGGATTCAAACCCTGGCCAAGTCATACTAAAGACTTTAAAAAATGGTGCTAGCAACTACCTCACTTGGTGCTCAACATTATGAGGTCAGTGTTGGGACTAGTCAGCCAGGTGTCAGGATAATGTGACTGGTGGGACATGATGGTTCATGTGAGCAGCATGATGCCCCAGTGTAAGACATCACTATAAACTGCCACGATGCAGACATTGTAGCGATATGATGAAAAATTATAAAGCTACATTAAAACTTATAATTACACCCACCCACCCAAAACATTGACACATTTTTTATATCAGCTAGTATTTTGCAACAGCAGATCATGGTATTCATTTCAAAGTTCATGATATACATGGGGAAAACAGTACATACTTTACATCATTGATGTGAATCAGTGTGTTTGAAATACTTAAACCATTTATGTCTGTTTCACAAAAGGAAAAGTTTTTTTTATCCCACACACTCTTACACTTAGAGGCTGTAAATCATAATAGTGTATCATTCTTTAAATCTTTACAAAGTCAGTGAATCTTTTATGTCAGCAGTATAGGAATTTCACAATTCACTAAGTGCCAGAGGCGTAGCTGGGGGGGGGGGGCAGGGGGGTACATATGTCCCCGGGCGCCAAGGTACAGGGGCGCCAAAATGAGGCTTACAACGGTACATTATAATAAGTAAACAAGGGTAATATTCAAAAATGTGATTAAACAGGGAGGGGGCTGGGGCGCCAATTTTATAGTTCGTCCCCGGCACAAAATATCATAGCTACGCCTCTGCTAAGTGCAGATAGAAATTCTGTTAGCAAGTCACTTTGGTCATGAATAATATTTGTCTGGGTCTAATCGTCTTTCCAATTTTCAGTGCGTATCAGCTCATGCAGTCAGAACAGTTGGCACACTAGTGCAGCATTTGAACACAATGTTTCCCTCAGTGACATCATTAAAACTATGGGATGGACATGTCCAAGACAACATTAGCTTTTAACTTAAATACCTTTTATGCCATTGGACTTAAATCAGCCTGATAGGGCCTGTATCAGCAGTGCAACAGTCTACATTATTACTACATACTACGTTATTGCTACATTATTACTCGGGTCACTCAGCAGCTTCATAGTATCTGCATCCATTATTTGACCTGTACTGTCCCTAGCCTTTATGAGTCTGTTTTCGGTTGGAGAGATCTTGCCAGCCATACCTCTTACCTACTGACCTGACATATGATGATTGAGTGATGTATTCCAAGAAGAAACACATTTCTAGTGTAAAATGTTCTTGAATCCATTTTAAAAAGGGGATGTTCTGGCACTTTGCTGCTCAAACAAGTCTAAAGATGTGGTTAACATTATTTTTTTTAAGCATGGAATATGTTCTGGTATTATGGTTTGGTAAGTGTTACCAGAGAAAACATATTTTACTCCCAAAATTGATTTTCAATAATTTGTGTGTGTGTGCATATATATATATATATATATATATTATACAGAAGTCAGCAAGACCTCTTTCATCTACCAAGACAACCAATCAGAGCAGACCTCAGTCCAAGACAAAGAAACCTGCATCAGCAAAGTAAGGATTAAACTAATTACATTACTGGATTAAATAATCAATCTTGTTTTTATAAGTATTCATTTTACTTTCTCGCTTGCAACATTAACATAAAGTCTTTGATTAAATGAAGTCAAACGAGTCTGAAAAACACTTGTATATTGACAACTTACATTTATGTAGTAAAATCCATAATCCATTAAGTACTATACTTGTAGATAATAAATCCATGAATCTGAGTATAGAACACAAGTTATAAACTTCATGCATGCCTTGTCTGGTTGATCTCTGCTACCAGAAATGTTAATAAAAAAGAATGCAGAGATCTCACAGCATACAGTACTCGGGCTAGATGTCAGGATAAGCGGAATGTGAGATAACAATGCACTGTTGAGATGGTTTTGCTTATCTAACAATAAATTCCAGTGCATTTTTTATCAAGTTTGTGGCTTGCTTTCGTGATGCCTTGAATTTCTTCACTGTAAACCCAAGATTGTATATACAAGTTTAAACAGTCAATAATGTTGGGAAACAAAAATAAAATCACCAGATGGTATATTTTGTTTTCAGTAAGGAGTATAACTTGCAATTTGCAACTTTGATGAAGCCAGTGTGATCCCTAAATAAACTTTTTACATGTTATTTTTCATGCTTTTAAGAAGAAAAAACTTTCTTGAGTACAAGAAAAATATACGAAATGAAATATATGAAACTGCAGGAGCCATGCCATTCATATGTGATCTTTTCTCTAAAAACGATAATAAATTTTTACATTTGACTTTTCATACTTTCAAAAAGAAAACAATTGCATGTGTGAGAAAAGAGCAAGTATATGAAATTTCAGGAGCCATGCTGTAACCGTGTTATATCCAAATTCATGTTATAGCGGAGCATGCTAGAGCAGGATCACACTGTTGTTCTAATTTTCATTAAAGAAAAGCTCAAGAGTCTCATTTTAAAATATGAGATTTCAAATCACTGGTGTTATAACTCAAGAAAGGCAATTGAATCTCAGAGATTTGCACTGTTAGCTTCAAGAAAACTTTAACATCATTCAGCCATCATACTATTAAAATTATTATTCCAACTGGAAATTTACTATCTTTAGGCTAGTGGGCTACTGCTAATTTTGAGCCCTGCAGAATCCTAGCACAACAGTTGATGGAGGTCACATTGATTCTTTATTGAAGAAATATACTTTGGATGTTGAGCATTTGCGTTGCTTACTTTCTACTCATTTCCATCCTTTGAAACAAGAATTTCAGCCAATTGTATAATGACCATAACCTTGAATGGCATCTGATTGAAACATTGATTGAAACATTGTTGAAGCAAAAATACAGTAATTTAAGAAGGTAAACTGCAAAACTGCTCTGACCCAGAATTGCCGTTGCATAATGTGTGACGGATCTTGGTCTATACAGTTTGTTAAGGGTAATCACTAGAACAAACAACATAGACCATATACCCTGATCTGCAGGTGCCTTATGTTATGACAGATCAGGATCTTTGTAGTTTGACTTGACTTATAAGTAAGCATATATAGTACACTCTAAGCTGGTGTTAGACAAAATAGAACATATCAAAAATGATAACTGGAATTATTTGTATAAGTGTAGTAGAAGAAGTTCTCTTGAATAAAGAAACATGGAAATGTTTTGATCAAATAAATCAGGTCAGTCAATAATTCACTGTAATGAATGTTATGGTATGTGATGTTTGGGAAATAAGGTGCATATATGTCTAACAGCAGCTGCAGTAGTGAAGTGTTTACCTGATCATTAGCCTCAACATGTCCTGTTAACTTAAAATTGCTGTCTTTACTCCTTATAAGTCGAATCCAACTGCAGACCGTACAAACCCATATGTACCATCACATAATTTGCCAACAGATCAAGGTCTGTTTTGTTTTTTTGTGCTGATTACTCCTAACAAACTGATGATGCATAGACCCAGATTGCCTGTTGTGTTATGCTAAGGCAGATCTTGGTTTGTACAGTTTGACTAAACTTATAAGTGAATATATATGGTAATAACTTTCATAGATCATTCAGCTTAAGATATAGACTGTGTGTCTGTTTTTGTGTTTGTTCTATAGATACTTCAAATTCTTACCTGAAAGGTAATATACCGTATTTACCGTATATGTTGGAACACCATATTTGTTGGGACACCATAAATTAATTTTAAAAGTAATATTTTGTTTACTTTATGTTCTAGGACACATGTTTTTTTTCGAGTCATAAATTGTGGAATACCTTTTAAATCATTTGAAAATTACATGTCAAAAAATGCACTCCAACTGAAATTTTATTTTAAAAATATCAAACTGTGTACTTGAGATAAAACTCTTAAATCCACTGCAGCAGTGTCTCATCAACACAACCCTTCTCCTGCACACATATGATCCATTCTTTTGTTACATGAATATTCTTTTAGCTTTCTCATGCCGGGAAAAATTGTTAGAGGCAACACATCACCTGAAGTGGAAACTGCAAGGACAAAAGTCAGATTTTTTCAAATCTACACTAGTCTTGCTAATTCTCACAGTTTTGACCCTGATCTTATCGTCAGTCTGTCCAGGAATGCGATCAAAGTACACTTGAGTTTCATCCATGTTAATGATCATAGAGTGTCTGCAAAATGATCTGTTTCTCTTCAGGCCTTCACGAATTCATCACATGATTTTATTTTCTCTAAATCTGTTGGGTGATGCTGGGTCATTGATGTTTGCGCACGAAGCACTATATTGTGTCACTGTAAAAACTGTTCCATTGTTTCATTTTTTCAAATTTTTGTGAATAACGGTGAAAAGGAACCAAAGTTAGCTTCCATATCTTGGCCGTTTTTGTATATTCAAAAATAAAAAATTGACACACTTAAAAGAATCCATAGTTGGCTTCTGAGGTCAGCTTGCTTTGCAATAAAATAACCTTTTTATTGATATCCTTTAAACAAATTCCAGCTTATGATTCCAAAGTTGGCTTTCAAGGTCAGCTTGCTTTGTAATAAAAATAACCTTTGTCTTTGATGTCCTGTTGGTAAGTTCAAAGAAGATGTTTACTGCTGGCTGCCAGTTGTGTTTATTCACCACCAGGGCTTCTATGTGCTTGGCATCTGTAGTAATAATTAATACAAAGGTGCACTGATGTCTGCAGGTAAATAGTAATGATACTTTTATAACCCATGCTGGTGAAAAGATTGTCACTTGCATTCAAGTGAATGTATTTTCAAATAATGATTTTTATTTGTGAGATACTGTCATACAGTAGACCTCGATATAATTCAATCTTGGTTATTTTGCACCCAACACCGTGTCATGCGTGAATGGCATCTTCAAGATATAGGTTGACTATTTCCCTCTTGTTTGCGATTTTGTTAGCTCCAGTTTTCAGTTGGATAACATGTTCAAACCAGAGACAATTGTTTCTCAATGTTCATGTCAATGAACAATGTGGTCTTTGTTATCAGACATAATTGATACACGCTACAGTATGGAAGCCTATGCTACTTATTCAGATTTTGTGGAAATAATTTATTATTTAATGCTCATGTTGAAAAAAGGAATAAATGATAACAACACAAGGTTAGTTTCTTTCTTTTTATTATCAATTAAGCGATTTATTTATCCAGAGGTCTCGCTAGGATTTTAAAACTAGGAATCCAGGACTCCCATTTTGGTAAAAATTGGAGTCCCACCATCAAAAGTTGCAGTCCCTTCTTTCCTACAGAATCAACACAGATATGAGTGCATCTCTGTTTAGATGGAGAGGTTTTCGTAATGTAATCACTCACTTTAATATAGCTTCATTACAACAGTCCATTGACAGGATTGCAAATTTGTGGTTTATTTATTTGTCTACATCCTTGTACATGTGGTAATTTTAGGCAATGGTTAAATAGTATCTGATTTGCTGTTTTTTCCCCATATTTTCGCAAATACTTGTCAAGTCAGAAAATAGCTTATTTACTGGATTTGACATTTTCCAGATAATCAGTTAGGTTCTATTTTTAAAACTGTTTTGTTTTTATTCCTTCTCAGTGTAAGATTCATAAAGTGAAATCAAGGCCGTACTGGGAGTACATAATGTTAGGCATGTAAAAAAGCTTCCGTCTTTTTATAGAAATATGACCATGTGACCCATATCTGGGAATTTGTTTTGCATCTTAAATTAGTGTATAACTGTTTTCTATAGATAATTTGGGCAGTTGGGCTTTAAACCATTGACACTTAAAGGTGTTTTGTTGTAACCAGTTTTAGTTGAATTTTTAATTTTTCTTCCAATTATTTGGATTCCAAGAGATTATTTTTCCCTGGAAATAATTTTGCTCTAAATTAATTCTTGGACAAGGACAGTTATCAAATTTACACAGAATTCAAACACTGGAATATTATTTTCTGTGATTCAACAAATAACTGTTGACACATCAGTGTGACGCTGGCCATGGCATATGTCATCACCTTCCATTTTGGATTTAATCGTGATTTAAACTCTGATTAGGACTTTGTATTACTAGGACTTCTATTTTTTAATTCTTGGATTATTTTTGGATTTGATTTTGTAGAACTGTAAGTTCTTTTTCTCCTTTCTACCTAGTTTTTCTAGGGAAATAAATTATTTGTTAAATTTTACAAAGCTTGTTGTCTTCACTCTTTTCTTGTTACGTTTTGTAAGAGCCTAAATGTAACGATATATAAACTTATTGAATTTGACATGTAGACACTCATGATAACACCTATTACTCTTCTGTATCATAGATACAAAAATATGGATTGAAAATGGCTTTAAGTTTATTTGGTATGAAACCAGCTTCATGGTTTCATTTTTTTTGTTGCCATAGCTTACCAAAGATTAAAATCATTTAAATTGTTTTACATAGATTTTAACATGAAAAAGGCACTTTTTTAAGATTCATTCGTAGGTTTTACATGAAGTATGCACTCATGTAACATATATTCAAAGATTTCACATGAAATAGGCATTCGTAAAAGATCCATTCATATGCTTCACATGAAATAGGCACACATGTATTTTCCCTTCATACATTTCAAACTTATGTTAGATCCATTGATAGAAATCACATGAAATAGGCACACATGTATTTTCCCTTCATAGATTTCAAACTTATGTTAGATCCATTGATAGAAATCACATGAAATAGGCACACATTTATTTTCCATTCATAGATTTCAAACTCGTGTTAGATTCATTCATAGAGATCACATGAAATAGGTTCTCATGCAAGATCCTTTATTCCAACAGACCCAGATTAAAAAGTGGAAAGTTGAATGCTGCTGATGACGTTGCTGTACCTGATGAAGCCTTCCTTACTGAACTCAGAGATTTCTCCCTGCAGCATGCAATTACCAACATAGAGGGACAGCTGGAACAAGGAAATATCCCTGATGATCAAGATGATGATGTGCTTCCTCAAGGAGCCACAGATATGGGAGCCGGTATGTTGAGTGTTAGAAAATGTAATCTTGTCATTCTCTGTATTATACACTGGACAACAAATTTTTACAAAAGTCATGTTACTGAAATAAAATTAGTCAATTCTTATCAATTTTTATGTGCTGAAAACGAATATGACAGTCAAATTGCAAAATTGGCTCTAGTTTTTTTGTAATCTGCAAGAAATTAATGTTTACATAACGAAATGCATTCCAATAGTAAAAGGTCAACTGTAATAGCCTACCTATAAAAAATCAAGTCATTGACTACATCTTAGATTTCTTCGCCTGTCTCTTGTACAGCTGTTCCGGAGCATCTCTGAGGAGTGTCCAGCAGTAGTCAGCCAGCATTGTAGTGGACCATTTTCCCTGGTATCTTTGTTCCATTGTTGCAATATCTTGATGAAAACGTTCGCCGTGTTCATCACTAACAATACCACAGTTGCTAGGAAAGAAATCCAAATGGGAATGAAGGAAGTGAATCTTTAGAGACATATTGCAGCCAAGTTTCTTATACTTCATCAACATGTCTTCTACTAGTTCCTTATAGTTTTCTGCCCTAACATTTCCGAGGAAGTTTGTAGAAACTAGGCGAAAAGCATTCCATGCTTGTTTCGCGTCACCTTCCAGCAAGTTGTTGAACCGGTCATCTTTGAAAAGCTCTCGAATCTGAGGACCCACAAAAACTCCCTCTTTAATCTTTGCTTCGCTGAGTCGAGGGAATTTTTCATGCAGGTATCGGAATGCTGGCAAAGTCCGGTCAATGGCTTTCACGAAGTTCTTCATCAAACCTAGTTTGATGTGAAGGGGTGGTAGCAAGATTTTCTGAGCCTCAACCAGAGCTGGGTGTTGGATATTCTTCTCTCCAATGGCTACATTCTGCCTGTGAGTCCATTCCTTCCTCATGTAGTGCATTTCCCTTGCTCGGCTATCCCACTCGCATAAGAAACACATGTATTTTGTATATCCTTGCTGCAGTCCCATTAAAAGGGCAACTACCTTCAAATCACCACAGAGGTGCCAGCTGTACTTGTTATACTCAATGGAATTCAGTAGCTGCCTTAAGTTATCGTATGTCTCTTTCATGTGGACAGCATACGCTACTGGAATAGATGGAAGAATGTTTCCATTGTGCAAAAGCACAGCCTTGAGACTCAGTTTCGAAGAGTCCACAAATAGTCTCCATTCTTGTGGGTCATGAGTGATTTTTAAAGCATTCATGAGGCCCTCAATATCGGAACAGAATTGTTGGAGTCTTGATCCTAGCAATTCTGCCTTGTTCTTTGATAAGTCCAAATCACGAATCAGGTCATTTAGTTCTTCCTGTGTTATTCTGTGTGGGGTTGATGATGCACCACAGTGAAAATCTGGATCACTGCATGCTGATGGACCAGGAGAAGAACAGGTCGACTCACCTTTGTCTTCGTCAGATGAATCAAGAGAATATTCTGCTGGAGGTTCTGGAATAGGAAGTCCCTCACCATGTGGAACTGGTCTCAATGCAGACAGAATGTTTGGGTAGACTATTCTCGACTTCTTTCGCTTCGTTATTCCGCCGGAAAGAGGAGGAACCAAGCAGAAGTAACAGTCATTTAGGTGGTTGCTTGGCTCTCTCCACACCATTGGGACTGCAAACGGCATTGATGACCTTTTGCAATTCAACCACTGTGAAAGCTGTGTTGTACATGTAGCACAGCATATATGCGGAGCCCAAGGCTTGTCTTGGTCACCAACCTTGCATCCGAAGTAAAGATGATATGCCTTCTTCACTTGAGAATTGATACTTTTCTTCTGGTTGGCAAATGTCACTTCCCCACAAATATAGCAAAAATTGTCCGCGGTATTAACACACTTTCGAGGCATTACTGTTCTTTATTGTACGTAAATGGATAAAATAATAAGTTTTATGTAACAGTAGCTTGAACTGTCTCGCACAACGTCTAAAATATTTTAAATGCTGAACCTATCTGATTGGGCTTTATATAGTACACTGCTTACGTCAGCTTCAGCAGCCACCTGGCATTAGTATAATAGGCCTACACATGTATAGTACACTGCTGACGTCAACTTACTTCAGCAGCCGCATGGCATTAGTATTGCATTGCATCAGAAAATGATGCAATCAACTGTGGATGATGTGAGCATGATGGTATTATGCAATGTTACATCATTATTCCGGATGTTGCTGCAGTCCTACTGGAGAAATTTACACAGTGAAACATAGAAAATGAGGTATATGAATATCTTCAAAACGAGAGCCAATACAAATTTTTCACGGTTATATTCGTGTTCGGCACACCAAAATACTACAGATTAGGGCCTTTTCAAGTCAGTAATGATTTCACTGTTGACCAGTGTTATCTTTAAACAAAGAACTTTGTAGAATATCCTCTGGTCTTTGATGTAAACATTTTTAAAAAGTTTAGTGCATTTGGAGGGTATAACCCAAATTGAAATATTTAATTCAAGACAAGTAAATTTACTATAATATTAATTATTAAATTATATATGTTTTGCAGGCTCAAATCACACTATAACTATAATTATTGGAATTAAAATGGGCAAATTTGTTTCTTTGACATAAATTTAGAAATAAAAATGTGTATGAATTGCAGAAACAAATAACAATTAAGCCGGTGCAAAGAGATGTTCAAAGTTAGAGCTTTATGTACATGGTGTTATTGCTTCAGCCTTGGAAATGACACTTTTGACTTATCATCTGAAACCTGTCTTAAGTTTATGGAACTATTAGTAACTTTTCAGATAGTCTTTTGATAAAATTTTGATCTAATCATTTTGAAAAACATTTTTACAGAGGCAACAATCAGGTTTTTGAAGGCAAAGTTGAGGGTAATGCAGGAAGAGTTAGACAGACTTGCACAAGAATGTGCCAGAAAGGTGAGGATATTTCTTCCAATATGGACTGTATGAGGAAATAAAGTTAGATCAAATTGCTTTGTTTCCTACCTTAAATATTCTCAGCATGTTTTTTAATGTTTTCTAATTTCATGGTGTTTGTTTTTGTAATCATATCATTATATGTTTTTTATCTTTCAGTGTTGTCTAATGTTGTAAAACGCTTAGAGCTTCTAAAGATTGGGCGCTATACAAAGTCCTCATTATTATTATTATTATTTAAAAGAAGGTAACAACAGCTTTGCTGGTGCTGTGGATCGTTGAACTAGGTCCAGATGTTTTGTGTGTTAACTGATAGAAGCATTACTAATTACAATACAGGGAGATGTTTTTCATTTGGGACCAGGGTATGTATATTTTGGGTTTTTTCAATGGCTCATAATGTTTTGAAATCATTGTTAATTAGCCAGTTCACATTTCAAGTCTTATTGAATAAAATGTATGCTGTAGACCAACCAGTATGTATCAATGACGTTGTAATAAAAAGAAATAGATGAAAAATACTGACCACGAAATGTAATAAAAAGAAATAGATGAACAATACTGACCACAAAATGTAATAAAAAGAAATAGATGAAAATACTGACCATGAAATGTAATAAAAAGAAATAGATGAACAATACTGACCATGAAATGTAATAAAAAGAAATAGATGAACAATACTGACCACGAAATGTAATAAAAAGAAATAGATGAACAATACTGACCACGAAATGGAATAAAAAGAAATAGATGAACAATACTGACCATGAAATGTAATAAAAAGAAAAAGATGAACAAGACTGACCACAAAATGTAATGAAAAGAAATAGATGAACAAGACTGACCACGAAATGTAATAAAAAGAAATAGATGAACAAGACTGACCATGAAATGTAATAAAAAGAAATAGATGAACAAGACTGACCATGAAATGTAATAAAAAGAAATAGATGAACAAGACTGACCACGAAATGTAATAAAAAGAAATAGATGAACAAGACTGACCATGAAATGTTGACAATGGAGATAACATTGACCATTAACTCGCATAGCATTTTCAAATCAAAATTTTCATTTTACCACCTTATTTGAGTTATTTTTTTCTTTAAAATGAAAATTTCACAAAATGTAGTGAAATAGATAATGGATTTGTAACAATTTCAATTTGCTTATTTTATTTTTTTTAAAAACTGGCAAAGGTGAATGATTGTTGCTGAACCATAACACTTTAAAGCCAGGCAAGCTTAACACAACAAATAAAAATCACATATAGCACAAAAATGTGCAGATATCTTTTCAAATTTTGGAAAAGAGTTGTTTCACTTTGGTGATTTTGATAGCATAGCAATACAAGTAGGTTATTGAATGCCATGGCAACTGGAGTAAAGTGCTTTGCTCAAGGGTGCTTGACAGTAGTGACCTGGCATATCCAGGGGTATGATTTAAACCCAAACCCATTCTGTCTGGCAAACTAAGTACTGGCCACCATGACTTTCACCTCCATTAGACATGTCTTAGAAAATGCATCTGAATTATTTACAGAAGGCTATAAATAGTGATTGCCTGACAGCTGTTAGCAGGTAGATGGAGCTTCAGAATTCATCAATCTCTGATCTGCCTTAATTTGCCACCTCTCTTGACCTGCGGAAAGGTGTACCAGTTCTTGTCTACATCCACCAGCTCAGATGGAGTTGGTTAATTTTGAATAAATGATGATTATCAAGTACTGCCAATGTATGAAATCTTTTGGTTGTCTTGATATTTGCAGCAGCATTAGATTAGACTCTACAAAGGATGCATGAGAAATACTAATGGAAAATTTCCCATTTTTTATTAGATTTTAATCTCATTTCTGTGCGATCTTTTATTCAAACTAGGATGAAGAAAACTCCACACTGACAGCTAAGCTGAAGGAAATGGAGGATGAGAGAGGAAGACTTTACAGGACAAATGCAACTCAGCAAAATCAAATAGAGAAATTCAAGAAGATAGCAGAGGATGCTCAAGGAAAGTCTGACAGTTTGGAAAATCAACTTTCAGGTCTCAGAAAGGTAATGAAATAAACCTGAATTCCTTGAAGAATTGCAGTTGGGTACATACTGAACTAAATTTTTAAAAACTTTTTATGTAATTATTCAGGGAGGCATTTGTTGAGATTTGTAAACTGTAACAATATTATTCATATGGTTAGTAGTCTTCATCAGTTCTAAAAACACGTAGCAGTTAAAGCTGGTTTGATACTATAAAACACTTCACGCAGAAATTCAGAAATTAATAAAACTGATATATACATGAGAGTAAAAGAATTTTGTCTAAATGATAGGTTCTCTTGTAGATTAAAATTTGTATGACCTGATTATTATTACACTTTTTCCATTGTTATAACGTGGTAGTTCATCTATCATGAAGAGCATTATATCAAGGGAGAGCTGCTATACTTAAATAGTTAAATAATCATAATTTGTACTGTATTGCTTTTTTTAACTCTTTTTATAGGAATTAGACCAAATAAACCGAAGCCAAAAGCAGCAGCTTACCAGCCAGAATGCAACTGAAGTGCGGCTAAATCGGGCGCTGGAAGAAATAGAGCGATATAAGGATCAGGTTCAGAAAGCCAAATCAACATCAAAGGTGAGCTTTAAACGAGATATTTAATCAGAAGTTATGGTAATTAAAAGTTACAGATTATTATGTTACATGTATTAAATTCATGATTTTACTTTCAAATGCCAGATGCATTAAATGCTTTTACCTCAGCAAGACATTACAAATGATGATTATTCACTCTGTTTAGATCCTCATACATCCATATTCCTTTGGAAGGTCACTATTTACTTGCCCTGAGAAACATGTCAAAGCTTGATATAGTACATGGTCATTTTTTATCAACCTAAAGGTCTGATCCAATAGAGTACTTGATTGAATATTGTACACTGTGATTTTAGCAATGAAGACTATGCGTGTTGATTGCAGAAATTTGTACTACCCTATATCATGACAATTAGACCAGATGTGTTCATTTCTTGACCCAATTTTGTACCTTGCCACCACTGTAAAAGCCCATAGCACTCAGTAATTTTCATCTAGGAGTTTCTTGATGACATAAAAGGTGCATAACATTCAATAATCAGGACTGAATAGACTTTGTTTCAACTTAAAACACCAGTTTATATTAAAATTAAGAAGAGTAAATGTGCCTAATTACCATGTTGACATACACTGTAGTATAGATGGGTGGCCATCCTTGAGCAGTCTTTTTAATATAAATTCTTTTGTTCCAAGGGATTTTGGCCATATAAAGCAGACAGCCATTGGTTGAAGGGAGGGCACTGTTCAAGAGGGGACCACTGTAACTTTATGACTTTTAAATTTAATGCCTGTCAGGGATGATCCTGGCTTTTAAAAGTTGTTGCCAAAAAGATTGCCAACCTAAATATTTTGTTGCCAATTTTTAACAAAATCTTACCAGAACAAGTAGCGAATATTTTTCCAAGTGTTTTAATGTAATAGGCAATGAAAGTTGAAAAAGATGGGATAGTTATTACTTTATTGACAACAAGCAATACAGCCATAATATTACAAAATAAATCATTACATGACTCTTTTTCACTACTTCCATGGGCTTTGCATCTCGCACCACCATTAGTGCATAGGTATGACTATTGTCACCTGAAATAAATACATTATCAAATGTAAAATTTCTACTTTCCTGACATATACAGTCTCTCTCTCTCTCACTCTCTCTCTCATTTTTTAAATAGAAACATCAGGTATTAAGCAAATCTATATTAAGATTATTTTCCAAGTAATAGTTTTGTAAGGAACTTTAGTTAATAACATTTTAATACTAAAACCCTATAATCGTACTTTGCAAATGTTAGATAACTGACATATAATGCGACTGTCAGTTTCATGGCATTCAGGAATTAAATGCATCCCCCTTTATGGCTAGCTTCACAAAGTACATCGCCGTCAACTAGGAGTTCAGAAATTTATTTTTGCCATGCTTTACATGCTTTGCTTGTAGTGAATTGCTTCCTAATTCCCATTAATGATCACTGAATGCTGTAGATTTTTTCTCCACAAGCAAACTAGGAAATCCATTCCCACCAATGAAACTTACACGAGTCAACACCTGGCATTAATGTACCGTATATATCAGCATTTATTACCATCATTAAATTAAAAACAGAGCATATCAGCCCAAAAAAAACCTAATTCGGAATAAATATGTTTTTTAGTAAGCAGTGTTAAATGCATATACAGTGTGACCCCGCTATAACGCGCTCTGTTATAATGCGAATTCGTATATAACGCGGTCGTGGCATGGCTCCCGAAATTTCATATACATGTATTTTTCTTGTGCACAAAAAAATTTCTTAAAAACTACGAAAACAAACGTAAAAAGTTGCTTATCATTTTGGGATAGAGATTCCGTATGTATAAAAAATGCAAGACAATCGTGGCTTGGCTCCTGAAATTTTATATGTATTTTTCTCGTACACAAAAAAAGTATTTTTCTCGTACACGAAAAAGTAAGAAGAAGAAAAAAAACGCATAAAAAGTTTATTCTGGGATCGCGTAGGTCTTCGCCAATGTCACAAATTTGGGTTGTTTTTCCTTATTGGCTGCAAAACATACCATGTGGCTTTTTTTATTTGTTGGCGACATTGTTGGCTGTTTTAACTTTTATATACAACCATTGGTTTGGAGTGCAGAAATTCAGAGGCCCCATGAAAGGAAGCAGCAAACTAGATATAAAATGCACTGAAATTTATCTATTGTTACATAAACAAATTCTTTGTCTATACTGACAAACCATCTAAACAGTGCATTGTTATATCATAATCCGCTTATCCTGACATCTAGCATGAGTTCTGTATGTTGTGAAATATCCGCTTTTTTGTTGTTGACATTTCTGGTAACGGAGATCAACTGGACGAGGCATTCTCTCGTAATCTGTCTTTCATCGGATTTTCGGCCGCTCACTAGTAATTAATATATTTACAAAGACTGGCATTTGTGTGGATGGTAAGTAAAATTCCTCTTCTTTTCACTCAGAATTAAATCGTTCAGAACACTCACATTTTCTGTAATAATCCATGTCATCAGAACACCTACATCTCTATCATCCGTTGACCCTTTGTTAATTTTCAGATGCATGCATAGAAGGCAGCATCACGCTGCTACCACAAATGTAAAAAAAAAAATTCTTATTGGTTTATTCAGTAGGCATGGAGGGACAGTAACTATATAGTCTAAACGATGGCCAATTCCTTTTAAAAATGTACCCAGATAAAATAGATTGCTGAAATTTCAAAGGAAACAGATTACCTTTGAAGCACCGACTGTTATGAAAATGTACTCAGCAAATGGAAAAAATACCAGTCTCAGTCATGCAATACAGTTATTTGATGTTGCCGCCACAATAAGAAATGGTTCTCCAAAGCTGTTCTTTAGCGGCGACTTCAAAAGTGCATGCACCCTTCATCAAAGAAAGCCGACTACAACTGGGTTTGTCAATATGAACAAAGAATTCGTTTATGTTACAGATTCCAGTGCATTATGCATCCAAGTCTGTGGCTTCCTTTCGTGGTCCCTTTGAATGTCTCCACTCCAAATCCGTGATTGTACATACAAATTAAATAGCCAGAAAAGGTTGTTAGCAAAAGAAAATCACCAGATGGTATGTTTTGTCGCCAATAAGGGAGAAAAAAATAGCAATTTGCAACACTGGCAAAGCCCATGATGATCCCTGCCTGTAATAGATGCACTGCTTTATGCATAATGTGTCTTTTAAGCGTTTAATCTTTCAGTTGTATTTTTGGCAATGTTACCAGACATGTTTATTTCTCTATCTGGAATCTTGTCTTTAACTATTTCTTGTTGCCAATGTAGCTAAATAACCATTCAACATATCCAAATACACATACATGTGATTTTCCAGGGGATTACCACTGCTGACTAAGCAGATTCATGGGTCTTATAGATCAATTTCATATCTTCGCTATTCTGTGTTGCATGCAATGTACTTAATACATGTCATCCATTCAATATATCTTGATGCAGTTTGGCATAAACATTGACTAATACACATGAACATGCCTTTAATGGACTGTTGTGGGGTTTCTTTTGCTCCTTTACTTCATTTTTGAGTTATTGGATTTGTTAATTGACTTTAGATATTCTCATTATAGGCTGCCTTTTAGAGCCAAATAATTGCTTGGGATTGATCTTGTTTGATATTCCAATTACTTTGACACAAATATGCTGAATAAGGCATTTAACCCTTTTTGTTCATTTTAGACAGAGTTCTTGGCATCCGTCCTTCTATGGGAGACGATGGCGTAGCTCCAGAGTAAGCTTTTGTTTATCCTTCTTTCTAGCTCTCTTTTCAGCTTGTTTTATTTTTCTCTCTTCCTCCGCGTTTTGAACTCCCTGCCTGACAGCTGGAACGGTTGTTTGCACAGCTCTCTGGGTCGTTGACATTGATGTTTGCCATCTTCATATCCTTCTTGCAAACATCTTTGTAGCGCAGATGTGGTTGTCCAGTTGGTCGTGCACCTTCTGCTAACTCCCCATATAACAGGTCCTTGGGAATGCACCCTGTGTCCATTCTCTTGACATGGCCAAGCCAGCGAAGGCGCCTCTTGCTGAGAATGGAAAACATGCTGTTCATGTTGGTGCGTTCTAGAACCTCTGTGTTGAGTACTTTGTCCTGCCACTGGATGTGCAGAATGCGCCACAGACATCTCAGGTGGAAGCTGTTGAGTTTCCTCTCATGTCTTCCATAGGTGGTCCATGTTTCGCTGCTGTAGAGAAGTGAGGTGAGCATGCAAGCATGGTAGACACGAAGTTTGGTCTTCTCAGTGAGGTTGGGGTTGTTCCAGACTCTCTGGTTAAGTCTGGCCATCACTGCTGCTGCCTTGGCAATGCTGCCGTTCACCTCAGAATCAGTGGAGAGTGAGCTGGAGATGTTAGACCCGAGGTATGTGAAGTTCTTGACAACTTCCAAGTTGTACCCATCGATGGTGGCAGAGGGATGGGAATCTGCATCCTTCGCCATGACGTTCGTTTTCTTCAAACTGATGGTCAGTCCAAATTCCTTACAAGCGTGGGAGAGGCGGCATACCAGCTGCTGAAGTCCATCTTCCATGTGTGATGTAAAGGCTGCATCGTCAGCGAAGAGCAATTCACGGATGAGTACCTTTGCGACTTTAGTCTTAGCACGGAGACGGGCAATGTTGAACAGCTTGCCGTCAGCCCTGGTATGGATGTACACTCCCTCACTGCAGTCCTTGAATGCGTACTGGAGAAGCATGGAGAAGAAGATGGCAAAGAGTGTCGGCGCAAGGACACAGCCATGTTTGACTCCGCTGATGACTGGGAATGCTTCAGATGTTGCGCCATTGAAGCACACTGTGCTGTGCATGTTCTCGTAGAACGCCATGATGACAGCAAGCAGACGTAAGGGGGCAGCCAATCTTCTGCATGAGTCTGAAGAGTCCACTCCTACTAACCAGGTCAAACACCTTCATCAGGTCTATGAAGGCAATGTAGAAGGGCATCTGCTGCTCGCGACACTTCTCCTGCACCTGACGTAGTGAGAAGATCATGTCTACAGTTGACCTGCCGGCTCAAAATCCACACTGGACTCTGGGTAGACATGGGAGGCTAGGATCTGCAAGCATGCCGAGGCAACACAGGCAAAAGCCTTTCCAATGATGCTGAGGAGGGAGATGCCCCGGTAGTTGTTGCAGTCACTACGGTCTCTTTTGTTTTTGTACAAAGTGACAATGTTGGCGTCACACATGTCCTGTGGGATGTATCCCTGTTCCCAGCAAAGGCAGAGGAGTATGTGTAGGGGCTGGAAAAGTGCTGGTTTTCCACTCTTGAGGACTTCAGGCGGAATGCCGTCGCTTCCAGGAGCCTTCCCACAGGCAAGGCAATCAATGGCTTTTCCGAGCTCTTCCAGGGTAGGCTGTGTGTCTAGCTCCTCCATGACAGGCAGGTCTGGAATGGCGTCCAGGGCAGTTCCAGTGACATTGTTTTGGGTTGCATATAGCTCAAGATAGTGCTCAACCCATCGCTGCAGTTGTTTCCCCTGGTCTGTGTTGACTTCACTTGTCTTGAACTTGAGGGAGGGGGGCAGTCTTGTAGCTGGGGGGGGCCTGTCACCTTTTTGATACCCTCGTACATTCCTCTCGCATCCCCGGTGTCGGCAGCTGTCTGTATACTGTTGCAAAGGTTCAGCCAGTAGGTGTTGGCACAGCAGCGGGCGGTCTTCTGGGCATTGTTCCTTGCAATCCTGAGGGCTTGTAGTGTTCTGGGGCTAGGTGCAGCCTTGTATGCCAGGAGGGCTTTCCTCTTTGCCTCAGTCATGGGCTCCATCTCCTCCCAGTTTGCCTTATACCAGTCAACATTCTTTCACTCCCTCTTCCCGTAAGCTGTGATGGCTGAATTGTACACAGAGTCACGGATATGGGACCACTTGGAGTCAATGGTGTCATCATGTATCACTTTGGTGAGGGCTTCGTTCAGTTTGCTGATGAACTACTGTGTTTTCTCTGGGTTGCTTGCACAGCAGGTGTTGATGCGTGGGTGACCTTTTTTTCTTGGCGTGGTGCAGCTTCTTGGGTAATATTCGCACCTTGCTGGCCATGAGGGAATGGTCTGTGTCGCAATCGGCACTGTGGTAGCTCCGGGTGAGGAGGACACTGCACGCATGGTGATGATGAGGTCTAGCTGGTGCCAGTGGCATGAACGTGGGTGTCTCCATGACACCTGGTGGATCTCCTTGCATTTGAAGAAAGTGTTGGTCACACATAAGCTGTGGGAGCAGCACATCTCCAGCAGTTGCTGACCATTCTCATTGATCTTGCCCCTTCCGTAAAAGCTGAGACAGGTGGACCAGGCCTCATGGTCAGCTCCCACTCTAACATTGAAGTCTCCTAGTAAATAAAGGCTTTCATTGTTGGGGATACTGGATATTGCCTGATCCAGAGCCTCATAAAACTTGTCTTTCTCCTTGTGGGTGGAGCAGAGGGTTGGGGTGTACACGCTGAAGATGTCGACCAGGCCTAAGGATGTTGACAGCCGGAGGGCAAGGATTCTCTCAGTACCTGATGATGGAGGTTCAATGAAGGCGATTAGCGTGTTCTTTACGGCAAAGCCTACACCATGCTGCCTAGGTTCATCCGAGGGCTTCCCCTCCAAAAGAATGTGTAATTGGCTTCCCAGATGGTGCCGCTGTCAGTCAGTCGGGTCTCCTGGAGGCAGGCAATGTCGTTGTTCAGTTGGGAGAGTTCTAGACAGAGTTATTGCCCTTTATGTCATGAAACTAATGAGTTTCTTTGAAATATTAAAATGTTTTGCTAGGCAATGTTTGCAAATCATTCAAATTAAGTCATAAACATTTAGTTTGAAATGAGCACTCAAGTGAGGTATTTTGTTTCTCCAGGAAACTACAGATCAGGAAAAGAAAAGAGTGGAACAGTTGTTAACAGAAAACAAAAGATTGGAGAAACAGAAGAATGAACTAATGGCTGGATTTAAGAAACAGCTGAAACTGATTGACATTTTGAAAAGGCAAAAGGTAAGCATCTTAGTGTTGTTTTGGTCTTGTATACTGCCACTACATTTCTGAGTTAAAATCGGTCTCCATCTCATCATATAACATGAAATCATGTCAGTTCTGGTTCTCCTTAATAATTTTGAAACCAGTGCTGGTATAATATCTTACTTAAGAAGACCTAAGTTAAACTTGATTTCCACTATTTTCAGAGAGAACTTAACAAAGTCATGGCCCTTGTATAAATAAAAGCATTGCCCTTCTGTTGTATCATATTACCAGAGGAGATAACAACAGTTTTATTTTAAATTCTCCCAGCAGCAAGATTCACAGATCCAGGCCTGGAAGGTGTATACAGCTCTTGAGCTTGACTTACAGATTTTGTTTCAGCCAATCACATATGGTGTTACTTTAAAAGATACCGGTAGTTTCGAATTGGCCTACACTGGAAATTCAGTCTCATATTAAGGGCCTGTGTTTTATAATCTGATATAATTTGCCAGTATGCAAATCATCTGATATCATGGTAACAAAATCTGTCAGGCCCTTTTAAATTAATGACATACATGAATTCATTGTTGTTGTTGTTGTTGTAGGGTTTAACGCCATTTTTCAGCACACGATAGGCTATACATGGCGGCCAGTATTTATGGTGGAGAAAGAACCCGGGAAAACCCCGGAAATAACCACTGACCCACAAGAAGCTACTGGCAAGCTTTCTAACATACCCACATTGGCTGAATCCGAGACTCAAACCCATGCAGACAAAGGTGAGATGGCAATGATCCTAAAGAACAGCGCTTTAGACCACTTGGCCACTCGGGGTCTCATGAAATCATTAGAGACTGAGATGTTTGAGTCTTTGTAGTTTTTAAGTTCACTTTATTAAATACTCTTTTGATGACCATGTGTCTTATGAATCTAAATGGGAATATTTTTAGTAACAAAATGCCGACATTTATATTAAATGGGTACATTGCCAAGGAAACAAAAGATATGTTCCGTTCCCAAGACACACTGGCAGCTGACTTGGGCAGACATGGGCAAATATAAATTCCTTGGATTAAAAAGTCTGATGTTATGCCAACTGAGCATCCATCGAACATCATAGGAAGACATTGATTTGTTTACTTGTCCATCTTCACATGATTACTATTATAATAGGCATTAAAGTTCACAGCAGTACATCAAAAACAGCAGTACTAGTTGCATTCACTTGGTTCTCTCATATACTGTAGGGGGCGCTCACCAGTTATTATGTACTTTTGAGAGAGTGATGTATGTAAGGTGAAGTTGTTTGCATTGAAAACATGCACAATGGAGATAATGGTGGCATACCTCTATGCTACATTAATGTAATGTGGATGATATTTCTTTGGATATTGTACTTTCGGAAATTGTACATGATTTAAACACACTGCTAACTAAAATGAATGCTCCCTTGTGCTAAAAAATCAGCCTGAAATAGTCTAAAGTACACTATCCATAGCAGCTATTAAAATAGGGAAAATGAATTTTGCCAGACTAGACAATACCAATTTCTGAAAGGCCAATAAATTAATTACCAAATATATAAAATGTAAAACAAGTTACCGGTTCTTTTTTTTTATACAATTTACCTCTGAAGTTCAGGAAGTGAAAGTGACCAAGTGGAGCTAGCACTTTTTTGAAAGGTGCACATCTGGAGTAAGGCCAAGCTGTATACTCTATAACCCATATTACACCCATCAATCATATACCAAAATAAAGGGAATTAAAGGTTCTTTGAATTTTACCTAAAATATACAAGGTCTTTTTTAAATAGCCATTATAACCAGTGAGGAAAGCCAGGGAAATTCTTTTTCTTTAAAATCCTAACCCTATGCAAAATACAAAACTGTAGAGTGCCACCATAGTCAGCTGCAAGACAATAGGACAGTAACTCTAACACACATTGCAGAATCACAGTTAATTGTCAATATACACATCTTTAGATCATGGCTATAATATTACTAAGTAATCACTGCATTTTTTCACACACTTGGAGATTAGTTACAATCACACCATTTGGCTACACTATCTGTAAGTCAAGTCCAACTGCAAACAGAATTGATCCTGATCTGCCATCACAGAATACAGTTTGCATTTGGATCCAACTTATAAACAAGTTCATAAGATACTTTACATTCACCTGCATGTCAATAGGGGCAATAACTTTTACAAATTTTTTGCACTGTAATTTATGGATATGCACATATTCAGGTGATGACGATAATCGTTACAAATGTTCATGGCATGCCATCAAAAAGTGCAGGGTTAGTTGTGTTCACAAGATTGTGTGTTGGATGGATGGATGGGCTTGAGGTTCCAATGTATCAGAGACAGGGATATAAAAAGCAGACAGAGTACTGTACAAATTTGTATGTTTAGATCTGTTTAATTATTTGATTCTTCATAATGCCAACCAGGGTTTTATGTTGCTGTTAGGATGTTCATGTAGCTGATGTCTAGAGTTGTTTCCCCTATTTGGCAGATTTTGATCAATTTTCATGGAAAGTCATTATTAAAATCCTTGTTAAAAATTAACCAACAATAATTGTGTGTGAGTGACTTGTATTTTTGATGCAGCTTTAACAATTTTCACATTCTCTAGTCATATTGCTACGATATCTGCAGTGTGGCAGTTTGTAGTGATGTCTAAGCTATGGGGCATCATTGCGCAGACATGTAGCATCATGTCCTACCCAATCACATTATCCAGACACCAGGGCGATACTCAGAAATTTGTGTTCAAGTGCATATGTATTGAAATTGGTGTACAGTTTGAAACAAAATAAATGAAATAAAGAGAAGTTTGTAATCAATCAGTGGTTGTTGTTGTTGTTGTAGTAGAGCTTAACGCCATTTTTTAGCACACGTTAGGCTATACATGGTGGCCAGTATTAGTGGTGGAGGAAGAACCTGGGAAAACCCCGGAAAGAACCACTGAAATCAATCAGTTAAGATCTTATATATTTTGTGCAAGCTTTAGACCATACAGATAATATAAAAACCATTCTCAACTTCCTATGACCCGTCTTTCATACATTGTTAGATAATTCAGTTAACTGCCTATTTTAATATAAGTACAGCAAAACCTGTCTTGAGAGACCACTGCAGCAAGTGACCACCTGTCTTAAGAGACCAGGTTCTCCATGTACCAATTTATTGATTATATAGTGTTATGACCTGTCATGAGAGACCACCTGTCATTAGAGACCATTATGTTTTGCAGAAGTGGTGGTCTTTCAAGACAGGTTCCACATAAAGTTATGGGATCCATAATTATACCTACCTTATGGACAGATGCGTGTTTATACATATATTATAATGCATGCATATTTAAAATAATTATACATATAAAAGGAATGACCCAGAAACATTATGCTTTATCAGCAGGTGGAGTTGTTTCACTGCATGTGAATACTTTTTCAACAGTTGTTTTCCAAAGCACTAAAAATATTCAAAATTTTATGTATTTTATTTATTTTTTCAGATGCATGTAGAGGCTGCCAAGATGCTCTCATTTTCCGAAGAAGAATTTGTAAAAGCACTTGAATGGGGAAGTTAATGATGTTGCCGAGTTTACATTAGGACTTGGCCAGAAAAAAAATTCCCACATTGGAGAATATCATGTTATTTTTGATACAATGAATACCCTAGAGGGAAAACCATTAAATAATGTGCCCTTACATTAGTGCCAGCTACCCTGTTAACTCCATGCTACCAGAAAATGTGGGACAGTTTTCAAAAAGAAAACATTTGTTCAAACCAGAATAATCTTTAATGTGGAAAATATTGATTAAAAATGTCAGGGCAAAAAAAATTATAATTGAGTCATTTGAACTGATATAATGAGTTAAATTTACTGAGTTCTAACTGTAATATTTGGAAGTTGTAGAACTCCGCAGTCATTTGAGGTACAATTTCTGTATGTGTTATTTGGGTGTTTCCCCATAAAATATTTGTATAGTCAGTACAAATGCTCAGGATTGGTTATGCCACAGTCAGCTCCATGTAAGTATCTTGTCCTTGTATGAAGAACAGTCTAGTATTGCACCAAGCCAGAAGGTTGTCTGCAACATGTAATTTTCATAAATGTAAGAGAAAATAAATAAAGATTTTCTTCTCCAGTTCCCATTTTAATGTGATGTAAAGTTAATGACCATGCACTGGGATAGATGTTTTCTTGTTATTTGATAGTTTACACTGGGAACACTGCATTAAACATTGTTGTTGTTGTTTTTGTTGCAGGGTTTAATGCCATTTTTTAGCACAAAATAGGCTATACATGGCGGCCAGTATAAATGGTGGAGGAAAATCCCGGGACAACCCCGGAAAGAACCACCGACCAGTGAGAAGCTACTGGCAAGCTTTCTCATATAACCACATTAGCCGAATCCGAGACTCGAACTCACATGGACAGAGATGAGATGGCAGTGATCCATAACGGTGAGCACTTTAGACCACTCGGCCACTCAGGGCCCTGCATTAAACATTAACATCATTAGTAATTTTTGTCTCCACTCCAACCCCCACCTCACTTTGTGTGAAGTTTACTATCAGAGCCTAATAATTAATTAGAAATCTACCAACTGCTGGGCAATTTTTCCTGCTGAATCCCACTATTTTGGGGTACTTGGCAATAACTGCATTAAATTTACAGCCCATAGTCATATAACACTGAAAGTAGATGTGCAGGCACTAACCAAATATATGCAGATTTTTTCATGAAAGATTTAGTCCTTGTTTTATATGAAGTTAAATCATTTTAAAGTGTTTTTTGACAATTTTAAAACAATCCATTGTTACAAAAACATTTCGTGATAGAAACATTTAAGCAGGCAACTGGCAGTCATTCCCACAGCTTACAAGCTCTAAAGCAGCAGTTCTTAACTATTTTGGGCAGCAACCCAGATTAGGTTTCTGGTGTTAGCTTTGCCACTGTCAAATGTTCAAAAACCCCTTGGGTGGGGAATTTCAAATTATTAAGGTTGATTTTGGCAATCCACTCAAAACAGCATGGCAACCAAGTTTTGGATGAGATCCATGGGTTAAGAACCAGTGCTCTGTAATTTGAAAATGTACCCATGACTGACTCCTGGTATATATTATATATAAGGACACATTTAACTTGCATTCTTTTGGATTCTACAAGGATGGGTATGATGATGGTTGTACTTCAATATACCATGAATATATATATATATATATATATATATATATATATATATATATATATATATATATATATATACTGTAGTAACATTTATTTTCGCTGGGCTAAATGTTTATGGTTTTGTATATAAAAAGAAATTTTTGTGGGTACTTAAATTTGCAGTTTTGCCCGTCAAAGTTTGCATATTGGTATGTATTTAATTTCATGGTTTAACCTCTACAAATGCCCAAAATAAAGAATACGAAAGAATAAAACTATGCAGATGCAAATGGTGGTTGCTTTAATATTTAAAACAATACTAACACCTGTACATGCACAAATCAAAGACCTGGCAAGTTCCATACTTGCACTTTGTTTTCAACCAAGTGAATAACATTAGTCGAAACTGATGCAGCCAACAATACTAAAACAATACTTCCATCTCTATGAGCACAAATAAAACACCTGTCAAGATTAATCACTTTCACCATGTTTTGATTTGAGTGCTCAACATCAAAGGAAGCCAAGGCAGCCAACAACACTAGGCCAATAGGTTATCAAAGTACATATGGATGATGTCTTACTTAAACCACTGTCCATCAAGTTGTACCATCAGTACTTTCTGACTATCACAGTATTAATGCAGTGGCTTAATAGTGGTAAAATTCAACCTCGACCCCCCCCCCAGTTCTTGGACTTCTTAACCCGTCAGAAGCTGCGAATATGGCACAGGCGCTTGCTTACTAAGCAGTTAATGTTTGTGCCTGTCTCTTGTACAGACCGATTTCAACCACTAGGCTTGACAGTAGATAAAGAGTACAAAGAAGAATTAAAGTCAAACTTCCACCAGTGGTATGCTAAACAGGTCATGGACATCATTATGGAAAAAGAAGATGTTACTGGTGACAATCAGTGCACAGTATTAGTAAAACTTCAAACCTCATTAATCAAGCCAGTTCATGCTGAATGGATAATTGCAGCTCACACAACAGTGAGTGAAATATCGACCTAATTATCAGTGGTTTGAGACAGCTGGACTTGTTTAATTCAGCAATTTGGGGATTTTTTACCTAAAAATAGTTTTTAGTAACACCAGACTTGATTGACACAATGTTGTTACAGTGGCTTTGTCCAAAAATCTTTGAAGTGTGATCTTTAATACTCTGCTGTAATTAGTGTACATATATAGTGTTTCATTAATAATAGTGTTTCATGAACTATTTATAATATTTTACAGGATTGTTTTTCTTCTGGAGTAGAAATACATGGATAAAATGAAATGTGCTTTCAGAAGGATTTAAATGTTTCAAAACAGTTGTACTTGAATGAAGCATCAATTTAAATAAGTATTAAATTTAATTTCCATATACTGTTATTTTGTATTAATTTTTGTTTCAATTTCAGTATTACTATTGTTTGAATACCTTATGCTTTTTCTCTATTTTCTCTATATCCTTGCATACCTCACATATCAATTTAAGGCAGCGAGTGTAAAATTACAGCTACTGAATACCTTATCGAATGTGTGCATTGAAACAATATAAAATGATATATAATTCTTGTTTCAAAAGGTTAAAATAAAAAAATAAAACAAACACATGTAAAAGCTAATATTTAATTACCAGAGTACAGTATTAACCTTGATTTATCAAATACTAGTAGCTGTGTTAATCTCCAGGAATAATAATAATAAAAATAATAATAATGATGACTTTACATAGCACCTGATCTTTAGAAGCTATAAGCGCTTTACAACATTAGACAACACCTATAACATAAAAAACATATATAATGATATGATTACAAAAAACAAACACCATGAAATTAGAAAACATAAAAAAACATAGGGTGGGAGACGTGAAGGTTGATATATACAATGAAAACCAGTCAAGTGTCCACGATAAAGTGCGGCATCTCTTTCGCATCCCTCAGATTTAACACGTACATCATCACTTTCCATGATAGGTGTAGTGGAAGTAGTAGTAGTGGGAACAAAGTTCCCATGATGCTTTACTGCATAGCTCACATCGCAAGGCTCAGCATCACACTCCACTTCAGATGCCCCAAACTTGAATTGTACCTGTCTGAAATTGTTTTGTGTTCGCTTGGTCTTGGTAGTCACAATGAACTATCGATCTTGGAACTTGTCCCTTTTTATATGCTGACCAATATCAATGTGACCGTACGGCAAAGTGAAGTGGTTTAGAAATCGCACTCGCATGAAAATGTTCACCACTCGACTGGTGCGATAATTCAGAATCAATCCTTTCACTTTACATTCGGCGTGCACTTCTCCTTGTTTGTCCCGGTATTCGTAGCCGTAATTTTTAGAACCACCACTAGCGAAACTTAAAATCTTCTCGTCGGGGTGCTCGTCTGTCCAGGCTCCTAAACGGTCACCTGCGATGTTAGGGTGATGTTGACCTGGGCGATCGATGTAAATGCAACTGTCTGTGTAAAGGTACACGACGCGATCCCTTAACAGTTCTAAAGCTTCGTACAATTTTAAGCGAGCATGGGCTGTCACGTAAGCCGCAATGATGACATTTCCAAATTCGTCGGCTTGTACAAAGTCCAGATCTTCTTCGTAATTGACTAAAATCAAATCCTCACGAACGACGTCCACGTGTTTTATGTATATCGTTGTGTCATGAATCATCTGGAAGTAGCGGGAAGGTTATGTCAAATATTCCGTCTTGGGTAAACACGGCCGTTGTGCCAATTTGCCCTACAAGCAATTTAGCATAACTTTGGCAAACGATCGCCTACCTTCGTTTTTCTCGATGTAGTCTAAAGTGATGCCTTCTTGTTACCAGTATTTCTCTTTGAATGTATTTTGGCCTTGGGGAGGGTGACACCAGGAAGAATAGGCACTGGCTTCTTGTTTCAGTTTCAAAAAGGCATCCACGTAGTCTGCGAAAATGCCTTTCTGAGTTGGGTCACCCTTGTGGTATTTCTGCGTCTTGGGAAAGTGGTAAATTTTGTACACTTCTAACAGTTGGTATCCCATGTCCAGAGCTTTGAATAATTTCACGCTGACCCACTTTCGCATCAAGGCGCGTTCTTCCTGAGTGTGGCCACAAGGTTGGTCTTGGTTGCACGTTTCGGCACAAGTACGGCACAGGGGAAATATCAGTTTGCATTGGCAATGGTGAGGTAACACGGGATGATACAAGTCCGTGGGAGGCAAAACTTTGCACTTGATCAAGCCTTCGTATTGTTGAATGTGGTCCAGGTCGATGTGTTCCGTCAACAATTGCGGGTGCCCTGCAGGAAAGTGACAATATTTGCACACGTAGGGATACAGCGAATACACGTCCAAGTATTTTATTTCTTATCCTTTCTCTTCATCAGCGTGGTACAGCAAACAGGTGGCATTTGTCCGTCCTCTATCCCTCGAGTTCAGGGGGTCCATCAATTTGTAACTTTCCACGATGCGTTTTCCCACATTTCCACTACTTGGTATCCTTGCTGTTCTAACTTCAAGCGTCGCTGACAAGTGGCCTAGTACAAGTCTTCCATGGTTCATCGCAAAAAGTCATTTTTAGTGCCACGCTGAGGGTAACAGACGGAACATCCGTGAAATAAGCAACCATTAAATTCGTACACGATCTTGGGGTTTTCTAAGTCCCAACCATCTACCGAATACGTTCCGATGGTCTTTTCGCCTCCTCCGTTGCGAGCGTGTTGAATCCATTTATCTTCCTTGTCGCACAAGTAATGCAACCAGCGTAGGGCTTTTACCGAGCATTGACGTTTGACAAAGTTGGTCGTTTGAGGGCTGATGACAGCCAGGGTGTTTTCAGGCATGAATCGTTGGCTGTAGACTAAAGAACACGCTTTGGCAATGGTATCAGTTTCTTTCAAAGGATCGACCCCTCCGTGTTTTATGAACAGTTCTTGAAATTTTCCACAGCAACGCCGGAAAATGTCCACGTCTGAACGACAATACTTTAACATTTCTTCCTGAAAGTTGAAGGAGTCAGATGCGTGGGTCTGGTACCAAGTGTAGAAAGTTTCTTGTTGTTCGGTACGCATGCTGTTAGGATCGTAATCTTGAGCCTCGGGCAAATGGGGTAGAACGGCATGTTGATTGGCTTGGGTATTGAAAAAGTGTGGAAAGTAGCCTTTGGCTATTTCTGTCATTCCAAACGTTTTAGGCATTCGGCTCAAAGGCATGGCCAATTAACTCGTCGAATCATTAAACTGTACTTGTCCCACTTGCATGGAAATGATTTTGGCTCCATTCAAAGTCACTTTAGGACGTTCGGTGCCTTGCTCCGTATAGTATCTGAGAAGAAACTGTCCATCGTATCCGGAGAAATTGTGAGCCATCACCGTGTTATGGCGATGACAATCTCCGTAACGTTCGATATCCTCTTGGCTCCACGTCTCGTCGATGGGGTCTAAGATCCATTAAGCGAATTCGGCTAGCGTGTTAGGCCCTTGAAAGATTTTTTCACGTCCTCTGAGAATCTTGCTGCAGTGAGGATATGACTAAAGATAGGTTCTTGGATGCACTTCTCGCAAGCTCATTGAGCCCCTCAGAAATTATAAATGTGAATGCTGGTCTCTTGCATGCATCTGAAATCGAAAAAGATGAAATTCCCTTTCTTCTTGTGGTCATCATCTTCCTGTTGGTGTTGGTATTTTTTAATGTAGCATTGTTGTTTCAACTCCACGATTTGTGACAAATGTGACATCGTTTCTTTGCTGAACATACGTGTGCCTTGGCATTATTGGTAGGTATGCCTTGTCCACACGTAGAACACAATCCCAGCAGTTGACAATCACATTTCTGCTTTGAACCTTGTGTCTTCAAATGTTGTTGATAAGAGGCAGGGCTGACAAAAGTACGCTCACAAGTAGAGCAATGCACTCGTTCTTGTCCTTCGTCCAGACAGGGTTGAGGCCAAACATCCTGAGCATTTCGATCCACAATGTTTGTGTTGCTCTCGATTGTTAGAGCCATAGTCACATTTCTCAAAGTAATATATGTATCCCAAGAACGCAGTGATACTGGTAACGGCATCGAAATGTTCATTCTGATAATAGACGTGAATGTATTTTCCATCCTTATAATCTTTGCCTCGAAACAACAGAGGCCGGCTCAATTCTTAAGGGTGCACTTTTAAGGTGTAGCGTGGAGCTAGGACATCTTGCAATTTTTGCATTTCGTGATTGCTACGGGGGGGGGGGGGTCTTTGGACAGGCGGCTTGTTGTAACAGGAGTTCTGCTTCACTTCGTTGTTTGGCTCGGTCCGATTTTTGAACAGTTTTCCATTCTAACGTGTCGTTCTTGTCGGCATACGTTCGTCCCACCACGATGGCAGGGCTAAACACATCTGGTCTTGAGGGTTCTTAATTTGGACGAGGTTACGCTTAATGCTACGAAGGTCGTCCACCAATTACACCTTTTTGGATTGTTTCGGTGATGGGAAATTGGTCATTGGATTGTTACACGTGTTGTATCTTGTACATGACTTTGGAAGGTGTCAGCTCTGCTGGGTTGCTAAACTCAATCAAAACAGGGGATTTCAAGCTGTCGTGATGAGTGGAAAGTCTCAAGCGATCGTCTTATTTGGCTTGACAATGCTGTTTCAGTGTGATTGACAAAGAATCCCACATCCCGGTGATGAAGCCCTCTGCTTTATTCAGTGGTACGTCTGACTTGAAATCCTTAAACTTCACCCTGTAAGTGTAAGCCGTAGTTCTAAATCTTCTAGAGGAGAGCTTGTCCGTCTCTCGAATGTGGTAATAATTTGCGGGTGATACTGGTGGACTTTGACTAGGTGTATAATTCCTGGGTCTGGAATCTGGTTCACTCATATCATCTTCAAAACCACCGACATGAATATGAGCCAAGACTTCAGGTATTGTACGAGGCGATAAATCACGTTTCTGCCTCTTACGTTCTTCTTTCTTCACGAATTGATGCGATCGTTTCATCTTGACTTCAAAATGTCAAATGACCACATGTTAAACACCATGGGTCACTTTATATCCATGACAGACCAGCTTGTATAAAGGGTGTGTGTCTTGCCTTCCACTATTCATTTCACTCTCAAACCGAGCAGAACGATGGAAGACTCTACACAGATTGAACGTTTGATCAGAGCTTTGCGAGGGGTCATCAGAACGTTTCTTCAGACAAGCCGACGGACTACTCACTCTCCTTTCAAGATAAAAGCCAAGTTACTTGCTATATCTGTAAGATGAAAGAGCATTGGCCTTCAGAGTGTCCAGACCGTCAAAAAAGTAGCTGGGTGAGATATATGTCACTGGCATTCACCAGCCCAAAGTATGCACGATTTAGTAAAATCGACGTACAGAGTTTATGTCTTCCTTAAATTACAACAATTTTTTTAAAAAAATACAATCGAATTACAGATCACGAATTTCTGAATGTTTTAGATGATTTTTAACCATAGAATCAATAAATATCTTTCATGGATGTCTTCAAATGTGATTACTCTTGAGTTCGTATGGCTTATAAACAACTTTAATATCATTATTTAAAGTTTAAATAGTTTTTACCACGTGTATATACGATACACATTCCATGTATTCTCGTATGCCAAATTCATTTCTGGACAATATTAAAGTCTTCATCACCATCCTGTCCTGGGGAATCTATCTAACAGTGATGAAATACACTAACAATACAAATCAAGAAATAATATAAATTCACTCTCACAAATTCCACTCAGGAAATAAATGGCAATCTACTAGTAAAAGTCCCTCAGATATCTTCCTTTCCTTAATAGCTACATTCTGCACATTGAGTGTCTATTCAATTTTATATTTTAGATGGAAAAGACGTTCAACACAAATTAATGCAATACAGCTGAGGGAGGCTGTGGAACGATCTTCAATGTCATTATTTAGATATTGCTTGATAATATGGATTGGGAATTATCATCAATGTCATTATTTATGTATTTGAGAAAATATAGGTTGGGAGATGAACCGGTAGTCATTACTAATTTATGAATTTGACTTTCGAAAGAAATGCACGTACACCACATTACGAGTTAGGCATGAAATGTAAGTACCATAAAATCCGCTTTGACAGTCAAAAATGTTCCAATGTGAAGTTTCCATTATGTACTTTGGGGTTCCAATTGTTAAACTTTTCAACCCTGTCACAAATGCATTTCACGCAGTTTTGCACGATTTTCAGAATGGTGGAAACCTGCATCGTTGTTATGACAAGGAAGCTTTAACAAAAACATACACAGATGTAAAGGAGAAGAAAATACTGATTCATGTTAAGATTATTTATTGTTATATTCGCCATTGTTGCTATTTCCTGTGATCGTAAAATTGTTCCTCATATTTACGATAGCAGCGACTGCTGCTGTGGGGGCCCCGAGTGGCCTAGTGGTCTAAAGCGCTCTCCGTTTCGGATCACTGCCATCTCACCTCTGTCTGCGTGGCTTCGAGTCTAGGATTCGGCTAATGTGGGTATGTGATAAAGCTTGTCAGTTGCTTCTCGTGGGTCGGTGGTTCTTCCCTTGGTTTTCCTGGGTTCTTCCTCCACCATTAATACTGGCCGCCATGCATAGCCTATCGCGTGCTGAAAAATGGCGTTTAACCCCACAACAACAGCAACTGGTGCTGTGATCAAGCGCTCTGAAATAGATGATGTTATAAACCAGGAAAACAGAACGTGGCACTCGTAAATAAGGTCTCACTAAACCGTTATTTTGTTGAATTTTCGTCCTACAATGACCTATTGCAGAAAAAATGAGAATAATTTTACATTAAAGATGCAAATAAAAGCTAAGTAATCATTTTTGTAGAGAGCATGCTTGTGAGATTTTGACTGAGGCAGTCATGGTGGTGGCTTTTATGCTGAACCGACACTGCCACCAAACCCTCTTTTTAACATTTCATTTTTGACAGCAAAGAGTTATTTTGATTATTATTCTGTGACAAGGCGGCTAAAAGAATCAGTACAAGCCTTATGCATGCTTAAAGTTCACTAGTACTATAACAAATTAGTATAATTTTCATCACCACTCAACGGTCTCAATTTTTAGATACTTACCTCTGTAGCAGACATACGTAAATACGTAAGCCAACTCGGCTGTTCATTTGCACCCGAGGTTATGCATTTGATCTGCAGTGCTAGTTTAAGTGTGACAGGCAGTCACCAAACAAGCCAATCCATTTTCAAGACTAACTCAAAGTAAATGTCAACCACATTACAGATTTAGCTTCCGTGTGAATTTATAAATGCTAGACTCATCATAATTTGGCTCGTGCCTTCTACCTTAAAAGTTAGGGAGGTGTCAAAATACGAAACTATCCAGAGAGATCTAAACTGTCAAGAAAGAAATGTCAAGAGCCATAAATAGTTTTAAGTTTTGAATTTTAGTACAGGTATAATGATGATTCAAAGTGTAAATTAACTGTTATTAAAATTTACTTTGCTTACGAATTATTCTACGATTTCTTCTTAAGGGCTCAAAACCGACACCGCGAGGATATATCAGATCTGAAGAAGAAGAAAATCTAGTGCTGATCTATTTAAAGGGCACATGGACGTCTGATGTTGTCGTATTAAAAGAACACATTAACATCTGGTGTCGTTATTAAAATGTGTCAGAGAAACGATGCATCACAGGTTCATAAAATACGTAATTTTTTTACGAGCAAGCATTGAATTTCCTTGGATCCATTTTCTATATTTAGAAAAAAGTTTTAAAATACAGCTCACCAAAGTATGAAACATGTTATGCAGTAATAATACTGAAGTTTTCTTAATTACTTCATATCCATTATACATTGATTTCCTTTGGCTCATATGCGCTTTATGTATAACAAGTCTCATACAAATCCTTATCAGACAGCACCGTAAGATATACTATGACTACAGAACTTGCGAAAGTGGCAGCTTTATCAACATTTGAACTCGTTTTCTCTAACAATTCCCACTATTTAATAAATGCCTACCAAATATTGCTTTGACACTTGAGTAAATTCCCAACTTTTCATAAATACAGAAAGAATATTGCTTTAACACGTAAATATAAATTTCCCATTTTAATTACCACCATTTAACGAATACCTACGGAACATTGTTTTTAACACTCGAGTGTAAATTCCAACCATTTAATGAATCTCTACCAAAACACTATTATAACACCTGAGTGCAGACTTTACACCATTTCATCCACACAAAAAGACTATCAACACTTGAGTGTAAATTCACAACCGTTTAATGAATATATATATAAACACCTCAATTTGCTGCTTTCATCACGACCACTAAACGGTATTACATTTTGATCAAGAAGGGCTTACTTATATTGTCATTGAAATTAAATTTGACCAAGACTGAACAATATTGCTAGTAGTATTGTATCCAGAGATAATGTATCATATTGTTCTGTCTATCTAATTTTGTATGACGTACGTATTGTCTAGCAAGTTTGTGCGGAATTTCAGACGAATGGCATCGAAGACAATTAAATTAAACGTTTTCTACTTCCAACTTTTGATGAGGTCTACCCCAAACGTATCAGTAAAATACGCATATTTGATTTGCATCGAAGAAGCTTTGTAAATTGCTCAAAAATTAAAGTACCTATTTAAGATTGTCATCCGTTTGTAATTTTGAATTTTTAAGACATAAGAAGTCCCTGGATGTTTAATTTATTTCAATAACCAATATAAAACAGTTGCTAAATATCTTTACTACAATTATGAAAGTTCCGTTCCTTACAGTAACAATTAAATGAATGCATACATAACAAAACACGCCACTTATTAAAAGAATGCTTAACCGAACAATATATTTATAGTTTATACAGCTAGAATCCATTCTAATACGGAAGATACTTGTTTCTTAAATCGAAGGTCAATGGCTGGCATATTATACACATGCGATCATAATAAAAGACAGTTACGGATATAAACATCACAGCGATATATATTTCATGGAAATCATTTGGGGATGAAAACGTAAAACTAAAATGTGGAGATGATATATGACATACTTTAAGAGAAATATTTAAAGAGCGAAAACCTATATATCGAACATAGTATTTAAAATCGGCGAAACGGTCATAATTTCGAAAGACGCTTTTAACAGCTTTACATGTTTTCGTTGGCATTTTCTCTTGATCAATATTTAAACAGGTTACTAGGTCTTCTCAAATATACATTATTTGTCGTATAAAAGTAAATAATATATATGGACATAACGAGAAAAACGTATTCACATTCCTATCCTCATTGTTTATGATGATGCTCAATTTGTTTTTTACCCATTTATAAATGCTGAAAATGGCAATTAACACTGTCCGCGTCACAGTCGATGTTAGCACATTTTGAACTGCCTTATATTCACCAAACTATAACAGTTACTATTGATATATTTTTGTTTTGCTGATTTGATTACAATAATTATATAAATTGTGGGTTTCAAAGATCTACAAATAGCATTAGATATGTTAGACGACAGTATAATTCAAGGGCTAATACACTTTTATTGGCGACATACGCATGCATGATTTTACTAGTAGGTACGTTAGCGTTTGAGCTGTGTTTGAAACATACAGCATACAACTTTGTATGTCGTCAACATTTGCATAAATTCCCTGTTTAACTTTATTCCTATTCATCTCAAGGTTGTATTATCCACCAGACATTAGAACAGTAATTGTTTATGTTTTACAGCTTTTTATATATCTCAAAGATTATTACTGGTTTTCAGTTTTTTACAAGTCTGTTCTTTTATAAAAAGGTAACAGAAAAAAGAGTGAAGACAACAAGCTTTGTAAAATTTTACAAATAATGTACTTACTTAAAACACTAAGTCAAAAATAAGAAAAAGTAACTTATGGCATTGCGAATTAGATCCAAAAATAATAAAAAAAATTAAAAATACTAGTCCTATCAACGGAAAGATCCTAGTGAATCACAGTTCAAATCAATCTGAAAATCCTAAATGGAAGGCGCTGAGGTCTGTAATAGACAACGTTGTACTGATGTGTCAACAGTCTCTTGTTGAATCACAGAAAAAAGTATTCTAGTTTTTGAATTTTGTATACTTTCCAGGAAATATCTTTGTCCAAGAATTATCAGAGCACTTTTGCATTTCCAGGGAAAAGAATTACTTGAATTTTAATAATTTGATGAAAATAAAAACTCGGCTCAAACTGGACACAAAATAAAACAAGTGGACGTCTTATGTGTCAATGAACGACTGATACTTCTTATCATAACATCAGTTATAAGACTAACTACAACGCAAAACAGATTCCCTGATGGGGGTTAAAAGTTCATACTTCTGTGAAAAATAGAAGCTTGTTTATCAATTAGCACATGTTTGATGTCAGGAAGTCCATAAATGACCTACACTCAAATTAATGTTTTACTTACAGAAGGAGAATAAAAAATATAATAAAATATTGTTTACCCAAACTGTCACTGATTGTAAAACGAGGTTAGCAACTATATACAATGCTTAAATTATTAGTTGTGCACATCAAAAATATAAAAAAAAGTTAGAACTGATCTCTATTCTGGACAATATCAGATCCAGTAAACACTACAGTTGCATGTAATGGAATTAAAAATAATTTAAAACCAATAGACAAATAATTAAATTAAATATACATAACAAGTATATTTATTGTAAACACAGCTGTACAGGTTATTCTCTGTCTTGCTGAACATCTTATTTCATTTGTTTAAATATTAAACGGTGTGTTATTGGCATTTTGTCCCTTAGATAAGAACACAGTATCTAACAGAAGTCGAAATACACATTCATCCATTACTATCAGCATTATGGAAATTATATGAGGTTTGGTTGCTTTCAAGGCAAGTTTATATCAGCAAGTTGATTCTATAAATATATAGCGGGTTTTTCCAAAGGAATTTACCACAAGTTGTAGCAATACATAGATAGTGAGTTTTTCATAGCAATTTCAGCAGTTTATAGCTATAAATAGATACATGGGTGTTTATCCACGACCGTCACACAAGTTGAGACTATAAATATTTGCTAGGTTTATCCATGTTAGTCTAACCCAATGTAACCTAATGTTCGGGGATACATTTAGTCTTCTTTAAATTCTGGGACAATTTCGCAATTTTAGCGTTACTTTTAGTCACATCCATTGCTGGTGTTGTTCTTTTACTTGATTAGAGCTATTTATATCATCATTGCAATTATGCAAATTTATGAACACCGCCAACCTAATTTCAGGTCTAGGCAATGCTTTATATATAAATCCCTGGCTTGCGTAAGTACATGTATATGTCTGTCTCTGTTGTGCATGACCCTGTACAATTCATGTCCCTAGACAGCCCCTATACAACTTTTCCATTGTTCCTAGACAGGTCCATCCATGTCCATGTTTCCCTTGTCCCTGGAGACAAGATGGCCGTTATCGCTTAAATGGCTTGAAGCAGCTGTTTCGTATTTTATGCCGTTTTCATGATATATGTGCTTGTTGTCTGTCTTCGTCTACGTTATGTTCATCATGCATTGGCAGTTCAGTTCGTATATGCTTCTTCATCTCCTTGTTTTGGACACGAGAACAATTAGACTTTTTCTCAGCTGTCTTGCTCCACTGCTACAACTTCCTTTGTTGTTGAACAAACCGCCATCACGTGTTACTCGCCAGTCAACCCGTTTATGCTATGATGGACCCTCATTAATTGCTTTAAATGACCATTCCTTGGCTCTCCACACTACAGTGTGCTCTAGACTAAACGAACTGGGACTACATCATTACTTAAATGTAAAAATAAGCAAAAAACAGAAACGTTGTTTCAAAGCTGGCCGGTGTAGAACAGGAATAATTCCAGTTATCTCCCTTGTGCCCTTTCCAGCTCAACAATTTAAAAATTCGACCGTTAATTTAGATAACCTAATTCAAAACCCTATTAAATCGTCAACCTTTGTGTCAACTATTCAAGAGATACCTCTGCGTATTGCATTATTCAATGCCCAATCAGTAGGACCACCGGAAAAGCGCACAGAAACAGTTAATTTTATCAACGATCAGAATATCGACGTCTTTTTCCTGACAGAAACATGGCTAAAAACATCAGGCGATAATCCCAAGTGCCCGGATCTAACACCCACTGGTTACTCAATCAAGTCGTTTCCCCGCCACTCTCGCGGAGTGGAATTGCTGTCATCACAAAGAACTCCATGATCAAACTTCTTAACCGCACCACAACTTTAAATTTCTACCATACATCGTTTCAACTAGTCCAAACCACGCTCACACTGGAGCAAAGGTCAGTCCATTTTTTCTCCCTATACCGCCCTCCTCCTAGTAGAAAAAAACAAGCTGACTGAATCTCTCTTTTTGGAGCAGTTTCCAAATCTCCTGGAGTATGGAAGTTAGATAGGTGGCAACCGGATTATTCTTGGAGATTTCAGCTTTCACTTTGACTGTCCCGGAAACCGAAACGCATCAAAACTCCTAGATTCCATTAATGGTTTCAACCTCAAACAGTCAGTTAACCAACCCACCCATAAACATGGTCACATTTTAGACTGGATTCTTCATAGACCTGATCATAACATTCTACGGTCCTCACTGGTATCCCACGAACTTGCATCAGGTCACCTCTACATTATATGCCATCTTAACGTATCAGTCCCTAACCCTCCATCTTTATCTGCTACTAAGAGAAACCTCCATATGATAAATAGAAACAAACTAATGCATGACATCCAAGCAAACCTAACAACATGCTTACCTCATACAGCAGAACAACTCGATAACTGCCTGCATTCATTGCTCGACAAACATGCCCCAGCTACCAAGTGCAGAGTATCAATTCAAGGTGTTCTCCATGGTATAGCAGTGGTAGTGACCAGCTTCGCACTGCTAAAAGAGACCGCTGTAAAGCTGAGAGGCTTTGGCTTTCCACCAGACTCACGATTCATAAGCAAATCTACGAAGCCGCTAAGAAGAATGGCACAGATATAGTCCATGCAGCGAAATCAGCCCACTACACTACTAAAATCATGGAAAATTTCAGCTGCAAAGAGCTCTTCGAGATTACTAACAAGCTAATGTCAAGGAACAAATGTACACGACTTCCAACTACTTTCTCTCCAGTCGATCTTCCGGGCCTGTTTACAAATTTCTTCCGTGACAAAGTACAAACCATCAGAGATAAGTTTGACAACACAATTTCAGTTGACTCGTCGTCACCATACAATTGGAATACAGAATTTCAGCGGCAACCATTAGCAGCATTTGAACTTGTCTCTATGGATTTCGTACGTACAATCCTGATGAAGAGTGCACCAAAGTCATGTGAACTTGATCCAATTCCAATATCACTGCTGCTTGAGTGCTTAGATCCAGTATTGCCTTCACTAACTGATGTTATTAATACCGCTCTCTCATCTGGGGAATTTCCATCATTTTTCAAAACTGCCATTGTAAAGCCTCTGCTGAAGAAACTAACACTAGACCATAACGATTTAAAGAACTACCGTCCAGTTTCTAATCTCCCAGTCATATCAAAATCTTAGAAAAGGTTGTTCTATCCCAACTTGTGTCTCATCTGAATTTAAACAGTCTTTTTAGCAATGTACACTCTGCATATCGCCCTTGCCACCGTACTGAAACTACCCTTCTAAAAGTAGTTATTGACATTCTTTCTGCTTTGGATAGCGGAAAGATTACTCATCCTCCTTGATTTGTCTACAGCATTTGACCCAATAGACCATGATATATTACTTCAACGTCTCCAGCATGTATTTGGCATTCATGATACAACCTTACTGTGGTTCAAGTCCTACTTGGTCAACAGGACACAAATTGTATCTGCAAATGGAATACACTCAATCCCAGTTAAGCTATGTTGTGGTGTTCCACAGGGGTCTGTTCCTGGACCTGTTCTCTTCATTCTATACACTCATCCTCTCTCAAGTGTCATAGATCATGATCCAGTGTCTCACCAATTGTACGCTGATGACACCCAGATATACAAATCTAGCCACCCAACTGAAAATGATGCTACCATTCAAGGTGTAGAGAAGTGCATTTCTGATGTGTAATCATGGATGACATGTAACAAGCTGCAGACGAATGATGATAAAACTGAGGCCATTCTGGTCACAACACAAAGACTCTCTCATTCACATCCTTTACCTCAAACAATAAATATCAGCAACACCAACATTAAATGCACACAGTCAGCACAAAACCTATGTGTTACTCTGGACAGTATTCTCACATTGCACCAACATGTCATGAACATATGCGAGGCTACATATCTTGAGCTGAGACGCATCTGCTCCGGTCGCAAATATATTTCAGTTGATGCCACTAAAACACTTGTGTATTCATTAGTACTTTCAAGACTGGACTATTATAACTCAATTATGTCTGCTTCATCTCAGTATCTACTCCGGAACTTCAAAAAGTTCAAAACACAGCTGCTCGGATCATAATTAGAGTAGCACGATCAGAGCACACCTGTCCGCTGCTCTTTACCCTACACTGGCTATCCATTCAATCCAGAATCAAACACAAATTTTTTTCTCTATGCTACGTTTCATTGACGGACTCCCGTCAAACATACCTATCCGACCTCACCCACGTGTACACACCAGCAAGATACTTATGTTCCTCTTCTGACAATCGTATACTCATTATTCCCACTATGAAAACGAAGTCATATGGACAACGTTCGTTTGCATACCAGGGCCCAACAACGTGGAATGAATTGCCCATTGAACTTAGACACAAAGACACGGTGATCCCATTCAAGAGTGCTCTTAAAACTCACTTATTTCGACTGCAAGAACAAACTTAAAGACCTAATAATGTTTCCTACCTTAAATATTTCAGCATGTTTTTTTATGTTTTCTAATTTCATGGTGTTTGTTTTTTGTAATCATATCATTATATATGTTTTTTATGTTATAGGTGTTGTCTAATGTTGTAAAGCGCTTATAGCTTCTAAAGATTAGGCGCTATACAAAGTCCACATTATTATTATTATTATTATTATTATTATTATCATCATTATTTAGTCTCATGTTGAATTCCCCTTGTCTATAGATAGTCCTAATCCATTGTCGCTATACATTTCCTATGTTCAGTTCCCCTTGTCCCTATACAGCCCCAACATATGTTAAACTTTCCCTTTTTCCGCTATATAGCCCCACCCATGTTAAAATTCTGCATGTTAAATCCGCATTGATCCTAAAAGTTCCCACGACCTTTTTGACTGATTTCCATTGACCCTATAGTATCTCCTATAACTACTATTTGGTTTCTCCATGTCACAATTATCACATAAACTTGTGGTTCCAAATTTCAGTATTGTTTTGGAGATATACTTCTTAATGGTAAAAATCCAAGTTATTCGAAAAGTTTCACTTCAGACACCATGGTATAGTTCGCTTAATAACACAAAACAAACGTCTGGTCTAACTACTTCAATGCCTAGCTTACAAATGACTAAAACGGAGAAAACGCTAGTTTCTCATGCTAACGTTATCAGAAGTAACATAGGGCTGCAACTGAGTGTGGAACCTGGAGCTGACCTTAGGTGACCTTAACTGTCACATATTAAAAGCAACATAATGTTAGGCCCTTATATTACCACACTGTGTGAGGCTAGATAGCACTCGTAGTAATACTTCCCAAATTGGTACGTTTTGGGCAGACCAACATCAAGCCAGATGTTCGAAGAACAGTGATAATATCGTTGGTAAGGAAAATAAAACTCAAAAACATTTCATGAACGAATTAAATATCTTCACGTTTAATTTTATTGTATTCATGCAAATGTGTAATTGAAAAAAAATAGTAGTTATCATTATGTTTAAATTGCCTCAAAATACTGCTTGCGTTTTTTGTTAGTTACGATATGTAATGTGTTCATTCTGACGTTTTTGACGCTATTACACCGAAATAACAACCGCGGGCTTGAGGGCATATATATAAATGGTTATATGATATGGGATGTTTATTTTTGCCATTTTTCTAGAATTCGATTGGGGGGGGGGGGTGTCGTTCCAAATGACGGTTTTAAGAATGATATTCCGAATGGCAAGGGGCGATAATATCTGTCAGACGACAAGTTAGTTCCCGTTAGTTGCATGTCGGTTCAACCGATAGAACTAAAGATATATATTGATGCAAGTTGGTAAGTATTATTTTTGTATTACGACACTTAATAAAATTGACATAAACTATTGACTACTTTAGGTCTGTTATACTCTAATACTAGATATTCGTCGTTATAATGTGTTGATTGAATCATTTGGTTATGCAATCGCAATGTTTATGTTGTTTGCCTCATTTTACTTGTTAACTTAAGATATATGGGAAGTAATCTAACTTTAAGTTCAGTAATGAGAACAAGGTAATCTCGAGCAAGTGATTGTAATTAATGAAGGAATTATTTTGATATATTAAAGCCTGACAGAGTCGATGTGTGAGGAGAGACTAACTTATGTCGTAATTGAAGGTCAGTAATCTACCGAGAACTAAGTTTCACCCAGTTGCCACATCTCGCACATTCTTCTCGTAAGCAGGCCGATTCCGATTGTGTTACATGCTGTTTCGGGCCGTGTTGAATATTTTTTTTAAGTTTCGTGATAAATGTAAATATTACATTTACACTTGTTTATAATATATTTATCATTAACTCCCAGGTACGTTGAGCAGTTCAAATCTGCATTTAGGAAACAAACCCCACATTTTACGTAAGATAATGGCGTACTTCTGCAGCCGCACTATACAAATTAAATGATATACACAGTGTTCTCCCAAGAAAGGATATGGGGAGAACACTAAAAAGTAAAACTTATCTTGCATTGCTAATTTAATCTTTTAACTATTTTCAAAGCATCTCATTCACTTTTGTGCAAAAATTAAAAGCATTATTTTTATTAAGAACTAATATAATTATTTACACTTCTCTGCTGTTGTTGTTGTAGGGTTTAATGGCATTTTTCAGCACATGATAGGCTATACATGGTGGCCAGTATTAATGGTGGAGGAAGAACCCGGGAAAACCCCGGAAAAAACCACCAACCCACGAGAAGCTACTGGCATGCTTTCTCACATATCCACTTTAGCCGAATCCATTACTCGAACCCACACAGAGGTGAGATGGCAGTGATCTGTAACGAAGAGCACTTTAGACCACTTGGGTGAAATATATGAAATATATTTTGGCTTCTGCTTTTTTCATTAGTATCCATTGTAGAACAAATTTGGCAGTAGGCCTAAAATGTCACATGAATTTCTTTGAAACCAGAAGGAATAGTTGATTGAGAAATTTTCTAGTCATGCTGTAATCTCACTAGTATCTTTCCACAGATACTGATTGACAACTACCAAAATTTTACTAACCTTGAGATGGACAACTACCAAAACATTACTTTATTATAATTATGAAAACTGTTAGGCCAGTAGGAAACTTACTAGTTTTGGGCTAACAGGCTGCTGTTAATTTCAAGACGAGCAGATGGGTTGCTATTACCAATAAATAGTGTTTACTAATGTAATTTTTGGCTACTGTAAAATTTTGAAGATGTTACACAGTACTGCACAAATTGTCCACATAGACAATTCAGCATTAAAGAAGTCTAACCATGGTTTGAATTCAGATAAATGAAGGGTATAAACTCTGGTTAAATGAGGGTAAGATCACATACAGAAACTTTCTTTTCTGGTATACTTAATACTTATATATTTGAAGCAAAATTAAAATGGAACTGTCCTTGTTACATTTGTTATTATAAACAGATGAAATTAGATACAGTATCTTATATCCATGTGACTTCTTGGCCTGACATTTGTTTTATTATCTTACTTGGTACAGTCCTTTACTGACCCTCTCAAAATATTCCCTTAGCAAACTAGAGAGGTACACTGTCCATTAATATTCACACAATTATTGTATTCACACAATTATTGGACTCTTAGATATGGCCAAGGACATTTGAAAATTGTGAATAATATCCCAAAACCTGCAAAAGAAAGCTGTACAATTAAAACATAGAAAAAAATCGAGAAGTTCTGCCATACCATATCAAGGCATCCTTACCTTTCTTACAGGTCCACTGTGTCTGCTGAGTTCATTTGAAAGTAAAAATATCTGTATTTGGAGCAGGCAAAGACTCAACAACCTGTAATCCTTAGAGTAAGAGTTTGTACTTGCAAGTGCTAACAGAAGTTAGAGCAAAATTGCACATAGAATCAAGTGTGGAGTTGTCAGAATTTTGCCTTGTGATACATGCCAGTATATTGTGATATGCATTGCAAAATATTGGGGATATGTGAACAATGTTTAAAATATTAACAATTGAACAATTTCATAAAACTTAAAAGTATCTAAAGGACATAGACTAGACTGACTTGTTTTAAGAATTCGTCCTGTACAAGCTATTGTTTTTTTCAAAACATTTACGTGGCAGATGCATCTTTCAGAAAGCTTTTGGGCTTTTAGAAAAATAGACATTAAAAGACATAACAGATTACAGTGAAGTAAATCACAGCTGAAGCATAAATGTTAGTTTGTTTACTACGTACAGAAATACCACAAAATTGGTTTATTAGCAGTGTATTATTGTACGCATATTTGCATCATCTCTGCCACAGTGTACCAGTATACATGTAGTGGTAAAACTATACACCCCTACAGTTAAATTGTAGAAAGTAACCAAGCTTGTGTTGATGGAATGTAACATTTATGAAACAATTTTTAATAAAACAGTATGCATCCTGAGGAAAGAAACATACAAAATACTAATTGAGCTCATCAGATGTGCATCAATCCAATATCTAGCTTGCAAATGGACAGAAAGGACAACTGCTGAACAATTAATGAACAAATCTGCTGCTTTTATATTAAAATATGCAAAGCATCTCATTACAACAATCCTTTTTTTCACTGAAGTGCTTAGTACATTGTCTATACTAATCATTAAATACATGTAAAATGATTTTTTTAATTAAAAAAAATACTTACCTACCCTAATTTTGAAATCTCTGCAATAGAAAACACATATTTTTATTTTGGGCCTAATGGTTATTGTGTCATGCTGCTAAAGCTCTTTTCAGAATCCAACTGTCCATTAATGTGTTTCTGAAATACTACTGATGACAAAGAATGATCAGTGATTAATTTTAGGTAATTTTATGTCAAGTCAGCAGTTATAGTGTCATGTAAGCCAGTTTAAAGTCATACAATCTGTACCATCAGTATTCTGCATTGGAAGCAAAGTGTGAGAAAAAAAACTGAAAATTTCTCTTCCAGAATTTTGTTTAATAATAATTTTGAGTGTGTAGATTTCAGTGAGTGATTGGAGATAGCCCTAATTTGAGGTGGATAATGCTTCCAGCTGATAGGTTCACATATGCATTGCTTCATTACTTTTGAGCACTCCAATAAAATCCCCTTTTTTTCAGGTCACTGTATGAAGCTACGGTGATGAAGATGTAAATGGTATGGGTGCAAGGGTAAAAGAAAGTGCAGTGGAGTTGCTGAAGACACCTGAGATAAAGCTGCTTCCATCTATGGCCACAAGAGGGAGCCAGGAGCAAAGTGGAATAAACAGCAAAAATCACAATGATGAACACTATCATCATGAAACACACCATATCAATGAGAAGGTTAGTTGTGATCTAGTGTTCTGGAAAAATAGTATGGTGTTCTTACTCAGAATCAAGAATTGTCATGAAAATGACTCAAAATCTTGATTTTTCCTTGAAGTTATTTTTCTCAAGCAAAATATGTGTAGCCCAGGTCCTAATTAAAAATATAAAGTTATCAGCAACAACATCTAATCATTATGTTCATTGTCGGACATGTCTGAGGACCTGATGCAGGGATCAGTGCATGTACAGTTCATTTACATACCAAAAAAAAGAGCCTAGTGATGGTTCATACATCACCAGCCCTCAGTAGGTTGTGGTAGTATAACCCTTCCTTCCCAGACATCTAGTATCTTCAGATGTATGGTGCATTGACAACATCTTCATATCATCCATTAAAATGTTCCTGATGATTACCTCATTAAAGGTTATGCCTAAGCTTGTTTTGCAGCAAACCACATATTTATGATTTTAAAATTTGGTGTGGAGGCATTTTAGTCTGTATGCTTTCAAAGCCTTTATTGATTTGATTAAATAATGATAAAGCAGATAAATCTTGTCATATACTGTAGTGGTAGTAAGATAAATTTCAAAGACCCAGGGCAACTGACTTTTAAAATATCACTTACCCTGCCTCAACAGGGACATACTTTTATTTAAACTACATCCACCCCAAAAAATTAAATGGTCGGTTTCTGATACTTGTGAATTTGTTCATGTGACTGAACCTTCATTCTGCTTGTAGAAGGACACACATCTTAAATGATTTACAACAATCTCACAATTTCTTGTGAAATTCAGAATAACTGTAGCATACACTGTTGATCTTGTAATACCTGATGGTGTGTTTTCAGTTCTGATTTCCGGTTGATGTACATTCTGTATATTTCATCACAGTCTGTAGAGATAGGTATGTGGGGACAATGGACATGTTGGAGTAGTTTCTTGTTTTGACTGCTGCAAAAATCTCCATGTTTTATCTATCATACTTGGAGACAGAAATGAAATCGGTGAGGTATTAGTCTTTTTAAATATGTCAATTAAAACAAGTAGCTTCAGGTTTCATAAAATTTGTTCATATAATACTTTGAATGTAACATAATTACAAATAAACACTAACTTTGTATATCAGTAGAATCAGCAGCTACCAACTCTTCAAACAAAATAGATTGTAATTATCTCAGTTCCTTTAGGGTAAAAAACATTTAATTTTTTACTTTTATTAGTCACTAATCATCAAGCTTAGCACAATTTTTAAACACCTGCATAGTTACTACTCAATATTTCTCACCCATGCGACAGAGAAATCTAGCTGTTTTGCTAACCTTTTGTTTTCTCAGTCTAGTCGTCTCAGTCAAGGTGTCCACGTGCTCAGAACTACTTTTTAAAAAAGAAACCCTTGTTTTCTGCTGTGCCTGACGTAGTTGTACTAAAATCAAACAACAACAACAGCAACAAATATATAATAAAAACATAGTAACTTAAGGTAAATCCATCTTTGAGAACACACCATAAAAAGAAACATTTCGAGAGAGAAAAAGACACAAACACATACAATGTCAAGCTTTTTTGGTATTATGCTAGTTCATTCCACACAGCATGGTCAATTTTATGCTATATGCAGGCCTAGCTCAGTACATTTTCAGGTCAGCGTCATTAAATGTAGCTAAAGCTACCCATCTAGTTTAATTTACTTAGTGTGAAACAAATTATATACTGCTAGCTACATTTAATGACACTGACCTGAAAATTGACTGTGCTACAGATAGGATAAAATTCTCGATGCTGTGTGAAATGAAATATAACAGAAAACACTGATTCATGCATATTAGACTATAGACCTAATCACTAAATAGCCTCCCAACTCTCTTAACAATAATAGAATAATTAGTAACTGCCAGAAAAGTTTTATATAAAACATGCTTTATTCTAATTTTGTTAAGCATCCCCATTGTGCCCTGGTTGAATCAAAAATATACCTACAATATTTAATGACAAATAATGCACTTACCAGCCAGAAGGAATCATTTAGCCGTCAACACATTAATCCATAAGCAAATTTCACTGTAGCACTTGCCATATTTTCAGGACAGAAAAATAAATCTTCAAAGAATCTGTGAGCTTGAAAGTTTAGCACGTGGTTATCCACTAGAGTCCGTTTTTGGAGGATCTGTTTATACACCGGGGTAATTTTACAATCAGTATTAAGGACAACACAAGTATGTCACAAACAGTTTCACCTCCACAGAAAAGAATAGTTATATATGACGGTGACACAGATCTCTAATTACCCATGAATAATCTAAAGCAAGATATTGCTCTTCATTACAGCTTGTACTAAGTATAACTACAGTAGAGCTGAGTAGCCAGTATCGTTTTATCATTTACAATGTAACTTTTCAAAATTGGAACTGATGAAAATAAAAGTTTCTTTTAATAAATATTATTTGTTTATTGTCAGTTTCATATAACATCCATATATTAAATATGATAAAGGTAATACCTCATTACTATGCGACGTTTTATGTTGTTATTTTTCTTTGCTCACACATATAAGCTGTGTACTTCGGACGCAACGGTCACACCATGGACCTCATTAACATATTTATATTCATGCGACGCATGTAAACATTGGACGTGAACACTAATGAAGAATTCTTTTTACTTTAAAGGAAAATATTGGGTGAGAAAAATAATCTGCGTTGGGTTTGGACTGAGACAAGGAAATCCCATTCGCTGGGTTACATTATATGACTCTCCACTCATGCAAGCCTCATGGGGAGACAAATAATATAACCCCTTGACTGGGATTTCCTTGTCTTGGTCCAAATTCCAAGATTGATTCTATATATATAACCAGTGGTGCATTACAAAATTAGCCTGAGCTAGGAACAGCTCATTATGATTCACCCTGGATATGTGAGTGCTAATTATATATACCCAACGAAATATAGAGAAAATAAATAGTACATTTCCCCATGCATCGGTCATGTGCTTTGCTTTGTAGACAATGTTAATAGCTTCATATACAATCAGGCAGATAATCATCATAAGCTCAACAGATGTTCAAACTGAGCCCCAGCAGGAGGCTGAATATTGATTATTTACCGGTGTCTGTCAAAAACCTCAAAATGACTGCATTTTGGCAGCACACACAAGGTTTCATTCAGGCAAATTATGTTTTACAAGCTAGACAGATAACACTTTGAAGTGGTCCAATCTACATTTAGAAAGTCCCTAGGCATCACAGTAATCCAGATTTTGAGCCCAGTGATACTTTTTTCATGCTTTCATTCAGTTATTGATTATGCACCCAAGAAGGTCAAGACCCCAAAAGATTATGTCCTAGATGCTCCTGTAAAAAGGATATGTATGTAAACTGTGTGTGTTACAGGCTTTTATGTGATTGACAGAAGTCGTATCATATCAGAAGAGGTTGTAGAAGGCCACTTGTGTCATTTCTGGCATCAGAGACATTTAAATGCTATAAAAAGTGATATCTGATCAAAGCTTTTCTCATCAATGTTTTAACAAGTAATTTAAATTTGCAGTATGAGTCAGCTTTATTGGACACTGTGTTAAAGGACACTATTGCTATTAATATTACATTAATGTATTTATGAATTTAAAAGATGCATTAAATTTAATGAAGTAGTTCTCTGTGTGCAAGATTTTATGTATACAGTAAAACTGTTGAGAGAAGAAGAAAAAAGTTAATATATCTCATTTCGCAGAAACACTTGGCACAGTTTGCAACAGATGGTAGAATACCTAACTTGACCATATTTCTGCAGATTATTTAGAAAAACTTGCATATAGGTGTTTCATATTTTGATTAGATAGCTGTTATATCAATCTAAAAGCTATGTCAGGGTCTCCAAAATGTCATTATATCTTTCAATTGATTTTTTGTGTTTACTGAAGCATGCAATTTGATTATACCTTGGGGTAATGTAGTGCAAGGAATACATGTATATTTTATGCTAACTTCTTTTGATGAATCAAGTTTTACAGCAAACTTTAAAACAGTATTAACCTGTAGATTAGATTAGGTCAGTAGCGATGAAAATCTGTCAGAATTTCATAATCTATAATTGGTTCCACTTAACCAACTAATAATCAGTTACTAAGAGCAGATTTTAATTTTTGTTTATTATACAATTGTATCTTTGATCAACGAGTTCAAGATGTAAATAATGTGCAGGAGTAATCTCTTTTAACGACATGAATACTTTAACCTGATAAAAATGTTACATTTTTTTTCTATTGTGTTATCTTTGTTCTTTTTATGGCTGATCAGTCTTATGTAACTGAAATACTGTTGCAATCCCAACAAGTCCTTTCATTCATATATGATGTATCTGTAATTTAAAGTACAGGAAGACATGGTTTTGTTGTTTGTCATTATTTAAATATACTACAAAGGATTTTACATTTAAACTGAAGCAAATCATCAAAATGTTTTTAAATTTTTTAACTCAACAATTTAACAGCTTAATCATGTAATCATGGTCATATGTTCCTAATTATGAAAGTTTGTGCTGATGGAATATGGTATGGTTTTATATTTGTAAGTTGTGAAAGGAATAAGTAATTCAGATCAACTTTAATGGATTGGAAGCCCTATTTACCTTATCATTTAAACAGGAGTTTTACTAACCTTTGCGTTTTACATGTAACAGAAAAGTAGTCTCCCTTTACATACCATTGATCATGGAGTTTCACAATCGATTATCTTATTGGTTTGCTCAACCAACTAATGATTGATTGTAACTGATAATCGGAACAACACTATGTTAAATTAGATTACATTAGATACTTCTTCATTGAAGTAACATCATGCATAACATCTAATTTTGTGAAGGCAGCTATATATAATAGTTGGCGCTCTACCGTTTCATATTTTGCATAGGTTTCGATTTTTAAAGAAAGATAATATCCAAGGTTATTCTCACTGGTTACACTGACAAATAAAAAGAATAACTTGTATATCTTAAGTATTATTAAAAGAAGTTTAAATTCCTTTTATTTTGGTATATGATTTATGGGCGCAATTTGGAGTATACAGCTTTGCCTTAGTTCAAATATGCACCAATATTTAAAAAAATGCTTGCTCCACTTGGTCATTTTCACTTCCTGATGTCAGAGGTATTTTGTTATTCATTCATTGCACTTTCAGATGTTGGTATTGTCTAGTCTGGCAAAATTTATTTACCAATTTTTAAAACTCGTAAGGTAAGAGTACTTTAGAATAATTGAGGTCGATTTTTCGAGCACATTTTGGTAAGCTGTATGCTTAGATCATGTACAGTTTTCACAAGTGTAGTATCCAAAGAAGTTTCAGCTATAATACATGAAAGTAACATAAACATACTTTCCACCGTGCAAGTTGTAAATGTGAACCATTTCACCTTACAACTGTCACTCTCTCAGAAGTAAATAATATATTGTAGAGCTCCACCCCTAAAGATAAAGACCACATGTGTGTTATTACTGTATGATTTAATTTTGGATGAAACATTTAAGTAGCAAGCATCAGAATGTTCCATTTGAATAGTTCTCATTTATTTCTCCACAGAACAATATTCAATAGTAGCAAAGTCACACACAATCCCAGTCTCCCCCTGATAAGAAGTGAGCTATATTAAAAATGCACATCACATTTTGTCAACATAGCAACCAATGTTATGCTGAAAGAAAGGAATATGAAACTAGCCAGAATTATTCACTAATAAAATTAGAGTTTGAAAAGGGATGAAACAGATGAGGTTCATGGAGGTTAAAGGTCAAAGGGTAAAATGTTTGTGTGTGATTTGGATTTTTAATGTAACTTTAACAAATTTTCAGTCATATCTCTATGATGTCTGCAGTGTGGCAGTTTATAGTGATGTAGCACTTGCGCATCATGCTGCAGATATGTAGCTTCATTTTTGTTTGTTGTTCAAACACTAATATTTGATGAATGAAAAGAATCGTTTTCAGTATATATTTCTTTCACTTAATGCAACAGTTTTTACTTTGAAGTTGACTTTACTCCTTTGTTCTGAGATTTGTATTTGTATTTTTCCCAAATTTAAGGTCAATGCACACACAATATTGCCACAAGACATAGTGTGTAAGCAAGAGCAAAATAAGCGTAATTAGCTTATTTTCATGCATAAAATCAATTTTAATGTACCCGTTTGTTGTGAGCATCATACATGGTGATATGAATTGAATAAACATAATTGCACAAATTTTTGTATTCGTTTTAAGTTGCACTGTACCATTTTGTATTATACCTGGAGCTAGACTTTTAAACAAAAATAAATTTTCCATGACCTTGTGTTTGTGTTAAAAATACTTTAATTCCATTAATTTTGGTGTGTGATTGACAGTTGTAATTTGGGTTAGACTATGCAGATTGGCTTTATTCAGATGTGCACTTATCAAAGAACTGCTAGCTTTGCTCAGTCATTTTCGCGTCCTAGACATCAAAGATAAATTGTTTAAAAAAGTGCCAGTAAGTTCCTGATACATTGTATATTGTTTGTAATTCATTCATTGCACTTTCACAAGCTAATATTTTCTGGTCGGGCAAAATTTGTTTTCCCTATATTAATAATTGCTAAAGATATAGCACTTTAGACTCAGACTGATTTTTTGGTGACATGGAAGCAGTCATTTAGGTTAGCTATGTGCTTGGATCATGTACATGGTACAAATATCCTATGAAATTTTCAGCCACATTACATGAAAGTAATGTATAGATATTTCAAACTTCTATCCACTATGCATGTTGCAAATCCAAATGCGTTTTACACCTATCACACTCTCAGACGTTCATAATATCTATAGAGTGTTGCCATACTCAATAGTCTATCAGATCTAATGTAAACTGGTCCTGGTCATTAAGATGTTTGACCATCACATTTATGCAAAAAATCCAAATAATGACCATGAACATAGTTTCTATATCATGTTTTGTGTGTTAGAATTTTGTAAAGAATTGTTTATTTGTGTACAGTTTATTGATTTAACTGGACAGACTGGGTTGTGTTCAATTTTATGGGGGGGGGGTCTTCTACATTTTGATTGTTTGTACTAGTCAAAAGGACTGTCTCAGAGCAAACTTCCACTATTCCTCCCAATAGCTGTGGATGGGTGGAATAGTGAAATGTTGCACCCTGCAATGAAATAATTTTTTATCATCAGATTTGACTGGAAATGCTTGTAAATTAGATATGATGTAATTCTGAAATAGTTAGTTGGCAGTTTTGTCAATTAATGGTTAATTTAAACAGTGGAGTGGTACTTTTGCTGTTAGAAGATGTAGAGTACTGTTTTCTGAAGTAAAACAAAAACAGAGTAAGAAAATTATTAATTTGAGAGAAAACTAGTGAAGAATGAGAGGATATTACTAAAACATAAGCAGCATTAGATCCAGAGCTGAATATGAAGCATCATATTTTCAGGCAATTTATGCCACAGAGCATATCAGTAATTTCATCATTTAAAAAATCTTTGGAGGAAAATTTTTTCCAGAAAGAGCCATTAGAATTTCTGAACTCATGCTATCAGCTTGTTGTCTATGACATAATACATTGTATGATTTTCCTGTTATGTAGTCCATGAAATTGGAAATTTTACACATAAAATGGTCAAATTGAAAACTTTTGAATTTGTAAGTCCAGTTTGGGAAAATTTTATGCTCAAGTTTGGTAAAATGGACAATATTTGGCATTTGGAATTTGGCCAAATTTCAACTCAGAAGAGGCCACCCCACCCCATATCCCATAAAGTATGTATTTTATTGGGTTTAAATGGAAAATTTTAATATTAAGTGCATTTATTTGAAGGTCAAGCTGAAATATAACTTGGAGTGTTGCTTAAGGTTTGCTCACCAAATTTCTTCAACATGTACCTGTAATTGATCATGTCTGACGCCTTGGAATACCATGAGGACAGCGTCAGTGTTGGAAGCAGAACAATCACCAACCTATCCTTTGCTGATGATATAGATGGCAGTGCAGAAGATGAACAAGAACTGGAAACTTCAGTGAACCATCTCAACCAAGCATCACTGAGGTATGGGATGAAGGTCAGAGATGAAAAGACTAAGCTAATGACAAACAACCTGAGATACATCCATAAGGAAATAACTAGTGAATGGGACAGAAGCTGTACACAATGATGAGCTTCAAGTACCTAGGTGCTATAACCTCTGATGAAGGTTCAAAAACTGGAGGTTCTTTCCAGGATTGTGCAAACAACTGCACTGACTAGGCTGTAACCTATTTGCAATGACAGCAACATCACACTTGGGTCCAAGATGAAGCATAGGCACTTCTTTTGTCATGTCAGTATTTATATATGCATTTGGGACATTGACCCTGATGGCAGAACTAGAGAGAAGAATCCATGCCTTAGAGATGAGATGTTAACAAAGGATCCTGAAAATTTCATGCTTAGATCACATCTCCAATGAGAAGGTGTGAATTAGAATCCAATGTGCAATTGTACCATATGAAGATCTGCTCACCACTGCAAAGAAACACGGACTAAGATGGTATGGATACATTTCATGCTCATTGGGCCTGTCAAAGACATTCCCAAAGGGCAAAGTGGGAGGAGAGTTGTTGTTGTTATATGGTTTAACGCCATTTTTCAGCACATGATAGGCTATGCATGGTGGCCAGTATTAATGGTGGAGGAAGAACCCGGGAAAACCCCGGAAAGAACCACCAACCCACAAGAAGCTACTGGCAAGCTTTCTCACATACCCACATTGGCCGAATCTGAGAATCGAACCCACACAGACAGAGGTGAGATGACAGTGATCCATAACGGAGAGCGCTTTAGACCACTTGGCCACTCGGGGCCCCCAATGGGAGGAAAGAAAAAATGAGGCATACAGTATAAGAGATGGGAAGATCAGATCAAAGAGTGAACAGGTGTGAACTTTGCAAAGTCCCAAAAAGCAGTTGAGAACAGGGCAAACTGGAGAGAGATTATTGCAAAGCTATCAGTGGCATCCCAATGACCAGCCAAGTTATGGGAGAAATTAAAAAAGTGCAGACCACAAAGTTATGGTGGCAAAACTGTCAAAGCAAATAACATTGTCTCATTTTTATAGCACTGTTAGTGCATTATGTACAGTTATTTACCTTTGTCCCTCAAAAATGTTATGTACCCCAAATTTAGAGGGTGAAGGACATACAAGTATATACAGTAATTCACAAGTGTTTTTATTTTTCAAATATTTGCAGTGAACTAAATGTTTTATTTATGGCAGTACTTGGAAAATTGTGCACATTCTGTCAATCAAAATGAATAATTAAAAAAGTATTGGCTAACCCCTAGAGTGTTATTATTATTTTTTAGCTTTGGATATTACATCACAAAATTTTCATTTGCAGTATTATCTATTAAACTGCATGCCTTTTTTAACTGTCACTCAGTGATAGCCCAAGGATACACTGTTATTTGTTTACATATTGACTCAAGTTCAAGGGTGAATTAAGTTTCACTTGCATATTACTGTAGCTGTTGCATAAAGACTCATTGAAGAGTCGAACGCGCTCAGGCTACTAGATGCTAGTTTCGCACTCTTCATTGTCAGTTTATTGCATTTATCTTAATCAGTCCCTGATACATGTGATCCCATGCTGTCCAGTGCACTTGAAAGGATTGTTATTCGCCATATGATTTGTATTCTGTCTCTCTCTCTTTCTCTCTCTCTCTCTCTCTCTCTCTCTCTCTCTCTCTCTCTATATATATATATATATATATATATATATATATATATATATATATATATATATATATATATATATATAAGGTGATGCTGGAATTTGTATGGTTGCCTGAAAAGGGTGTATAAACAATAATTAAAAGTAATAAAATATCAATTACATAATTATCCAATAAACCACACATCATGACACGTCACTTTTGGTTCCAGATTAGCTGCTGCTTCAGTTTTACTATCATCCTTCTATTCAAACTGTTGTATTTAATAAAATGAAAACTTCTTTCAGAAAAATACACTAGAATTTCTTTCAGCAAGAGTATTTTATTTCACTTAACTGTTTCAAAAATTATTTATTATTTGATTCTAAGAAAACTTAGTGCTTCAGAGATATATACATATACTTGCGTATAAGCCGAATAATTTAGGAATAAATAAATGCCTGGAAAAAGGGGGGTCAGTTTATCCGCAGGCCAGTGTCTAAACTTGACAGTTTTTATGTCTTTTTATTGACTACTGTAATGGCTGCAAATCTTGGGACATAAAACAATAATTATTTACTTGTCCTAAGACATATGCATGTAAAAAAAAGTACTTTTTGGTGACACAACAATTATTAAACTGTTATACAGTACTATGATTTATTTTTGTTATTATTTTGCATGTGCATATTTTCTGATTTCTCCAACTCAAAGTTAAGTAAAGGTAAATAATTCGAGGGCCAGTTGAGTTTACCATGGAGACCATGCTGAACTATAATGTACAGTACTTACTTAGTGCAAATCATGCATGGCATCACTTACATCCTAACTTATTCCCAAACATATTATATGCAGATTTTGATTTATTAATTTCTCCCAAAATGTGCCCTGATGTCATATTCTGGTTAGCTGGTCAAACTGCACAATAGCTAAAGATTAGTCTTAAATAAACAAGCAAGAAAGCCAGCGTGACTGATTAAAATTTAATCCTTATCCCTCCATCATAATTCAAATTCAAAGAAACCACATTCAAGACTATTGTGATTTATGCAACCACCAGCAATTGATTGGCAAGTAAAGTATTCCCAGTTTTGTTAAGCTAAAGGTACCAAAATAGCTATCCTTATGGTACCGTACAGGTATTTTCCCCTCTCTTATATATCCAACATTATTCCCTTATAGTCAACTCGTAAAGCATTTAGTACTGTTTATTACAAATGTATTCTGAATTAGTTTTTTGAGGACACAGTTGCTGAATGGTATGTATTTTCATTCCTTCTTTTCATTTAATGATGGTAATTAACATTGGTATATACTATATAAAAATGTCAGGTGCTCACTCTAAGTTTCTTTCATGGGAATGGCGCTATAGCATATGGAGTTCGTAGTGACCATTCTTGGGATTGAAATTAATTGTGGGTGATTTTATTGTTGTGGTTTGCTTTTTTGTTCTGATTTTTTTTTTTTTTTATTGTAGAGGTAAAAAAAATAATGTACATGACTGTTTAAACTTAACATTCTATTTATAATGTATAATAAAGTAATTTTTTCATCATAACAATAATTCACAGGTGACACAACAGAACATGTAGGACTTTTCTTGTTTCGAAGAAATGAAAATCGAAGACATAATGTAATAATCGGGAGTTCTCTGCAAAAATCGAAAGATATTATAAAATCGAGAGATAGGCATGGAGCGACCCCAAAAATCAGGAGGTTTTTTATTCCTCCAGGTGTGAAACTTAGCTTTTACGGTATTAGCATCAAACCATATTGTTCGTTTTTGTATATTTTTTTTAAATTTAAGTTTGTTAAAATAAATGCATTTAGAACTTACCTCGTGCATCTTGAGATGTGTCGGAGTTGTAGGTCAGCTTATATGCGGTCATGCACTTTTTCGAGTTTATATGTCGTCTTATACGTGAAAGGGTAGATACTGTAATACCTAATTGATTGGCATTTCTGGTCAAGTCTAGTGGTAATGTTTTATTTCATGAAATTGTTAAACATATGTCAAAGGAGGAGAATAAAGGTTACTTACTGTTGTACATACCTTTATTCTTTATAATTAGAAATTAGGCTTCACATATTTTGTTGAAAGGTCTCATCTTAGAGCACTGTAGTTGACACACTGACATATTGTTGGGGCATGTTATTTTAATGTCTGTTAGAACTTAAATTTAGAAAATATTAGACATTGGGGCATTCATTCAGTTGTAAAAGATAAGCTTGCATGTTCTTTTTTTCTTTTGCTTTTATGGTTTCAAAGTATTTCAACAATTGAGTAAAAATAGATTATTATGATCAACTTATGTTCATGGTCTGCTGTGTAGAGTTAGTTAATGGTCATAGGAGTTATTTCTTAGTCATGTCATGTAAATTCATATATTGTCTGTGAAAACATAATTAGAGTTTTAAGCTCATGCTGTGGGCAACATACACAATTCATTCCATTGTAGCAATTCTTCTCAATCTTTTTTTCCACTTGAATCATCTTCACCTATCAAGAGAGAGAGGGAGAGAGAGAAAGAGATTGATTTTATTGACACTAGGACTTTGTAAACTAATTAATAATGCAAATGAAAAGGTTTCAATGATGCAGCCCTCTAACCAATGTAATAGTCCTCAGGTGGCTGTTGTGGTGAATTTTGTTTTAGACCTCTGAACTGGAAGAACATACTGTAACAAATGAAGTCATATCTGCATCAGCTTAAAATAAGTACAGGTATACCCTGCTTAATGTTGGGGATGCATGAATCAAAAGTATGATATATTGTGAAAATATGGATATTGAAGCAATTATTCCAGTAGTAATTAATGTATTCATATGGGGAAGTGTGCATATAAGCAAGAAAAATATCAAGATTTAACAAAAGGCAGCTAAGTTTTAAATATTCTACTGCAATTGAAAACATTTAGTACATAAACAAAAACAAAAACAGCATTTTTTAAAGCAATTGAATGTTATGAAAATATTTTTAAGACATTTTATCGACTTAGCACATTTAGTACTGTACTCAGAAACGGAGTTCAGTAACGGAGATGCAACCTGAATGCTATAAATGCAGGGAAAAAAACAGATATGGCCATTCAATAGCAGCTAGCAGTGTCGGATGTGTTCATTAGGGTCATGCACAGGCATTGACACAAGCAATGACATTAAAAAGAATCACAGATGACTTATTGCAAACAAGGTTCTGAATTATTTGAAACAAAATTGAGCGAATCAATGTATCAGTGCACAAATAACTTAATAGTAGGTCAGCGGTAAAGTCCAGAAAGTTTTTGTCTAGTATGCTTGCTTTTTAGTTTACAGGAAAATTTGTTTGGTGCAGAAGTACATCATACTGGTAGTGATTGAGCTAACAGATGTTAGAATTTCAGAAAATCCTGATTTGTAAGAAATAACAAAAATTCAGATTTATGCTGGAAAAAGAAAATATTCTCAATAATTTTATGGCTTTTAAAGTTTTAAAGATATATGTTTTTACATGTTTTTTTTAATCATACACTAGAATTACACATAGCAACAATGACCAGTGTCATTTCTTTTTATCTCACCTGGCTGTAAAGTGAAAGTATGGTCATGGTATGATCCTTTATCAGCCATTTGTCATTAATTGTCAATCCTGTCCATCACAATTGTTGTATAGATCTTCTCAAAACTACTTGACTAAATGATTTTATAGGGACTATTCTTGCATGAAGTACTTTCAGATTTGTTCAAATGATGACAATCTGTCATCTAAGATGGCCACAATTTCTGAAAAAGACAAAAATTTCAAATAACTTGTCAAAACTTGCTCAACAGAATTTTTTAAAAATTTGACAGAAAGCATCCTGGCATAAAGGACTTAAAACTTTATATACCTGGTGCTGATCTGCTTATAAAATGTAGCATCCATTGCGAAAAATGCAAAATCCATTACATTGTCATAATAATAATAATAATCATAATAATAATAATAATAATAGTAATAATAATAAAAATGTCGTTATATAAAGAGGGTAACTCAATAAGTTAAATTCAACTAATCTCCCTTGAGCCCCTCTTCAAAACAATTTAACAAAATTGTATAAAAAACACCCTACATGTTGCATAGATAGCTTAAAAGATTCACAAATGATGGTGATCTGTCATCAAATATCATTACTGCTACTAAAAAGTAAAGCCTTTAAACGACATTTCAAAACTGACGACTTTTGACAAAGCTTCAAATATTCCTTGTATGAAGAAATTTCAGATTTTTTACAAATGATAAATTTTGAGTTTGTTAGTTGTTTACAGCACATCAACACAAGTAGGTTATTTATTGGCAATGCAATTAAGAGTAAAATGCCTTGCCCAAGAATGCATTTTGGTAGCCAACCCTTGTAATGTGCCTTGCCCAATGACACATTATGTAGATGACCCATTCTGATCTGAAGGTAGGTTTTGAACTTGTACCTATTTGGTCACAACTTCAGTATTTTAACCACTGCACCACTGTGGTTCTCTTCTTTAATCACCTCTTACAACTTTGGGCCATTATACATCCGTGGGCCTGCAGGACAACAGTATCATGGATTTACAAATCCACTTGCCCAACCCCCAGGACAAGCTCAAATTCAGCTCAGGTAAGCTTAAACTTCCACGGCACTTGCCCATGGGCAAGTTTTAAAAAATTGAGAGAGAGATGGAGAAACTGATTGTGTTGCATTCATAATGCTTTACATTCTACAAGGTTAATACCATGTGATCTCACCTCAATACTTTTATCAGCACTTTTATTTAGTGTTTATATATACTTCTTTATTCTTTTACCTATTTGCCCAGAGCTTCTTTCATCAATCTGATGTCATTTCCATGTTGCAGTCAATGTTAGTGTCAGTCTCGCATTTTCTTGCATAGATGTGTTAATCTGAATGTTTACTTTTGAAAATATATAAGAAATAAATATTTTTAATTTTACTTACCAGTTACATTTTAATCACAATATTTATATGTATGTGGGATTCACCAATGTTATGGTCCTGACCTAGGCTCTAGCAGTTGTTGACTCTAAACAGTCAGCTTTTCAATGAGTGTTTTTTATGCATGATGCCAATTTCAAGGCTAGTAGGTGGTAATTGTTAATGTAACTCATGATTTTTTGTTTGGCATGTTTGAAAACAAAATGCACTGGTCTCCAATGATTAAAATGAATAATATTTCCTTAAAATATCCCTTATTTTATCTTATTATTTGCTCATGTTTGGATATTATGTTTGGGGCAAGCTCAGATTTCTAAAGAGCTAGTTTAATTTTCCAGCAGCTTGCCTGGGCAAGCTAACTGTTATAAAATGTGTGACTCCCAATGTATAAAATGATACTGATCTACTTCCACATATGAACACTATTACTAAAAATAGAAAAACTTTTAAACAACTTCTCAAAGAGCAGTTAACAGAGGAACCAAATTTATTTTAATTGAAAGCATCGTGGTATAAAGGACATTACAGTTTGTGTAAGTGATGCTGATCCAATATCAGTTTTGTCCACCATTACTAAGAGTAGAAAATATTGTATTGCTTCTTTTCAAAACAGCCAAGTAGAATTTGACCCAGTTTGAAGAAAAAAATCCTGGCATTAAGAGCTTTAAATATTGCGCAAGTATTGCCAATCAGCCTTCAGATATGTCCAGTTTTACTAAAAATAGAAAAACTTAAAATGCTAAACAGAATTTGACTAAATTCGACAGAATTCATTCTGGTGTAAAAGTGTTTTATCAGATGTAGAAAAAACACAAAAAATATAGAAATCTTGAAACAGTTGTTTTAATAACCACAGAACTGGAAGAAACTTCATCACAAAGCATCGTACTTACTCAGATTTCTTGGCTAACTGTTCTTGCTGACTATTAGGCAGATGCCAACCAGGTGAGCAATCTCTGGTCTGCATGGACCTTGTTTGTTGTTGTTTTAGAAGTTGGGGGTATATAGAAAGCTTGTGTTATTGAACAGTTTAAATTAAACCTATCTGAGTGGGGAAAACAACTTAACTGTAGTTGGCTTTTGGGGGTAATGGTAATGTATAATTTATTCCCCCAAAGATGTAGCACTGAAGATAAGAAATGACAATATGAAACTTAAATCAGTATACCTGTTATTATTGTTATGGCAGACAATTATATCAATATTATTTACATATTTTTCTGTGTTTGCAGGTTCCAAATCATAAAAAGATTGTTACTTCCCTCATAGCTGGAGCGGTTGCAGGGGCTTTAGCCAAAACCACCATTGCACCGCTGGATAGGACAAAAATCAATTTTCAGAGTAAGTCTTAAGAATGTTGAAATATTTGCTTAGCTTCGATTTGTATTTAAAGACTTTTGATTTTATTTTAAAGATTTTTTATTTATTATCTCAGCTATTCATGACGAAGCAAATAGACTCCCTCCAATGCATAGGTTTTTTATATGGAAATCCCTCCAGAGGTTTGACATTTTATATATTTTTAGAAGACTTTTCCACCACTGCAATGACTACATTTGGATTTTAGGTCATGCTTCAGCTAAACATGTGAGATATAGCTTCCACTTCATTATTTTGCTAAGGAAATTTTGTCTTGAGACTTTTTTTTATTTAATATATTTATTTGTATTGTTATTTGTTTGATGCTGATTTAAAAATATATATATATATATATATATATATATATATATATATATATATATATATTATGTTTAATCTTTGTTTTTCAGCTTCCAATATGCATTTTTCTGCAAAAGAAGTTGTAGCATTTTTAGTCCAAACTGTGAAAAAGGAGGGGGTCATAGCATTGTGGAGAGGAAACTCTGCAACCATGGCTAGAATTATCCCATATGCTGCCATACAGTATGCTGCTCATGAGCAATATAAACGAATTCTTCTGAAAGATAAGAGGAAAAAGTAAGCCATTTTGAGAAAAGGCAAATATGTATACAGTAACCTCCCAAGGGGCTACTCTGTTGTTGTTGTTGTAGGGTTTAAAGCCATTTTTCAGCAGAAGATCATACATAGTGGCCAGTATAAATGGTGGAGGAAGAACCTGGGAAAACCCCAGAAATAACCACTGTCCCACGATAAGCTACTGGCAAACTTTCTCACATTTGCCAAGCCCGAGACTCGAACCCGTGCAGACAGATGGGATGACAGTGATCCATAAGTGTGAGTGCTTTAGACCACTCAGCTACTTGGGCTACTCTGTAATCAGGCTTCCTCTGCAGACTGGCAGCATATTTTAGTCTCAATTTGGCCACTCATATACAAAGTAAACATCATTATATGTGCCATATCTATAAAACAGTTAGAATTTCAGTCCCATTTTAGGAACGTCTTCCAGTATTGATTATTTTCTTCACTAAATACATTGCCCAGTTATAATAAGAGACCTCCCATTACTTTACAAATCCATCCTCCCAAGTGAGAGATGTTAGCAATGTCTTCTGGCTTGTTTTGGTAATGAACTTACAACAATTTATTTCACTTTTTGGGACACAGATCATGCTAGAGTTGTCTCTCCTTGGATAGCAGTTTAAACATGAAATCCCATCAATCTCCAGTTGCTATGTCTCACAGATTTCTTCAAATTGCATTCCCTTTCATACGTTTGAGCGATTCAAGGAGTTTTCTTATCACAGAATTACAGTCCATTATTATCTCGTTGAATTTTGCTCAATCCTGATTGTGGACAGTATTTCACTTCTCTGTTCTGTTTTTGATATGATAGCTAATCATAGTACCACCTTAATTCCCTATTCTGCAATGTCAGTAGTGCTTACACTGCATCTCAGTACTTGATCTTATTGTATGTAAATTTTTATTTCTCAGTAATAAAATCATTTCTACAATTCTTTTAAAAAAATCTCTGTGTCCATATTACTGAAACCTTAGTGAGATGTTAGACTGATTTTGAGATTGTTTTATTCTCTGTAGTATCATGTAACAATGGGCAGAATTAGATATGTATTTCTCTGAGGTTTAAGCTGTCAGAAGCTAAGCACTCAACTGTACAAGAATGGGGAACAAATCAGACCAACTTGTAAAATCTGCAAAATCTGTTCTCTTTTGAGAGAGCAACATTTTAAATTGAAGACTTGTTGTCAGCTAGGAAGATAGAAGTAATTAAGGGATATGTACTCTATCAACCTTGCTGCTGACTCTGCCTCAGTAACAAAGTTGATATCTCAGTCATTGGAGGCTAAGAAATTGCAGATGAAAAAATCAGAACCTAACACCCACATAACTTAAGCATCATCATCATCAGTTACTTTGCCACCACTCTCTTCCAGTCATACCAGCACTGGACAGACTTTTGGGTCAGTAGTAAGTGGCACAGTGCATAGTTGCCAACCCTCATGAATTTGGTGTGAATTTCACAACTTTCTCAGCGATTCACGATTCATGGTGCAAGCCAAAAATTCATGAATTCTCCAATTCTCAATTATTTTAAATCTTTAATAAAATAACTGATTTCCCATTAAGCGCTAGACGTGATATTCGCAGTTGCCAAAACGGCCCGGTACTGCTGGTCGTGATATTAGTAGATCTACAGCCGATTAGTACAGTTAGCCTGGTAGAAAGCATTTTAGCCTATTTTAATCTACATGTATAAGAGTAGTTTTACAAATGCTTTTGAGAGAAACGGGGGCCTAACTGGAATTTTCTTCTGCACATGCATCACCAACACTGATTTGAGTTACTGTTCAGCATCGCATGTAAGATCTTGAAAATGTCTTCACCACCAAGGAAAAAGAAATGTATTCCTCAAAAAGTGAAGTTTAATTTGGAATATATAAAAAATTGGCCATGCATTCTGCCATTAAACATTGATATTTATCATGCTTTTTGCACTCAGTGTGCCATCGCAGAGATGATGTGAGGAAGCACATCTGTTGCAAAAAACATGTAGAAGTTGGGAAAATTAAGAATTTGCAGATTTCAGCTCTGGAATACTTTAAGCCATCAGCGGAAGACATGTAAGCTACCAATGCAGAAGCATTATTTGTGAGTTTTCTTGTCGAACACAATCTACCTTTATCAGCTGGAGACCATGCTAAACATTTGTTCCAACAAATGTTCCCGGACTCAAAAATCGCTTCCACATTTTCCTTTGGAAGAACCAAAAGTGCTGGAGCTCCTGTGCATTCCTCACAGCAACAGTGACAGCGAAAGAGTATTTTCTCTAGTGAGGAAAATTAAGACAGACTTTAGGGCCTCCTTAGCTGCAGAACATTTGTCAGCAATTTTAGTCACCAAGATCAACCAGCAGGCAAGGAGTCTGAACTGTTTAGAAAACAAATTTACAATCAAGCAGTTGAGGAAGTTCAAGTCTGCCACAGTATCATGTCTTCATGAATAAATAGTTCTGCATATATGTAGTGTTTTAGTTTTATAATGTGATCTTGATATAGTGTAATATTGATGGTCAGAGTGGATGGAGCTATTGTCATAGTATTTTTCACTAATTCATGTCCAAATTCACGACTTTTTATACCTATTTTCACTAATTGTGAGCCTGGAAGGTTGGCAGCTATGATAGTGGCCCATGTGGATTAGCCCTGAAGAACCCCATTCAGCATGTTAATCTATCCCTAGATAGCTGGCTTTGAGACTTCTTGTTAACCAATCCACTTTAGTTCCATCATAGTCTTAATTTAGGACCACTGTAATCTTCCCAACCTACCTAGTTCTGAACCCATGAAGATGACAGCAGCCAGTGTCAAGCCTCACCAATTACAGTACTGGTTTAGTCATAGGTGCATAGCACAGTTGATACCTTGAAATCAGTTACTGGAAGTCTGAAGGCAACTCCACCTGTCACTTGACTATGCCATTATTGGTCCAGGAACCATTATGACACAGTACAGGTTATGGCAAGTTATTCTGCCAGATAGACAGAAACCTATCTACGTGATCTGATGATGTTCTTGGGAGACTGCTCCTTCCATATCTCAGAGAAAGTCATCTGACTATTGCACCTGGAGTACCCTTTTCCTGCACCATCAGTGGTTACAGAATTCCTGTATCTTTTGATATCCTAACAAAGAATGTTAACCTGCCTAAAAAAAACAGTAGCCACAGTCTGGTTGAAACACAGATCTTGTACTGCTTTTTTCAAAAGCAACAATAAGACCCTTGAATCAACAGACTTTTCTTTGAACAACAACTCCCATCTTCTTTTGCCCTGGTTTTTACAAAACTTGCATGCCTGTTTTCCATGCCATGGTCCCAGCTATTTAAAGAGATAAATCAGATTCAGGGATATCAAAGTCATCTTTCATACACATGGATCAGAAACACCTCAAAGCCATTGCTTCCATACTAAGCCTGGTCTCTGTATCTGTCTTTCAGCTATCTGAGCATAGCTTATATCCCTCCGTTGAGACTTCACACCAGTAGAGACCTGTCAGAGTTTGTTTTATGCATGTGTACTCAGTTGGGCAGTTCAACAGTCTTCCACTTGAATAGTTGCTTCTGTTAATCTTCAGCTTACAGAGAAAGATGCCATCCTCTCTGCATCCATGGTGCTCAAAGATCACCACAAGACATCCCACAGGTCCCATTCTTTGTCATAAAATTTCTTATTCCATCGCCACAAGTAGGAGATCAGGAAACAGGCGGTCTTCATTGCCCAAAAAGGGACCAGAGAAATGGGAAGGACCCAGCTGAATCACTCTTAAATGGGAAAACCCTCTCAAAATCTTACAATTTGGCATGGGCCTGATTTCCCTCTTTGTCAACCACCTTCCTGTAGTTAAGAACAACGTGCTCATGCCACCCTTTCCCAAAAACCTGTGGGAGAAAGACTTCATTATTTAATTGTTGACTCTCTCCTATCAAAAATGGCAGAAATCATTTGAATCACAAATGCACCAGAATGTAGCTCACAATGCATATGGGTTCCCAAGTGCAGGATATATACCCTGATCGTGGCCCTCAACACTGTTAGACAGCAAACACTTTATATGCAGTTTAAAGTTTCACTGACAGGTCTACCAAGAAATTCATGAGGTTCACTTTCATTTCAATTGTTTACTAGTTCAGGGCTTTCAATTTTGTTCTGGACTTTAGTCCATGAATGTTTATCAAGGTCATGAGCATAGTCATATCACTCTCCAGGACCAGCACCATATCCCTGGCATTGAATTAATCTGAGAGCCTATTCCAAAATTGTACAATTAGCAACATTTTGAAGAATGACATGCAATCCCTTGACTTTGTCTTGCTTTGCCATGGTATCCAAAGAAACAAGACCAAATCTGATCTTGAAAACTTTATCTTTTAAGCTTGTTTCTCTTGAGATCATGGCTTGAAAATCATCCTTATGTTGTCTTCTGTTTCTTTGATAGTTGAATAACATCCCAAATCATCCTCATCTCTTAGGTCTTTTCAGTGCAGCCACTGATATTATTACAATGGGACATCACTTATGATACCCCAACAAATAATTCTCCTACCTCAGTGACAGCTGAAAATGTAACAGTTCAGAGTTTTAGATTACATCAGGAGCTCTTTCTGTAGATGAGTGGACCTCTCATGGCAGACATTCCATTTTCGAATCAGCCTCAAGTAAATAACAATTTGCATGGACATCAGAACAACTGCCTGAGATTCACATCTCCTGTTCCTCTCCATCTATGTGAGAAGGGTCTGGTACCTTTAGGAGCAGTCTATGTACATCAGCCTCCTGGAGATGAAAGTTATAGCAAGTGAATGTGGCAGCAGATGCTTCTTAGAAAAGGCATTCTGAGTCATAATTATGTATATACTGTTGTCAGTCATCTCAGAAGGCAAGGGGGGAACCATATCCAGAGATATATACCTTGTTGTAAATTTCTCAGGTAGTGTTATCATTGATAAATTCACATTCAAGTCTGCTACATCCCAGGCACACTCATTGTTCTAGTGGATTTTAATCAAAATGGTCTACTCACCCTTTGATCTTAAGTTAAATTTGCAGCCATCTGTGGTAACTAATAGTGGACCAGTTTCCAATAATGTGGGATGATATACTCCCAGTCTTCATCTCTACAATCCCAGATTGAAGAGTGTGATCAGTTGACTCCTATCCACTAATTCAGAATGGTCACAGTGAATACACCTATTTCCTCACCTCACTGATTTCCAAGGTCATTCAGAGGATGAGAGAATCCAAATGCAGAATAATTCTGATTTTCTCTTCAGGTGGTTAAAATCGTGGATCATTCATCCACTGAATAGCCTAGATCTCATGGAAAAGTTTGCCATCTCATCATTACACTTAAAGATTTTCCATTTGAACTCAAAAATACTGAACTTGTCTGCCTGGCTTATATATCAAACTAACCATCAGTAAGAAACATTTTTGTAAACAGGTGGTGGACAGAATTTTTCAGGCAAGAAGGCCATCCACCCAGAAAATTTGAGGGGAATTGAGTCTTCTTCCAATGGTGCAACCAGATAAACAACACTTGTTAAAATGCCTTGATATCATCACTTCAGTCTTTGGCTTTTTGAGAAGTTAGCCCCATGACTATCATTAGTTACCAATCCATGGTTTTCAACACAATTTGCAATTATGGAATTGATGGTATAGACTAGAAAAAATTATTTCTGACTTTATAGCCAGTTTTGATTTGTCCTGACGAAAGGTCTTAGCTTATTGTCTGTAATGGAACCTGCTTTGGGTTGTGACATGTTTGAACATTTCATCCTTTGAACTACTATCAAATGTCCCACAGACTAACTTCTCATATAAGACCCACTCTCTGTTAAACCTAGCCTTAGCAGGCAGGATCATTGAAATTCTTACCATTTGGTCGACCTGAACTGCTTGCAGTTCTACAACAATGGTTCAGTTTCTCTCATGGCAGCTCCTGGTTTTATTGCCAGGAACAATCTTCTGCCCAATGGAAATCAGTCTTTTATTTTGAAATTCTCTTCTGGACTCCTCTTCCCAAGAGTGTCTTCAGAATGAACTGTAATGTTGTACCAGAAATGTATTGAACTCATCAGCAAGTGGAGCTGTTCTTTGTCCTCGGAGATGGAATAGACGATAGTGACCCTCAGGCCCTTTCATCTGTATTGTTTCGGTTATCTAAGCATTAAGATATTAACACAGACCACATGAATTTCCTATGCATATTGTCAAAACTGCTCCCTGGCTGGCACTGTTAAAGCTATGGGATGGAGGTCTGATAGAATATTATCCAGTTTCTATATGATAGACCTTCCATCTCATAATAGCCAATTTCACAAGGTAGAATCTATATCAGCAGTACAAAACGCTTTCATTCCAGGTTCCTCATTAGCTTTGTAGGGATGCTGGTCACACTGCTTTGTTTCTCAAGAATGTGTCACTTCATTGATATGTTCTTTCAATTTCACATATCTCACAAAATTCTAAACTGCTTCTCATATAACCAGAGTCATGGCCAGCTATCAAGTATGGGGGTATAGCTCTCTCTACTTCTTACCTTCATTCTCTTAATAGGGGGCCCCGAGTGGCCGAGTGGTCTAAAGCGCTGTCCGTTACAGATCACTGCCATCTCACCTCTGTTTGCATGGGTTTGAGTCTAGGATTCGGCTGATGTGGGTATGTGAGAAAGCTTGCCAGTAGCTTCTTGTGGGTCGGTGGTTCTTCCCAGGGTTTTCCCGGGTTCTTCCTCCACCATACTGGCTGCCATGCATAGCTTATCATGTGATGAAAAATGGCATTAAACCCCACAACAACAACAACAATCATTATCTTAATATGTTATGGTTGGGTAGTGTATTTGAGGAAGAAACCAACTGCTTCTTCAAAAATAATACTTACCTGATCATAATATAGGCAGGGATTTTAATCAAGTTTGTGGTAATTTTTCATGATTGGGACACCGAAGTTTCCACTCACCTGGGGTGCTGTTTTGTTCAGCATAAACTTGCTGTGATGGTTATGAATACAGGTCCCCTCCATCAGAGCCCTCCTTAGACTGCTCTAGCAGTAACTGATACATGGTGGGATTAAGACCTTGTCCTTATATCTAAGGAGATACTAGTCTCATCTCACTTGCATTTAGGTAAACATATGACCTTGTTGTACTTTTATTGCTAAAATGAGCCAGAGCACATGGTTAGGTTGTAGGGGAGGGTTTGCTGGGCAGAGCTGAATCTAGGAAATCAGATTCAGACTCCTGACATATTATGATCAAAAATGGGTAAATCTAAAAGAAATGCATGGTATAAACATTCTCAATCAGGAAAAGATCATTCTGTAGTGATAAGTTCATCATCAGCTTCATATATATATATATATATATATATATATATATATATATATATATATATATATATATATATATACATACACCACATACATTAAAAATAACATAGCCATTGAAGTATTGGTATAAAGCAACTTGATATACCAAAAGTATTGGTATATCAAATTGTGATTTCCCCGCATAATGATCATGTACCTGTAGTATTATAATCTCTAAACATGGATATGATTTTCTTGGAATATTACATTTTAAAGGGAGAAAATGAAAATGATTTTCATGTAAAATATTTTTATAGAAACTAATATTTTTATACAAAAAACTAAAACATACTCAGTCCAGGAAATAAATATTATTGAGCGCCAACCTATTTTGTCTGCTGTCATCTCTGTCAACACTGATGTTTCCAGTCTCTCCCTCTGGCAAAAACTAACTCTGGAAAAAAGAAAACAATGATATCAGATAAGGAGCAAGATGATGAAACAACATTTAATTTACTAAACTGAATTAATTGGAGAGTTTGATAGAGACATGGCTGAGACATTTGTAAATGAAAATGAGCATTGTGTTAGGGAAGACAGTACACCATGAGCCAGATGATATAGTACTGAAATTTTAACAAAGTAAGCAGAATGCAAACACTTTTTAAAAAGACACTTTTTGATGTAAGGCTAGTGACAGAATTCTTGCAGTAAAAAAAATAAATTCAGAAATTTACACAAGATACACACATCTGAATTGGATCAGCACCTGGCTGGTTTTATACTCAGTGTTAGGAGAAAAGATGGATCTGAGTTTGAACCGAACAGCTTAAAAAGCATCATCAGCTCCATTGATGACCACTTTAAAGTCAAGAAATATGCAAGTACAATCATGAGAGGAAGAGACATAAATTTTGCATTAACAAGGGAAGCTCTTCGGGCTAAGCAAAAAGATTTAAAGAGTCAACCAATCACAGATGAAGAAATAAATGCCTTGCATAGCAAAAAACTAATGGGGATGGAAACACCTGAACCCACTGCTAACACATTGTGCATTTTGGTTTGAGGGGAGTGACTGAACATTACAATCTGAAAGGGGGGTATGTTACACTAAAGAAAGATGTGAATGGCCTCGAGTGTCATGAACTCAGTGAAAGGCAGACAAAAACAAGAACAGGAGACAATGTCAAGGATATTGGGGATATTAATCCTAAGATGTATGAAAACAAAAACAACAAAGAGAGAGATCTACAAACAGTATGCTGAGCTAAGACCAGCAGACTTTTGTCAACATGAAGATCCTTTCTATATTGTGTCCAACATATTGGCAATCTCAGCGACAAACTATTAATGATTTGTCAGTTTTACTAGTTGTAGTAATAGGACAGCATATCCTCAGAAGCTAACGTGTAAGCTTGAGATGGTCTGCATGGATTTCCTGACACCAGGTAACAAATGTAGGACCACAGAGGTGCATAGCAAGGTGTTTACCCTCCAGTAAATATTCTATATACTTGTTTAGAAGAGGAGTCCAACTGCAAACTGCATAGACCCAGATCTGCCATTGCATCATGCACTGGAAGATCAGAGTCTGTGCAGTTGTTAGGAATAATCAGTGAAACAAAATCAGTATAGACCCTGATATGCAGGTGCATTATGATCTAGCAGATCATGATCTTTGTTGTTTGCAGTTAGACTTGACTAATAAGCAGGTTAATTTTGATATTTTTTTCAACCATGGGACATTGGTATCCGTACGTACTGTTATTCTACAAGTTTTAGTAAATGACTTGAGGGTATTGAAGGTTAGGATCTTATTGTCAAATTATGTCATTATCTTTAATAGATGTTTAGCCAATTACAGGGATAATATTAACAGTGTTTTTGTATTATTTAAATTTGTTTCCAGGCATCTTCCTCCTCACTTGAGATTCCTGGCTGGTTCTCTGGCAGGTGTTACCTCAGTGGCTGCAACATATCCTTTGGACATGGTGCGGGCTAGAATGGCTGTCACAGCTAAGGAAAGGTGAGAATCGGCCATAAATTCTCACACGGATGATGTTAGATCTGAATAAACTTAAAATTACTCTAAATTACATGTTGTTCAGATGAGCCTAATTTTAGAGTTAATTGAAACTGAACACTATCCTGAATTTGACAGTCTTTTGTCTATTGATTCAATGTGTTTATTGGCAAAAATGAAGTAGTTTTCTCTCAGACAGATGCAGAATAATTTATTTGTGAAAAGACAAGTAAAAAATATTAGACAAAACTATCTCAGTGATTATAATGCTTTATAAGCTGCTCTCTAGGCTTCATTTTGGGTTCATGGTGCAAGGAATTATTGATAACTCACTAGGATACAAAAGATGCATCTGTAAGCATTTGACTGACAGCGAGTAATCGTTTAGCCACACTAATTACACCTCCGTATGCCTCTGGTTTCTGTTTAACAGCATGATAAATGATGATTAATTGTACCATACACCACATGCAAACAAATATCTTCATGAGAGGTGACTGATGAACATGACAGTTTTTCATGGAAAATTTACCAAGTTAAGAATTCAAGGTGATAATATTTGAACTGAAATTTTCTATAAAGACTTAACTCTATTCATTTATCCACCACTGGAACAAAATAAAACAAACTTTTAAAAAGAGCTTATTGCCTGAAGAAGGTCAGCAGAATAGGCATCCTGATGCTTGCTATGACAAGGTAAGTCATGTCAGAGTCAAAACTTGTATATCTATTAGGTGGCCTAGTGGTTAGAGCATCTGCCTTGGATGCAAGAAGTTGTGGTTTCAAACCCCATGTAAGTCATACAAAAGACTTAAAAATGGAACTAACAGCTGCCTTGTTAGGCGCTCAGCATTAAGAGGTTAATGTTAGGACTGGTTGGCCTGGTGTCAGAATAATGTGGCTGGGTGGAACATCATGCTACATATCTGCAGCATGGTGCCCCAGTGCTAGACATCAGTATAAGCTGTCACATTGCAGACATCATAGCAATATGACTGAAAAATTGTTAAAGTTACATTAAAAATTGGGATCTCAAACACACACACACACACACACACACACACACACACACATCTTACTATTAGGATAAAGATAGTGTAACAAAGTACTGATAATTTAAAATGATAACACCAGAGGTAGATATCTACATGATGTGATTATCGTGTACAGGACATTGGAGATTGACTTTGTAAATATGGATTTCGTTTATTATTCTGAACATTTTGTCTAAGTAAACAGAACAAATCAACATGGAGTAATAACTGCATCGTACAAGTTTAATCAGTGAATTAATTTGATACAGTGAATTGTGTACATGCAATAGAGAGCTTTTTTTAAGGTCAACTATTTTTCTTCTAAATTTATTTAATTATTAGCATATCTCTTTGAAGCAGCATAGAGCTATTTTACTATTGGCATTGATGTTCTCACATTAAAGCTTATACATAAGTGCAGTCACTGTGTCCAAAGTTTAGTGCTTCACCAACTTTGGTTAAATTTTGTTTGTAACTTCTGTTGATGCCAGAATCATCAGTCTAGATTATTTTGTGCATCTATATTTGTACCACACCCATAAAACAACAGAAAGCCACTGTGACCTATATTTTGCATCTTATTGGTTTAGGTTACATTTTTCAGTTTAGCATATGACAACATAAGTTTGTTTGCACCCTATAACCATACTGTTTTACCTAGAATCATTAAAATTGGTGAAGGTATGAGCCTTCATCACAAAAGTAGGTCAGTGTGACCCATATTTCAACTTGAGTTAAATTGTTATAAGTTATTTCTCCAGCACTGTTCATGAAAGAACCATCAAACTTGATGATGGTACATTATATCTTATAGGATCACATCCTTATAACCAGAAGGTCATATTGACCTAGATATCTCATTTGACTGGTCGCATGTTTGGTCTTTGCATTCAGTACATTACATGTCTTTTTGCATGCATCCTACTACACTCTCATAATAGAAGTAAGTCACAGTGACCAATATTTCATATTTTAGTGACTTTAGGTTAAACTTTATAACTATTCATGTTAGAATCATTAAACTGGATGATTGTATACATCATACTCTATTAGCACCATACCCATACAAAACAAAAAAGTAAAGGACCAAAATTTCACATTGGCTTATATTAAGTTTTGTGTTGATCTCATTACCACATAGGATTTTTTCATGCTATATGCATACCTTGTATGTAATTATTAAACTTGATGAGCACTTCCTCAACACAAAACTAGATCACTATGACCCTTATTTTCCACTTAAATTGCTTGTTTTAATTACTGAACTTGGTTTTCATTTCTGAGACTCTGCTTATGCTAAAATTGTGAAGCTGTTTATATTCGTCTTTGTTAGCACCCTTACAGCAGAAGTAAATCACTATATATTATATATTGAATCTCTGATTGCTTTGGTTAAGTTTGTGTGTTGAACTGTTGACTCATGGTTTTGTTGTCAAGATTTGTTTGAATTTATTTTCAGCATTATAGTGAATGTTTTATAATGGCTACTGGATACTCAGAAGACATTGTGAAGGCAAGCTTTATAATTGTTGATTACATTCTGTTTTTATCTGAGGAGTAGCTGTGACTGGTGGTTATGGTATTGGACTAGCAACCATAAGGGTGTTGGTTTGATTACACCATTGGGTCAGCCTAGATCAATTAATATGGTGCATCACTTGGCAAGGCATTTTACTTTCCTCAGCATGATATACACAGCGTTGTAACTTGCCCATCTCGATTCACTTTTTTCTAGTAGATCTGCATGACTTCTGTCAATGACAATCTATTGGAAAATAAATGACAAAAGTTGCACCAAATCAATAGAAATGAGACAGTTTTTCTGCAGACTGTATATAAATGACAAAACCAAACAAAATTACCAGAAAAATGACAGGTGCACAGGTCTTTGATAACTGAAACAATGTTTTCATGTTGCAATGTCATAAAACACCAAGCTAAACCAAAGTAAACCAACATTTCAGCCATTGACAGTTAATTTGTATCTTGACTTGGAATGTCAGGATTTCATTGACCAATTTTCTTCACAAGTTTCTTCACATACAACAAACAGGGGCCAGTATTTTTTACAAGAAAAACAAATGGGCTCCATGCCTGACCTTGTAGTGGATTTGCAACCTATCCAGGCATGAGTTATCGAGGGAGAGGTGTATTCTATTACATATTGTACAAAGATTGTCTTGTAGGTCTGTGTGTGTCATTTGTGGGCTTAGTGTCATGAATTCCAGTTTGGACAGAGTTATGGTCCTTGACAATAAACTTAATATCTTTACATGGGTATTGCTTGTAACAAGAACAATTTAGAGTTAGATTTCAAGCATTGCATATTTTTATTTGGAAGAGTGATTGCTCCTGAATCACCATATCCTTACTTACTCACTTTGAAACCCTAAGGAGCATTGTAGTGAAGATTGTGTGATGCACCTATCACAAATCGCTCTAGTTCATCTAAATCTCTTCCAGATTTAACAGCGTGTGTATATATTAGACAGCCGTTACTCATGCCAAATACTGTTGTTACTTTGCATTCAAAGATTTCAAACTTCTCTCATTGAGTAGAGATATGTTGCTGCTTGTAAAAGTTAGAAGAGAAGCACCGGTTGAGAGAGGGAGTGAGAGATGTTTAGATAAAAGACATTCAACTGAAAAATAAGAAACCAGTAACAATATTCTAGCCAGGAATACTCATTAATCCAAAATGATAGGAATGTTCATGCATGTTTTTTAGCTTCATACTGGTTTTTTTTTCTTTTAAGCAGGTTCATTAGACAAGAAACATCATTAGGTTTCCATTTTGCCTGCATATTATACTGCATCTATAATAATGAAAGATTGACTACTTGTAATGACTTATTTAAACTTGCAACTGACGGATTTGTGAACACTCTTTCATCCATTTACTTAACAATTATCGATTAATCCCTTTGAAATTGGCAACATGCATAAGAATATTTGACAAGCCAACTTTTGAGATTGAGAATACTTATTTTTATCCTTTTTATAGTTTGCCATGCAATGAGCATGGATCAGTCTCCTGTAATTATCATGTAAAACAATAGCTCTTAAATACTTGTTGTGTGTGCTACAATGTTGGTATATTGATCATTCATTGGATGAAATCTTCCAGTTGGTTAATTGTTAAAGGCAGGTGCCTTTTTTTTCCAAACACTTGTCAGAGAAATCTCAAAACTTACATCATTTACAACTAACACCTGCCCACATTAAAATCAGCAGCATGCATCAAAACAGTCTTTGACAAGCTGATTGTTTCAAGTCTGTAAGATCACAAACTGTCTAAGGCTATGTTAGGTCCTAAAGTCATTGAATCCCAGAAATGTACAGATATCATGATTAAAATCTAACTGATAAGTTGTGATCTAAAAAATATGTATTCCTTATTTTTGTAATAACATTCTTGACATTGACTACAAGCTGGCAAGGACATACGGTAGATTTTTATCTATTGCTGCTTGCTGCCTTGCATGGCCCTCAGCATTAAGAGGTTAGTATTAGGACTGGTCAGTCTGTCCTCAGGATAATGACTAGGTGGGACATAATGTTGCATGTCTGCAGGCATGATGCCCCTGTGCTAGACATCACTATAAACTGTCATGCTGAAGACATCATAGTGCTATGAGCGCTATGAATAAAACAAATTCAAGTTATATTTAAATCCAAATCAAACACACACGCACACAAATCACACACACAAATCACACACAAAAATCACACACAAACACACCTTTTGCTGCTCTGAACATGATCATTAGTTAGTCTTCATTTTTTGGAGCATATTTTGACCATGCAGAGATATAAATATTAACATGAAATGCAAGATACATTTTGTGACTGCAACTAGCAAAAATACTGCATAGAATTTAGAACAGTTGATGATTGTGTGCTGTCAGCAACTGGTGCAGAACCTCAGTGCAACAGTAAATATGGGTCTACACAATTTGCTCTTGGATGCACAATATGCACATGGCTTAGCTTGAGCTACATGTACCTGAAAGTTGGATTAACGTGGTTAGATTAAGGCTTAACTTGAGCTACATGTACCTGAAAGTTGGATTAACATGGTAAGATTAAGGCTTAACTTGAGCTACATGTACCTGAAAGTTGGATTAACATGGTAAGATTAAGGCTTAACTTGAGCTACATGTACCTGAAAGTTGGATTAACGTGGTTAGATTAAGGCTTAACTTGAGCTACATGTACCTGAAAGTTGGATTAACATAGTTAGATTAAGGCTTAACTTGAGCTACATGTACCTGAAAGTTGGATTAACATGGTAAGATTAAGGCTTAACTTGAGCTACATGAACCTGAAAGTTGGATTAATGTGGTTTAGATTAAGGCTTAACTTGAGCTACATGTACCTAAAGTTGGATTAACATGGTTAGATTAAGGCTCAACTTGAGCTACATGTACCTGAAAGTTGGATTAACATGGTTAGATTAAGGCTTAACTTGAGCTACATTTACCTTAAAGTTGGATTAATGTGGTTTAGATTAAGACTTAACTTGAGCTACATGTACCTGAAAGTTGGATTAACATGGTTAGATTAAGGCCGCTTGGCTTGAACTACATGTGCCTGCAAGTTGGATTAGCATGGTTAGTTTAAGGCTTAACTTGAGCTACATGTGCCTGAAAGTTAGATTGGCATGGTTGCAGGAAAACATCTCTTGAACTTCCTGAAAAGTAGGATTAATGGTTAGAGTAGGGCACGGTTTGAACGATCTGAAAGTTGGATTAACCTGGTTAGAGTAAGGAGATTTCCATTTTTTTTTTCTCTTTCAGATATCATAATTTACCTGAAGTATTTATGAAAATTTATCGAGAAGAAGGGTTCCGAGTTCTCTATCGAGGATTCACACCAACAGTTCTAGGTGCAATACCATACTCAGGCATTAGTTTCTTCACGTATGAAACATTAAAGAAGTTACATGCGGGTAAGGATGTATCTTTGTTTAACCTTATCTAGGATAATAATAAAGAAATTCTCTCTTTTTCCTGTTCCTTTTGAAAATGAAAATTTAGAAGTTATTAATATTTGCAAAATATTCCTGAATTTCGACACATGAACAATCTGTGTTGGAGCATGCTACATGCATGTTCATGTGATGTAATGATGAGTATATGGGGTTTAGCCAGACACATGTAATTCAGCCACTGGTTACATTACCTACACCAACTAACACCAGACTCAATTTTACTCTATTTAGACAGCTTATATTATGAATTGCCAGTACCTTGTGTATTTTACCTGCAACACCTCAGTATTAACACTGCACAGTGGTATGTACATACTATTTTTTGGGCAAGAGTAAAAAAAATGGCCATTAAATCCTTAGGGAACAACTTTAACTATCCTGGCATAAATGATGCAGGGAAAATGGACCTTGAATTTATGTTCTCTTTTTCAAAGAAAACATTTTAACAATTTATATGAAATATCACTAGGCCAGTAATGATTATGGTTTTGGCTGCACTTTGTTTGTTGATTGGTCTGGTCGGGCATGGCAAATATCATTCCTGAGTCTTCGTGTACTGTCTGTACAAATTCAAGGATAATAATCTGATACGTCAGTGTTTTCAGTATTAAAGTATGGATGGATTGACAGATGGACAATCCTGGGTATATAGTTGTCAGTATCAAAGCAACTATAAATTCTATGGATAGATGAGTGGATGTATGTATAGGGTTTAATGGCACAGTAGTACAATCCTGGCTATATAGTTGTCATTATCAAAGTTACTATAAATCGTTTTTGTCATTGGATGGATGTTTGGGTGGATTGGGTGTAATGGCATGTCAGTACAGTCCTGGCTATATAGTTGTCATTATCCATGTAACTATAAGTTGTATTGGTGAATGGATGGATGTTTGGGTGGATTGTGTTTAAGGGCATGACCATCAGTGCAATCCTTGCTATATAGTGCCAAGTATGTTTAGGGATCCATGAAAAGGCATAAAAAAAAATATGAGAGCAAACATGGGTAAAATCCATAAAATACAAAGTCAGCTGTTCTTCATAAACCTAAGACCTTTAAAAAGTTCAAGACCTCATCATGAATATCATCATTAGGCACATATGCATCAAAGGTTGCCTCCCTTTATGGGTTTTTTACAACAAGCAGTATGTAAAATGTGTCTTTTCTACATCCCTGTGCTTGCAGAGGGATCAAAGCAATAAAATCAAAGCATTGAATTATATTCATTCTTTTTTGTTCTTTAGGATGTGTAATATACCCATTTATCAAGGCTGTGTGATAGACCCATTTATTAAGGATGTGTAATATACCCATTTATCAAGGTTGTGTGATAGACCCATTTTTATCAAGGATGTGTAATATACCCATTTTTCAAGAATCTGTGATTACTCACTTACCAAGTTACATCTGTACATATTCGTGATTGCTACCATCTGACATTAAAAGTGACAAAAATGTGCAAGAATCAAGGACTCATGGTTTTATCCATATCACTACAACCAGATAACTGAAATACAGTGCTTTTAAAAATGTTAAATTTATGGTTTTAGTTGTATGACATCTACCAATCTGACTTAAAATTCAAAAGATACAAATCTATTTTTTAATGAAACTTAGTGTTTTGATAAATTCATCTTTTTCTTTGAAAAAAAGAAGATAAAACAATCCATGATGTTTTCAGTTCATAAAAATTGTTTTTAAATACCTATTTTGTTGCACACAAAAAAGATGGGGAACACTTTATTTAATTGAATATGGCTGGTGAACATAATCAATACTGTTATAAGGGTCCAATTTAGATTGAGTGGTTGGTGTTATCATTGTGAGGTTTTACTACAGTAACTGAGCTAATCAGCCATTATTGTATCTTTGTGAAGTTTTACTACAGTAACTGAGCTAACCAGCCATTATTGTATCCTGTTGTCCTTCCTGAGAAAATCTCTTATATGTTTTTTTTCTCAGAATTGCTTAGCAGTGAAGAACATTACTTATGTTCAGTAGAAAACAGAAAGACAAAACATAACGCATTTATTAAGTTCTTTTGCAAGATTTTTGTATAGGTATAGGATGACAGTGCAGACATGTGGTTTGGCCATTTCCAGAAAGATCATTTACACTAAAAATCACAACTATTTCATTGCCAAACAATTGTTTCCAGAAAATGTCACATCCTATGCTGAATTTTGTATATGTTGTGTCCAAGTTATGTTGTATCCAAATTAGTGAATAACATAAGACTGTTTTGTGTATCTGAACTGATAATTAATGAACTAGATAGATTTGATGCAAAAGTTAGAAAAATGAAGGAAATATGTAAAGGAATTTACCTTCAAGAGCAATTAGACCCCTTTGTACATGTAAGTCTGAAACAATCCTAAGTTTATCATTTGTATATTTTTTCTTTTAGAATACGCAAAAGGAAAGGAACCTAGTCCCATAGAAAGGTTGTGTTTTGGTGCATTAGCTGGCCTTTTTGGGCAGTCAGCATCGTATCCATTGGATATTGTACGCAGAAGAATGCAGACTGCTGGTAAATTCTTATGATCTTTTCATTCTCTATCAAAAGCTTACCATCATTCTTTCATTACCTACAGTAATGGGTCATAATTGAGTTCCCAGTATGTACATTATTTTGCTTATATGTTACAATCATACAATGGTGATTGTGATCTTTATTCATAAAAATACAATGCAAGACTGAGAAGTTTACAGAGTTTTGTTTTAGTGTGTGTGTGTGTGATTTGGATTTTTAACGTAGCTTTAACAATTCTTCAGTCTTATTGTTATGATGTCTGCAGTGTAGCAGTTTATAGTGATGTCTAGCACTGGGGCATCTTGCTTCAGACATGTAACATTATGTCCCACCCAAACACATTATCCTGACACCAGGCCGACCAGTCCTAACACTAACATCTTAATGCTGAGCACCTAGCAAGACAGCTGTTAGTAAAATTTTTATAAGTCTTTGATATGACTCAGATGGAGTTCAAACCTACATCCAAGGCAGACACTCTAACCACTAGGTCACCAGAGCAGTCAGTCTGTTATAGATAAGTACAGTAAAATAATTGCACTGTAGTGGTAAATTCATTTTAAATGTAACCATATACTATTTCATCAGTGCCTTATATCAGTGACCAAGTACAACCATATATTGTTTGTGCCAATACAAATAATTGGCATATGGCAGCTACAGTCAGGGAACATTACATTCAGAATGGGGAGGGAAAAAGTTTGATTGAAGAAAAAGAGCATGGACAAGAATGCCTAAGAATACTACAGATAGCAAGACATATGCAAAAGTTGTATGGTACTCTTGGTAACAACAGTGGTGGCATTCAAGTTTTTCAAAGATGAATATATTTCACATCAGATGCTGTTTTCAGTTGAAACTTGGGAGGCAGCATTACTATACATTTGTTAAATGTTTATACCCAACATTACTATAGACTTGTATCTAGAGTTTAGGCTCAGCATTATTATAGACTTGTGTCTTGTAATTATAGACTTGTGTCTTGTATTATAGACTAGACTCTATTACTTCAGGTAAATGCCTAAGTTTATACCTAGTAATACTACGCTACGGACATGTCTGAAGTCTGTACCCATCATTACTGTAGATTTGTGTCTGAAGTTTACACCCAGCATTACGATAGACGTTTGTCTAAAATTTATACCCAGAATTACTATGTATGTCTACAGTTTATACCCAGCATTGCTATAGATGACTAAAGTTTATCCACAGTATTACTGTTAACTTATGCTTAAAGTTTATTCCCAACATTGCTATAGACATGTCTGAAGTTTATACCCAGCATTAATAGATATGTCTAAAATTTATACCCAGCGTTACTGTAGACTTGTGTCTAAAGTTTATACCAAACATTGCTATAGACACCTGAAGTTCATACCCAACATTACTACAGACATGTCTAAAGTTCATATCCAGCATTACTATAAACATGTTAAGAGTTTATACCCAGCATACCTATATAGATGGCTCCATTCTGGTGGCCTAGTGGTTAGAGCATCCGTCTCTGAAGTGGGAGGTTGTGGGTTTGAACTCCAGCTGAGTCATACCAAAGACTTACAAAATGGTACTAACAGCTGCCTCCCTAGGCTCTCGGCATTAAGAGGTTAATGTTAGGACTGGTCAGACTGGTGTCAGGATGATGTGACTGGGTTGGACATCATGCTACATTTCTGCAGCATGATGCCCCAGAGCTAGACATCACTATAAACTGCCACACTACAGACATCAAAGTGATATGACTGAAAAAGTGTTAAAGCTACGTTAAAAACCCTAATCACACATGCACAAACACACCTATGTAGATGTCTAAAGTTTATACCCAGAATTAATATAGATTTCTAAAGTTTATACCAAGCATTACTATAGCAATGTCTAAGGTTTATTGATGTTATGCTATGACTTACGATGCTTCTGCAAGCTACATAATCACAACACCACTCAGATGTTAGAAACCCTTTGTCCCATAGAACACTTATTGGCATTTATAAGTATACGTTATAAAAAAAGTGTTGGATTAGGACTAATAAAAGAAATATGACATTAAAATATTCATTGAACAGTCCAAATTAGTAATGCAGTATATTTGTCAAATATTTTATCATAGATTTTTGGAAAGCATTATCCTATGATGTATCAGTGGTAAAATAAATCAAAATTAATTATACTTTCAGATAATAATTCTAATTTTATAACATTTTTGTTTCGTTTTTAATTTTTTATATTTTCTTTGGGTGTTGGAGAAGAACGTATCTAGGCATTTATATGAAGAAAAAAAATCAGCAAAGAATATTGAAAGGTGTCTTTATGTTACAGGTGTTACAGGTCACTCAAAGGAATACACTGGAATAATTTCTACAGCAACTGAAGTGATACGGGAAGAAGGATTCAGGGGAGGAATGTATAAAGGTCTCAGTATGAACTGGATTAAGGGACCTATTGCAGTTGGAGTTAGTTTTACTACTTTTGATATAACACAGAGATGGCTGAGAAAAATGCCTGTCTTCCATGAAGTCTCTTAGACTTCTTCATATTTTATGACAATTTGATAAAGCTGTTTTCATGAGAGCCAGTCAGTTATTGCTGGATTAATGGTGCTTTTGTTCTGGTCATTTCAAGGTAATGATTTACAGTGGATTTGCATAGAGTGGTAGCCATTATCAGAAGCTGAACATTATCTTCTTATACATAAAATATTTCTCTCCTTAGATTTTACTGCTCCTTATGTGTCTTACTCCAGCAACATACATCTCTAATTAGCTCAAGTATTTGAAAAATGGGCAGAACTTATTCAGTAATCCAAATGTTATTTTCTTCATTCCACTTGGTAAAAAAAAATTGGGGGGGGGGATTATATCCTTTGATTTTCTATCTATTTTATCTTAATAGCGGAGTGTTACTAGTAATGTACTTCCATTTTACTATCTTCATTAAGCAACCTTAAATAAAGATTCAGAATGGGTTACATTATTACTAAAGGAAATAATATACAGACATACTGTTTAATTGATGTTCCGTAGCAAGATTGTTAGGAAGTAATCTTAAAATGTAGTGCAATTTCACAGATAAAAGTAATCACAATACCTTACTATTGGGAGCATGCATTGGTATGAGAAACTTCTGATCCAGTTAAAAGAAGGCCTCTGTCACCTATTTTTTAATGTTTTAATTACTTAGGATAATTTTATTTTTTTGGCGCTATTCATGGGAATGTCATGAAACTTGGTTAATGGATGTATCTATATAATTGCTACACTGTTATATCAAATAGCCTATATTAATGTTTGAATTGCTGGTTTACTGTTGGATGTAGGCTAATCTAAATTTAAACAGAATGGTTTCCCATTAAACCAAAATTAAGCCATTGTGATCTCAGATTCATTATTTGACTGGTTTTAGTTAACTTTTGTATGAAAGTTATTATCTTAAACTATAATTCAATGATTGTCCCTGGGCATCAGGAAAAATTGGTTGCCCAGTAGATTTTATAGTTGCCAAGCAAATTACTGCAATTGCCTCAAGAATCCTATAATCAAAACTCTTGAATTAACTTTTTTTGTGAGCTACACACTTATCTAATCAATTTGAGATTAGCAAATAAAAAATAATTGTTCAGTTTTCTTTTCTTTTCATTGTATTTGTGCTCCGATAAATCAGAAACCTATAATGGTATTCCTAGGTAACCAGATTTGGGTGTCATTTTATTTTCCATGAGCTTTCTAATTGTTGGTCAGCACTGAGCAGAAATTTATCTATATTTTATGTTTTTCTGAGTTTTTATGGTTCACATTATTAGATTCTAATATTCCCGTCTCTGAACTGTCAGGTAAATGTCAACTTTATATCTGGGATTTTTGTTTATCATCACCCTACAAACCAGTATAGTATATAAAAATAATTGTAAATACTTTAATTCTTTATACTTGTCATATGCCTATAGTTAAAATTAGCCAATGGAAACAGCTGTCACACACTACACAATGAGTACCAATTTCTTCCATTGACCAATACAAATGTTTACTACTAGGTTATAAGCCTTTAATGTATTTCGTCAGTTATTTAAAATACTGCAACAGTAAATTAGTATTTTGACAAAAGATGAGTATTCACTACTCTTGTTTCTTTAAGGATTCTCTCGAAAGGGGATTATCGACTGTAATAACTCAGATAATGAGTAGATAACACACATGGATTAATATGGATTATTACCAATAGAAATTACTCAACACTAAATTGCAGAATAAAATGGAGAGGGGTAATTTACCAATCAAAGGTTAATTGCTGGGAAAAAGTTTGGTGATACATTTTAACATTATCACTTTTTAATAAAAAAATGTTTTTAGGTCATCCATCCAGGTTTTCACATTGGAGAAAAGGGTTGCCTGGCATTACTATGATAAATGGCTTCAAGCACTTGATTAGGGTAGAATAAAAGGATCTGTATTTGTAGATTTCAGGAAAGCTTTTGACATGGTGGATCATGAAATCATTTGAAGAAACTAAACATTTACCAATGTGGTGAAAGCAGTTAGATGGTTTGCTTCATACTTAAATGAGAGAACACATGTTTGTATAATAATGTTCTGTCTGAACCTGGAACAATTAGATCTGGAGTACCACAGGGTTCAATTCTAGGTCCATTACTATTTATTTTATTTATTAATGGCCTACCACTTTTAGTAAGGGACTCAATATCATCTACAGATCTCTGTGCAGATGACACAACATTGTCAGACATCCAATACACAAAACATGGACATGGGAGTAAAATGTCTTGCCCAGAAAATTTCTTTACAGGATGCCCTAAACAAACTGGACAACTGGTGCACATGCAATGGCATGGTCATAAATACTGGTAAAACTAACATATTACTTATCTCAACATGGCAAAAAAACCAAATCTTGATAGTGATGAACTACGACGTGGAAGGATAAAAATTTGCAAATGGTCTGTCATGATAGACTACTTGGTGTTTTGGTAGATAATAACCTATCATGGACTGAACATATCAAACATATCAGTAAAAAAAAGTCAATTCAAATTTATGGCTTTTCAGTAGGATAAGACATTTTCTCCCTGAAAGGCACAGAAAACTGTTTTATAACAATACAACCCTATTTAGACTACTGTAATACAATATGGGGTAATTTAGATGACATAAACATAGTTAAGCTGGCAGATCTTCAAAAAAGAGCATTTGGGCTATATCAATCCGGAAAGAAAGCAAGGAAAATTTAGCTGGTAAGTTAAAAATATTACCTATTAAAGACTGAATCCATTTGAGAAAAGCAAAATTAATGTACAGGATATCCAATAATAGTGCTCCTGAATATTTACAGTTACTATTCCAGTATATGCTACTTGGAAATACTCCCCACCTGCAATCCATATTTACTAAACAGTATAAAATTCCCAAGCCGAATAAGGAATTATTTTTAAAAAAAAAACATTTCCAATACTCTGGAGCTTTGCTCCAGAATAGTATGTCAATTGAGATTAGAAATACCCACTCTATTTTCTTCCAAACCAAATATATCCAGTGGCTTCAGAGATGCAGCTAAAATAAATAAATTGCTTTGTATGAGGGCCTCAAGGTAGATTAGTTATTACCTAATTGTGTGACCCTCTTTTAAAAAAGTCGTTATTATTATTATTATTATTATTATTATCGTTGTGGGCAGTTTAATTCTCAGTTATTAGTTGTGGTGAGATTCATAACAAAATATGATGATATGGCATCTGTTGTCAGCCCGTTGTTAATTGAGTAGTTCAGTTTTCCTGTTGCACAACAGCTTTTGTTTCTTTCTTTGTCTGCTCATTTACATTACAGTTTTTATTATTTCTTCTTTAATTTGTCATTTTCTATACCAATGTATGCAAATTTTCTCAAGTTTTTATAAGTTCAGAAATTGTGATTATAACATTGAAGTAGAACCATAGTTTCTATACTGAGGGATATGATATTTGGTATTGTTCATGAATGAGCCTTTAAAACTTCATTGTAACTCACTGAAAATCATTTTGAATAAATTCAGTCTTTTTAATCTTTGAACCATATACATGCATCATGTATTCTATGTCTGTAATTCAAAAACAATGTTTATAATAAATTAACCAGATATTTAATTTATAAAAATCCTCAACATAAAAAAGAAACTAGTTTTAAATTTGAAATGACTGACCCAGAAATCTGAGCATTAAAGTTATTTGGTAATTGCTTTTAAAAATCTGATTTCATTGACTTGATTTCTGTGAAAAAATAACACTTTGTTAAGTAATTTACAGTATATTGCATAGCTAGTGCAAAATAACTCGGAAAGTTAAAATATGCAACATAAAGAACTTCTTGTGGTGTTTTAGTTTTCACATGGTTTGGACGTTGGTATTACTAAAAGTACTTCCCCATCAACTCCCCACTGAGTATTGCTGAGACAAATGTATTAACACTGATATTTTTGTATTTATCTCCCTTTCTTTGAAGACGCAGCATAAAACAGGTCTGTGCATCATAAAAAGGAATACAACCGGCTTATAGTGAATATCTTTGCATGCTCCAGTGACAGTGATTAAATGTAAAGTTTTGACTTTAAGTCTCAAGCTTGGCTGATGTGGGAATGTGAGAAAGCTTGCCAGTAGCTGCTCATGAGTTGGTGGTTCCTACCAGGGTTTTCCTGGTTTTTCTTCCACCAGTTATACTGGGTGCCATGTACAGATTATTGTTTCCTGAAAATGGTCTTAAACCCACAGCAACAGGTTTATTTATCTTTAATTAAGCAACACTTTTGCCTGCACAATCATGGCACTGGCACTTAAAAAGTGCAGTCAAGGACTAATATTATGCTCGGAATAATTCGTTGACTTTTTTATCCATGGCTGACTTAATATAGAAATAAGTGTACGAGACATAGCATTCCAAAGAATATTTTATATATTTCTGGATGATCATTAAGACTGTGAACTTCGATGCATACACTGTATAAATGTAACAGGTAATGTTTGCAATATTCTTAACTTGGCTTATTTTTTTTAAATCTAAACATAAATGCAGAAGTTAAAACTGTAATATATTCCATTTGAAGCTGCTCACTTACAATCTATGAAAATGCAAAAATGTTTAGTTGTAAAGTGACATTTTTAAAAATATTTTTTGGTAAACATGGATCGTGTACTTTAGGCTTTCAGTACTGTGTACCATATCAAACAATGCGACATCACACATATTGGACATTCTATGTTGAAAAAATAATTTTGTATTGGTAAAATGTTCTGTTTATTCAGATGGATGCTTGTTCTTCGATTTATAGTTTGTAAAAAAGTATAGTCTACTTTTACTAGTTCAACTTTTGGATTATTTTTATGCATAGCAATGTGCAGCGTCTGTCAGAATGATTTGAAATCCTTCATTCTTCTTTCTATCTAAATAATTTCCACTGAAATACAAGCTATGTGATAAAAAGAATCTAATGGGTAATGATTTAATATTGAATTTATGAAACTTGTTGAATAATATCCAGCTTTTGCTCACCAAGGCTTGCAAAAGCTAGACATTATTAAACTCGTTTAATAAATTAAATATTAAATCATTACCCATTTGAGATCCTGTGTGTATCATGTTTCTTCTAATTCATTGGTGTATGCTTTATTCAGAATGAGACTCGATGAAATGGTATACTCGTGTGTAGAAGAATTGGAGTGTATTTGCATTGTGTATGTAACTTAGGTGTATGCACCAATTTTTTCTTCATTATATTATCACGTCTATAATAAGTTAAAGTTTTAAATGATCGTTTCTAATGTACAACATTAAAATATGACCTCTTGTAGCAATGTGATATTGTAAACTCAAGTATATTTGATTGCAATTTATTTTTGTTTTCTTTGAACAAACTGCTCATATCAAGGTACAATAGTAATATTGTTTAGAACCTGAATTTGCTTTTGTCCATCCAGGATTAAATCATTGATTGATCGTGTTTACCTTATTCATCAGCATATAAGTGACTAGTGTCAAGGACATTGGAATAAAATGTCTTGCCCAGAAGTAGACAACATAGGTTGTTGTTGCAGGATTGAGACACACTACCCACTGATTGTAAATTTGGCATGCATATCGCTGAGTGACCATGGCATCCTACATCCAGTATTAAAGATCATAGTTTTAAACCAGCTATATCTAGCCTAGACTTATGAAGGCAGGATTCTGACAAACTACTGACTGATTGCAAATCTGGCATGCTTACCACTCTGCATGAAAGTTGATAATATTAAAACACATAGGGTAATAGTTAGTGCTTCATTCACCTCATATTTTTAAAAACTGCAACCATTCATGGAATCTATGAACATAAATGGCCGATATTGTCATGATAGATTTGTAGGTAGATTTTTTTCTTTCTTGCAAATGAAATGCCAAATTTTGGAAATAATGCAAACGATTTGTAAAAGAAAGTAAGGATTATATAAAAGTTTGTAAATAACTGAATAAATAGAATCACGATGACATGTCAAGATCATTAATACACAGGAATAGATGGAAATCTAGTGTTTTATTTTCATTTTCAGCAGAACAGATTTAACATTATTTGTATTATGTGGTGGAATTATTGATTTTATGTGGCTTTATCATCAAAAGCAATGTACAACTAGACTTGTAATCAAAGTATGTTAATGTTTTTAAAGTTTTCACATGACTTTTTATCCATTAACATTTACCTCCCTTCAAACCATTATCTGCCATTTATGTAACAATTTACACATGCTGATGACCAAGCACTCTTACACTAATTATTAAGTCAGAATTATTCAATGGAAATATACATTATGCTGCACCATGTAACACTGTCCAAAATTACTATCATCATCAACAATCATTCTAATCATTACTGCTCCAAAATATAGCCAACATTTTTTCTTCAGGGGAGGTAAATATGAATTGTATGGAAACGTGTCTATGTGATGTGCTCACAAGAAGCAAGACATTTCACCCAATTAATGTGCATGTTCTTTCCTATTTAACATTGTATTATTTTTGGTGCATGAAAAATCCCAAGTGTATTAAAGAATGAAAAATTACGTGATCCAAACAATGTCACAGGTGTGACTGGTTCTTTTACTGTACCAAGTATTTCAATTCTCTGGATTGGTTCTTTTACTGTACCAAGTATTTCAATTCTCTGGATAAACTGTATAGAAGAAATAAGTCTTGTACATCTTTGAAGCTGTTCTTTCAGTCAGACTCTGCTAAAATTTGTTAATCACATTTCTTTATCTTTTCCACTCTTTGGTCTCTTTTTAACTTTGTTTCACTCATTACCCACTCTGCTGTATTTTCTGTTCTGCCATAAATTTCAATTATATTAGTTGTGCCATGGTTTATTGATAATATATGAACATTGTAATAATTATGGTAACAAATATTTTACTTAATGTATGCACCCTGACCTGCCATGATACCTGGTCCAATACTATACATGCAGGCAGAACATTTTCGTTACCCATGTTCTGTTTATACAGCTTGAACAACTTGCAACTTTGCTGTTTTTAAAAAGCATAGTGATATTGTGATACAGCTTGTCCATCCATATGTATATACACCTGGACATGAAAAAGCAAATTTATACATGCAACTGACATTGACTCTGTGTCCCATTCTTAACCCCCACCTGCTGGGACTTAAATGCTGGGTCACAACTTTTGATACTATTGAGAACTCCACCCCTTGATCATATATGTTCTTATTGGGCACGAAAAGACAAATTGAAAAATGCAAGTGACACTTGCCTAAGGATCCATCCTTTCCACGAAAGGGTCTTAGACCATAGTCAGCTTGAAAACTCAAAGATCTCATAGGAGTCTCAAATATCTGGTTGGAGATAAGGAGGAGGGAGCACTTGGATATGTGTTTTACAAAAACAAAACTGTCAGTCTTAATAAGTTGAGTTTGTAAACTTAGTCTTAGAGAAAAAAAATGTAAAATGTACGTAAGAAATATTCTAAGTATTCTTACAGGTCATTCTCCGATTGCTTACATGTATGGTAATGCTGAGGTTCTGGGATGAACCTGTCCAGTAAGTTTATTTATGGAGAATAACAAGAGCTCACTGACAATTTAGTTACAATTTAATTCGTTGTACACAAACTTTGCATGTTAAATTAGAGGTGGGTGACTTCTTTTGCATGATGGTGCATGTATAGATGCATTTCAGTGAGCATTTATTGAAATGTTACATATTAGAGGAAATAATATTTTTTGTTATATATTAAACAAGAATTATGTTTTGTATATTCTTCAATCAATGCACATATATGATGTAAGAATTAGAAATACATTGTCTGAAACCATTTAATGATGAGTTTGCTGTTTTTGTATTTGATGATTATGCATTTGTACTAATTGCTCTTAGAATTTCTGTAAACAATGAGATGTGTCAAAAATGGTTTCTTGATATCTGCCCATCCTAGCATATTGATACGTCTCCAGTTGCCCCAGATGCGGGAGATCACAGGTTCGAATCCCAGCCAAGTCATACCAAAGACATAAAAATGGTACTAGCAGCTGCCTTGCTTGGTGCTCAGCATTAAGAGATTAGTGTTAGGATTGGTTGGCCTAGTGTCAGGATAATGTGACTGGGTGGGACATGATGCTACGTGGTTGTGGCATGATGTCTCAGTGCTAAACATCACTATTAACTGACATACTGCTGACATCATAACGATATGGCTGAAAAATTGTCAGTGATGCCATTTTTAAGTAGTGAAAATGTGATAGGTATCACATTCTTAGATGTAACGTAATGTTCCTTTCTGTAGCATATCATATTGATGATCAGCTAATATTTAGTGGTATCACGGACTCAGTCAAAGCCATTGCAACTGTGAACCATTAAGGTCATTTTGTAAATTGAATAGTCTTTCATGAATGTGACCAGTTGTTTTATTTTTTTAAATAAAAGCAAACCTGCTAAAGATCAAGTGCAAAATAGCATAGATATGCAAAGTCTTAAAGACAAGGTTTAAATGTCAGATTTATTAAAAGGCCGTTTATTGATCTAATCCCAAAAGCCATCAATACCTGTGGTTTTATGCAGAATTTATGAAAATTCTACTAAAGAAAAGCATGAGTGGGATGGGGTACAAGTTGGAAAGGATAATTATAAAATGGATGGACAGACAGTTGTTATGAGGGGCGATTGCATACATTGCCAATTCTTGGAGGTGGTAACATCACAAAAGCACACACACAGAGCTGTATGAGGGTAGATGATCATGATACTGAATTCCGATAAACTTACTTGAGATGGTGCCAATTCTTGTAACTGGTAACATCACACACACACATAAATAAAGCTAGATGATCATGATACTGAATTCAGATAAACTTACTTGAGATGGTGCCAATTCTTGGAGGTGGTAACATCACAAAAGCACACACACACACACACACACACAGCTGTACAAGGGTAGATGATCATGATACTGAATTCAGATAAACTTACTTGAGATGGTGCCAATTCTTGTAACTGGTAACATCACACACACACACATAAATAAGGCTAGCTGATACTGAATTCAGATAGACCTACTTGAGACTCTTGAACTTTTATCAGTATACTGGTATATACTGCCAACAATGCAAACACTAGTGCACATCATTATACAGAGACATGCTAGCTTGCTAATGCTCTTCATGCAATTAACAGTAATTAGTATATCATTGACAATTAGATAACAGTACTTAGTATTTATTTGATAATTAGATAGCAACAGTTACTATAGAAACCATATGCATTTGCCTGTCTCTGTACTAAGTTACGTATTTTTATTTTTGTTTTCGTCTTTATAAGTCATCATTTGCATCACTGACATTATCTGTAGCTGATATATAGTATATTTTTTACGGACAGTGGCTCAAAACTAATTTATGGCTATATTTTCTGCCTATCCCTACTGCCCCCCTCCCAGCAGGCACCTTTAACTGATTTTAAACACAAGAAAGAATCAAGCACAAACAAACATGTACAAAACTAACTCAAATACATCCCTCCTCCAGTAAAGTCGCTTTCAGAATTCAGTTTAAAAATTGATAGCATTCTAAAGACTATTCCTTGTTGGGGGGGGGCTATCAGCTATAATTGCTCATCATCGCAGATCTCCATGCTTTTTGCTGCATATTCCACCAACCCACTCATCCCCTTGTCAATTCACATTCCAAAACCATGATCTGCTGGGGAACCAAAATACAACAGCCAGATGGGCAATATCACTGAATAAATTTCCACCAAGCAGTTGAGGAAACGATGCAACAAATAAGCAAGCTGATGGATAGGCATATGGAGAGAGTCACAGTATCCCTTTTGCTTTTTAAAGAAAATTGGAGATAATTACAAAAGAAACAAATAATTCTTGGTAACTACTCTGCATATTAGGATTATATTATCATTTGCACACTTGTACTGATTACAACTGCAGCAACCAACATCCTCGTACAGTATGCAAAATATGTAAAATATGTACAAACGGTTGCTTTCAGCACATACAAATTTACAGGCTTATTAATATATGAATGATTTCTGATATTTGTTACACTGTACACAGGGTACAGATAAGAAATACACTTCTTGTCATTGCTTCTGCATGAATCGGATTACACTGGACACAGGGCACATAAAAGAAATTCACTTCTTGTCCTTGCTTCTGCACAATTCAGATTCAGGCTGCATATTATTAGTAATGATATAAGTTTGAATACAATAGCCAACATACTCTGCAGGTTCTTTATGTACATATTATAAAATTCAATGTATAAAAATGAAGTGAACACATTTTATCCAATAAGTATAACTGAAACATTGTATTAGCATGCTTTCTTTTCATACACACAACACAGTAATTAAAAGTAATCTCGGTACAGTACACAGTGTATTACTGACCAATTTGCACTAGTGATTTTGAATCTGGTCCAGTGAAATAATTCCATTGTTGGTACTGGTTGTATGACACTCAAGCAGTAATGTTTATTCTCTGTAGCTGAATTACACAATATAACAGTCCCATTTTTTTGTGGGTTGTGATAACTCGTGTGTTTCACTTTATTTACAAAGGACTCCCAAGTTATTCTTAAATTGTTTTAGCTATGCAGCCTCAATACTTGCATCACAGGCCTTGAATCAACTTTTGATTTTGTAATTGTTTTTGGATGGATGCTTTGAAATAATTTTTCATATCCTTTTTCCATTCAGAAATAAATACTTTGTAATATGTGTCCAGATTTAAGAAGTGTGTTCAGTTTCTGACAAATTTCCATTTTTTCTACACTATTCATTTAAAAAATATTTACACAAAATATTTCCATGTAAAATACCACTGAAGTGTCCAACTTCTAATGTCTCCTTTAATGTAAAGTTTTAAAACAATAACAATCAAGCATTATGCATTCTTTAAAATGTTCACTTTCACTCATTTTTTTCGAATTTAGGAATGCATATTACTTTGAAACAAAATGGCTGCTCTGCAGCCCTTGCTAATCCCACAACTTGAACTGAGTAAAATAGTTGATGTTTCTTCATTATTGCAAAACATCAGTGATAGACTGCCAAACATAGTTTGGGTGTGCACTCTAGAAAAGTACCTCAAATGTCAAATATCTTTCTGTGTCTTATAATTTATCCATGTCCTAGGGAAAATATCACTAAATAATTAAAATTTAAATTCATTGAATAGTACTGTTTTTTATATGTGATTCATGTATGGTCTAATTCTTCAGATAAGTTACTGAAAATGATTACATCAGATTCAGAAACTTGGTCTGTATCCCTTGCTGTATTATTACATTTACTTGGTTCTGGTAGTTCATAAACCAGTCTAATCCAGGCAACATGTGATCGAGCTGTTATATAATCCCCCTTTTTGAACAGTTTCTGAAGTTTTTGATTTAACATTGACAGATCTAGATTACCAAACACGAGTAAAATTAGTTTGTGTTTTTTGTTAACTCTGGAATAGTCAACAGCCATGTCAAATATCGTGTTGCAAAAGGTGTTGTTCAAAAATCCATTGCTGATAATGAACAAAGAACTTTTGCTTTCTTCCATTGCTTTTCTTGTATCGTCTAAATGAGAGGCCTGATGTGTACTTGTAACTGCTATACTATATGGCCATTTTCCAGACTTCAGTTTGGGCAGAAGGTATTCTTCTGTGTATTGCAAACACTGTTGATCCTGGGCATCGTAAACAATCAGAGAATCATATGGCTTATCAGATTCAAACGCTCTCTGGCAACTTCGTATGCCTGAAAATTTGTACAATATGGCAGAAACCTCTCTGTGGTAATATATTACAGCTGTGTTGATAAAGGCAAAAGCCACTAATGATACAACAACAGCAATGGCTATTTTTGCAACATTGGGTCCATCAGAAGCTTGACATTGGAACTCTTCTGGTAATACTGTTCCAAATACCTTTCCACTATTGCAAATCATTCTTCTCCGATCAACAACTTTATTCTGAAGCTGCATCACAAATTTTTTTAAATCCGCATTCCAGCAATCGCATTTCCACTGGTTTTCGGAAAAGTATAGATATTTCCAAGTTGAAATGGATGAAAGCTGAGAAACAACCGTCGCATCGATGTAGACAAGCCTGTTACTTCTTAAGTCCAGCACTTCCATGTGTAACAGGGTTTTGAATAAATTAACTGGTATGTTCCCAATCTGATTGTTTCCAAGGTACAATTCTCTTAATTCTGTCTGATAATTAAATAACGTGGCTGGCAATGTTTGTAACATGTTATTCTCTAGATCCATAATCCGCAGTTTGAAGAAGCCAAGGAACAAATTCGTATTGAGTATTCTAATTTTACTGTTATTTAAATATAGTTCTTCTGCTTCACTGTCCTCCAATTCAAAAATCGTATTTAAGGAATCCTCCCTTTCAAAACTATTTCCATCTAAGTATATCTGTTTTGCAGTGTCTGGTATCATTTCTGGTGTCGAGACTAAATCACCTCGGCAGATGGCAATGTCGATATGACCATTTTTGTCGCTTTTGAAGCATGTGCAGTTGTTGTCACAATTTTCTTTTACGGCACACAGAAACATCCTCTTTTCGAGATAGTGAGGTTGTGCCGTGAAGTTATGAATTAAGACTTCGCAGTCTTGAACTCGAAATCGCTGGGTTGAAACATTACGTCCTGAAACCTTTGTGTAACTATCGGCTATCCATGACATTTCACATGAACACTGTAAAGGATTTTCAAACAAAAGGAAAGTTACATCGATGTCAGTCACAAATGGTTGAAACACTTTAATTTTGTTTCGCTCAAGATTTACCGTCTGAAGATTCTTTAAACCAGCAAAGGCTGTCTGGCTTATTTCAGATATACGACAGTCCTGAAGAAAGAGTTCCTTAAGAGAACTGTTTACCATGCCAAACTTTAAGGGGTTATCTATTCTTTCCAAAGCATTATGAGATAAATCTATTTTTTCCACATTTCTAAGAGAATCCTCCGTAATAATGTCGGATACAGCAGGTATCTCATTTTCTGCCATATCTAAATATACCAGATTATTTAACCCTCTAAAGGTACTTCCTGTCAGTGGGGTTGTTATTCTGTTTCTGTGCAAAGTCAAAATCCTAAGGCTTACACAGGACAGAAATGTTCCATTCTCGATGGATAGTAAGTTATTGTTGCTAATATCCAAATGCAGCAAGTTTTTCATACAGTCAAAGTCTGTCTGTTTTAATTTTGTAATATTATTATACTGAAAGTACAGCTCATTAACGCGGCTTCCATTTAATTGTATTGGCAATGCCTTCAGTCTGTTATTGTTCATCTTCAATGAAACTAGTGGTGGCCAGTATCCAATGCCCTCGGTTGATTCTATCATATTATTAGAAAGATCCATGTGTTCCAAAGAATTCAAATCACCGAAGCTTTCTGACGGCAAAAATGTGAGACTATTGCCAGTGAGATCCAAGTACAACAAAGAAGACAAGCCTTTAAAACTAGGCTCACTTAAATTTGAAATCTGGTTATGTGAGATATTCAGACGGGTTAAATTTTGCATAAAAACGAAACTTTCAGCAGGAAGAGAAGTCAGGTTGTTGAAACTCAAATCCAGACTCTCCAAGCTTCTTGTATGACTAAATACGTCGTGGAAATTTTCGTGAACATCTAAAGAATTGTAAGACATATTCAGATATTTCAGTTCCACCATGCCCTGTAAACTGTCTGGACTTAAAAAGTATATTTTGTTGTCTGACAGGTTTAAATTTTCAATGGATGAATTAACTGGAGAACCTAGTGTGAGACTGCCCAAGTTATTACTTGCCAAGTTAAGTATTCTTAGACTTCTCAGCAGAGCGATGGTACTACTTACTGTGAGCAGCTGATTGGATGATAAATCTATTTCCGTAATGGACTGGCAATTTGAGATCTGCATGACGTCAAAAACTTTAAATCTGTTTCCCTTTAAGGATATCAGGATTATTCTAGGAAAGATTTCGCAAAAGTCTTCAAAAACATATTCCAGTTGGTTGTAGGAAAGATCCAGTTGCCTTAGGTTTTGAGCACCTTGGAATTGCGATTTCGTAACATTGGTTAGCATATTTCTCGACATGTTCAGAATCTTTAGTTCGTTTAGACTCAACAGTGAACCATCTTGTATGTCACTAATTAGACACTGGCTCAGGTCTAGAACGGTGATGTTGGTTCCTCTTGTACCACAAGAAAGTGCATCACTCGGAAATGATGTCAGCAGCAAGTTTCTAAGAAACAGGTACCTTAGATTGAGCACGTCGCAAAACGTGCCACGAAGAAAAGATGTCAACTGATTTCGACTTAAGTCGATGTATGTCAGACTATCCAGGAGTACGAAAGAATTGGCCTGTATTGAGACAATCTTGTTGTTCGACAAGTCAATGACTTCCACAGCTGATAGGGGTACGAACACTTCTCTGTCGATATAATTCAAGTGGCAAAACGTATATTCGTCTTCGACCCTTGAACGCTGACGATTTGCTGATGTGGAGGCAGTCTTGCAGAAGCAAGTGTATTTCATGTATTGGAAACTTGACTGTGAAAGGCAGTTTACACTGACGTATAAAATACTGGAAGCATTTTTGGTCCAAACCGAAGTTACTTGGGAGTATCTATAACCTGTATCCATGCAATAAAGCGTATCTGCAGGTTTATTATAGATACACTCGGAATATGGTTCGCTTTCATAGGAGAATGTCTGAAAGGTGTTATCGCCGAGAGGCACACGAAATACCCTTTCACCCACACAGGTCTCTGTTGAGTACATTAGAAGAAGAATACCATATAGAATAATCGTCTGTTTCTTCATTCTTTTTCCTGTACTAAGTGGTTGATTTTCGTGAATAGTTTGACTTTCATCAAAATATTACCTGCAAAGAAAAGATGTGACTGATGTCAAAATTTAGGTTTAATTTAATGAAATATTTTGTGTCATATAGTGATTTTTTATATATGAGCCTCCCCACACCATACACCAAACCCTCGCAGCTGATAGGATATGAACACTTGACGGAGAAGAGTCTATGGTCAAAAAAGGTGTAACACATCTGAAAAAAGGTATAAATAAAATACGTAGCCACCCTCTGACGATGACCATAATACGTACTTAATTTCACAGCAATCCACCGAAAACTACACGAGTTGCTGCATTCACAAAATTTGGTCATATGCTGCATCAAGTGTTACGTCTGCTTTTGACTGCAAGGTAACAATGGAAGATTACTTTTAATCAGCACTGTACAGCCAGAATTGTGCTGACATTATATCACGCGCATGCGCACGTACTGAATTCGGTAATTCTACCTGTATTTTTAATTTGATGTTAGGCAGGTAATGCAATATTTAATACTTGATAATGTATTTTCATAATATTGCTATTGTGAGCGCACGATCCTTAATACTTATCATTCACACTTTTTTCTTTCTCTCATTTATTCCAGATATGTTAGTTTACATTTTTTTCCAGCTGTGGTTAATGTAATATGGCAAGCATTCATTTTTTTTTTTTTGATGTACCTCGCTATAATGGAATATAATTAACGATGACTACTTATCAATTGTTATACCTGGTGTACATACATGGACAATACATTCTACTTTCCTCGTATGTTTATTTTTGTACCTGGCAAAGCCAAATTTCTTTATATATCATCCTATAAAATGTATCGATTACAATAAAATTACAATAAGCGGTTACAATAAAATTAGCCGGTTTTTGACCGAATAAATTAGCATTCTGAATATCTGAGTAAATGATTATATTTTGTAATTTCTGATTTTTTACAAATAACTTTAGTTCGAATTTATTTTTTTAATATTTTTTTGGGGGGGGGAGGGCGTACTCTAAGTTTAGCTAATAGCTAACCAGAACCTAGTCCTACCTGTAAGACCCTACGCTGATATTTATATTTATAGCACCTCAACAAAATCAATATGTGCTATGTCTTACATGTAGGACTAACCAGAACCAGTTACAGGTTACCGTTATTTCAATACCTTATCATAATTTAGTGGCCTCACATTTGGCGCTGATTACACTTAAAGCGCCTGATTAGAACTACCTGTACTATTTGTCCGAGACAAAAATTATGCCTGATGTTAAGTCGGTGCCGTTATTTACAGAAAAATCATACATTCTGTTCGCCGGAAATTTCTCCACACAACAAGAGAAATCCAATCTATTGGGATCACCTCTGCTATTTCTACGATTGAATTGACAGAGAGGATACGACTGAGTAAACAGTCTGATCATTTGTAAAATCTCGGCCAGTATTCGTTTCCTATAAAGCCGATATAATCTGAATGGCAGTTATTATACTTTCGCGATATAATCCGTATAATTTAATTCGAAGTTGTGAATGAAAGCGCCCCTATGAACAGTCTTATAAAAAGAGAAACAGATGCAACTTGATTTTATTTAGGTCCTTCTCGACTTGTTGTTGGGGGGGGGGGGGGGGTAAGCACGAATTTTAGCACGTGACATGTTATATATAGCGGCCAGAATAGTGGATGAATGAACAACCTGGGAAGAACCACATACCAGCGGGAAGTTACTGGCAAGCTTGCTTAAATAAAAACCTTGCTCTTGGTGAGATGTGTCAGTGATCTGTAAACTACTCGGCCACCCAGGGGCCCAGGACGAACTAGACATCATACGATGTTTTTAGTGAAGAATCCCGACTGTCAATATGACCACCTCTTTGAGAAGTAGTGATAACAAGTCTTTAAAGCTGACTGGTCTTGTGGCTATGGAATGTCAGATACGCATTGTTTTCATTTAGGCCCAACTAAATATGTGTAGCGGTGTGTGGGTGGTTTTGATTGGCGCATCATATTCTTCTTACAAGGTATCCGCTTTATTCGGTTCTCGTTACCTCGGTATTTATTGCCCGGATCGAGTAAATATTAATATAAAGTGTGAAACACAGATGGAATAAAAAGAGTTCTGAATAGATGTATAGAACAGAATGACACGAGCCTCCGTACATGGACAAAAACAAAACAATTTAATCAATTACATAAACAACTGTGATAATACACTACATTACGAAGATACACTTCTTTTTGGAATAAATCTTTCGCCGAATTTCAAACAAATATATTTATATAAATAGCCGATCTGTTTTAAATGATAGAATTGGTTCATCATAGAATCGAGTGAACAATCGAAGTCATTGCCTTGTACAAATTCATAACCTGCTGATTTCCAGTCCACTCCAACTTCACTGTGACAATTCTCCTCTGTCCTTTCTCTTTTTTTCCTTCTCTGACCTCCTACTGCCTCACCTTTTTTCGGTCCTCAAATTTTGTATGGGCAGGTGGATACGTAAGTACGTAGATACGTTGATACTTGGATCAGCAGGTACGTGGATACGTCCATGGATACTTCATTGGATACGTCGGTTGAGCTATTTCCCCTTTCAAAATAAACAGATATAACCTAAATCTTCTGTCAGTTGTCCTACTGGGAACAGCTCATTATTCTCCTCTCGTTATGTCAGATATCGTTCTATCGAAATTCAAACAGATACCAAAGCTTATCTGGTCAAGCTAAACATGGCAGACCATAAACAAACCTAGTTTCATAAGATTAATATGTTTCCTAACAGCTATTTAATCACTGACTGGCATTAACATCACACGAGGCATAACAGTTCCGTTCTCTTCTCAATTACAGAAATGAATGAATTAAATTCATTCCATGCCTTAAATACATTATGTTCAGCGAATACACACATTCGAGTCTTTAGCATACATGAAATCATCTAAGATCGGTGAATTAACACGGATTCTTGTAACTCATATCAACTAAAGTAATGCATGAAATTCTTAGAGTTCTGTAACAATCAAGACGACAAATTCAAACAATTCGTCAGACTTATATAAAGAAGACCATTGTACGAATTCAGATAGATGAACTCACAGTTACACTCGTATCAAGAGACTTGATCCACGGATTTAAACAAATAAATTCATGCAAATATAAGCAAATATATTCAAGCAAATCATTACATTTGTATCGAATTAAATGAGACTTACGCAAATACCTTGTGCTTTCAAGTTTTGTTCGCGTCTACCGACAGAATTGTGTCCGTTGACTTTATAGACATCCGGTCCCTTTGACAAATGTTTTTACGAGAGAATTTCTTCTAAATTCAATCTCGGAGTACCTTATATTTTCACTCTTGCAGGAAAAATGCAGACTGATTAGATTTTTGGATGATGGCAATTTCAACCTAACAAATTTCGTGCGGGAACCAAGCCCCTTATTTAGCACAGCCAATCATGATTAAATATATCTACCGCCTTTTATAACCAGGCGCAAAAATTGTGGTCAGCTTGACTTATAGATTTCCAAACAACTAATTTTGTAAAAACTCAGCTCTGACAGTTGCGATATAAAATCGAAGTAAATCTTCCCTTTTCTAATCGTCTAATAAACGAAGGCTTAATTATGATCACTTCCTCTCCCGATACAGACATTAGAAATCACTGCATTATAGCGGTTTAACAAGCACCTGTTCCCATAAATATAATTGTTCTCTGGTCCAAGTTAATGTGCTCTTCGTAGATCTTCACAAATGTGCATCCTTACAATATGGATGGATGGATGCATACATGCATGTATGCATTTATGTTATTTTGAGTTTAATTCCAATGTTTAGCACATGATTGGCCTAAACACGGCTGTCAATATAACTGGTGGAGGGGGAAAAAAATGTAAAATCTACTGACCCAAGGGAAGCTACTCGCAGTTTTTGTCTGTATGTAGAGTTTTACGGCACCTCAGCACAAACGTGTCTATAAATTGCCAACAAAAGGTTAAGATAGAAAAATATAAAACTAAATTGCACAAACACTGAAGAGTATAAAACATCTCAATCGTATTAAAAAATAAGACATTGAACGTAAAGATGTTAAATGTAGCGTATGTAAAATCCTCATACATTTTAGACATCGTAGGGAGACCTTTGGTGGAAATCGTACGTGTATAAAAAAAATATGCTCATGAGAAGTAGCGATGGTAACATTTCAAGGCGGCGGTAATAGTAGATGTCAGAGGAGTGCAGTTTTTATTTCGACCAATTAGATATTGTAAGAAGTATTGGTGAAAATCGATACGTCTACCCATTCGGAAGGAGCAGCGATAAAACAATCCAATACGTCCACCAAGACATCAATTTAAACTGTCCGATTAAGAAATGTTTACAATGGCTGACATGTTTACAAAACTACCTGTAAAAATTGATAAGACTGTTGTAATTTGATATGTTTAAGATCAAAGTTGGCTTTGGCCTTGAGTCGGGGGGGGGGGGGGGTCAGAGTTCAGTTGGGGAGAATGACTACATTTCATTGTATTTACCAATTTTACTCAAAATCGGATCAAAAGTAGTCTCTAGAATGGTAGCAAATTGTATCAATAAAATTCAAGATCACGTTCTTAATATGCGTTAGACCTCGCTCGTTATAAAACTTGTCAGAGATCTTAATCATACAGCCCTACATTCCAAGTTTAATCAAAATCTAATCAGAAATATGGCCTCCAGAGTAGTAATTAACTCGGCTAATTAGCTGCAAGATCACCTTACTGATATGCGTAAATATCCTATGAAATCCAAAATCATTGTCATGCGCGGATATCCTACGATAACGAACTCACTGATATGCGTGGATCTCCTATGATATCAAGCTCATTAATATGCCTGGATCTTATATGATATCAAGCTCATCAATATGCCTGGATCTCCTATGACATTAAGCTCATATAAGAGCTTGATGATTTAAACCTATGTTCCATGTTGGATTAAAATTGGTTCATGAATATAGGATCCAAAGTGGTTGTTGTTGTTCTAGGGTTTAACGCCATTTTTCAGCACATGATGGCTATACATGGCGGCCAGTATAACTGGTGGAGGAAGAACCCTGGAAAACCCAGGGAAGAACCACCGACCCACGAGAAGCTACTGGCAGGCTTTCCCACGTATCCACGCTAGCCGAGCCTTGGACTCGAACCCACGCAGACAGAGCTTAGATGGCAGAGATCCGAAACGGTGAGCGCTTTAGACCACTCGGGGCCACTCCAAAATGGTAACATCTCATATGTATTGATCTCTTCCACTGACAATAATACTGATATTGTCCAAAGTGTTGTTGTTGTTGTTGTGGAGGTTAAGGCCATTTTTTCAGCATACGATAGGCTATACATGGCGGCCAGTATTAATGGTGGAGGAAGAACCCGGGAAACCCCCCGGAAAGAACCACCGACTCACAAGAAGCTACTAGCAAGCTTTCTCACATACCCACATTGGCTGAATCCGAGACTCGAACCGTAACCTAGAGCGCTTTAGACCACTCTGGGCCCCCTTGTCCAAAAGTGAAATAAGCTTATAATATAACATCTCAATATGAGGAGAAATTTGAGAATTTTAGTAAAACCTGGTCATCTCCCCACCACCGTTAGTACGCAACTGAATAGAAAACATGGCTCCCTACTACTACTACTAATAATAATAATAATAATAATCATGTTAATGTTGACAGTCTTGTAGATCAGGCAATCTTATGCAATACAACACTTTCATAAAATGGCATCCCATTTAATATCGAAAACATTTCTGACGACACTATTAAGATAGCCACTGATCAGTTAGCAGGCTAGACACATCAGAGCAATAACTGTTCGAGGCCTGATTGTGCGGGGTGGAATGGATTGGGCAGAGCTAGATATGTGACTTTCCCATCCCATGTACAGGCCCTATCGGATTTCAAATTAATGGTTGGAGCGTCCGCCTCGGATGCAGGAGATCGCGGGTTCGAACTCCAGTCGAGTCGCACCAAAGACTTAAAATTGGCACTAACAACTGCCTCGCTAGGCGCTCAACATTAAGAGGTTAGTGTTAGGCCTGGTCGGCCTTGTGTCAGGATAATGTCACTGGATGGGACCAGAAACGTCGGGGGGTGGGGGTGGCTTTTGCGGAATTTGCATGTGCTGTAAAACTGATGTAGCCTATACAAGAAAATTAACATGACCGTCAAGTTTTGCCCCCCGTGAATCACGTTTTGTTACCCCCCCCCCCAAAAAAAAATGTTATGTCTGCGGCATGATGTCACAGTGCTTTGCATCACTTTAAAATGTCACACTGCAGACATCGTAGCGATATGACTATAAAACATTGGTAAAAAGCTACTTTAAAAAAAAAAAAATTATTGCGGACGTCTATGATTCCAGGTCTTCCCCGTTCAACCTGCCCACCTGTGACTTAATTACATAGGGCCATATGATCGCTCGCAATTAAACTTCGTGAATATGCGAATAAATAGGTAAATTCGTTCCTTTTCGATGTACACGTTAAACCATCAAGTGTTCTGGCACCTTATCTCCATTATCCTAACTTACCTCTGTACAGCCATTGCAATCTTCTCAGCCCTTCAGAACTACGTCATTCACCGAATTTTGTTTTTTCTTAAGAGCACGTCGTACCTGAAACCGTCTACGGCTATGCCGTCTGGGTCAAAATTGTAGCAGTATAAATACCATCAAGCAGGACATAAAGAAATGTCTTCTGTCATGATTCAGTGAGCATCAGTGCCAGGCGTAATGTCACTGTCATGAATATTACAACGTCATTGCACCTCGATTTCATTTCTAGGTCACACACTCGCATTGAAAATTCTATTTTGTATATATGGGTATATTTGGCTTTTACTTGCTGGCAAGGTATGAGTCAGAGGTGGTTTTATTTTTTTTTTATTTTTTTTATTTTGTTTTTTTATACGTTTTATGCATATCTGACTGGTCGTGAAAAGACAACAAATTAGTGCGACCATGCATGTTACACGTGGGACTCCGAGTGGCCTAAAGCGCTCACCGTTCTGGATCATTGCCATTTCACCTCTGTCTGCGTGGGTTCGAGTCTCGGACTCGGCTGAGGTGGGTATATGAGCAAGCTTGCCAGTAGCTTTTCACGGATCGGCGATTCTTCCTGTGGTTTTCCCGGGTTCTTCCTCCACTCATTATACTAGCCGCCATGTATAGCAGCCTCTCTTATGCTGAAAAATGACGTTAAACCCACAAAAACAGCATTTTACACGTCAACACAATCATATACACGGCAGGTGTTTGTTTTGGCGCTTGCTAATACAGGGATTTGAATTGCCGCTTACAATTTACCTTTCATAATGTCGTGTACTATTTAATAATACCTGTAATATTATACAGTACATGTATGACAGGTATATTGTAAGCAACAATACAAGCCCCTGTGATTGTGAACAGAAAGAATGTCTAGCCTATCATATTTCATCTATATTGTTCCTATGATCAGGCCGGATTAAGAAGGGAAGGGTGGGGGGGCTGCCCATGCACACCCAATATTCTTTTGTGTGAGTATGTGTGTGTGCGCGCGCGTGCATTCGTATGTATGTTTGTATGTATGTATGTATGTATGATTGTATGTATGTATTTCTAAATAATATTTGGGAAGTGATTCACGTTTATACCACTATCAACTGTTGTGTCAAATCTAAATGTATATCCTTGCCGATGGCCAATCGGCTAAATGCAGATAAATTTAATTCTTTTCAAAGTCTAGTTTTCAGCGCCCTTGGCTCCGCCAAGTTCACAACATATCCGTTTTATTTAATCATAACAAAGATAAATTAACACACCTCAGGAACAAGTTTAAGGTACAAGATTTTCTGATCACACCGCCAAACTACACACCTGGATACACAAAGAATTGACTCATTTACCAGGACCTTGACCTCGCCATTTGTATCAGCCGACAAGAACGAAGGGCCTTACCAATTTATCTCTGTGGTGCATTCAACTGGGCAATCCGCTATAACTGTACGCATTGTAGTGCAGTGCATGATTTGAAATAAGTATATCATTAATATTCAGCAGTCATGTTTCATTAAACACCTTTTTCTCCAGTAGTTCATTCTCTATTACCTATGTTAATGTTCTCTATTACCTATGTTAATGAAAGGTCAAATCGACAGGTCATTGTTGTTCGCCTTGTGAAGATGAATGTTCAGAATGACACGAAAGCCTTGTTGGTCAATACCTATACATCACGTGTGCCTATAATCTGGAAACAAGACTGGGTGTACACCAGATTTACATTAGTGCTTGCTACGATGTATCACGGTACCAATTGTCTTTTCCATTGACCTCAAAGCTAATGTTTTATGAAATAAATATACTTTCTGTCCTACCTCAGCATGCATGTGATGCACTGTCATAGAGATCAATGTTAGATTGTCAATTTGACAAGGACAAAACCAGGTACTCCATTGCATTTAAGAGAGATAACTCTGCTGTAACTAGACAAGGGTAAGAGTTAGCTAGTCACAACAGACATATTCAGCCATGTGTACAACCTTTAAAAAAAATCATAAAAAATACAAAATATGATCTAGATATGAATTATCATAATCTCACATGTTACCAAGAGGATGAACTGTTTTTGTCTACAGAAAGTTCAACTCGTACATGATGCACCAATCACATGTAGTGTTTATTTCTGAATACAATGTTCCTACACCTTGAGCTCCGCCCACATGGGCTTGAACAGTTGGTACCGTCATACCATATGGACATAGAACACAATTAATTTTACCATATTGTCTCTACATTTGTTTCTCAATACTGGCCTTTCCACTATGTGACAATCAATGCAAATCTTATATTAATATAAAATACTTTCAAAGATGAATTCACTGTGAAGTTCTTGTCAAAGGTTGACCTGCATTTTTTTGAGAGGCTGGACTGTCAACAGAGCAGCATGTAAACAGAACACAAATTTCACTTCCGGATCATCACTAAGACCTTATTACTCACTGTTCACTGTAGCCGAAATACACACGGAAAATCACACCCTGAGCTCATATTCTCAGTGATAAACAATTACCTTTAAATCCCTACCAAAAATGCATAAATATAACTCTTATATCACTACCAAAATGAGACAGGAAAGTGTTCTAAAAATAGACTAGAACTACATTTGAACTGGAAGTACTAATTGTGATCTGTTTCCATATGCTAGCGAGTGTTCAGATCGTAACTCGAAAATGCCAAGACGACTAATCATGATCGATATTTTTTTTATTATTCTCTATATTCTCACCAGACCACATATTTCGTATACAAATCTGCGACTCAATAAGTATTATCAGACTCTTTCACCGAGTAAAATCTCTCTCTCTCTCTCTCTTCTCTCTCTCTCTCTCTCTCTCTCTCTCTCTCTCTCTGGGCCCCGAGTGGTCTAAAGCGCTCTTCGTTACGGATCACTGCCATCTCACCTCTGTCTGCGGCGGTTCGAGTCTAAGATTCAGCCAATGTGGGCATGTGAGAAAGCTTGCCAGTAGCTTCTCGTGGGTCGGTGGTTCTTTCCGGGATTTTCCGGGTTCTTCCTCCACCATTAATACTGGCCGCCATGTATAGCCTATCGTGCTGAAAAATGGCGTTACACCCCACAACAACAACTCTCTCTCTCTCTCTCTCTCTCTCTCGCCGTAGAAGTCAATATACTTGCAAATAAATGGGCACGTATTTATGTATAAGTGTACATACGCATGTATATATGTTGTGTAATGGCAATGGTCATCTCGGCAGACAAAAAAATTATATACGCTTTATAACCGTTTCTATATTACGCTGAGCGTTATGATTGAGCTCATGAAATATGTAATTATATGCCGATACCTTATCATTGAACACACTACAGTTCTTGTCGTCAGTCTGTCCGAATCTAAAATGTACCTACCGTTTACTGTCATGTGCGAACTGTACAAAGAACACGGTTTAATTCAAGAGTCTCATGTGAGTCTGACATCACTCACCTGGCTTAAAAGTTTACCATTTCACTAAGCAGACCCGTGTCGTACTGTAGAAAACAAAACATAAGTAGTGAAGTGGGCCACCCTAGCCTCAAGGGAAATTAGCATTAAAAACACCACGGGGCCACTCTAGCCTCAACGGGAAATTTAACATTACGGAAACCCCTTGACCACTCTAGCCTCAAGGGGAATTTAACATGGGGAAAAAGTCTTGGGCCACTCTAGCCTCAAGGGGAATTTAACATGGGGAAAAGTCTTGGGCCACTCTAGCCTCAAGGGGAATTTAACATGGAAAAAAAAATCTTGGGACTGTTGAGCGACAAGGGAAAATGGAACAGGGTCGGGACCCTATTTTAATATGGTCCCGACCTGATGGGTCTTTGGAAATGGAACAGGGGAGAGGGATAGAACACACACACACACACACACACACACACACGTATATAAAATAAAAAAATGGGGCTAGGCAATTGAAAGTCTATCTCGTTTCGAGAGATGTGGGTGGCCCTGAAAAGGGCCTTTGGTTTTCTTCTTCTTCTAATTTCTTCTATTTCTCCACCAGCTTCTTATTTTCTGTCCTACACTTTTTCTCTTCTTTTCTTCCTCCTTTTTCTTCTTTTTCTCTTCTTTCTGCTTCTCCTCCTCTTCTTTCTTCCTCTTCTCATTTTCTTCTTCTTTTTCAATTTTTTCGTTCCATTCTCTCATCCTTATCCTTTCCTCTTCATCCTCCTTCTCCTCCTTTATTTCTTTCATCAGAGCACTGATCATGTCCTTTACTTTTCTTAAATTGTTGATCTCCATCGTCACTCGATGGGGACTATAAGAATAGATGATCCTCGTTTAGCCTAACTAACATTTGCTCCATCATACCCAAATTGTCCAGGACGTCTTGCAATGTTTTCATTTTGTCAAGTTGGTTTGAAGCCATCTTCTTTTTTATTCTCTGTAGAATGGTTTGAACGACGAATAGTGTGGGTTCTTATACGAAGAGCGCGGACGTGATGGAAAACATCCCCCTAAAGCCCAAAAGTTAGTTAGTTAGTTAGTTGGATTATAGTGGTTTTCGTTCTTTTGAACATGTGCCACTTGTTTATTCACGCACTACGTGATTTTTAATTACTCCTGGGGGAAGGAAAAGGAGCCTCATCCCCCAGGCTTTTATGTACTCAAAGAGTACTTTTTAATTTAGCCACTCAGGTGTAGGACTAACTAGTCCTTAACAACCTGACTGAAAGGCTAATAAACATGAGTGGGAATAGTCACACCACACACTCGTGTTTGTTAGTTGGATTGAAATGCCCCAGGTGTCAAACCAAGCAGTATGTGACTCCCGCTACGATTGGTCGGCAGCGATGACGTCACATTAGGACACCTGGTCTTGTGGCATTGACGAAGTGGCCCGCTTTTTTGATATCATCAATTGCCTTTCCCAGTCCCATATTCCGGTAGACAGAGCCTTCCTTTTTTCCACTCTGTTTAGGTGGTGCAGGTTCATCAGCTTCATCGCCGCTGGATGATGATACTTACAGGGCCGCTGCCAGCGTGGAAGTTTCAAATTCTTCAGGGTCGTCTGCCAACATTGCCTGGATTTGGCTGAGTATGTTAGTAGAAATAGCTGTGGAAGCTTGATTTAAAAGTTCAGCCAGATGTTGTTTTAGAGACAAGAAGACGGTTAGGACCAAAAGTTATATTACCTAGATCATCACTTAAAACGTGCGGACGTGATGGAAAACATCCCCTACTTTTCTCATTTCATATTATCTACTATCCACATAAGTGAAGCAGCAATTAACAAACCCCAAATCTACTATCCACACACGCAAAGCATTATAATGAAACCCAATAATCTACTATCCACACAAACGTACGTGAGCGCTTACAAACACACACACACACACACACACACACACACACACACACACAAGGAAAGAAAGAGTCAGTGTTTATATTCACACTACTCTACATACACACATTGGCAAATTGATTACTATTTCTTTTCTAAAGGTTTGGGTAGCCCTGAAAAGGGCTGTTTGTTTGTAACTCCAGTCACACCTGGTTAATGATGGCACCTTCCAGGCCTGGCACCACACACACATCTTCTTCCCCAGTCTCCTATTACTTTTTTTGTTGGGAGTGCAGAGGCAGGATAAGTGGCTTCAGAATCCCAATCTTCTGTCTCCGGGATTCTGAAATTTCCTCTCTCCCTTTCCTCCTCTTCTTTTTTTCTTCTTTCCTCCTCTTTCATCCTTCCCTCTTCGACGATGGCCTCCGCGGCCAGTTCATTTAGTATGCGCCTGGCATATTCCAGGTGCATCTGGAGTTCTAGAAGTTTAGCTAGTCTGGTGTTCATTCTGGTGTTGATCAATCAACAAGGGTAGCTAGACTGCCTAGCGATTTTCAATTTATAGTGAATGCGCGGACGTGAAGGAAAACATCCCCTAAAACAAAAGTTATATTACCTAGATCATGACCAAACAACGCGCGGACCTAAAAGAAACACTCACTCACTTTTTTACTATCCATTACTAATTTAAAAATTTTCATTAATCACTTCAATATACTATCCACATACGCAAAGAAATCCAATCAAACCCTAAATCTACTCTCCACGCACCTCAAACAGCAAAAAAACACGATCATTATCTACTATCCACACCAACACATACACTCACACCACAAAAGAGTCAGTGTTTATATTCACACTACTCTACATACATACATTGGCAAATTGATTGTTATTTATTTTCTAGAGATTGGGGTAGCCCTGAAAAGGGCTGTTTTTTTTTTGTGTGCGAAGTTGAAGCTAGGGCGATCGTTTAGTTTCTAAGAATGCGATGTCCTCTGACGATAGACTTTCTGACGATAGGTCTGCTTCTTCGGAAAGAGAAGAAGAACTCTTTGGTGTCGATACGACAATCGACAAAGCCTCTGTCAGGTTCAGGTTGCTGCTGTTGTTGCTGTTGCTGCTCTCTGCTGTTTCTGAAGTCTGTACTTCTCTGTCCATTCTTCTTTCTCCCTGTTCACTTCTTCTCTGAAGAGCTCTTCTATCAGGTCTTCAGTGACTTTTAAGATTCTCACATTCTCTATCTCTTCTGGCTTCGGTATCAGACTGTGTCTGACCCTATGCAAATTCACGTAGGCTTCGTTTAGCTTAGCTAGTTTGGAGCACATCTTCGTAGGAGGATGAGTCGACAATGGATGGTTAGACTGAAGGCTACTCCCGGCTTTAAAGTCAAAGCGCGGACGTGAAGGAAAACATCCCTACACGGTTTTCGAGCCGCAACGTTCAATGAGTGTCATGAGAGGGATAGTAAGAAGTCAAAGAGCATGAATCAAAATTCATATAGCCAAACAAAAGACAAAGGTATTTTTTTTTCGAAACACAACATTTTGTATTTAAAATCACTTAACACTAACAAACAACTATAACATTTTTAATAATAATTTAACAATATAACATCAAACATTTTCTTTCAAATGACAAACATTTTTTTTTTGCAACTCACACATTATTTTGGACAGGGGTGATAACGTTGTGAATGAAATTGTGATTTCCACTGTTGGAAGTCATTAGGCCATTGATGGACACTACGTTTCCTAGCTTGAGACAAAAGATAAGCATAATGGTCACAAAACCATCGATCTACTTTCACATCGTTTCTAGAAGAAAGAACGAGGATCAAAATGAGTCACTAAATGTTCTAAGGAATAACCCAGGCTGCGATGATGCAGAAAATACACACAATATTGTCCACACACCAAGGAATCTGTGCCTTGTAATTTCACATTATTGAATCAGGTGGTCTGAGCATTTCTTCTCATAAAGTCTATGATATCGTCTTCCAAAGGAGGCAATCCATACGAATCGAAATATTCCACACATCCTTCTTGAGGAAAGTAGACAGCTACCCAGTGGGTTCCTGGGAGATGACTGTCGTCCGTGTTGATCACATAAGCTTGATGGTCTTGAGGTTTGCGATGAGGGAGTTCATCTTTAGCACAGACGACAGGATTCCAAGAAGCCGTGTACGAAATGTGGTTCAAAAGGTAATAAAGTTCCCAGGTATCCATGTTTTGTGTGGGGTTTTTTCTTCACAGGTAATGATAAGTGATCAATTCGATCCTGACCTTTTGCTTGAAAATGTCTGACAAGTAAAAGGCATTTAGCTCCGACTTCTTACTCTGGTCCAAGAGAGATTCGATGCGACGGCACTCCAGAGACGTTAATGGAGGAGAAGAATGTTTATCCAAGCCTTTATACCACTCGTTCAACACGAATTCTATCTCGATGTGATCCCAAGCTTTGTCCAGATATTCGTCCAATTTTTCTTCTTGACTCAACATCAGACATTTTGTCGTGTTGAATTTGACTGGGATGATCGTTGTGACATCCATAGCACTCTTCCTTGATCAATTCTTTCATTATATCTGCCAGGAATGTAGCAAAACAGGAAACTAAATGGGCTTCTTGTTCTGGCCATCTTGACTTCATCATGATAAGTTCTTCGTCTTGGGATTTTTCTTCTCTTCTCCGGTCTCCTCACATTCCATCTCCAAAGTTTCTCCACTAGATAAAGAAGGATAACAGTCTTCCATGGCTTCTAATAGTCTAGAATGACGTCTCTCAAACTGTTGATTTCTATGGTATTGTCAAATTCTGCATACAGGAGGACGATCACTGTGTGATCTGGAGGTGGATTTGCAAACTGAAGTTCCACACGAATCTGACCCGATTTTATAGGGTGGAAATGTCCCTCGTCGCTGACTTGGTCTGGAGTGAAATCAAAACCCCACAAAGCATAGCCTCCTGCATAATCGTCGTACGAAATACCGTGACTGGTGTTGGTTCCTAACTGTCCCGTGGCTTCGTACAGGGACAAGTACGATCTCAAATAATTCTTCGCGACACCAAAGTTGGGCTTAAAGGGTCGGGTACACAAGGTCTTGCCGTAACGACTAACTTCGATCTTGGACACATTGTAAGGTTGAAACTCAAAAGGATTTTGAACGTGGGTTCCGTTGAAGGCTGAATTCCTGACGATACCAACAATCAAACGCTTGGGTAACTGTCCTTGGAACAGATGATCTTCGATCATAGATCGCTGTCCAGCGGGAATGGTGAACGTTTTCACTTCTACGCGTCGTATCGGATACCTGGCGGTCGTTCTGCTCAACGTCTGACTGACGTCGTTTCCCACTTTAGGTAACACTTCCACACGACGCACGTAAAGTCGGGCTTCTTGAATGATAGTTTTGTATTAATTGGCATGGGCCATCAAATGGAAAGCGGCACTGCTACGATTCAGTCTCAGACGGATATCCACCCCGTTCAGCAAATACTTTTCTTGTAACCACATGTCCAAATGCAAACGATCCATCAGTTCTAAACTTCGCCCTTGCAGAATTTTCTTACGACGGTCGTTAAACCCCACATTGCGAAGATTGTCATCTTGTGTCAGGACTGTGTCGCTAAACGTGGCTACACCTGCCGTGTCAGGTTTCCATACCACGCAAGCATCCAGATGAGTATTCTTGGCTTCTTTTCCGTACGTCAAGAGATTTTCCAGGTATGCACGATACGGGTAAGTATCCATGCTGCTGCTGACCAGTTTGTTATTCAAGTACAAGTCCACTTCGCTGAACAAGGAATGCATGAAATTGTTGACAGGAGCTACTCTAGCATCGCCTCCTGGATTGGTGTTGTCCGTTTTGATCACTTTGACTTTCAAATACAGGTAACTGCTATTCAGATCGATGTAATCTTCGGGCTGACCTTTGATTTCAAACTCGATGGGAGTGGAATCCGTCAAAGAGGAGACGGGGTGAAATTCCACCCACTTGGGATTCTTGCATGGTCATCATGGTGGGGGGCATGGCAAACAGATCCAGTTCCGACTTGGAAAAAGCGCAAGACTCTAGGTGCATCATTTTTCTCTGTGTCTCAATACTCGAAAACGTTTAAGTCTCGGACGGTTCTTCTTTTCTTTGCCTTTCTAGCTTTAGACGTGTGAAGTCTGGTGAAAGGGTGTTTTCTTCGTCGTCTCTTTCTGCCTTGTCCTTGCTGAATGCCTGACTCGGTAGCGTGCAGGGCATTTATAGGTGTTTCTCGTCGGCCCAAAATGTCTTTGCCCGTTTGCAGGAAGACATTTTTGCCTGCCGTCATGAAGGCTTCTTTAGGATTTTGTTTGTCGATGATGACATTTTGGAGAAATTCTTTGCCTTGTGTCAGTGCTGCATCTTTCAAGGCGTGCAATCCGCGTGTCACCATCGGTTTCAACACCGGGGCCACCGAACGAAAGGCCGATTTTAACATATCTCCTAAACCGTGTCCTCGCTGTCGAGCAACCCCTCGGTACACTGGATACATGACTTACGAGTCGTGAGAGAACCGTTTTCGAAAATGGAGTTTCACCGTGACTTTTCCTTTGGTGAATGGAATATTTTGTCCCAGATCTCCTTTTATAGTAATATTCACCGTGTCTAAATACGACTTGCTGACAGGCAAATAGTGAAGATGTACAAATTCGCGGTGAACGTGGTAAGTGTTTCCACCTTCCTCGTCAGTGACCGAGGCAGAATCCACTTTGAACGGAATGACACGCAGTAACGGCACAGAGATGTGTCCCACCACGTTGTACTCCACCACATCGGAGTACACAAACATCAAATTCAGTCCTTGGTTCAGTTCTACCGGGGTACGAAATAACTTGCTAAAAGCCTCGTCGTCGTAAATGATTGGTAATTCGTTTTTCTTGAGCATGACCATTCTCATGTCCATGTCTCCGCCCAACATGTAAAACAATTCAGGACAAAATAAAATGGACATGATTTTATTCCCGTCAAATTTCATCAAGAAGCGACGAGCTGCTTTGTGGTATTCCATGGTGACACGTTTTTGGACACTTTCCAAAGCTTTCAGAAACACGACATTAAACCTGGAGGCTATGGTCCTCACCAAATGTTGACCACTAAAATAATAGCCTGGGGGAACGAACAAGTGATGGGTAGTGTACTTTTGATTTTGTGTGCCAGGGGTTTTGATGTTATATTTGCCATGGGTATCCAAGTACTGTTGCATTTGCTCGTCATAAACTTCCACATCAAAAGAATTTTGATTGGGAAGGACATTGAGGACTTGGGTCGGGTGAATGATTTCTACTAAAGCCACTTCCCAATGGGCTTCGTGATCTAATGGGATGGTTTGAGGTAATTTGGCCGTGTAACAGCACAGCGTGTTCTTGGGAAACACCTCCATGGAACTGTCATTGGGTAAGGTTAAGTAAAATTGGTTTTGGTGACTCATAATTCCTGAGTTCTGTGGCTGTCCGAGGGGTTACTGGACGTCAGAGGCGTGTCTCCGCTCAAAATAGGGTTGTTGTTGTTGTTATTGGAGTGGTGACTGACACTGGCACTGGACACAAGGTTCCCGTTGTTCCCGTTGAAAGAGAATTTCAGGGAGGGATTGGGAAGCAAGTAACCGATGCAGCTGCTCAATAAAATGGTCCACAATTGTTTGTCTCCTTGTTGCAAACTTAAATTGGCGATGGCTGCCCCGATGACACAATACACCACGAAGATTTGGCAGAAAAAGACGATTTGCGTTTTAGGCACACGTTCTCCACACCACACCCACAAAGGTTGTTTTCGTAAATCTTGCAGAGAAGAACTAGGTGAAGGAGTGGTCGGCGTAGCTGCGTCTGTGTGAAAGGGCATGATGGTCACTTCTTTTTATAGTCGATGACTTGCGAAGCGTCGATCCAAGAATCAAAACTGGGTGGATATCCTTTCCAACGTACTTTGACTTCTTTGACACGTCGTTTACCCACTTTACGGGTTCTGCGTTCGAGAATGCTTTCGATGTCGTACACGTCGTCTTCTTTTTTGGTGACACGTTGTAACTCGGGTAAGTAAAACGTTCCTTTGAGCACTTCTCCTTTCATGTCTTCCAATTTATAGACGGCAGGATGACGGCCATGCACTCGTCCAGTGACACGAAACAATTCGGTCGTCCAGTTAGGTAAGTAACCTTTGTCGGAAGTGCGTTTGGTTTTGCCAATGCGTACCCAATCTCCTACGGTCAACACTCCACTTTTCTTGGGGACAGCCCTCGTCCGGGACGTAACAAACAGGCGCTCAAACACCAACACTTCGTTCTCGGGAGTCACTTCTTGCGAGGCACGTCCGATGCTTCGATGGTAAGATTGGTTGTACGCTTGCACCAGGTGCGGTAAGATGTCGATGCACTTCAGAGTATGGTGATGCGTAAAATATTTCCACATGCGTTCTTTCAAAGTGCGTTGAAAACGTTCCACGATGCTGGCTTTGGTTTCAGGATTCTCGGTGGTAAAAAAATGAATGTCACGTTTCTTTAATTCTTTTTGGAAAGCTTGGTTCAGAAATTCGGTGCCTTTGTCCGTTTGCCATCGAAGAGGGTGACGACCGCTTTGTTTCAACACTCGTTGCAGGGCTCGCACTAACTCACTGCTCGATTTGGAAGTCAAGGGCACGACCCAGGCAAATTTGGAAAAGACGTCGATGACACAAAACAAATATTTGAAGCCGCGATTGTAGCTGGCCAAATGAGAGACATCGGCTAAATTGGCTTGCCATTGATGATCGATGCCTTCCACTCGGGTGCGACTTCTGGAAAACTTTCGTCGAATGGGTTTGTGTAAAGTGTAAGTAGCTTGTTCTTGTAACCATCGTTGCACTTGAGGTAAACGGAGACTTTTCAGTCGCGTTTTGGCAACACGATATAATTTTTGAACTCCTGCGTAACCTGCAGGATGCGAGGGATCGTAGTAAATGCTGGCTAACACTTTTTCCATTTTTTTTGTGTGTTTGTATGTTAATAAGGCACCCACTCTTGGAAGATGCTACTCTTTTTCTCTTGGGGTACTTTCTTGGATTGTAATGCTTTGCGTGTGCGACCGGCAATACGTGTCGCAGAGGAGGATGTCTGAACAGGGGATATCGGTTCTTGTTTCACTTCTGTCTTCACTTCTGTCTTCACTTTCTTTTTCTCTTGTGATGAACAAGGAGTGGTCATCATCTTTTTAATCCATTGAATTCTGGAGATAGGTGGTGTTGTTAACTTGCGTACTTTTTCTGGAGGAGTTTGAAACCCTTCTTCTTCTTCTCCTTTTTCTGTCTTGGTCACTGGTAGTGTTACTGGTGATGGTGCTGGACTTTTCATCAAGGTCTTAAAATCTTTCAGAGTGGGAAGAACTGTTTCGTCTGAGGCTTTCTGGTGAAAGAGTTGCAGTCGTTGCAAGAGTTGACCGTACTTTTGCGATTTTTCTGTTTCGGACAAATCTTGGCGATCCATCAAGGACTGCAATTCGTGTTGTAACTGGGACATTTCGCTCAAATGGGGATTGAGAGGTAAATGCGGGGTGCGTTGTTCTTGCCAACGATGGTATTCCATCCATCGTTTGTAAGGCACTAAAGCTAGTTTTCGTCCTTCCATGGGATGTCAGGGGTCGATTCTGAGATCTTGGGACTTCAGAGGGCCTTTTTATCTTGCTCCCACCAGTCCTCCCAACATGGTTCCCAAGACTCCTTTCAGCAATGGGCCTAGCAAGAGGGGTAAAATTCCTCCACGTTGGACCAACATCTTCTTCTTTTGACGAATGGGAATTTTCTTTTGAACCATTTGGCGAAGAACGTGACGATGTTTGCCTAAGCATTGTTTCTGGTGTTTGGACAAAAGGATCGTACCTTTCAAGACGTTCAAACAACATTCGCACACGGTATCGATGACCTCTTTGGAGGCTGATTGAATGAGTTTTTTTCGTAGGGGTGGAGAAGCTTTGGACAGGACAGATAACATGTCCCCATGTTTGACTAAGCTTGGTGGCAGTCCTTTCCTTTTCTTTCCTTGGGTTTTAGAAGAGGGATGTTTTCTGGAGGGTGACATCTTTGAGTCTTCAGGAGCACCAAAACACACTGATACCCCGACTTGGTCACACACACACCTTTTTATACTGAAACGCGTCGCCACTGATTGTCTTTACGTCGTGTCAACTTCAGGACAGGCATGACACGTCGTGCAAGGGTACGCAACGGACTAAATCGAGCCAGTTCTTGCTTGGACAAATCCAGTAAACTTTGTAACATACCCGATCTTTCTTGGACTTTGATTTTGGGAGCAGGTACTTTGTGGGCAGCGGCCACTGCCGCTAAATTGGAGGGATCTGCCACTGGGAAAGTTCTTGGGGTTATCAACGGAGATGTTCTTGGTGTGATCAACGTCTCCAAGTACTCTTCAGTTCTTGGTGACATCAACGTAGAAGTGAATCAACCTGAGGCTACCGGAGACGCGGTTAATGCCGTTGCTAGTCGTGGTTTGCGAGTGTAAGGTTGCGTCCTGGCCGAAGTGCCTCTCGTACGACTAGTTTTCTTCTGTGGACTTTTCTTTTTCTGGGGACTTTTTCTCTGTTTCTTTTTCTGGGGGCTTCTTTTTTTTCCCGGGGTGGTGACTGGTAAGAGGAGGGTCCCGCCACTGGAGAAGTTTTTGGAGACACAGGTCTCCTTGGGGACCTGGTCTTTTTCTTCTTCTTGGAGCTTCGTTTGACTTTTTTCTTGGGGAGAACTTTGGGGGCATTAGGATTAAGAGAGAGCGAATGATGACCCCTCCTAGAGTACCGCTCCCTCCAGGTTTCAAAATGATTTGTTTTTTGGTTTGAGTGTCGATGCGAGGATCGGCCAGTTGGGTCAAAGCGACTTTGTTTCGATCAAAAAAGCGTTTGGTTTGATGAGGAATCTGAATGATCCCTTGTAGTAATTGACGTGCTGTCACCGTGAACCATCGTAAGACTTCTTTGAGACTAGCTTCTAAGACACGAGCCCGTATTTGTGGATTTTTTTCTCGACTGATGCCATACAAGGCACGAATTAATTTGACGGGAAGATGCGACTGAAGGGACGTCATGTTCAAACTGTGTGTGAGACAGACGAAAAGTGTCTGAGGTTTTTATAGATTTTTTTGTGGAGTGAAGTTAAGTCGAGGACGGAGACGTGTACAGGACAGACCCTCCGTCTTGGCACCAGTGGTGAAACAAGTGGGTACGAAATCGCAAATCATCGGGGGTCGTAGGTTTCAAATCGACGAGTAAATAGGCGTGTGGCGTTTGAGTGGCATCGTCGTACGCCTGAGTCAGCCAAGGCGTTCCTAACTGTTTGGCTAAGACTTGCACTTGCGATTTATCTCGAGGGCTTTTAAACAAGACCACGTAATGTGCATTGAGACTGATGGTGTGATGGGCTTTACTTTGTTGAAACAAATTTTGAGTGATGTAAACGACACTGGCATTACGATGATGTCCTTTGCGCGTGAACCACAGTTTAATTTCTTCTTCGTCTTCTCCTAACATGTCGTCGAAAATGACCAAATGGGTTGGACGGGAGTCAGAGATGATGCCGTCGTCTTCTTTGGGAATGCCTTCCACAAACACGATGGAATCGCCTTGAATGTCTCGCAAGAGGCTGTACGCCGATTGCCACTCTTTGTGACACCACACGATGCCTTGAGGTGGATGATCGATCATATGATGTTTATGTTCGATCAAACGTTTGACGAATTCGGTTTTGCCTGAACCGCTAGGTCCAGCAATGAGCATATTAAAGGGATGGCGAAGATACAAAGCCTCCCAACTGGCACGATCTAAGTGTTCGTCGATGACTTTGACAGTGAAGGAAGAGGGAGCAGAGACAGCAGAGGTAGCCATAGTGTTAGGAATGTCACTTGTGACACGAAAACAGACAAGACAAGAGTTTATATACTTTTTTCAGGACACGTTTATTGAATGTTTCAAATATGAACAACACGAAAGACAAAAATACATAAAAGCCTAATAGTTATGTACAGGAATAAAAAACACATCAAAACAATCAAAGTGGAATATAAACAAGTCTCTGTACAACATGTTTTGGGTAACCAAGATGTCCTAGGGACAGTGTGTAATCTTCTTACAGTCTCTACATGAGGTATTGTCACACAAGTGTCCTCCCGGAATGACCTTTCAGGAACATCCTTGACAGTCCTGTCCTGAAACCAGTGGTTGTTCTCGGTGACGGGCTCTTCTGGCACTGTCACTAACACAGGCTGAAAAGTAACTTTTTTCCTTGAACAACTCTTGTGCATACTGGGCTACTTCTTGGGTCCAAGCCTCAAGACCCCCCTTTTTCCAGTCACGAACATCTGTCCAGTGGGGGTGTAAGTCACAAGCTACACACACATCGTCATACACCTCTTCGGTAGCTAAAAGTTGACGAATCTTTTTTTGCTGTTGAGGTCGAGAAGTATCCAGATGAAAACGCAAGGCTTTAAGCAAAAGGAGTCTTTCGTGACCATTTAAGGCCATTGGGGTGGTAAGTACTGATCGTAAAGAGCCCACAAATAATCGGCTGGTAAACGAAATCCCAGAAAACAAGCCACTAAGACACACACTATGCGTCGTCCCAAATTGAATGGATACAGTTCTTGTAATAATTGATGGTAATGATCCACGGTTTGAATATGGTCATTGAGTTCCTTCCACGGAATCTGTTCAATCACTTGTGACATAAGCCGTGGCATGGATTCCTGATTTTATAGTCTCTTTGTTTCGGAAGCAATAAAGGTACTTTCTAACTAGACATCTTTGTTCTCCAGCAGGGAATCTAAGTGCTCCTAACTGTAACCTAAACTTCAGAGTTTGTCTAGATGTTTCGTCTTCCGCTAAGCAGATTCCACGTAAAATATGTTGGTAATCCTTTAACTCGTCTTCCTCAATACGTTGCTCTAGGTGAATCTCGAAGTAACCAAAATTACGAACATTTAGTTCATTCACTAACTGAAAGTGTTGAACAAGGTCTGACCACTGAAACAATTTCTGACGAATCAGTCCTCTTATACCATTCAGGTACCAGTGGTTACAGATCTGGTGACGTAACGGATGCAGCTGTTCTTTACGTTTGACTTGTATTTTGACCAGCTCTCGGTAAATGCGTTCTCTCAACTCCACAGGCAAAGCACGAATGTTCTCTTGTAAAGTATCCATGAATAGGTCAGTCCGTACAATTCACAATCTTCTCCTACAGCAAAAGTAATCCACATAGTGAATAATTTCTGACCACTGCCATTCAGGGTAACGTCCAAGAATGTCACTGAACTCTTTTGATGTAAACGGTCTAGAGTAATATAATAGGACGAATGCACACTTGACCCAGAGAAATCTAACACACTGGTTGATTTTTTTCACTTTCCTGTTGTGAATTTCTCGGCACAAAGGTTCTACTGTCACCCATTGAGATTTCACTCTGGCAAACCCCTGCCAAACTTCCTTGTAAATCTTCTCTTGCAGTTCTTTAGGTAATGATTCAATATCGTTTTTGAAATGAAGTTTAAATACTGGTCTCGGTGATGTCCAACATTTGATTCCTAGCCAATCTGGTTTCTTCTTCGTCAACGACATGGTAAGTTACTTCAATGTCTCGGTCCCATTAAGGGTAAGTAATGACAATTCGGTGACCATCGAGCATGCTCTACGTAGGCCGAATCTTGCGGTTCCCAGTGGTGAAGTGACACACCGCAACTGAAGCACTTGACTTTATCCCCTTCGCCCAAGTAGAAAAATCCGGCTCTGGCTAATTCTTCGGGGGTCGGTCCTCCCAGATACTTAGGCCATTTTCCTTTGAACGATTGAAGACGATTTTCAAAGTCGCAGTATTCCGACAAACGTACAGGGAACGAATATTCGTCTTTCACAGGTTCGTTTCGATGAGGGTAGGGTGACATGGACAGGAGTTTGCTCAGGGCTGGATGACATCCGTAGGGAGTTAGACGTGAAGGTGGACATTCACCTTTAAAACGAAACCTAGTAAAGTATCCAAGAGGACGAGCGGCATCGCTTTCGCATCCCCCAGGTTTGATATGCACAGCATCACTTTCCATGATAGGGATAGTGAGAACAAAGTTCCCATGATGCTTTACGGCATCGCTAAGGTCACAACGTGCAGCATCGTTATCATCGCAAGGTTCACTATTGCATTCCACTTCAGAGCCCCCAAACTTGAATTGTGCCTGTCTGAACTTGTTTTGTGTTTCTCTGTATTCATCTTGTTCGCTTGGTCTTGGTAGTCACAATGAACTATCGATCTTGACCATAGCCCTTTTTTATACTAGTCGCAATGCTGTCTCAAACTTGTACATCGTTCCTTTTTTATGTCTTGTTTTGGAAGGTACCGTCTCTAAGGTGCCGTCATCATTGTACCGTAATGTCATGGATGAAAAGGCCATAGAAAGGTAAGGGCAGTGCGGAGACCATCGAGTATGTTCCAGAATAGCTGAATCTTTATAGATACATAGATCCATTAGTAACTTCAGTCCGCAAGCGAAACACTGTACTTCGTATCCCAATCCAGACTTAGGTCCCAAGTAGACAAATCTTGTTCTAGCTAAAACATGCGAAGAAGGTAATCCTTCCCTATCCGTAGGCCATGCTTGAAACGTGTCCAATCGACGGGCACAATCACAATAGTCAGGTATTAAGACCGGAAAATGGTAGGGTTTGAACTTGGAGTTCTCACTGGATTCTTGCTGTGGTGAAGTCATCCTTCTGGTGGCTATCCTCTTACAGCCAATGTTTTATACCGACATGTCCATACGGCAAGGTAAAATGATTGGGAAGTCGCACTCGCTTCTGGTACACGATTTGATAGACTTTTTCCAAGGGTCGACTGACGATGTGGTGAGTGGGTAAACGTACAATCTTGTTCGGTTGATAGGTGATCACTTTAAAGTGTTCATCTTCTCTACACTGCAAGGCTTCTTTCAATACCCCAAAGTTCACCACTCGACTGGTACGATAATTCAGAGTCAATCCTTTCACTTTACACGTCGTGTGCACTTCTCCTTGTTTGTCCCGGTATTCATAGCCGTAATTTTTTGGACCGCCACTGACGAAACTTAAAATCTTGTCGTCGGGATGCTCGTCTGTCCAGGCTTCTAAACGGTCTCCTTCGATGTCAGGGTGCTGTTGACTCGGGTGATCGATGTAAATGCAACTGTCCGTGTCAAAGTACAGGACGCATTCCCCTAACAGTTCTAAAGCTTCGTACAATTTTAAGCGAGCATGAGCTGTCATGTAAGCCGCAATGATGACATTTCCAAAAGGGTCGTCTTGTACAAAGTCCAGATCTTCTTCGTAATTCACTAAGATCAACTTTTCGCGAACGACGTCCACGTGTTTGATGAATTTGGTTTTGTCGTGAATCATCTGGAAGTAGCGGGAAGGTTCTGTCAAATATTCCGTCTTGGGTAAACACGGTCGTTGTGCCATTTTGCCCTACAAGCAATTTAACATCACTTTGGCAAACGATCGCCTGCCTTCGTTTTTCTCGATGTGATCTAAAGTGATGCCTCCTTGTGCCCAGTATTTCTCTTTGAAATGTATTTGGTCTTCGGGAGTGTTGCACCAGGAAGGATAGACACTGGCTTCTTGCTTCAGTTTCAAAAAGGCATCCACGTAGTCAGCCAAAATGCCTTTCTGCGTGGGGTCACCCTTGTGGTATTGTTGTGTCTTGGAAAAGTGGCAAATTTCGTACACTTCTAAAAGTTGGTATCCCATGTCCAAAGCTTTGAACAATTCTACGCTGACCCACGTCCCCGTCAAGGCCCGTTCTTCCTGGGTGTGATGACAAGGTTGATCTTGGTTGCACGTTTCCTCACAAGTACGGCTCAAAGGAAACATCAGTTTGCCTTGGCAATGGTGAGGTAAGACGGGATGGTATAGGTTCGTGGGAGGCAAAACTTTGCACTTGATCTAGCCTTCGTATTGTCGAATGTTTGTCAGGTCGATGTGTTCGGTGAACAATTGTGGGTGACCTGCAGGAAAGCGACAATATTTGCACACGTAGGGATACAGCGAACACACGTACAAGTATTTGATTTCTTCTCCTTTCTCTTCGTCGGCTTGGTACAGCAAACAGGTGGCATTGGTCCTTCCTCCGTACAAACTATCCCTCGGGTTCAGAGGGTCCATGAACTGGTAACTTTCCACGAGGCGTTTAAACTCGGGATCGGTTTTCAAACGGTGATCGTATTCGTGTTCCCACATTTCCACCACTTGGTATCCTTCCTGTTCTAACTTTAGGCGTCGCTGACAAGTGACCTGGTACAAGTCTTCCATGGTTCGTTGTAAAAACTGATTTTTAGTGTCACGGTCAGGGTAACAGACGGGACATCCGTGAAATAAGCAACCGTTAAACTCGTACACGATCTTGGGGTTTTCTAAGTCCCATCCATCCACCGAATGCGTTCCGTTGGTCTTTTCGCCCCCTCCTTTGCGGGCATGCTGAATCCACTTGTCTTCCTTGTCGCACAAGTAATGTAACCAGCGTAGGGCTTTGACCGAGTATTGACGTTTGACATAGTTGGTCGTTTGAGGACTGATGACAGCCACGGTGTTTTCAGGCATGAATCGTCGGCGGTACACTAAGGAACACGCTTTGGCAATGGTGCAAGCTTCTTTCAAAGGATCGATCCCTCCGTGTTCCATGAACAGTTCTTGAAATTTTCCACAGCAACGCCGTAAAATGTCCACATCGGAACGACAATATTTTAGCATTTCTTCCTGAAAGTCGAAAGGGTCCGAGGCGTGAGCCTGGTACCAAGTGTAGAAAGTTTCTCGTTGTGCGGTACGCATGTTGTCGGGGTCGTAATAGTGAGCCTCAGGTAAATGGGGTAGAACGGCGTGTTGATTGGCTTCCGTATTGGAAAAGTGTGGAAAGTACCCTTTAGCCATTTCTGTCATTCCAAACGTTTTAGGCATTCGACTCAAAGGCATGGCCAAATAGCTCATCGAATCTTTAAACTGTACTTGTCCCACTTGCATGAAAATGATTTTGGCTCCGTTCAAAGTCACTTTAGGACGTTCGGTGCCATGTTCCGTATAGTATCTGAGAAGAAACTGTCCATCGTATCCGGAGAAATTGTGAGCCATCACTGTGGCATGACGATGACAATCTCCGTAACGTTCGATGTCCTCTTGGCTCCACTTCTTGTCGATGGGGTCTAAGACCCTTTGAGCGAAATCGGCTAGCGTGTTCGGCCCTCGAAATATTTTTTCACGTCCTCCAGGAACCTTACTGCACTGAGGGCAATAACTCAAGATAGGTTCTTGAATGCACTTTTCGCACGCTCGATCAGCCACGCAGAAATTAGGAATGTGAATACCGGTCTCTTGCATGCATTCGAAATCGAAAAAGATGAAATTGCCTTTCTTCTTGTGACCGTCCTCTTTCTTTGGTTGGGGCTGGTTTTTGTGCACGTAGCAATGATTTTCCAAGTCCACGATGTGGTGACAAATGTGACATTTGTTCTTTCCTGAACATACGTGTACCTTGGCATTATTGGTACGTATGCCTTGGCAACACGTAGGGCACAATCCCAGGAGTTGACAAGCACATTTCTGCTGTGAACCTTGCGTCTTCAAATGTTGTTGGTAACAGATAGGGCTGACAAACGTGCGCTGACAAGTTGAACAATGCACTGGTTCTTGCCCTTCGTTCAGACAGGGTGGAGAGGCCAAACATCCTGAGCATTTCGATCCACAATGCTTGTGTTGCTCTCTATTGTTATAGCCATAGTCACATTTCTCACAGTAACATCTGTATCCCAGGAATTCGGTGATAGTGGTAATGGTATTGAAATGGTCATCGTGATGATAGACATGAATGTATTTTCCATCCTTAAAGTCTTTCCCTCGAAACAACAGAGGCCCACGCATTTCTTGAGGGTGCACTTTCAAGGTGTAGCGTGGAGCTAAAATATCTTGCAATGTTTGCATCTCAGGAATGCCACAGGGTGTGTCTTTGGGCAAGCCGGCTTGTTGTAACAGGAGTTCTGCTTCACTTCGTTGTTTGGCTCGGTCCGATTGTCGAATAGTTTTCCAGGCTCTTTTCCATTCTACCGTGTCGTTCTTGTTGGCATAGGTTCGTCCCACCACGATAGCCCTGGCTAAACACATCTGGTCTTGAGGGTTGTGAATTCGGACTAGACTTGTTTTGGTGTTGCGAAGGTTGTCTACCAATAACACCTTACTGTGTCCAGTCCCTTGAGGAGGAGAGACGTGGGTCATGTCCAGTGTGGCTTTTCCATCGGTGATGTCAAACTGGTCATTGGATTGTTGTACGTGTTGAATCTTGTCCATGACTTTGGAAGCGGTTAATTCTGCAGGGCTGCTAAACTCGATCCAAACCGGGGATTTCAAGCCGTCGTGTTGTATGGAAAGTCTCAAGCGATCGTCTTCTTTGGGTTGACATTGTCGCTTGAGTGTGGTGAGCAAAGAATCCCACATTTCGGTGATGAACCCTTCTGCTTTCTCCAACGGTACTTCGGACTTGAAATCTTTAAACTTCACCGTGTATTTGTAAGCCGTGGTTCTAAATTTTCTAGAGGGACGCTTTTCCGTCTCTCGAATGGAATAGTATTTTTCAGGGTTGACTAAGGGTGATGAACTTTGTTTAGAGGGTTTGGATTCTGGTTCACTCATGTCCTCTTCAAAATCACTGGCATGAATTTGTGCCAAAACTTCAGCCCTGGTACGAGGCGATAGATCACGTTTCTGCCTCTTACTTTCTTCTTCTTTATTCTCAAATGAATTGGATCGTTTCATCTTGATAGCAAAACGTCAAATGAGTAAAGTTTAAACACCATGGACTAATTTAGTTGGCTCCGGTAGTGTTCGTCTGTGTTGTGCAAGTATGTCATCAAAGGACTCATTGATTAGATTATTGACGGATTTCTTCAGCTTGGGCACGTTATATCCGGGAAATTTATAATTCGGCAATGTGGCTTCCATCAGCGAGTGATCGGTTAGAAATTGTTGTTTAGAACCGGTTTTATCGTTAATTATTGTCTGAATTGCTCGCTGGTTAATATATTTCATGTCGGATACAAGCTGATTTAATATTTCAATCCGTGTAATGATTTCGCTGCGTGAACTTGTTATATCAAAAAGATGTTCTTGGAAGCGCTGCCGTAGTCGCTCTAGTTGTGTTTTATGTTCTTGATTAATGACTGTAAAGAACTTGGGAATATCCCTTTGAAAAAATAGAAAGCTACAGTTCTACGTCCTTCTGGGTTTATGATCTCTTGTTTTAAGGGAAAATTCCAAATAAAAGCCCCATTAATGAATTCAAGATTACTACCCAAAGTTTCATTTTTTATTCCAAGTAAAAGATTTTTGTATGATGGTTCAACTTCGTGGTATGACTGCGCGTCCGTGACATAATCAGACTTTTTAGGCGTTGGTGGTGTTGGTGGTGTCGCTGGAGCGACTTCAGGCCATCCTAACACTGTTCTGATTGAACTATTGTATATATCCACGGCGTAGTCTGGGGTGCTTATTTCGATGGCAGAAGACAGCGTTGACTCATGAACAGTTATTGTTATCTTCGATTCCTTTGTTGTAATATTTTTTATTCGACGTTGTAATTCCTCATTGATTTCTTCGATTTGATAAGACCCGGTTGGTAACCCAATGACGTTCCAGTCTGGCGTGCAATCGGGTTTATTTTTATATGCAAACACAAACGAATTATTCGCTGGCAATCCACCAAACGACTTTGATCTGATATTGGGCCAACTGTGATATACTCGTAATTGTGCTAACGCGATCTCGCTTACTGGAATCGCAGTTGGAAAATTAATATTGAATTCTGGTTTAGTTGAGGTTACTGTTATTAAAGAAGTTCGCGCTGGGCTTGTATTTGCGACTATCTGTTTAAGTAATTCCGTCATTATTTATCTTTTGTTGTTTCAAATCGAAGTACTTTGTAATTTGAGTGTAGTCTTCATACATCTTTGCCATTTGCGCGAATTCGGAATCTGATATTGTTGTATCGTCAAGACTGGATGATATCAACGACGACAATTTCGAGTAGGTGCTCGTGGCCGCGCTGTTTAACTTTTCATACTCGTGCAATTTTGTTAGCGCACACGAGGATATTTTTTTCGCGATAATATTAGCAACTCCTGCAATTGTCGTTGATGTTGAAACTGTAATTGTGACCGCGATTGCAGTTGTCACTGGTGTTAACGCTGATAATAATACTCCCGTAGATGCAACTAAAGCTGACACTGAATACACTATTGTGTCTAACATGGTTACACGGCGTTTGTATTTTTTTACCTTTGCTGTGTATTCGTTGATGGTATTTTTTTTAACTCTGATTGCCATTCGCGTACTTGATCATATCTGTATTGTTGCGCATCCAGTGTAGTCGTTGATGCTGCCATTGTTGACTTCATTAATGCCATTTTATTATTTTACGCAGTAACCAATTGAGGCGTTTCAGCTACGAATTCCAAACACCACCAGTAAGATGTTGCGATTAATTTCTTGTCGGCGGATTCCAGTATAAATGTTTCTTCGGCTCCCTTGTTTAATATGATAGTCACAACCCCGGAATACTTGTCAGTGGAATATCTCCAGGGATATGTTGTGAAGATTTTAAATTTAGCGGCACTGAACACAGACAGCCTGTATACTCCAGTGACTGTTGCTGTATAGTTGATAGTATTATTTTGTTTCGACCATGTTGCAAATCCAGATGATATCGTGTATACTATGTTGGCAATATGCCCGGGAGTAACTCCAGTGGGGACTTTAATCAAACTGGTTTTGTTAACGATCTCAGGAATCCCCGTTACGATATCTTGCTGTGTTTGTTTGATCGTGTCAATGTTGGTCTTGATATCAGAAAGCTTCATGTCGATGACGGGAGGAGTTCCAAAGAACTCATCCGTGGTCTCATCGGTTTTTTGAAAGTTTCTACGAAGTTTTGTAAATGCTTCTATGTGCTTGTCATACGCGCCCCACAACGTGGATAGTTTACCGCCAATGGCGTCAACATAATTTTTTGTCGCGTAATCTTCCGGGGATGTTGGATCTCTTAACACAGTTATTTTGTTACCGTTCATGCTAAGTTCACCTGCATTGTATCACCGGTCTTTTTTACTGCAACTTTCTGCATATCATCTCGAAGCGCCGCAATTGATATCAGCGAATCTCTGATTTTTCCGCTATCAATGAACACAGGGATGTTACCCGGAGTACCTCCAATAACCCTACGAATTATTTCATGCCATTTGATATCACTGGTTTTTAGTTTTCCATGTCGGTACTGAAAAATAAGAACCTCATCTGGGTCTATCCCGGTCAGACTTAAAAGATTATCGATTTCGTCTTTGGTCGCATATTTTGATAAATCCACGTCGGTGCACTTCACTTTTCTGTTAAGAAGAGATCTTCCGTAAATATCAACCATTATTTAATAGGAACCTGTTTAAATCGACCCGTGGTATACTCGTGCACGACTTTGTGAGGTGGTTTGGTTGACACTGATATCGCATCGAGAACATTCAATACTTGTTGACCACATATCGGAGGATCGGTCAGTGTTTGTGTTGGTAGCGTTGAGTACCACACTTTTGTCCCTGACGCGGGGATGTCTTTTATATATTTGAGGAATTCAACTGGCGGTGCTAACCCATAAGAATCAAAATAGATGATTCCACGTGGATCAATCGCGTAAGCAACCCAGTGAGTTCCTGGACCATCGCTGTTATCAAGATTAATAATTTCTGGATTATTCGGTTGTCGTGGTAGTTGATCTCTCATAAAGACGCCTCTGAATTTTTTTATATTTAATTGTTTAACAGCATCGAGTAAATCAAAATTGGACATCGGTAGAAAAGCAGCGGCTTTCAGAACCGTTTTGGGTACCATGATGGTGGAGTTCCTGGAAGTCTTAGCCCGCGTCCCTTTTTTTTGTATCCTTTCCCTGTCGCCTTTTACAGTGCCATTCCAGCAGCGGTTCCAACAGCTCCTAGCGCGGCGGCTTTGGCAACAGCTGGGGCGGCAGCAGCTATCAACGCTGGTATTTCCGCGAGAAGAGGAAATATACCGCCAGTTTTAACCATATTTTTGACAACTGCAGGAGAGAAATCAAGCTGAGTCCCAGTTTTCGCTTGCTTCGCCTTATTGAAATGATTAAGTTGTGTTTTAGTTAATGACAGTTTGTTTTGGCCACCATTAGCGATTTGATCATGTTTTAGTGTTATTTTTGTCCCACATGTGCTCGCGTTCTTCGATTGTAATTTCTTGGCCTGACCAGGAGTCAGAGTGACATTAACGTGACTGTATGACATTTTTATAATTAACGTGATCGATCTAATTGTCCTACACGCTGCTTTTTACATGTTTTTGAAAATATTACATGTTTTCTACTGGTGCATCAACGAATCTCATTCGGCCACTAATACCTTCAAGCAACATTGCTTTGTCGGAGAGTATGACCGCGATTGCTCTGTAATCCCCGTGAACAGCTGCATGAGCAGGATCGGGGACTGGTAACGCGCCGACGCGAGCTCGGAAGTGAATATCAACAACAGACTGCTTGGATAAGTCAAGATGCTCCAGAGAAAAGTAATAAATCGGATACAAATTTGTAAAATCAAGCTGTGATATTTGAGTGCCAGTATCTATATTTAGGTTACGCGCCGAGAATGTCAGCCAGCGATGATATGCGCGCGCCACATGGTTATTTGTATAACTTAGTGATATATCTTCGGATGGTTCTTGTTGACCGTTTATTCTCAGCGAAACCTCAGTAACGTCAAGTTTGTCAAATATCATATGAGATTTTAGTTGATTATTTGTCCGGGAAACATCCTTCAGCGCAATAAAGATATGTCGTGGCGCAGAAACTCCCTGTTGTGATGCTATATGCCAAGTAAACACATCCCTGACTCGACTTGAGACGGTGTCTGTGGTCACTGCAAACCATGATAGCAATGATTTACCACCTTGATTCATAAAAGAAAGCAATCGCGGCTCTTCTGTGACCGATGGAGTTAGCACTGCCATCCACAGTGAAAGTTTCGTTATTGTTACCATACCAGCATTAGCAGCACCAGCTCCTCGCCAGATCGCATCATTGTGGTGGGGTTTTCTATGAAGCATAACTGTATGTTTAGCTCCAAAGATGACCTTTCGGAAATCTCTGCAAAATCCAAAGATGTGAGTGAGTGGAATCGCGCATGAAAAATTTCTGGTATCTCCTGACAGCGCTGTTCGGCGTGTTGCAAATCTCAGGTTGTAAGTCGCGTTAATATTCATAACTACCGGCCCCATATCTGCGATAGCGTTAGCGTCAGAGGTTTTTTTTGGTGTTCCTATAACATACTGAATGTGTTCAGCACGGTCGGTGATATCCTTTGTAAACATCATTGATGGACCGGATGATCTTGTAAAGTTGTCAGAATATCTCGCCAGACCAATTATTGTTGTGGCAACATCGACATCGTTCTGAATTATTTCGATATTTTTCCCATCAACCATATATGCGGCGCTATCAAACAACGCCATGATTCCGTTGTTGACAAAACCAACTCGATCATCAGCGCCGTAGTTAGTACCATCCGCCTTTGTAAGGTTACCTTCTACTTCAATAAACGCCTCAGATGGCAAGAAATATCTACTTGTATCGTGAACTTGAAGTTCAATACGCCCTCGCTGATTTGGATCTCGTGCATCGTAGGAATAAAACTGATAATCACGCACCGATCTGTCTCGCTCGACCGGCTCATCTATATTGAATGTTGTATCGGATATCGTTTTGCACATTTTATACTACTGCGTGTAATTTCAAATGGATGATCCTGCTATTAAATTTGCTGTAATATTAATTTGCGGCATGATTTATTATTTTACTAACCTCCGCCGGCATGGTTTCGGTGGTTGGTAATTTCACCGGTTTGCGTCTCATTAGTCGCGCTATTCTTTCTTTGATTGCTGAGAGTACTTTGCCAGCAGCACCAACAATTGTACCAGGAGCTTTTTCACCAACAATATTAATGGCTTTCATCGATAGTTGTTTTGCAAGAGGGCCTAATTTTGGTGCTAATCCTGCAAATAATCGCTGAGCGGTATCGCCAAGTCCGTCTCCGTAAGTTGCTCTATAAATTGGTAATCGCGAGTTTACTTCTCTGACCTGCACAGGTGTATGTCTGTTATATATGACCATGTTATATTTGCTGTCATGTATCTAATCGCTTTAATCACTATCAACAAGCTCATCGACAAGTTCTTGATATATGTGAGCATCCATAACACCACCTTGAAATAAACTTCAGCAAATATCAGCGGCTTCATTAATTATTTCCGGCGAGTTGTTTCCGGCACGTCTTCCTCCGATAAGAACTTCTGGCCGAGACACATAACTGAAAATATTATCAGGGCAAGGAATTCCAAAACCACTGCCAGTAGGCGGTTGATCCGATTTCCAATTTAGTTGTTTCTGGAGGGTAGCAGGCGGTAGTGTAATTTATGACGATGGTGGTGACGGAACCCGGGGTGGCAGACCAAACAATACATCATATGGATCAGATAAAGTAGCTTCCCGTTCAGAGTAGTGTCGTGGAGCAGGCAACAAATTATAATCTGCCAGCGACAAATCAGGAATTGCTGACGGCGAAGATGGATTAGGTACATCTACATGTGGTACCACTATTTCCTCTGGTGCTTTCTTGGGAGGTCTTTTTCGTTTCGTTTTCTGTTGTTGCAACGGCGCAGGAAGTGAAAGGTCTTTTTGTCGCGGGGGGGTGGGGGGTGGGGTGGGGAGGTTGACGTTTTTTTCCCTGTTGTTTTTTCTCTTGTGCTAATTTTTGTTTTTCTTGTTTTTCTCGTTCTTTTTGCTCTTGTATTATTTTTTGCCGTTCTTGTTTTTCCGCCAGTTGCTGCTGATGCGCTGTTTGTTGTTCTCTATTATAGTCTAGTTCCCCATTAGCAAAAAAAGCGAGTGGCCAATATCTTCTCTATCTATGGTGTAATCGTTTGTAGCTATTTTATACAACCAGTCCCCCCAAGTACTTTTCTTTATACCCTTGACATACTCGGGTTTTAAATATTGATCTCTACGCTGATAATTTTCGGCAGCAAATTTACCAAAATTATACCTACTGTGGGCATCTGTTAATTTAAATTCCTCGATTTGTTTTGTATCCTCCGGAGTAAATCTCGATTTGAGATCAATTATTTTTCGTCTAGCAGGTTGCAGCGCGGATTCTTCTCGCAATACTTGAACAAGACTTCTTTTTTCTTCGGGGTCCCTAATAGCAGTTAAAACCTTTTCAGTGGCCGCAGTGACGGGTTGAAATAACTCCTTTGCTTCAGCTGCATACTCAACTTGTGCTTGTTGTTGTAACTGCACATCTTTTTTAAACTTTTCCTTCACCAGGATATATTTTTAAGTGCTTCTTCTCGCTCCCTAGACAGCCTGGCTGTATAAGATTCTGAGTGTACCATTATTTGGTATAAGTAATTTTTAATTTATATCCTTGAGTCGGATTAGATACGATTTTCAGATAGAGAGCAGCAGAGGGGGCGACGACAACAGCACGCAGCAACAACGGCGACAATTATGTTTACAACAAAGCGCCCTCGCGGTTTTATTTCGGCGTTTGGAGGCTTCTAAAAAGTTGTAGGCAGTGCCCCTTCTGACGACGACGACAACAAAAACGCAGCGACAATTGCGTTTACAATGAAGCGTCAACGCGTTTTTATAAAGGGCTTATTTCGGCGTTTGGAGGCTTCTAAAAGTTGTGGGATTCGCCCCCTCTGCTGCTCGTGATGTGATGTGATTTTGATTTTTAACGTAGCTTTAATAATGTTTCAGTCATATCGCTACGATGTCTGCAGTGTGCCAGTTATAGTGATGTCAATCACTGGGGCATCATGCCGCAGACATGTAGCATGATGTCCCACCCAGTCACATTATCCTGACACCAGGCCGACCAGTCCTAACACTAACCTCTTAATGCTGAGCGCCAAGCGAGGCAGCTGTTAGTTCCATTTGTGTAAGTCTCTGGTATGACTCGGCCGGTGATCGAACCCACGGCCTCCCGCATCCGAGGCGGACGCTCTAACCAATAGGCCACCGAAGTGGTCCTTACAATAACAGATGTCGTTATGTCTCGTCAATTTCTAGGTCAATACAAATATTTTCCAGTATCAGCAACAAGCTGAAATACACTAGTTGAAAAATAATAAAGTTAAACGGTTGAATTTCTGTAGAAACAGCAATGTAAAGTTTCGCAAACATAACCGTTTCTCTGTTTTATTTGTTTGTCTTGTCTATGTTTTGTATTTCCCTTTGAAAAAGACTCGAAAGCGCTCAGGCTAGCTAGATACTAGTTTCGCACTGAACATTGTCAGTTTATTGATGGTCATGTCAGTTAACAATTTATATTAGATAATTTAAATATCAACAACAGGCTGACTGTAGACGAAACATATACATAAAGTCTCAGTCACGAACACAAGATTCCATTCGTGCACTCTGTCCAAAATATGTTGTTATTGGGCAGACAGAGGTTTATCCAAAATCTATAACAGGAATATATCGGGGGAGGGGCTCCGGCTGGGAACATGTAAAACAGATAGGACTGCAAAACCTAAATATTCATGTGAAAAAATCTCGTACCACTAAACACTGTGTAGCCCATTTTGTTATTCTAGTGATGTAGAAAAATGTCCAGAGTAAGAAACAGTCTTCATATGTGCAGTTTATGTAAATGATGAGTATCAGTTTATACGAAGATTTGCCGCTACTAAAACCAGCGCATTTTGATACACGCCTATTTAAAGACCATTGGACGGTAGCGTAGTAAATGCTTATGCAAAGTCCCTAATTCCGACCGAACAACCTTTTCCACTGAGAAGGGGCACCATAATTAGGGGCGGGTGTGTGTGTGCAGAATTTCTTGCTACGCCGCTGCCCTTGGAGAACCTTAAATGGTCAGAGCGCATTTTTATTACCGATGCATCTTAAAATATGAATAGGTTGTGTGCTGAATGCCATTTCTCACGATCAGTATAACGGCAGAAGGGAAAACCTGCTAAAACCCCGATAGAAACCACCGACCTACAGGAATCGAATGACAAGCTTTCTCACATATACACATAGGCTGATCGCGAGAGTGAAACCCACTGCATGCCAGCTGTACACCCTGTTCCGGAGCGAATTCATGATTTTAGCTGACATGAATATTTACTGACCAATGCATATCTGCCAACGGATATAAGTATATAAGTAGCGTTTTGTCCGACTGGCAAATTTAAATCTGTAATTATACACTTAATACAGTTCTATGCAAAAAGAAAACAACTGCGGAATGTATCGCTTAATATAAATCATCATTTGCTGAAACATGGAAATTTAAAATTTCATGTGTCAACACTAAATGTTGCATGAAAGGTCGATGACCTTTACTTAAGACTTAAACAAATGCAACGATTGTAGTACCTATAAAATATATATTATCTCTCTTGTATGTGTGTGTGTGTATGTATGCAGGGGCGGATTAAGGCTCACTGGTGCCCTAAGCACTGACAAATCTTGGTGCCCCCCTCCTTTCCACGTACACCTGGGAAGATAACCCTAGGGTGCATCATGATCAAGAAACAGAACATTATGATCAATTTGCACTAGTTTTATTAACTTTTTTTTTACAAATCTTCATTCGTTTTTTTTTTTCACCCTTTTTTCAACTTTGTGGTGTCCCCTTTGGCCCTGGTGCCCTAAGCACGTGCTTAGTCTGCTTAATGGTTAATACACCCCTGCGTGCGTGCATGTATGTATGTATGTATGTATGTATGTATGTATACAAGCATGCATGCATGCATGCTTGTATGTATGCATGTATGTATGTATGTATGTATGTGTGTGTATGCATGCATGTGTGTGTATGCATGCATGTGTGTGTGTGTGTGTGTGTGTGTGTATCGAATGAATGCCTCTGACTGTTTCACATTGTTTAAATTAAAATATTTACATACCAGTCTTATCACTAAATTCCAACAATTTTATGAAAAGAACTGTTATAGAGAGACACGTATCAGAGAATAGTTTTATTTGAGATTGCTGTCATAATACCTTTCATGTGTTTACACAAATTCCTTTGCCGATAAGAAGCACCGAACGTGTGGACAAGATCAGTATATACCGATCACATTAGATTGTCACATTTTTAAATTGCCTTCTTCGAAATAGGGATTTATTGCATATATTTCTTAATGGTCAGTTGGTAATATTTAATTTCTTACAGAACAGTTATCAATGCTGAATACTACTACTACTACTGCTACTACTACAACTATAAATAATAATAATAATTCCAAGATATCAAAATGTGCGCATCAAATCGCAATCTTCCATCAGGTCCTCTTGAAAATACATAAGTTTAAATGTCGTATCATTAGCATAATCACGTTTAATCGAGATATGAGGTGAGATGTTAAAAGATTTATTGAGATGGGGCTATAGTCCTCAGTGCTGCTTTTCACAATAACTGCATTCAGTAATTTTAGGTGCAACATGGTTGTTATTGTATCAGTCTCTATATAAATATGATCTTCCATTTAGACACACCTGTACTCTTCAAACATTTTGGATTGTGTGTGTTATTTGGATTTTTAACGTAGCTTTAACAATTGTTCAGTCATATCGCTACGATGTCTGCGGTGTGGCAGTTTATAGTGATGTCTAGCAGACATGTAATATCATGCCCCACCCAGTCCCATTATCGTGACACCAGGCCGATCAGTCATAACACTAACGATGGAGCTGTTAGTACCATTATTATAAGTCTTTGGTATGACTCAGTTCGGGTTCGAACCCGCGACCTCCTGCATCCGAGGCGGACGCTCTAACCACTAGGCCACCGGAGCGGTCATTTTGTAATAGTAAAATTAAGCAGTTTATTAGGAATCCTGTCTTCAAGTACATACATACATACATACATACATACATACATACATACATACATACATACATACATACGAACGATTAATGCAATAAATCTTTCTTTCTTCTATTAATTAAATATACATGTGATACAATTTATATAAGATGGAATCTTATGAATGACACAAAGTACATATGAAACAATATATTTCTATACACGTGAAAGTGCATCTGCTCTTAGACTGCATTTTCCCTTGACGTGCCTGATGTCAATATTTAATTCCTGCAACATCAAACTCTACCTTAATAATCTTTGATATTTGTATTTCTTCTTGCCAATGAAAGTAAAGGAGATGTGATCACTAAATAAAATAATCGGAGGAGTCGAACTAATATATACACTTCAAAGTGTTGCAAAACCAGTATCAAAGACAAACGGGTTTTTTTTTCTTCTTCTTCTTCTCGATTGTGGTTTAATTTCTGTAATGCTTATTCAGTGTCTTAGAAAAGTAGCACACTGGATGATCTACGCCATTTTTGGCTTCTTTAATCAATATTGCACCAACCCAAATATCGCTTGCATCAGCCGACATTTTAAACGATTGACTGAAATTTGGAGCTCAAAGAACTGAGTATGGTCTTTAACTTGTCAAAAGTCTTCTGCCATTTTTCAGACCATTGAAACTTGGTTTTCTTGCGTAACAAATTTGCCAGGGCTTCAACAATTATGGAAAATTGGAGTAAAATTTTCGCCATACCCACAATCGCACCAGTTGCTTTTTCTTTTAGGCACGGGGAATTCCGAAATAGCATTGACAGCAACATCCATCGGTTTAACTTATCCATGTCCTGACATATGTCCAGAAAAAAAACACATGCGCGGAAAAACTCACGTTTGGTTAAATTAATTGCCAAATGTACATCACTGAGGCTATCAAATAATTTCCGACTCGTCTCAAAGTAATCTTTCCAGGTGTCATTGTAGATGATGACAGATGTGAAAGTTACTGTTCCAGATTATTAATAATTTCTGAATTCCTAAGATTGCTAAAACCAAAGTCACTACAGTTCTAGTATTCCCTGATGACCAGCCAAAGGAGTTTCGTGGGCTAAACTAAGAATTTCCTGTCTATACGACTTTGGAACAACAATATAATAGCTCACCGACCACTCGTTACCAATAGCTACCTCAGGCGGTCTCCATTTTCTAACAAGAACCACATTTTGAACAAAATAACAAACAGGTACTTACGTGGCTTCAGTTTCGCTAACACCCCTCTGAAACAAAACGAGATCTCTGGATAATTTTCGGTTCGATGATAAATGATTGTCGTTTGTCGCCCTGATTAGAATAAATCACTACATGACCGTGACCTTCATCAACGTCATTCTCAAGAGCTGTACTTGCCATAGCTCTAGTAACTGCATGCGGTGAATATGAATCAGAGATTTCATTTAAATAGGATCGACTTTCTGATCCAAACAAGGCTTGTCAGTTACAAGTGGATTAACCACAACCTTATATCCAGCTAGGTCATTGCCTACTAATAAATAAATACCCTCGATAGGTAATGAATGACACTGTACGATTGTCACAGGTCCTAAGACTAAGTCTGATGACAAATTTACACAGTGGAGAAGAACATTGAGAAAGCCGCACTTTACTCCCTGAATAAGAACCTTCATTAGAAGACTTCTCGAAGAAAGGCAAAGTGCCCGATAATAAAAGACTGAGAAGTTCCTGTGTCCCTCAAAATTGTAATAGGGATATGATTGGCAGAATCATGTACGAGTGATATAGAACCCACTGACATGAATAGTTTATAACTCTGCAAAATAAAATCATGGGTTTATTGACCCAACAAATGTATTGCTTTCACTACACGACTTACCTTGACCTCTTAGAAATAACATCATTCTGAACAGGTATGTCTTGATTTTGTTGCTTATTTTTTTTTCAGTTTGTAGGAGTCCTAATGTGCCTTTTCGTCTTGCAAAAAGTGCATGTAGGATGAGATAATGATTTCTGATAAGTCTGATAAGAAACTTGATTGTTAAAACTTGAGCCAGACTGAGATCTGGAAGTGCTTGTATTAGACTGAAATAGTTTTTGACCACAAGATTGCAGAGTGAAAGACTTAGTGACGAAATAAAATTTATTGTTGTTCCTGCTGTTGTAGGTTTAACATCATTTTTCAGCACACGATAGGCTGTACATGACGGCCAGTATTAATGGTAGAGGAAGAACCCTGGAAAACCCCAGAAAGAACCACCAACGCACGTGAAGCTACTGGCAAGCTTTCTCACATACCCACACTGGCTGAATCCGAGACTCGAACCCACGCAGACAGAGGTGAGATGGCAGTGATGCGTAACGGAGAGCGGTTTAGACCACTCGGGGCCCCCAAAAGAAAATGTATGAGCTAAGGTATACACATCATCTGAATGAGCAGCTTTTTCTAAAGTTCTGACCTTGTGCTTATCAAGGCCAGTCTTAATGTCACTATTGATTATAATTCTCGAACTCATCAACTAATATGAGCTGTCTGAGATTTTATCTTGACCAACTTTCTTGGCTAAACACCACCTATCAAATAATTGGCCTTTACCATGCGAATTCAAAATAGGTCTGCTCAGTTAATTTTCTGCAATTCTTAAACCTTTGTCAATATGCCTGAGGTACTAACTCATAACCCTTGAAGATATATTTATTAACCATATCATAATCAGTAGTATGCAACCGAGAACGTGAATTGTAAATAGCACAATCATTCTCTGTAGGAATATGATATTGCATTTAGTCTGCACCTGTCATCTATACATATTTAAGGTTAAAAAGTTAATTTATATTTATAATTTAAGCATGGTCATTGGTTAAGAAAAAATTAAAACGTAGCAAATACCATAAACGTATACATGCTTTACAGCTGTTGGGAAAAATGCATAGATCCAAAAAAGCTGCATCACACAGCTCAAACTGTCATATGAATAATAAAGATTTTTTGTGCACAAAAAAAGACAGAAAATGCTTATGAATCTACTGGCTAAGTCATATCTTAAGGTATTTTATAAACAATGAAAATGGGGGATGGGGTGAGCGGAAGACAAAATTTGGTGGCTTTCAAAACTTGTGTACAATTCATTGGGTAAGATGGACCGAGTGAGCTCTTAAATGATAAACTGTGAAAATAGCTTCTCAGTTGGAACATTATCTTTGGATGCCTCCCACAGCAAACATGCTGCCTCCATTAGTTACTTCTCAGATTCTGAGCAAGGAAGTCTAAAATTAGTACGGACTCAAGAGAATACAAATTCTCTCTTGTGACCATGCTTTGTTATATATCACCCCATTTTTTAAGAAATGATTTAATACAAAGCTTATACATTCTTCAGCATACTCTGCCAATCTCTAACATTCAAAAAGATAATAATACAAACCTTTGATTCAGAATCTTACAATAATAAGCTGACAAGACTAACACCACCATAAAACTGATACCTATCTCCTTATGTGTACATGGGTGAGACAAAACTAAAAAAAGGTCCAATATTAGTCTTTATTTATCATAATTTATGGAAAGTCCTTTTCTTATGATGAATTATACAAAATATCATGCGCAAATGTAATGTATAGTGAATCATGAAACGGTTACAAAATTCCATACTTCAAAATGCCGGGCACAGTCAATATTATAGCTACATGAACCTTAAATGAATACTATGTTTGTCTGGAGATATTAAACGAAACAAGTCACCGCCTGCCATATAAGTGCTGCAAAAGATAACCTTTTTTAAGCTGTGAAACTAAAAACGATATGTATAATATGAGAGAAGGTTTCTATATATCAGACATTTCTGTTATAAAATGTAAATAGTTATTGAAGTTAATAGGTAAATAATATAAAACAGCATAATCCAAGAAATGATATCTAAGAGGTATTGACTCAATTTTGATTTTAATTCAGCAAGATTCACATGTATTAAAGATAGTTCTGATGTTCAACATATAACAAATGGATTATTTATGATTTTCTGACCATGCAAACTTGTAATGAAGATTTAAAAGCTTACTGTATAAGCTCACTTCCAACAGCAAACACAGACCTGGAAGATCTGCCAGCACATTACGTGAAGGCGGATCTGGATCTGTGCAGACTACAATTGGACTTGACTTACAAGCAAGAATAAATGGTATATCCAGTTAAAAGTAAACCTGTATTTTGCTGCAAAGAGTAGAAATCTACTTTTACAATTCATAATAATGATAAAGAAAACAAAATAAAATAATAATATGAATAATTTGTTCACGCCTCACAACCAAGAAAGATGTAATATCATGGACTGTTCATTCCTTTTAGTGAATACCTAAAATTAGATTTTAAAAAAATATTTCTTGTAAAATGAAATCTTAAAAATTTAAGACAAAAAATTATAAAATTAGAAATCTTTTAAGCAAAGAATACTATCTTTGTTCTCTTACAAAGAAAAGAAGAAAGCAGCCCATTATCAGCTTAACACAATTCAAACTACCCCATAACCTTTAAGATGTATACCAATAATGGATAATGTTCAAGTTTTGCTTAGGTTACCATCAATACTCCTTAACAAGTAGAGTCCAGCTACAATAATCACAGATCCTGATCTACCACTGCATAATGCACTGGAAGATCAGGGTCTCTGTTTTTGTTGTACTTAATATTGCTACAACAAACAGCACAGACAAAGACCTGTCAGTATATTCTAGATTGGTTTGATCCGAAGCTGTGCAATTTGCAGTTGGACTTGACCTATAGGTGACTACATACGGTAATTACTTTTACTTTTCTTTAATATTCTATATTCACAATGGTTAAAAACCTGAATAGATTTTTGTTTACAAAATAAACTTTTCAAGTCAGCTCAATGTATGGGTATAATTTTAAAAAAATGCCTTCATATACATAAAAATTATTATTTTTCCTTATCTGGTGCCAGTTTACAGTGAAAATTGTTAAACAAAATAATAAAAAAATTAATAAGTCATAATATTAATGATATGATATTTAATTTAGTAGTCAAAGAATACTCTCATACTGTTCAATGCATTTTCTTTTCTTTATACAGTGGTTCATTGAAGACAACAAAACAAATCTCTCTGCACCATGTGAAGCATTTGTACTACTATACCAAACTGCAAGTTGAATTCGACAGCTAACAACACTGATCCTGATCTGCTGTTGTATTATCTGCATGATACACCAGCAGATCTGGGTCTGAGCAGTTTGTAGTTGGATTCTGCTTACAGGCAATTATATATGGTACTACATGTATTACTAGTCCCTCCAAATTATTATTTTCACAATAATGTTGATACCCATACAATTTTGCCATTTTCTTCATCCCACTAAATAGGAGGTATTGGAAGAAACATTAAAATCAAGCTTCAGAACATAAGAGGTAACTAAGCAAAATCAATGTAATATTGATATCCCTATTAGCGTTTTATGTACACTGTACATGCATGTGTATGACCATCCAATAAACCTTGATAAATATATGTACAAATGGAACATACATACTACATATATCTGATGTGTACAAACATACTTAAGCACAACACCTGAAAATATTTCCACAAAAGCAACACTGAAAGTCTTCCATTTAAAGAAACAATGTTCTAGTTTTATATAAGTACTTGTATATTTTTATCAAATTGAAATGAAATGCAAACAAGCTGCCAATGTACATGATTCCATTACTCTATAAACTTTTTCACATCTTTTGCCCATATGAAAAAAGCCAACCTGTATATTCCTATAAATTTACACTATGACCAGCACATCCAGTCTGCACAGAGGAAAAACACAACCTTCCCACAGACATTAGAAAGCATCTGAATACTATAGTCTGTTTCAGAGACTAAATTCTATAGTCTGTGTTTGATCCGTGTGAAATACAGCATACGTTAGGCTGTACTCCTCTTTTCAGTCAAGATTACTCCCAACGCTGAGAGTACTAGCATGTCCCCATATAGCTGTAATTCAGCAGCAACAGCCAATGTATATGTACATGTGAACTCTTCAGATAATTTTTAATAAAGGCGTATGTAGCCAAGAGTTGTGATCAGTCTTGACTTTTAAAAATTCTGCCAATGCTGAAATTCCCCGAGTTACCAAATGGATGGCAAAGGTCATTGAAAGCAGACAAATGCAGCCTATGCCATGCTCAAATGGAATATATAGATAGTACCTCTAACTTTAGCTCGACTCAGATGAAAATTTTCATTGACTTGATGATAAACAAAGAATGATCCATTCATTTCTTCACTTCGCTGTCATGGCAAAGTTATGTCATCAAAGTAGTCATTTGTCAAATCAGATATAATTATAAAGAAAAACAGGATATATTCAAGAAAAGTCCTCCATCCATTTAAAAGGAGGGATTTTCCAAATATGGGGGATTTAATAAAGCAAACAAAAGCAGGTTTCATGACCATTGTTTTCAATTTTAGCACAATCGGCTGAACTTCTTGCATAAGCATTAACAAACTGCATAGTTCTCGCAATCATACATCCTAGATTGGACCATGATGTAACCGTTTATTAAGAACTCCAAAATAGATAAAAATTGGAAATAGTGTTCTAGATAAAAGAACAATACCAACCCTGGTCAAAAACAACAAAAAGATAAATCTGACCAATCAAATTAAACTCTCTATACCTTAGCAAACATTTAACTTGCAAAGTTAAAGTCCATTAGCAGAGATATGTGACATAGCGGTCGGCCCCAAACTGTTCTGCAGGGTCTTAAATGGACCAATTTCTGTTGCAAAAAGGCAGTGGTTCTAAGTAAATGATGATATGGAATGAATCCATTTAGTTCAAAATCTTTTCAATATAATGCTCAAGACATGTTCATTTGAAATGCAATAGGTGCTATGGAAAGCAATGCTATGAGAAGTTGCAATCAGGGGCCATCACTCTTCTCAACACAGAAATTCATTCATGGTCTCATCAGCATAAAGCTGCATTTCAAATTATGTTTAAATCCAACAAAGTCAGGTGGATGGTCAACAAGGGGTCTTAACTTCTTCAAAAACGATATTGTGGAATGCTGGAAGTCAGGCTCACTCACTTGTCTTAATCCACATGCCAAATTTAGTTGAAATAATAAAAAAACTTTGGTGAAGTTGTCTCGCAAACCCCCACCAAATCACGTGGACAAGAAATCAAGGACTATAACTTTTGTAAACAAGACTAAACCTAAAAAAGGCACATGCAAAGATCCTACCAAATTGAATAAGAATACTTCGACTGGTTCTTAAGCAATGCTGGTTTCAAGAATATCCCATGTTAAGTTGTGACATTATCTGTCATAGGCCAAAACTGTATTTAAAACAAAGTTGACATGACACAACCCATTATGGCACATCTGAGGCTATGAGATAATGTACAAACCAAACTTAGATCAAAAATATGTTGAATGATTTCCAAGCTATGCTAGTTCCAAGGGCTTGCTGAAGTGAAGATGTAACATTGATGGAAGAAAGAACAAAATTTGACCTGAAAAGACAAAACTTTTACAAGGCATATCCAAATGCAATAAACAGACAATTAACCAATAAAATGGCATCCAATTATGTGTACAGGGTTCCCAATTTACACAGGTTACATGCAGCATTCCGTGTGAAGGTATGATCTTGACTGTAACTTTGTCAAACACTGAGATGGTGTAAGAAAAAACATAAAAGACACATCAAGGTCCATGAGGCAATGTACACACCAAATTGCATTAGCAGATGTTGAATGTTTGTTATGTTAGATACCAAAATGTGTTGACGTGGATTTGAAATATTAATGGCAAAGATACAAACACTACATCAAAACAGGACCTGAATAGAAGAAACCTTTGAAGAGACACATGTACATATACTATATATACTCACTTATAACACGTGCAAACAATGTAGATTCCCATCTGCTGCTGCATAAAGAAGTGCCACCAGATTAGAGTCTATATTGTTTATTCCTCTGATTACTTCCAACTATGTCAACTCAAATCTGCCAGCACATTATGTGGCTGCAGTTCTGGGTCTATGCAATATGCAGTTGGACTTGACTTACAAGCAAGTATATATGATGGCAACAGGCATTTCAACAACCATGTGGCGTCCAATTATGTGAAATGGTTACACGAGTTATATTACAAATAAGAAGTGTGAAAGGACAAAGAGATGGACTGACAAACAGATGGAAAAAATTATTATTGGGCTCCCACATCTTAAAGCAGGGCCCTAAAAAAGAAAAAATTACATGTAAGCAGTCTAAATGAATAAATACTGATGAAGCTACATTTGTTTGTGACATATCTCTCTTTCTCTCTCTCTCTCTCTCTCTCATATATAAACACTCTCTTAATGTGCAAATATTTTCTTTTCTCATAACCATATCTGAACCTAATTATACAAGATCTGGGCTTTGCAGTATTTTATGAAGCATCCATTTTGGAGTGTATCTCCAGGATTACTATAAAAATTCAGCCTTATACTTAAAAAAAAGACAAGACATTGTGATGAATGTAGAAGAGATTAATTCCTTGTTGATAACAAAAGAATGAAAAATACTGTCACGATCGGGTTCACCTGGCTTACATAACAATTGCCAATTTATCAAACCAAGTTCTGAAGTACAGTAACAACACATTCTATATAAATTATCTCCCTTTGTAACATGCTGACTTAGCCCATGCTACTATACCCTGGATAAAAATTCTTTCCAAAAATAAAGGCATAATAAATATGCACCATCTCTAAACCAGAGTCACCTAGATCTTAATGATGAACCCAACAGATCAACAATATGGCTTGACAAGTGCTAACAAGGTCATCCAATCTGATGCAAGATCACCTCATTAATATCCATCGATCCTACGCACTTTCAAAACTGGCCAAGATTTTGATGACAAAAGGCCACATTCAAATTTTAATCAATTTCAGACGAGAATTTAGATTTACATAGTGGCAATACACCAAGCCAATCACAAGCAAGATCACCTCCTAAACATGCAATGATTTTTTTGCTCATTACTTACACTTCAGGATCTTGGTGATAGAAGCATACATTTCAAATTGGATCAAAACTGGACAACACAATATGCCTCCATGAGTGGTATCAAGCTCAGGAAATCAAATCAAGATAAAATCATTACTATGTGCAGCTCTCACTTGTTACTGAAGCCATCCAAGATCCTGATGATACAACGCCCTATTTTAATTTAGACTAAATAGAATCAGAAATATGGTCTCCAGACGGCCAACGAGCTCTGCTAATCTGATGCATCATCAATCATTAATATGCATGTCTCTTGCTTGTTAATGAACTTGTACATCATCTTGATGATATAAATGTACTTTTCAATTTTGATCAAAATGGCATCATAAGTTTGGTCTCCCATGTGGCAACAAGCTTAGATGATCGGAATCGTCATCACTTTGTCTCATTATTATGCAATGATCTCACTCATTACTGAATGCACAAACATTTGGATCAAATAAACCCATACTTCAAATGTGCTCAAAATCATATAAGAGGCTTCCAGAGACATAACAAACTCAGCCCATCTGACTCACCTCAGTAGCACAAAGGGACCTTGTTCATTATCAGATTCATTGAAAATCATTATGACGTAAGCATATATGCAAGATATTTGAAACATTTTCAACATTTTCTTATACCATCTTTGCTTTTTCTTTGAACCTGTCAAAAAGTTTAATGCACACTGATACACAAAATAACCTTCTACAAAATGATACAAAGAAACTGCACATGCAGCATTCAAGACACTTGCTGATATGTGTGTGATGCAACACAGGTTAATGACAATGGCATAAACATTTCACCAGAGAACAATTCTGTTACTGAGCAAAAAACATACTGTAAAATCTGGACACTCATATGGTCCTCTCTCTGACTTGGACAAAATTTACTGATGTAATTCTGTCATATCCTCCAAGTCAAAAGCTGTGGAAATACTATAAAAATTCTTCCATGTCCAGATATTTTAACATTACATTTGGTGCAAATAAAAACTTGTATTTCTAACGATCATTACTGTAAAAGCTAACATTTATCCTTACATTATCACTGTTTAAAATTTATACAAGAGAAAAGATTCTGACATTCAGCTGCATGTGAAGCTCCAAGAAGACGACAACAATAATCTAGGACTGCACATCAAACACACAATCAAAGCACTGGTGTAAAACATGTGACCTTCACTCCAATATGAAATGATTCAGCAAGCACATCACTGAATGAATTGTCTTGGTTTTATACCGATTTGTCCAAATCCATCAAATTTAACCAAACTGTAATGCAAATTTTCTCTGACTGACCTTGACCCCAAGTTCCTTGCAATAAGAAAGTATGCTATAGACTAAATTATCTTAGCTTCATAATCATTAATACAAGTACGATAAGATCCTATCAAGGGGTACTGGAAATATTAGCAAATGAATAAACTGTTATCAAAACTTAAGTGCAATTTTATACAAACTTACCTTGCCCACAAGGTAAAAGGGGCAAGTGAGCAAGACATAGAAATGGTGTTAGCTTCATAGTCATTCATGAGAACTGTGAAGAGAAATAAGGGATTTAGGAAAACTGAAAACCACCTTGAACCACAACTTAACAAACTGTAAATGCTACTGATGTGTTGCTTGCCACTAATGTGGTAATAAATTACTTGTAATTTCAGTTTTATGTGAAGGTGAAAATTTACAAATGAAACTAGATCATGGCTTACATTTGCTACATGTATGAATGAAATTACAAAATGTCCAAGAATTTAAAATATTAGTACAAGTAGTATCAAAATATAAATTATTTGTAATAATGACCATTTATTGTATTATCTGAAAATATTAAAATATTTTCATAAGTACTTTTCATAATATTTAACAAATTATGAAGTCTGAATCCACAAAACAAGCACCCATTTTTAGGTTCACCCTTTGAACATTTTTGGCAGTCAATGTATGTCATGTATGTAAATGAACTAATATAGGCAAAATTCCACTTCCTTTTTGAATGTACAGATTCTTATCCTACATGCCATCCTGCCATCACTAGAAATAACTTCACCAGAACATAACACCATGTATCAGTAATCATATCAGAAGGCATTTCGAGTGAACAGGTCACCCTCGTCAATGAAAATTTTACTGCGAAAAGTGAAGCTGATTTTACCTTGCTACAAATTGCCCCCCCCCCTTCCCAATTCAGGACATAAGTATTCTGCCTAAAACGTGAATAATGTGTTGTTTTTAGTTTTAAAATTGACGTCTATAGGCATACAGCTGAACAAACATGGTTTGATGATATTACCAGAACCCAACAAGCTTTTTAAAAACCAAAACCTAATGGTGTACAGTAATAGAAAATTTGAGGCCAAAAACTTTGCTAAGATTAATGGTTTTATCTAATATTTTATTTTCACAAATTACAATTTTGTGTATTTTAATAACGTTTAACTTGCAGAGTCAGTAAAACATTAGCTTTTTTGCTAACTTATTTTGTCATTACAATATCTGACTTCTAACTCCTCTCTCTGCTCCCATCACTTCACCTAATTTTGATAGGAGCGAGTGGTCACTTTTCCAAAAATCAGAGTCCTTCTTGATTTCTTCACATTAGTGTTAAAATATGGCTCTTTCTGTATCAATTTGAAATGGTATTCAAGCTAATTCCTTTCTTACTTTAAACAATATCATGTAATTACATGCAAATTAGTTTGAATTTTAAAAAGGAAAAGAATAACCCTTTTTTCTGTGAAAAGATTCGAGATACGGCACTAAAAATTTAAAATGACAGATCCTCATACCTTAGTATAAACTATTTCTTTTAAAGATAAATAAGGGTATGACTGAAATAGTGGTGTATCTGAGACAAAAGTTAAAAACTTTATTTTAATACATGTATAGAAAATTGGCTTTATTCAACTCTACATGTCTGACCAAGTGTTGACATGTTTCATGTGTTATAACTGCAAGTACAAATTCAAATGACAGTATTTTGAGAAGAAAAATGGAGTTATGGCATCAAATTCTGCTGCATCATTTCACAAAACTTTACTCAAATGTGACCTTGCAAACTTACATACTCACCAATCCAAGATATTTGTATATCTATAAACATGCACCAAACCTTTGTACATTACATAAAATTCCTTTCATTTCTGTCCATTTCTTTGTGTAATTCCAAGAGCTGGGCATTTAAGCAATAAAAGAATTTACATACATAATCTTCAAGCCAAACAAAACATGTTAATCAATTCTGCTATAGTGCTTACTGTTCAACGTAAATATGAATCTATTCTTTCCACAAACAAAAGATTTAGGCGGGGTTTTTTTTACTCCTCTTTGTTTCGCTCATCCGTTACATATCAGAATGCTTACAACTGACACAACCATGAATTCACACCAAAGCTTGTATTCTTTCTCCAAGGATATAATTTAATTTGACACGGATATAATGCAAGATTTACTATACCGATTCCTTTCCTTTCCTTGTAAGAAATTGTATGTCCCAGCTAAATCACTGTCTCCATAACAAATTATATATCATCACCATATTTTTATTTTGTTAATAAGGTCTGGGATCCAGTTTAGTAACTTGTTTTAAAAAAGTGAAGTGAGCTTTTTACTGTAAGTGGTCCATCTTCTTTAAATAACTCTCCATTCCTTACTACATTGAAAACATGGACAATGGTTTTTTTTTCTGTGTCTTTAAATAACTCTCCATTCCTTACTACATTGAAAACGTGTACAATGTTTTTTCTGTGAACCCCATCCATTGCAGAGCTAATCCCCAGAAGGGTGCAGTGTAACTTTTTCAGGAGTATTTCAATGATGGTAGCAAGATGTGCTTCACTAGCATTCAAAGTTTTGTTGTGTGATTGCATTTAAGTCCTTCATAAGCCCTTCTAAATTTGCCATTTCAGCTGTCAATTCTTCTGTACTGAGTGATTTCTGGAAAAGAACAGCAGAATACATGAACAACATTTGCTCATTATGCTTGTAGACTCCACATACATTACAAAGACGTTTAATTGTTTCAATTTTCATTCTATTTAAAACATTGATCTTATAGTGATATCTGTTCAAAAATGCATCAAATCTAATGTGTTTGCGTAATGTAGATAATTTTATATTGAATGGGTTTGCGTAATGTAGATAATTTTATATTGAATGTCTTTGTATAATGTAGATATTATTATAAAGAAACAAAAAAGTATACATTTGTCATCAGGAACATATTAATACCATTGTCTCCATCAAAGAGAACCATAAATGTGCAGTCTCTTTCCTTTTGTGCCAAATTACAATCAGGAGTGGTGATCACATGCCAGTAGCACAAAATGATTTAAACAAAATAAAAAATAAAAATGTAGTTTGTAGCAAACTGACCCAGTTCTATAATTACACTATATGGAGGAGTGGAAGTGACATAAACAAAATAAGACGGGTAAGTGAATGGTTACGAAACCATTGACAATTGACATGTCAAATATTTCATTTACTCTCTGATATAAATGCAAGACAAAAGTATGTTGAGCATAAAATAAAATATGATTTTGATATACAATGAGATACATTAAACAAAGTGAGCTCATATCATCCACTTCTTTTAGAAACGAATGAAAAACTTATTAATATGCAACATAACAGTTTATAAAATATATTATAAAATACATAACATTCTTCTTAGGCCTTTGCCAACACAACAATAAATAGACAAAATCTGCCATGATGTTCTCTTTTTCTTGCTGATATTCTGTTTATGCATTATTATAAATTCTCAATTGTTCATTCTTGCCTTATTATTCAAACACTTGGCAAGTTTTGCTTTCCCATACTTCTCTTTTCTGATTTCTCCTGATTTCTTTAAATCAGGTAAGTAGACAGGAAATATTGATTCAATTAAACATAAATATATTGGAATGGTTCAACATCAACATCCTAACTAGATAATATTTTATGATACATATTCTTCCTTTCAGTAGGATGGAATCATGATAAAATATGATGAGATATAAATCATCAATATGAATTTTAAACAAAAATCGGAAATGATAAACAGTTTTCAAACATATTTCACATTCCCCCATCAAAGAAAGACTAACCCAAAATTTATACAACCACAACATTTCATCTTCTGGATTTTTTCCACCCCATACTTCATGTAAAGGGTGTTGTTTCCTGTACACCCCTGATGAAGTTTTTCACTTCTCATAAACTTTTTTCTCTCATTTAAACTCCTCATCCTGGTCACCATCCCCTATGTACCCAACCCAGATAGTGACCTTGGGGATCACAGTCAAAATTCATTCTTGCTATAACAGCATATTAGAGGTCTGGTTAGAAAATATCTGAAAGTGAAAGTCTTGCATGTTTGACCTTTCAGCCCCTCTTAGACACCTTGATATGGAATCCAAGGATGACATTCTTCTCATAAATGGTCACCATTGCAGAAATATAACTTAAGTTTTGTGAATTTCCACCATGCAGTCTAACAGATGCAATAACATATGGACTGGTGGACTTACGGTTGGATGGACCAATGATAGACACAGATTCAATGGGTGAAGTGCTTCAAAAAATGCTCACTGCTCTTTTTCAAAAATATGTGGGAATAAATATTACAAATGCAATTACCTGAATATCTGGGACCTCCTTCCCTGGATCAAGTGTTACATCAGGGGCTTTATGGGTAATGATTGACATGGGAGTACGAGGTTTGATTGGTCCACTAGATATAGGAGGTGTTGGCTTCTTGTATGGACTAGCACTCTGCTGAGGTTTCACTATAAAGGGCAGATTCAAAAACATTATGGTATGTTTACAATAAAAATTAAAACTAAAGAGACAGAAACATTTTATTTTAAAATCTTTATTTAAAGACCTCAGAAAAAGTTCATAATGCACAGCTTACCACAAGGGTGCTAGAAGATTAATTTAGATACTTTGGCTTGAATTAAATTACAATTAAAAAAAGAAATCCTCAAAAGTAGATTATTTAATAATATAGATCAATGACCTAAATAATGCAGGCCAGTTAATAAATGCAGTCCCACAATGACCTACAACACACAGAAAAACTTGTGAATGAAATTCCACAATGACTTGCATAATATAGACTAGCTCACACAATGACTAAGTCCCAAATGACCATTACCTAACGTGGATCAACCTGTAAACCAAGTCCCACAATGACCTATATAATGTAGGCATGCTTGTGGACCAAGTCCCACAATGACTTACATAATGTAGGCAAACATGGTGACAAAGACCCACAATGACCCATATGATATAAGCCAGCCTGTGGATCAAGTTCCACAAAACTGGTCTAAAATCTGCCAAGTATAATAAAACAACGCACTAACCCAAGACAAATAATACTGTTGAGCTTTCCTCAAATTTGGTACAATGTACTTACCTTACTGTTAGCTGATTAAAAACATGGGAAGATTATTTACTAAAATGTGTAACATATCATACAAGATTTTATGTATATGAATAAGCAACAGCTAGGGGCAAAGAGAAAAATTTTGAACAACTGATTGTACTGAAATAACTGGACATGAGGTACAGATTCACTGTGAAAACAGACACAGTGACCTTGTTATGATGCATCCCCAAACTGTATCAGACTTGCAAAAAGAATTATATGGGATTCTGTGTCTCATCTACTTCAATGTGACAATAATCTACAAACCTTGTAATGCCACTTAAGCAAGAAAAGTAGGTCACTGTCTCTATGTTTGCTATTATTGACAAGTATCATTCAAGGCCAATGCACACAAGTTTCAAGACTGCATTCAACAGTGTCAGAGAAACTCGTCCAATACAAAAACTTAGATAATCAGTGGAGCATGAAAAGTCACTGTGACCTTCTTTTGCCTGTGTTCAGCAGTACCCTCCATGATGAATACGTGCAATACGTTTCATGAATGTACATTCAACAGTGTCAGAGAAATTGAGCTAAATGCCCCAAAAAAGTCCTTTCATCAACATCTTTGTCAACAAAACAATAAGGACAGTTCTATTGGAAAATTGATACCAATGTACTTAAGAAAAAATACAGAACTGTAACACTGATTATTGCTGCCACCACCATTTGTTACCAACAGCAACACAATATGCCATAGCTGTCATCAAAATTTGCATTAATGAGTAAAGATCAAATCAAATATTTCAATAGAAATGATAGGACACGATTCATTTTTATGTAGTCTTATCCATCTGCTTTCCTTTGTTTGACTGAACAAAGAGTACTGAAAGTTCTATAAAACATTCTGCTTTACAACTGAGATATGATGGAAACAATCACAAAATAGTGAATGTGCCATGCTTGCTGTAAAACTGAATCAAATTTGTAGTAAGCAATAAATTTCAGCCAAGCATTCAATTTCAGTGAGCAAGTAAGTTTCAGCAAGCATTAAACTTTAGCAAGCACACTCATTTTTGCTACAATTTTATGCTCACTATGAATAGTTATTGTATTATGTGTGGATCAATAACACACCATGTTGGCCTAAAGATGTCACATCCAATTTTCATTTGTTTCCATATTTTTCCAAGCTTTTGCTTTTGTGGAGTAAAACCACCACAAAAATTATATATTACATGAAATCTATACATCTTTTAAATCAGGCATTTGCTTAATTTTGATATTGTTAACATGGAGAAATGAAAGATTCACTAAAAATTAATGATGCTTAAATACAGTGACTTAAATTACTAGCAAAAATACTTAAAATATTGCATGTTTCTCTTTTTGGTAAAAACTCCACAACAATATCCTTTACTGAGCACAAATTTCTCAATCTTGACATTCCTTCAAAAGGAAAGTAGCTGCTAAAAACCTCCAAGAAAATTTTATTAGAACATACCCACTATGCATGCCCAATGCATATCCACCATATAATTTATTAGTTTAATCAGACTTGTTCAAAAGGTCAAATTTTGTATTAAAAGATCTGAATCATTTGGAAGGTACCCTGCAACACCAACCATGCAAAAGCTGCCCCAAAAAGTCAATTATATTTAAGGAAGTTCATAATCACCTCACCTGTAATTTGTCTTCAAGCAAATTCTTTATACACTGCTCCCCTTTAATCATTTGTGAATTTACTAATAACACGATAGATGTAGATCAATATTTTCAAATTAAAAAAATACTAACAAAATAAGCCCCTGTTTACTGACAATCATGACAAACAATGGTAAATGAAACTTTGATATATCACTAGTTTTGTAATAAAAAACAGTGGTTTATGCCAGGAATTTTAAATCGACATCATGAAATTCACAACTGTTAGTAAGTCACATAATGTGTTCAATTTCATTGTATAAAATCCCACTGTAAATAATATATGATGAAATATTGATGAATTAAAATACTAGTAATGCCTACTAGAGGCAATACTGCAAGAAATAAATCTGTTTAAGTAAGTCTTGTCAAATGAAATTTTGATAAGTAATTTTATCTTTTAATCCAGTTTCAGTGTTGTTTCCAAATTATTGCACACTAAATGCTGTTTTCAAAGATAAAATTAGCTATTTACTGGGTTTTCATTAAGCAATTTTGTTTAATATTTGTAAATGTTAGGCAGAAAAAAAAGCCTACATTTTGCCTTTTTCAAAGGAAAAAATATGATCCACACATGCCTCCATACTGTAAGTTGATCAGCAAGTTTTATGAGCACACTAAAAAGGGAAGTAACCATGTAATTACTTTCTCTGTAGGAAAGGATTAATATTCAGGTTTAACACAAATTCACAATTTTTCATGGATGCCATGATTACTACAAAACCATGGAGTTAAGACCCAGCAGATAATGGTCGTTCTGTGGATTTAAATACTGATGAAAATGTAACTTTGTGAAAAACAACAAAAATTAATACCCATATAAATAAATGAAGTTTTGGAACAAGAAAGGAGAAGTAAAACTAAACAAGTTAAGCACTTATTTATGTAAACTGTCTTAACTATTGTATCTATAAATGTCAATATTTTTTGGGGGGGGGTCAATAAAACTAAACTGACATTTATTTAGTGTATAAATAGAATTACTAAATTAGAAAGCTGAAAAGAATTATTTATTCTAAGAAGCTAGCAATAAGCAGAAACAACAGCTAGCACAATGAATATGCAAATGAAGGAACCGAAACAGAAAAGTAAAACAGTTTGTATGGAATTGGTGAGAAAGATACATACTGTAAATGGTGACTTACTGCAAACAAGAGATGCATTATACAATCAAAATATCAAAATGCTGGCTGTTGACTGAGATTCAAACACTCAGTGAAGACCCGATGTAGTTCATTTTATACAATAACTGACTGCTGGTCTTTGAAAGGACTAACTACAATTTCTGTTTCTGATTTTACAAGACAAAATTAAGGACAAGACTTTAGTACAATTATTCCCACTCTTCTAAATATATAGGAATGCAAGCCAAAAGTGACTTTCTACATATCGGGAATCAGTCACGAGTATATTTTCAAAGTTGCTACATACTGTATATACTTGCTTTTAAGTGGAGTCAAACTGCAAATAACAAAGGTCCTGATCTGTCGTAGCATAAAGCACCTGCAGATCAGGGTCCATGTTGTTTGTTCCATAGATTACTCATAACAAACTAGACCGACCCAGATCTGCCAGTGCATTATGCAGTTGGACTCGACTTATAAGCGAGAATATATGATAGTTCATATTTAACGGAGGTGACATTCCAATACTTGCCCCTGTGTTTTGATATTATGATTGAGTTCAGTTGTGCTCTTTCACAGTAAACTGCCACTCACTGTATATAATTCTCAAGCATTATTTAAAAAAGCAAAACTTAAAAATCTACACATTATCACAACAGCAAATGTTTATTTAATCAACAATGTTTGTAGAACCGGACAGGATGATACAAGGCTACAATTGTGATAAAGTGGAATGTAATAAGAGTGTGAGAATGTAAAGTTCCTACCATAACTCCACACATGATGATCCATTCCCTAGTCTTAACAGTTTTGACATTTTTGGAAATCTTTTTCCTGTATCAAGTCTGCTTCTACTATAAAGATAACGATACTAAAAGAATATGGGATGTCTAGGCTTCTTCTTGCAACAGCAATTTCATTTTTTTTTATCATATAGACCAATTTATTTGAAGTTCATTTGTTTAAAATTATATCATTATCTATTACCTCCATTTACAAAAGTACATTTTTCTGACTGAACAAAATTTATTTAGTCTTTGATAATACCTTTACATTAAAAAAATGTGAAACTTTAGACTCCTTCTGCGCAAACAAGAAAATGAAAACCCTCAAATTCTGATGACAATCACAATCCATTATCAATAACAATGGCCACAATACAGACTGGTTTAATTCTGTTGACATCACAGCAAGAGCAAAGTTCCACCACCACCAGATTATCTAAATACTACCACTCCCAAACCAAGCACACTAAAAACTAAAATGAGATGATTACCAATATGTTTTGGGGTATCTGGACATCTGGATGAAGGGGGTGTCGGAACAGAAAAGCTTCGCAGTGGGTTGCGTCTAGTTAAGCTATTGCAGGCATCAGATGACATGAGAGGGCTGGCAATACCCATAACTTGGGCTTTTTCAGGTGAATAGGGAGGGCTTTGTGCCTCACGATCCCTAAAGCCAACTTTCTCAGGGGTAAACATAGGATTGTGGGGTATCTCTTGTGGTCTTAGACCTGGAAGTGTAGAAAACAGGTAAAAGTCAAATGCTGCTGTGCTAGTGGGTTAGTAAACCAAGTAAAGACAAGTGACTGCAGAAGCTTAGTTTAACAGGTAAGGTTATGGTAGGTAATACTAAGTGATATGAACATGCTTCAGTTATAACTAAGTGGTGGTTAGTTTGAATGGTATATTGGTTAGTGAGTTAGATGGTTGCATTTGGTACAAGGAATGATTTTATGTTTTTATAAAAAAGACCTGTACTATTTAAAAAATGATTGGGAACTTAAAAAAGTAGTAACAGTTATCATACATCTCAAGTTTGATACAAAAAGAGAGGTAAACATGTTTTGCAGAAGGGGCTCAATTAAAAAAGTTTATTTTCTTTGGCTGAAATATTGATTAACAGTAACCTTGATAGCTCACCATCTCAAATCTCCATGCCAAACTTGAAACATTATCAACATGCACCTTTACAACTCTACCCCATGCATCCTCCCAACTGCCAAACTGTGACCTAAACACCACAGCACAAAATTTGGTATATACATTAAACGGGTTCCTGCTACAACTATATTAACTATGATAACAATAGTTCAAAACTGAAATCCAAACTCTGCCACCAAAGTGACAACTATACATAACCATGCTATCATTTGAAATTTCAGTTTTATGTGTGACCTCTCTACAAGGGATCCCAAGGTAGGAGACAAAGATTTATACGCCCTCTTACATATGGTTCCCATATGGAACACTTATGTATGAAGCACATAAAAGTTACAAGAATTTGAATCCCATTTTCAAAAGACATTTCCTTGACAATTCTCACGTCTCACACAGTAAGGATGAAAAACAAAGACTGAACTATAAGCTAGATAACGAGTTCCCCAAGAAACTAAGAAAAAAATAAAGGGCATGCCATCCCTGCTAGACACCAAGACAACAGGGATGGAGGGGAGTATGTGTGTGGGTGTGGGTGGGTGTGAGTAATGGATCCGTTTAAAGGTTCAATACTTGTTTAACATTTGAATTGGGAATAAATGTCAATAAAGAGCTTTTGCTAATGAACTTGTTCACTTTTTTGTATAAAAACGTGCTCCACGAGTCTTCAACAACCACCACGCGTATGCAAAAACATTCTCATCTATTATGTCAATGCTTTTGTTATTTTTGACAACAAAACAAGATTTCTTTTGATTAACTCAGTCGGCCCTGATCCCGTCTGTATGCATGATCTGGTTTCTGCATTCAATGGCTGATCCCTCCTGTAGTCATGGTTTGTCTATTGCAATCAATGGCCGATCCCGTCTGATTGGTTACAAATGGGTTTTTTCCAAGAATTAGACCAATATTAAACCAATCAGAAATGATTTTACTTTCATTTGTGCAAATTTGAATTGTTCAGAAGGCAAGGGTTACTGAGCAGTTTCACTACACGTGTTCTGTTCATGAACAATTGTAAATGATGGTGGACATAAGAGTGATTTTTGATGACGATGAGAGCAAAAATGAGGAGTTTCTTGGGTTTGATCTAGAAAATATTGAGCAATCAGAGGAAAGATATGTTCGACAATTGGAAATTTTGCGAGATTTAGATTCGAACAAAGAAGTTGCTGAGACTGAACTGTCAGAAGAAGAGGATGCTGATAGTCATGATGATAGAGTTCGTGTGGATCTAGCAGATTGGGGCAATCATCTCTGGCTTGTCCAAATCGATGATTTTAGTGGACCAAATCCTGGACCTACAATGAACACAGACAAGGAAAAAAGAGAAACTGACTTTTTTCATTTGTTATTTCCAGAGGAACTATACTCTGACATTGCAAACAAAACCAATGCATATGCCCAAAAAAGCATCTTGGTATCACCAAACAAAATGTGGTATCTAACAACACCAGACGAGATAAAAGCTCTGATTGGAACTCATGTTGTTATGGGAGTCCTTCTAGCACCAACCCAAGATATGTATTGGTATAAGGACAAACTTTTCCATCCTTCCTGCATTGACCTGAAATTTAGGCATGCAAGATTTGAAAATATACATAAATATATTTTCATGTGACTGACACCAGCAATAACCCACCTTGAAGAACAACTGGTCACGACAAACTGGCCCAGATTCAACCAATATTGGCGTGTATTCGCAACACATGCACTAGAGAATACAATCCATATTGTGGGTGTCCATTAATGAAGCAATGACTGCATTTTCAGGATGACTGGGCTCTAAGCAGTATGTGCCTTTAAAACCAACCAAGACAGGCATCGAAGTATGGGTGCAAGCGGATCCTCATAATGGATAGATTGGGGACTTTCAGGTTTATACAGAAAGGACTGACAACAATACCAGAATTGAACCTTAGACAAAGGGTTGTTCTTTATTTGATGGAACCTTTGTTTCGTCTTGAACACCATGTCTACATTGACAGCTATTTTTTATACAGCTCTAGGCATATTTCTTCAGTTTCAACAAAAAAGCTATGTATGGCTGTGGAACAGTTAGATCAAATCGAAAGGGTTTTCCATCTGGATGACAAAAAGTAAAGCTGAAAGAGCAGGGCCAAAGCATAATCAAACAGAAAGGAGACATAAGAATTACAAGAAGATCACAATACTGTGTACCAACTCTTATGGTTAGGCCACATCTGTCAGCCGGAAGCAGAAAGATGGTTCCATCAAGGATATTCCATGTCCACTCCCAGTCAAACTGTACAACATGTACATGAATGGAGTAGACCATGCGGATCAAATGCAAGCAACTTACATCACTGGTAGAAAGTCCTTGAAATGGTGGAAGTATCTGGGATTTTTTCCTTTTCAATATTTCAATAGTAAATTCATATTTGCTGATGAAAGAATCGTGGAACCATAATACTGCCACCAAAAACAAGAGGGAAAGAGCTAGAACACAGTTGGAGTTTAGAATGAATCTTTCTTGCACATTAACTACTTGGAAAATCTGTAGGTAAAAGAAAAAGTAGAAGTTTAATCCCAGATTCAGCAAGGTCAACATTGGTCAGTGGTCATACCACAGATAAAAACCTGCAAAATGCGTTCACTGAACAAAGTTCGATCTGAACCAACAACTGTATGTGAACAATGCCAAGTAAATTTGTGTGTAAAATGTTTCAAACCATATCACAGATTAAAAAGGGCTGATGACATGATATTTCTAAAAACACTGCACATAACTTTGTAAATAATGTATAAATAGGTTGTGAAAGTCCTGGACAAATAGGAAAAAATTATATCACTGTGTAGACAAATTCATTTGGAATAATTGGTGATAATTTTGTGGGTTTTTATTGGATATAAGAAGAGAAATTAAGGTAAGAGTAAATGCATGTGCATGATGTTTATAAAATTTTACAAACAGGAAAAAACTCTCTGGGGCACAAACAGCTAGACACAGCTTAGTGATTCTGGGGCATAGCAGCAGTGATACTGATAACAGTGCTGGGGCTGGATGAATTAAACTGATGGTGATATTTATTTTGTGAATCAATCACAGAATTGCTGGCAGATATAGCTGTGATGGTGGATGATATTTTTCATGCTTGAATACAAGGGAGAATATGAAATTTATGATCGTGACACTGAAACTGAATTAAAACATATAACTAAAACAAATTTCACATATCAAAAATTTATTTAATGGGTATTTATTTCTAAAAGTATTGGCACCAGTAAGCATTGGTAACATTTTGATAGATTTATCATCTGATAGATATGAATGTGCTGAGAACATTATTTAGAAAGTGTACAACTTCTTATTTAAAGCCGAGAAATTCATGATGTTGATTAAAATTTCCGCATACTAACAGCTGTTTTGAATGATAAAATGAACAATATAACCGGAATTCATTTACATGTACCAACTTCAATCACAATTTTATTTGTGTTCAACAAGAAGGGGGTCACTTTTTTGCCCTTTTCTAGTTTTTAAAAATGGATCCATTTATCAAGGGAGATGTAAATGGAAAAATCTTATGGTGTTCATCATTGCTACCATATCGGCAGAAGGGGAACTACTTATCTGAACCATGCTAATGTTTCTGAAAATATTAATTCTGGAAAACTTGAACTGAACAAGCCACATTCAGTATTTTCTAACAAGAATTCCACAAAAATTGAAGTTTCATCTGTATGTGATGTCATACCCCAACTACTGACTTTAAGAAAATAATTTAGCTTAGATAAGGTTTCTAGCTCAATAAATGAATTTATCTTGGCAAGTATTAGGCAACAAACCAACCATAAATAGCTCTTTGTATCTATGACTGAGTTGGGGTTCAAACCTGCTACCTCCCACATCCGAGTCAGGCACTCTAACCACTTATTGGTAGGCCACCAGAGTGGTCATTCTAGGTTTGATTAAAAAAAACATTCATATTTATTGGATTTATCATATGCACAAGCTATTACAGCAAGAAAAAAAAAGGTACAGTCCACTAACCATGAAACCCTTATCAGAGTACTGATCATCAATGGTTTAAAGATATGATGTCTGGTCAATATCCACCTGTACAAGTTAATTTTTGACCTTTAACTTGATGCTATGTGAATTTGGCCTGATTTTCGAAACTCCTTCACTTCTGCAAGTATGCTGGTATTCAGATCTGCACCATTTCCTTTCAGATTCTGGTTTGGTTTTGTGGGTTTAACTTCACATTTCATTGCATGATAGGCTATATGTGCCTGTCAGGAGATTTTGCTGGTGAAAAAACCCACAAAAGAACCACCAACCCACAAGAAGCTACTGGGTAGCACATATCCACATTGGTTGAGCTGAGACTCAAAATTCAAGTGGATAGAGGTGAGATGTGTGAGTGATCTGTAAAGGTGAATACCTTAGACCGCTCAGTCACCCATGCATCTTTTCATTCTGAACCAATTACATATTAAATAAGTGTTTTAGTGAAAATCCCAAATGACCACCGTTTATTCAAGAGAAGTGATCACAAAGATCTTATAGATGGACAATACTGTGCCATGTCTAGGGGCACTATAATAATAAATACCTCCAATATAAGGTGAGTACCACTTTCATTCAAAACCAGATACAAACTGCTACAGTGTTTTAAGTGAAAACCCCATCTTGCTACCTTCCATTCAGGAAATTTAATGTTGGAGATCTGACTGGCACCATTTTCATTCAGGACCAACTACAGATCACTTTAAGTCTTCAAGCAAATTTCTATGTTGATACAACTAGCTGTTGCTCAGCCGTATTAGATGATAGCACCATTTTCGTTATGACGACCTGGATATCTTAAGGAGTCCTTTAGTGAAAACTCATCTCAATATAACCATCCATTTGGAGGAGCTGTTGTAAGAGTTTCAATATGGTGAGCATTTTGGATGTCTGAGTGGGACCATTTTTGTTTAAGACCAACCGGACATCATAAGTCTTTCGGTGAAAACCCAATGTCAATACGATTGTCCATTTAAGAGGAGAAACAAGAACACTTTTTGAAAATAATAATGATGACTATACTGAAAGTATGAAGGGCATCGTTTTCATTTAGGACCACCCAGACCATTAGACAACTATGTGACACATTCCATAACTATCCTCCCAGTATGAGCAGCGTTAACTAGTGCTAATGGATATGTGCCATACGGATGACAGGTCATCACTTCAGCTCTTCCACTCTATAACCAGGAGACTTTTTCATTGATATTTGTAAATATGCAAATAATATAATGAGCTACCTCCATCTTTCCTGTTCTCCATACATCACACTTGTACACAAATGTTTTTAATTCAAAATGTCCTGGTTGTAAATGAGATCAAAGGATGGTTCCACGACTTACATCTACCATGGGTGTACAGAGGGCCAGCCTTAGGCCAATTGGGTTGATGTGGACCTATCAAGTCCTGCACTCACAGAGGTTCTGTGAGTTACTAATTTTGAAAAATATATCTAAAGATAGAAAGTAATTTTAAAGCGATGGAAGAATTTTTTTAAAGTTCAATATCAAATAAAACTTGTTTAAAAGTTTATTTCCAAATGTCATGCTCACAGGAGTCCCCATGTGTTAGGAGCAGGGACCCCGCCAAAATGATCAAACTTGGGCCCAGCATTTGTAAAGGCCTTTACTGGGTGAACAAGAGAATAAAGTTAACAAAAAACTACAAAAATACAACAGGAACAACAAACTTTAACACAGAATCTCAATGTTGATGTCACCACTAACAGAAGCTTGGCACCAATTGTCTTTCAATTTTGTTAGGCTGGCAAGAGAACAAAAAGAATGGTAAAATCTTGTATTGCTTGTTGCTGAATCAGTATACAGATGTATATACCATTCTGATTTAATGTTGAAATGCTTGGTAGAGCAAAATGACAACTTCACTATTTGAACCTTGTCAATGATAATAGAAAATGGGTAAAACAATTTTGTAAAATGAACAGATCCAAGTATTGCAATATATTATTAAATGGGAAATATTTCTTCAAAAATTCATGTATAAAGAGAAGTTTACAATGGCAGTGTTTAACCGATTCCTTATGGGATATATGTTTCAGACCACTATTGTAAAGTCTAACCAGCAAACTGTACATTTTGTCATTTGTTGTACTAGTTTCTTGGGGCACTATAATAACAAATTGGGTTATCCTGTGAGAGAAAAAGAGAAAAAAGAAAACAACAAAAGCATCTTAAAAATAAAACAGGAAGTGACTCTCACAGGAGCTGTCAAAAAGAAGTTGTAGGCTTTAACCATGAGACTTATTTCAACAATTCCTATTTTAAAAGTTGAATACATAAATCAGCCAAGATATTTTTTTTTAATTTAACATTGAAACAATTAGTTTTTAAAGAATACACTTTTCCTATGCTTGAGTAAACATGCTGAAAGGCAAAAACTGTCTAAAAATAAGTTGTGAGCTTCGACAGTGAACCTATGTCATAGAAAAATGATTCACAGAATTCATCTCAGCTATTGAAAAGATATACCTGTATGCTAAGTTTGATTAAAATCCATACTTTCTATATGTTTGATTGTTGCATTCAAGGGCCATTATAACTAAAAAAATTAAATAAGTTATGAACACAGAACTCTTTTATGAAAATAAAACAGAAGATTATCATCAAGGCATATTATATGCCAGCCCAATGTTTAACAGTCCTGTATGTTGATAACCACAATATTTGCAATAAAAAACAAAATCTTATTTCAAAGTGACCTTGACATTTGCCCTTTTGATCCAAATCAGTAGGAGCCTTCCTTATCCTAAATGCAAGCCATCCAAAAAAGTCTGGGATGCAGAACTGATGTTACTGTGCAGAAACCATTTTTCCTCTTTCATTCAGTTCTCTTGCCCTTCAACAGTTTGATCCACAAATCAATAGCATTCTTCCTGAACAGAGTTTGGTTGATGAATGGAGTTTTCGACTACATGATCAACTGGGTTCTTCCTCACACTGAGTGCAAATCATCCACGAATAATGGTGACCACAGCAAATGAACAGCTGCAGTTACAGTACAGAAACCGTTTTTCTTTCTTTCAATTAGAGTGACCTCAACAACTGGAGTCCACAATCGATAGCGTTCTTCCTTACCCCAAGTGCAAACTATGCAGAAAGTTTCTGTAACAGTAGAAGACGGAATAGAATACTGTGCAGAAACTATTTTACCTTTATTCAGTCAGTTTCCTAGACCTTTGGAGGCCAATATTAGTAAGGTTCTTTCTTACCTCAATTGCAAGGTATCTATAAAGTCTGGGTGGACAACTAAAGTTAATGTGCAGAAACCAAATCAAACTGGACAAAACATAATGATGTAAAAAAGCTCAGGTGCTTAAACTTTAACTATCACTGAAAGTCCATTGCTGTTCATATCGAAGAACCTGTCTGATAGATCAAACCTTCTTTCAAAAACATTATGATAGGTCAAAAAATTTCACAGCCAATAAATCTACCTTGAGAATCTGGATTCTCAAAGCGGTGGTCTTTCAATACAGGTTTTGTTGTATGTGAAGGTTAAGACTTTTAAATATAAAAAGAGTAGAAATACTGTATATTTAGTAGTTACTATTACTTCAACTGAAATACCAATTCAGCTTCAAAATGTTTCAATGACCCTGCTCATTCCATTTAGTCTCAAAACCTAGGATCTTCTGAACATCAACCACATGCAGCTGACAGACATTAAACCTGGGCTCTAATTTAACTCTACAATTTACCAAAAGGACTCAAGACTAAAATTTAAGTTATTAATCTAGTGATCTGACTGACTTAAATCCAACTTAAAATTCATCCATCAAATGTTTTATGTCTACACTTTACTTAAAGACTTGTATCACTTAAATTTAATCTATATTGGTTTAAATTTAATGTAACACTGATAAGACAAATTTCTTTGCATCTCCATTTAATAATAAGTTAGATGCCTTACAATACATTCCATAGATAAAAAATGCTTCGAGTGATAATAATGTACAAGTCATTTTTGTCAGCCATTAATTTTTAAAAAATCAATGTTAGACAAAATTTCAACATGAATGTATATCATTCCAGGCAAGCAGAAATGTAGCCATGGCAAATAAGCAAATGCAATTAGTAACAAAGCAACTGCTTACTGGAAATATTTTTTGAAGCTAAAGGCATATACGGTTAGTATGTTTGAGCAAGTCCACCTCCAAAGCAAAATGGAAAGAAAAAAAAAACAGTGTGATCAACTTGCCAGTAGTTTCACCATCATTGCCACCAGAAAGAGACTGACTTGTATGTAACACAAAGTAAGCAGGAACATTTTCAGTGAAGTTATTGTCCATACTAGGAAATTTTCCCCTTTCTCCTTTATTATCATTCTTACAACCAAGCAAAACTAATTGAGGCTCAAAACAAAATTGTTATATGTCACTCTTTGCATTTAAGAACTAGCCTGAAATTTCACCAACTTAAACTAAAGTCTACAAGTCAGCTTTTTTGACTGATTAAATGTCATTCTGGCTTGAAATTAACCAATCAAATGTCACAAGCCTTCTCTTAAAGATAGACTATAATGGTGAAATTTGAGCCCGGAAGATGACAATATACTGCGGCAAAACTTTCCCTTTATACAGTGTGTGTGTGTGTGTGTGTGTATAGATATATGCAAAAAATACATGCCATAACCAACTCTACTGGGGTAGGGCTCCTCATGGCTGTCATTTAGACTGGCTGCATCCTCTTCCAAAATAGGTAACCTGTCTGATAAGCAAAACAAAGAACCATGCACATTTGCTGACCAACCAGAAAGCAGAATTTTTCCAGTTTGAATCTCTGTGCCACATAAAGAGGCCATTAAAATTTTTGTGGACATAATAGAGTTGACCATGTCTATTATTTTTCAGATCTTTTCTTTTTACAATCTGTGAATGAAATCAGCCTACTAAACCCCAATCTGAAGATTTAAAAAAAAATTAAATAGTTAAAAATAAAATCATAAATTCATTTTTTAACTGTCATTTTAAGGTTAATTTTTCAAGTCATCTGCCAAGAACTTCTAATTGTGTTTCAAGTGTCCATGTGAAGAACTGCTTTTTGCCCAAGTTAATGAGATGCAACGGACAGAAATTCTGACTAGCATAGAAGCTTAACCATCATCACAAATCTCTCCAAATAAATTCAGTGCACTGAGGCTGAAATTATCACCTTGAGTAACAGAGTCAACTACATTCAAGTTGGTGTGATTTGGATTTTTAACATAGCTTTAAAAATATTTCAGTCATACTGCTACGATGTCTGCGGTGTGGCAGTTTAAAGTGATATCTAGCACTGGAGCATCATGCCATAGAAATGCAGGATGATGTCCCACCCAGTCACATTATCCTGACACAAGGCTGACCAGTCCTAACATTAACCTCTTAATGCTGAGAGCCTAGTGAGGCAGACTGTTAGTACCATTTTTACAAGTCCTTTGTATGACTCTGACAGGGTTTGAACCCACAACCTCGCACATCTGAGGCAAATGCTCAGAGATTCTGTATGTCAATATACCTAATTGCACAACTGACTTTATAAGTTTTACAAATAAAAATGACAGCTATCTGTAAGGTTCATTATAGGGAACATATTTTCTCATTTTTTAACAAATTCATTTTGTTTGATTCCTTTTTATTTTAAATGATATGGTGTTGTGGTCGTAATTGTATGAACTTGAACATAATTTACAAAATACAGATCTATACTGATGAACCAGGACAGAATCATGTCTTTCTAGATTTTATACACATTTCTTTTATTTTGTTAAATGCTTCTACCCCTGTTCTCGTAATAAAAGTTTGAAAAACAAAATCAATGGATAGGATATCTTCTGAATGATTCAACGTTTACAATTTAGAAATTTTGTGGAAATCAGGTTCATACACCTCTATCACATTAAAGAAAAAGTTTCTCTGGCTAAGCTACATAATTTTTTTCAGTGCAAATACTAGATATGTATGTATGTATGTATGTATGTATATGTGTGTGTGTGTGTGTGTATATATATATATATATATATATATATATATATATATATATATATATATATATATATATATATATACATATATACACACACATACACACACACACACACGTGCACTACATTGATACATCAACAAATACACAGATTAACATACGGCAGCTAATATTTCTCAGTAAAATTACCAGTATTGCTATTACTTTTCAATACAGTTACATGTTCTACCAGTCTTCATTAAAATTACATCCTTCAATTTTAAATTATTCATGTTCGACACATTTTTTCTATGTAAACCATGTAAGCATCTTAATTAAAATAAAAAATGTGTCACGGCCTTTGTTTGGCTCTAGAAAAATGGAAACAATACAAAAATAAATTGCTTTCATCCCTAGAATTCAGCTATTATGTAAAAAAAATTATAAACAAAACTTTCAAATGTTTGAAAACTCCAGTTCCATTTCAGTAATTTCACTTGAGAAATATGTGTTGTCAGTGATTCTAAGCTCATGCAAAAAAAAAGTATACATATCACTCAAAACAAACTCAAGATGCAGGGGTGATAATTCTAAGGATGAAAACACTATCTGTAACTTATTTGGAGAGAGTCACAACAACAAATATAATCAAGTTAGACTCACAATTATAATCCGGTAACGAAAATCCATGCACTGTTCAAAATAGAAGTTTTTGTTTCTTTAACATATGTTATATGGACAAATGAAGATGAAATCTGAAATTGATTTTTTTAGTATGAAAGCTTCATACTTAAGGCTGTTCCATTTAAAAAGACATGGTACCTAGGGAAAGCGGTTTTGTTTAGTTTACCAGGGTACTCTGATTACTCAAGGGGTTCATTTAAAAATGCTCCACATGGATAAACATTCCATAGGGTCCCAATTATGTTTTTATGGAACAGCCTTAATGAATCTTAGATCTTTGTTAATAATGTCTTTCTTACAAATCAAACACAATGTGCACACAGTCATATCAAAAACAAAACGCTGAAGGTCATGAGTTTAGTTTCTGTTATAAGCAGACAGGCATATTATGTATACAATGAAGCTGATGCAATTTCTCATTTGCAATAAAAACTTATTTCATATATACAGACAATTTATTACCTAAGGATACCTTTCTATGACCCAATATCAGTACCATTTCTACTCACTTATAAGTTAGGTCCAACTAAAAGCAATATATATCTTGATCTTCCATCACATAATGTCCTAGGAGATCAGGGGCTATGTTGTTTGTTCTACTGATTAATCCTAACAAATTAAACAGGCCCATATATACCAGTGCATTATGACATGGCAGATCTGGATCCATGCAGTATGCACACTGGATCAGACTTACAGTAAAAGTTTGACTGAATGATGCAATTATGCATGTTCTTTCTGCAAATAAATTTAATCTGCTACATCACTGATACTACCCTGAAAACATTACACAAGCGAACCTCAGCAACATCAGGGTGAAAACATGTGGTCAACAGCACAAACCCTTAAGTGTTCAATCACCAAATATATTACATATTAAAATCAATTGCCACCTGAAAATTGTGCATGTGTCTATGTGGTTTGGTGTGTGTGTGTGTGTGTGGCTTTTCACAGCAGTATTAGTGAAGAATTACAAGTGCCATGTTTCCATAGCTGCAAAAGAAAACATTCACTTTTAAAATAAATCACACAGCAAAAAAAGCAAATTGCTTTTTTTAATCAAAATAAATTCACAGGTTACAAAATCACTGCACAATTTTTCATGCCTTTCTTTTAGTGAGCTTAATTCTTCGAATGGTCTACTTTCACAGAACACTTTGTACAGTATTATAAGGGGCAAACAGTTCACCCCTCAATTCACACCAGTGGTGCAATTTAATCAGTGTGAATATATACTTACTTGATGGCTGAGTTATGTCCCCTGCATTTACCCTAGGTGGCCCTGTGACATAAGGCATTTGGTATTGTGTTCTGGGGTACACTGGACGCATGGGTATCACCCCAGAGTCTTCAACACAGCTGGTTGTGGGCACTTGCGAGACAGCAAGTCGTTGCATTAAATGTCCATTAGGGAATGCCGTTACTGTTGCAACTGCTGAGAATAGAAAAAAGCAGAAAGAATAAATTACATGCTAATATAAAAATGTTTCATTTCTCTTCTCAAGCAATACATTATGGTTTCTTTATCACAAAATGACTTCTCACCTTTTGACAAGCCAATGTGTGACTTTTGATAGTACATCCATTCCAATGCATGTGAGGCATGATAAAAATCCACTCTTGTAAACACAAGATACATCCAAGATATGTCGTAACTCAGAGATGCCGACCCCAAATCATGCTTATCAGCAATACTACAACATACTTTTGGAATCAAAACAGCCTGTTAGGAATACTACTACCAACGTTTTGGAATCTAGGCAGCCTGTTAGGAAATACATCATGAACTTTTTGGAATCTAGGCAGCCTGTTAGGAATATCATCATCTAAGTTTTGGAATCTAGAAAGCCTGTTAGGAACATTAGCATCAACCTTTTGGAATCTAGGCAGCCGGTTAGAAATACCATCATCAACTTTTTGGACTCCAGGCAGCCTGTTAGAAATACCATCATCAACTTTTTGGACTCCAGGCAGCCTGTCAGAAATACCATCATCAACTTTTTGGAATCTGGACAGCCTTTAGGAATGGATAACAGATTCATTCGAAGCATCACACTTCTATACATATTATATTTTTCTGAGTCTATATATACCTGTGCAATCTGAAACAATTTGGGTCCAACCATAATAAATAGTCTGACCATTGCTTTAATTTAAGAACTTAGTTTACATTTTTTGACCACAACAAGAAGCATAAAAGTAAGTATTCATCAGGAATTATCGCCTCTTTCTTTCTTCTTTATGTCAGCAGCTAATTTTCACCTATTCACAATGTAATCAACTGGTTTATTGTCATGTACATTGTTTTTTTAACATTAAGGAACTATACTTTATTTATCAGTCTGTCACACTGATGCATAAGAAATATTCTTCCTACCCAAGCCCACATCAAATTTCATCCTTTAACTTTTATCCCATCACAATTCTGATGTTTTTGAATTTTACCAACATAATTTGCATTGCAGAATTTTCACTATAACTTCAAAATAATTCTACAAAAAATGTTATGTTTGGCATCTTTGATAAACTGGAGCAAGTAAATTAAAGATGGATGATATCATCATTGCCACATCTTCAACAGTATTCATCCTTTGTTAGGGCAAAAGCAAAGTCTACTTGAAATACACAGTAAAGATCAAGACTTATATAATCAAGTCCGAATGAATTTTGTATTCTTTATCAGGATTTTAAAAATAAACACATACAGAAAATATCCAACATCTGATAAGCCTTAACATTTCTACAGTGGAATATGCTATGATGATCCATCCACAACATGAGTTTTATATTCTTGTTCTTTTTAAGTCTGCATTTTAGATAAATGACTGAAATACACATATTATTCATGCATAAATATAATACTTTGCGATCTCCTGCCAAACTGTCTAAGCAATGTTATGCTAAGTAAGTTGTTTTGCTATGCTTTGAGATTATAACAATCAATAGCCAAATGCACTTCATTCCAGTGGCAGGCCAGTACAACTTTCTGTACCTAATGATGCAGAAGTAAATAATTCTTTTCAGTTGATGAAAATGACCCTGAAGACACATGGCCAGCTGAGCTCTGAATCTTCAAGCAAGACACTGATCATAAAAGTATTGTAACATCTTTCTGTAGTCTGCCGAACTTGCAACCATTGGACTGACCATTCCAGTAACCAATGTACTGGCTAAGCATGATTCCAGTGAACAGAATCAAATAAAATCTTCTAGAAAAGTTATTTAAAGAAAGAGGGAGTGACAAGACTAATACTTAGCGACAGAAACACCTGACAGTGCCCAATTCCCATATATATAGGTAATTACACATTTCAGTTCCATGCATCAATGTCAATCAAAATAAAAGACACTTGAATAGTGAAACCCCTCCTGATATTCTTCCAAGTTGTTACATAAATGCTTGAATATTGATATATTTCTTTGACATGAGATTATTTCTTTTGTATACTACTTGTGCATTTATTTCTTCTTTTCTAAACAAATTAATTACCCTGTTCATCTGCTGAGGGCCAAACATGGTTTTGATTTTGCCGCTTTCTGCTTAAGGATAACTGTAAGTAATGTGATCTGAAGGCAATACTGAAGTTGAAGGCTTTCACTTGCATCAAGACACTAAAACCACCTATTTTAAGTGGTTCATATAAATACTTTAATGATTTACTTTACAAGTGTACTCTGAACCAAAGCTGTAAATTGTGTGTGGATTTAAATTTGTGACTGACAGTGATGATATTGGAATGGGATTACTAGTGCTGTGGTGTTTACTTGTGACATTCATTATTAATGCAGTTCCTGTAAAGGTCAGAAACACATTCATTTCATTTTCTCTCTCTAAAACATTGTATGCAACATAATTTTCTGTACTTAATGCAAATGATGAACCAATGCAGGTACAAGTTACAGGTTGATACACAATCCTAGTGGATACAATGACCCTATATTTCAGATTTGTTACAACTCACTACAAACACTCCACCCCATGCCATGACAAAGTTGGCTTCTTACAGGTTTTTATACAGGCTTTATACAGGGCTGATACTGGTCTATCCACTTCTTATTAAAGACAGAAACATTTAGATCCAATAAAAGTCGCTGTAAAAAGCTTACTTAAGATACAGCCTGTTTTCGATGCATGAGGGGACCAAGTGGTTTAATGTACTTGCCTTTACATACCACTCACACATCTCACCTTCTTCCACTTGTCTTTTAGTCTTGACTCAACCAAAATGGGAACGTGAGAAAGCTTGCCAGTAGCTTTCCTTAAGTCAGTAATTATTCCTGGTGTCTTACTGGGATCTTCTTCCACTAGGCATTCTGATCGACATGTACAGCCAATCATGAGCTGACATATGATGTTAAACCCCATAAAAACAGACCATTTCAATAAATGACACTCAGTTTAAATACTATACTATCCTACTGGAAATACTTAAGTCAAAATTTGTTCTAATTAGCAACCGAATATACCTTCTCTTGGAGGCATCTGTGTATCCACAGGTATCATGATTGGCTTTGGTCGTATAATGCTTCTCTGTTGCTGGGGCTGTGGTTGAGGTGGGCTTTGGGATGTATGTAGGTGTGGAGGGGGCAATCTGTCGTCTATGTCACTGCCTGAGTGATACATTATATCACCTGTGGAATGAAAAATGAAATCAATTGAAGTAAATCATACACTTTTACCAAGAGTGAAATTTATGTATGTTATTCAATGAGAATCATTAATGCATCACTTGCACTTTGTTCAGAAACAACACCAATCATTACGGCTAGTGGTAAGACGATTAATCAAAGTAATCAAAGATTGATCAGAAAAAAGCCAAAAATACAAGTATTCAATTATGATTTATAATAATTGACAATAAATTAAACATATCAGCTTTAAAATGTTTCTTTTACATCTTTAACCTTTTCAAAGCATGAAATTATTATAGGATTAAATGATCTTGGTTGGGTATTTATCAATGGGTACATTTTACCGAAGCATTCATGAAGTAAATTTAATACATGGCCCCATTTTTGCTAGCCAAGCATCATAGACTCGTGTATAGTATAACAGAGTAGAGTGGCAAAGCCAGTCATCTAAGGAACTTTATATGGTCATTTTTATATAAAAATATTGATTTGTTGTTGTTCAAACCAGGCTTTTCCTTTTGCTTTAACATTAAACTTGTGTACAACACATGTTCTTTTAGCATTCATTGCTCTTGCCTTCTATACATTTGAATCTTTCAAAGCAAAATTGTGTACATTTGAATCTTTCAAAGCAAAATTGTGTCCATTTTTAGTGAAATCTCAGGCTTGTCATATGACCCTGACCATTAATAACAGCTAGTGGTGCATACTGTCAAAGCAAAATGCGATACAATTTCAAAAGATTGGCTTGTAAAGTCTGCCATATGCTTCCTTTTGGCAAAAGTGGCAAGTGTTGGTGTACAGGAAGGACTGCATTTTAAATGGGGGTTGCAAATTTTAATAGGTGGCTGGGGGCTTTTTGTTGTTATTATTATTGTGTAAGGCACAAGTACAAATAAAGCTTGAAATAAAATTACCTGGAAACTTGGAACCAAACAAAGTCGACAGAATTTACTGATGTGAAAAATTCCAGACCAGCATTATATGATTGTTTATATTCAATCACATTGCAAAAAACCTGTTCAAATAATAACAGCTGGAATTATTAGCTTAATGATGCTGCACTTCAAACCTGTAAACTTATTGGTTGTTAAGCACCAGTACCAGACATACCAGACAATCTGGTGATAGTGATAACTGCATGAATTCAGGTACACAGGTACACATTAACCAAGCATGCAAGTGATAACACAGTTCAATGACACAAATAAAAGTTTCAAGAACAATTAAATGTATAAACCACCCTATTTAAACACTCTTAAATAAACAACATTGCTCCAAACGCTAATTTCATCATGACAGATCCTAGCATGGAAAAAAATTAATTACAAAAATTGTTGGAAACAGTGAAAATGAAACATCTATGTGAAAAAGTTAATAGAAATATTTTTTGCTAATAAGATTTAATCACATTCCATTTTTTTAAAAAATCATCTTTACCTTTCATTATTACATATCTTTTCCAACAAATGTGGCATTTGAATTGCTCCTGCTACTGTTGATCATAAATCATACATAATAATCAACAACAGATCTACAACTGCATGTAAAAAAGTCCATCCAAGTTTCCTCTTTGTGAGGTCAGAGATTATTTCCTATTAAAAACAATGAAATTGACAAAACCATATGGTAGCAGCATGGCACAGTTACTTTAACACATGCTGGCAAAATCAAGTGACACTGTATTGACCTCTACCTGCCTCATAACTGTAAAACAGAATAATTTTCTTCTCATTCATAGCAATTAAACCTTAATTCATCTCTTTAGAAGCTAAAACAGTGTTTAAAAACTGGACACTGTACTTAACCATTCTTACACTGTATGGTCACACGATTCAAATATTGTGGCCAACATTTTTCTTATTTTCTGAGGCCAAAGGTTAATCTAATAAAAACCTATGCAGGAAAAGAACCAACTGCAATCGGATTCAGATGCGAGATCTGGCGATCATTCAACAAAGTAATGCTGCATGGAAATGCAGGCTCTTTGTAAATACCAGACAACTGGCTCATATGTTGACCGATTAAAGTGTATGTGTGTGTGTGTGTGTGTGTGTGCATCTGTGTGATTTGATTTTTAATGCAGCTTTGAAAAAATTTCTGTCATATCACTACAACCTCTGCAGTGTGGCAGTGATCTGTAGCACTGAAGCATCATACTGCAGACATTTAGCATCATGCCCTACCCAGTTACATTATCCTGACACCAGGCCGACCAGTCCTTACACTAACCTCCTAATACTGAACACCAAGTGAGGCAGCTGTTAGTACATTTTTTATACCAGTCTTTGGCATGACATGGCCAGTGTTCAAACCCACAATCTCCTTTACCTGAGGTCTATTAAAGTTAGAAATTATGTGTTAACTGAAATAACCGAGAAGGTTCATATTCTAGCTGACATGAGGCAAGCTATGTGTGATACAAGATTGCTTACATTTACTACTGTTTTCAATAGGGAATACACTCTGGCCCAACACAACAATATAAATGTCAAATATCTAAAATATAAGAGGAAACTTGGACTAATACAATGGTTATCAGGCAAATAAATGTTCAATACCATGACAACGGATAAAACTGAACCTACCAACAATGGAATCTTTTCTTTTATGCTCAAGAATGTCCATACCAGGTGGTAGAGTATCGATGGACTTGGTGTCATGGGAATTTCTGCGTGTTGATGCCATGGAAGTTGTAGATTCTGCATGTCCCACTTTTCCCATGGTTTGTAATTCCAGCGGATCATGATCAATCCAGAGGTCAGGAGGTTTTGCATCGCGAGGAGGGCCACATGCCTTCTGACCTTTACCTTTGATAGGAGACTTGGGACCAGCAGCACTGCAAATTAGTTGAAAAGTTATAACTATGGAACAAAATGTGACAATGGTTTCAAACAATGTACAAATCAAATTTCAGATTTAAAGTTTTGAGATGATTTGGAAGGCACTTATAATTTCAATAAATACAGATGGTGGAGGCCATACAGCATAAGAGACCCCTGTTTTGTTGTCTGCCTTTTATTTACATAAAAATTTTGGGGAAAAATAATAAGCTTGCCTTAAGAAAATGTCAACCTTTACCACAACTAATGGTATGAATGGAAAATGGTTAAAAGACAGATGTTAGGATTTCTTGTGATTTGATGTTTTACAGTTCAGCAACAAAGGTTATTTAGTGCTAAGGCCATTCAAGTAAAATTCTTTGATCAATATCATGCTGACCCAAGCTGATCTGATTGAAGAATTCAAATCAGTCACAAATCTGGCATGCTAGCTATTTGAACTACCATGGCTCCTGTATGCAAACATTCTGGGGTAATATTCTGTGGGTCTATGTCAAATAAATAAACCATCCAATATGACTGGTTAAGGAACATACAATAGAGTAAATTGATTGTGCCAAACTTGTTTTTTATTTGAGTTGCAATGACCATGTCCATCTAACTCCAAACCCAACAAGCCTCTTTTATAGCTTATGTCCTAGACCTCTTCAAAATTTGGTCACAGTAAGCAAAACCCATTTTCCTCATTTGTCAGTAACCTTGCCATTTTAACCTTTTGACCCCAAAATGAACATGCTTCTTTTTACATCCAGTGTAAGCAGTCCTTGAACTTTAGTGAAGGTACATGGAAGAGGACTGAAATTTTAGGAAGACATTTTTCATTTAATATTTTTTTGCCAGTGACCTCAATTACTAACTTTTTGAACCCAAAAATCAATAGGCTTCTTCATAACTCAAGTACAAATCATCCACAAAGTTTAGTCCAGGTCTTTGACCTAGAACTAAAATTACTGCACAGAAACTATCTAACTTCTTTCTGTCAGTGACCTTGACCTTTGACCTCAACACTGATAGGCCTCCCTCTTACCCCTTAACAAAAGTACAAACCATTAACAAACATTGGTCCAGGACTGTCATAAAGAATTAGTGTTAATGAACAGAAATTATGTTTCTTCTTTCAGTCAAAGTGAACCTGACAACTGACCTTTTGACCCTAAAATCAACAGACTTCTTCCTTACCCAAAGTACCAGCTATTTACAAAATCTGGTAATGGTGGAGAACTCAGATTACTGTGCAGAAAAAAAATAGGGCACAGACAGATGGATGTATAGAAACAAGGACATGTTTTAATTCCCTGTCTTACAACAGGCATGCTTACATCTAATCTAGCCTTGTGGGCTATTCAAGGCATTTATTTATCAAACCCTGTCTGGTCTTTCTTGTTCTAGTTCAGGAAATAAAACCATCCATGCACATTTTTAGCCATATTGCTTACAAATGTGATAGATAGACTGACATCACCAAACCAATATGTCTCTCTTTATAAGAAGAGATATAATAGATAGCAGTAACAGTTCAAAAGTTAACCAATTAAATCAAATGCATGAGTACTCAATGCTGATGTGTGGGACTATATAGTAAAGACCACTATATTTCTGTGAATGAGGGACGTTCTTTTAATTCTTATAATACTCACGCTCTCTTATTTCTCTCCTCTGCATCTCGTTTTCTGCAAAGTACAATTGTAACTACTGCAACAACTATGCAGAAAGTGACTCCTACAACACAGGCTATGATAATTATCATAACATTCTGAGTTATTCCTCCTGGTTGGTTGTCCTTTTTCCCAGATGAAGCATCTACAAAAAAAAAAGAGGAAATTGTTTGTTTTCTTTAAAACTAAATTTGAAACATTTACTGAAGTAAAACAATCTCTGATTAGTTGAGTATTAATTAAATTTTGAGGACAAACTACATGAAAATTTGTCCAAAATAGAGATGTAGTTGTGATAAGAGTAATGCTCCCTCTCTAAAAGGCATTTCATTTGCAACTATTTTTTCATGAAATGTTTATTTTAATGGGGACGACAATTCTCTATATATGAAGACCTGGATACCCTTTGTCTCTTTTACAAATATGTGTTACTGACTGCTGATTCACTGCTCTGTTTGTGATTTGGATTCTTAATGTAGCTTTAACAATTTTTCTGTCAGATCACTATGATGTATGCAGTGTGGCAGTTTGTTGTTCTTGTTGTTGCTGTTGTGGGGTTTAACGCCATTTTTCAGCACACGATAGGCTATACATGGAGGCCACTATTAACAGTGGAGGAAGAACCAGGGAAAACCTCTAAAAGAACCACCGACCCACGAGAAGTTGCTGGCACGCTTTCTCACATACTCACATTGGCTGAATCCGAGACTAAAACCAACGCAGACAGAGGTGAGATGGCGGTGATCCATAACGGCGAGCACTTTATACCACTCGGCCACTCAAGGCCCCCGTGTGGCAGTTTAACGTGACATACATCACTGGGGCAACATACCGCAGACATGCAGCATCATGTCCCACCCAGTCACATTATTCTGACACCAGGGCAACCAGTCCTAACACTAACCTCTTAATTCTGAGCATCTAGCGAGGTAGCTGTTAGTACCATTTTTATAAGTCTTTGGTATGACTTGGCTGGGGTTCAAACCAGCAACCTCCCACATCCGAGGCGGACACTCTAACCACTAGGCCAATGGAACAGTCTTGGTTCACTGCTGGTAAAACTCTTTTTCTCAATACAACAACAAAATGTCCTTGAATCTTCCAACAGAAGATAAATTATCTCCTAAAGTGATGTGCACATGAGGTCAACATGTGGGACACATGACACAAAATTTGATATAAAGGAAAAAAGATATTTTTTGTTATTCACAGCATTCATATCTGGTTTACTACTATTTTTTTTTAATTTATAAACTCTTTATCATGTGCTAAAATAATTACTGGTGAAGTTTAAACATTTTTAATAACAAATAAAGTTCAGAAACAAAAATTATTAATAATTCTAATGGAAAATCTATAAAATAGAGGGTATGCAGCAAAGATCCTGATGTGCCATAGCCTAATGAGTCTGCAGATCAGGGTCTATGTTTTTTGTTCTACTGATTACTTCTAACAAACTGCACAGACAAAGATCTGCCAGTGCATTATGCTATGTCAGATCTGGGTCTGTGAAATTTGCATTTGGACCCAACTTATAAACAAATAAATTTAACTACCTTTTGCTAAAGAGGGCAGAAAAAAAAACATCGCAAGTCAAAGGCATATAGATTTTAAATGCTGGTTTATTGCTAGTAGTTCTGTTTTGTTCTCACCTTTGGTGTTTTGGGTATTACCAGGACTTGTGTCAGGATCCACGATGAAGTTTTTACTGGGGAAGTTACTTTTGCTGGCTGCTGAAACAAAAATGTTTATAAAATCAGTTTCTGCAAAAATACAAATTAATTTTTCTCCCAAACGTAAATCCAAACATTTTCTGCACTTGTATTAGTTAGTGGTTCAGTTTTTAATGGCCTTTTGGTTCTAAAAAAAATTATATCTCAAGCTTTTTGGCTGTTAAAATTCTGCATTGTTTGAAATGGTATGTCACAAGAACAAGACTTTGTCTGGAAATTTACACTTCACATGCCCTGTTTAGAAATAAGACAGTTCCATTATGAAATATTACAGGGGTCCCATGTGTGTGTATATTATGTATGCTGTATCAATGATATATCACAAGATGTATACATTTTTCATTAAAAGGAAACAAGGCTTGCCAAGTTTCCTTTTAGTGAAACATTTATAGGAGTGGTATATCATTGATACATCGTACATACATTTTATTTATATCACATGCAAATACATACACTCCCTGCGAGCGTGTCTGGTACAAAATGTAGTTCTATGATTTTTCTTGTTGTTCACAATCACATATACAAATTGATAAGTTGATTGTTTTCTTTTTTAAGTTTCTATTTTTATTCATATTTATGAAATCAACATAAGACACACTCATGATTTAAACATAAAATATGGGGGGATTTTTTACGAAGAAAGTACTGCACTACAAACACAGTTAGCTTCTTGTACACTGAATTTGAACTGTCAGGCATTCACATACTGGTGTATGGAAATTATCGTGGAACCAAGCGAAATGATGAACCAACAAGAGGTAATTAAAAAAATATTTTAATATATTGACAGTTCATCTAAGTCATTATTCTGCTTTAATTCATATTTCTAAAGACTATAAAATTCTCTCTCTCTCTTCCACCCTTGCTCCCTTCCTCCTTCCATTGGACGGTTTGACCAAACTTTACCATCATTCATAGGTCCAGAGACATTGTCGTATGACACAAGCAAAAGTCCCCAACACTATTTTCATGGATTTTTGCCCATAACTAGCTATGACAATCCACGGGGGGGACCATTTGGACATTTTTATATTAAATAATTAAAAATTGATTTTTTTAAACATTATAATAGGTTTAAGAAACAACAACAACAAAGCATTAAATATGCTACAGTATGTGTGCCTTGTAACCAACAAATTTAACATATAGGTCTAGTGTCGACTGGCTATTGCAACTGTATCACTGATATTATGAACACTGCAGACAGATCCCAAGGTAAGTGTAAACATACCATTATGACGAACCAGATTACTGTAGGTTAATTGGTACAAGTTCAGTTATGTTTTCGTCCAGCACCATGTTTTTCTCTCTCACTCCAGATTTTTGTTTATTTTGTCCCTTACACACAAGAGGGGAGAGGGGAATGGAAAAAAGAAAGGATTCCGATGAAATCATGTACCATTTTAATTTCATTTAGAAAATTGGGACTATTAATACTTTTTATCATTATTTTCGTCTGTCATTTATGACTAATCAATGAGTAGAAATTCATCATTGATCTATTGGCCTGCAGTTTTCATATTACTGTGCCATGGGCAGATCACAATTTGATATACCATTAGTATTGGTATATCAATTTGCTATATACCAACACTTTAAATGCCATGTTATTTTTATGTATGTGGTATAACTGTAACTATATATATTTCATGTTCTGAAAGCAATAATGTTTAAAGAAAAATGGACTTGGAAATGTAATGCTGCACAATGGTAATCAGAAAAATGGAAAACTTGGGGGCATTAAATCTGGAAAATTATGTTTAATGGAACGCTAAAAACCACAATCGTTCAAGGTTTTATACATATGAAGATGCATGATCCTTTGGATTAAAATCAAAGAATCCTTAGTCAAGTTATGCTGCAGAAAATAAAGCAAAAAGGATGGGAAATCAAAGGCCATAACTCAGTAAATGATGATGTGTAATAAAAGAAATAAAAACTTAAATCTCATCACTACTAGTAAAATTATGATGAATAAACCAAAGTCTAGAGGACCTGTAATCATGAGTTAACATAGCAAGGAATGGTGCACAAGGCATCCATGACAAGAACCAGGCATGAAGGAGATGTTTCTCTGGACATGGATGGAACAGTGGCAATCTGTGCTGCTTGAGCAGAGTGGGGGTTATGGTGACTTTCCTGGGTACATCTGTTGCTAGGGTGAGCAGATCACTGATGCAGGATTTGTTCCATCATTGAAGGGCAGTCAGAACTATCTGGCAGTTCATGTTCCTCACCTTCTGAACTGATAGAGGGAAGATGCAGGCTCAAATTCCCTCCCAGATGACTCATAGAGCACCAACAGGCCATGCTACTGGATCCAGAAAAGGGGACAGAGAGTTTAATTTTGTCATGAAAAAGATCCATCATCAGACAAAGCCCGTACGGTGCTGACGCAGCTGAATGTGGAGAGATGGAGAGACCACTCTATATGAAGCACTCGTCCTCATTGACAGTGAGTCAGTTAAAACACTCAGCCTTCCTGGTATGTGGCACACCTGGATATTTATCTGGTATTGGACGCACCAACAAAAAGTAATCCCATTTCATGATGCCAAAGACTTGTGATTTCATCATTACCTGTTTATGGAGGTATATGACCTCTAGCGAATTAATTGATAGCATAAAGACCATTTGTCCATGTACCAAAGTTGCACAGTGCAGTGCGCTGTAAGTACAACACCTGTTACCTATTTGACTCCATACACTTAGGCCAGCCTGTTAACTGTTAAGCAGTATAGTATATGTTACGTTTAACATCAATTTGAACCATTTTACATTTTTGGTACACATCTATTATGTATAGAAAGATTTATGACTAAAATCCAACCATTATAGATGTATAATTATTTTCATGGAAGATTTATGTGCCTTCAAATCTTGAGAACTAGTTTACCATCAAGCCATGAATCAGTCTCCACAACCGTAGCTACCATTTCTCATACTCTAAATTTACAAGTTCTTTGTCTGCGTCTACATCACTAAATCGTCTGAATTTGAAAATTTATAAAAACTAATTGCTGCCTACATCAATATCATAGCCTATACTTAAGTTATTGGAGTTTTCATAGTAGTGATTCTAATCATGCAAACTCAAGAAAGTAGTGAACAAAATCCGCAGCTTCCATTTCGGAGAGCGGAGAATACGACCCAGTTATTTTAAATAGCAGATTACAACCAGATCTTAAACTGGGACCATGTGGTCATTCACATCAATGAATGTAGTATCTAACACGGCTTTTCCTGAAGGTGGCACTAGGAAAACTTGCTCAAAATGACTGATGTTTACAGCAGGCATTGAAATGTGTTTCCATTCGAATTAGGTAGAGGCATCCAAAGGCACTTCCATGAGAATAGAGTAGAGGTATCCAAAAGTGTTTACATAAAGTAAAGGGTTAAGAATGTTAGACCATGTATGCTTGGACCAAATAGCACATACTTTACATACACCTCTCCCACGATAACTCGCGCACAACGGGGTCCACAAACATAGACCACACTATAAGTGAGGTGTGAGTTACCAAGGGACCTCCAAAAATTTAAAAAATATCGCTTTGACATCGAGAAAACCATGGGGGGGGGCGGCGTTAGGGAACTGGGCTGTTTAATGACTGGATCCTCATTTTACAATCACGTTGATAATAATTTTTAATAATGCACTTTTTCTAATGAAGTTGTTCGTTATTCTGTTTAAATAACATTTTTTTTCTAAATATCCAACATATGAAAGATCGTTCCAACTGGTTTGAACAACCATCACGTGTACGCAGAAAATCTGTGTATTACGTCACTGCTTTTTGTTTTCTTGATGAGTCTGGTTCCTGCAGTGGTGTTTAATAGTATCTTGCCAAATCGGTAGTCCATTATTTGGGAATTAGACTAACTGTTGATACACCACCAAACAAGATTCCTTTTTTTTTTCAAAAACACGCAACATTGATTTCATAACACGTCTACGTCGATACTCAATTTTTTATTGTTCAGTTAGTACAATGTTAATGTCATGATTTCAATGGAAGTAATACTGAAATTTCTTATTATCCCTGAGGATATCTCTAAATGCCAGTTCAAGAATTCTCTGAAACTCGCTTCCCACAATGGACCATATCTGTGAAATCAAGCTCGATATTTTATGAAGTATTCATTTCGCTTGGCTGCCTTGTTATCTTTGATCAGTTATAAAAGAGTCCGTTAATTTAAGGTAGTTTCTGTTACATATACAATAACGTTTATTACAGTGTTCGATTGATCAAATGAAGTGAGTTCACCCGACATATGACCGAGGCCACTAGATTTTAAGTTAGTCTGATTTTTGTGTCTTTTAACTTTTCTTTTATTCCACCTCCTTTTTTTATTCAAAAGACATAATTAACATGATAATACAAAGGAGGCCAGTTTTTAATTCAGTGCAACAATACAACAAATACTTCTGCAATTCGGTTACCAAAACACGGTCGGCACTTAATTAGGTTCTCAGAGAAACACTTGCTGATATAGCTGTTACGGTAGATTGACGCATTTTACGTTTAATTACAAGAGGACACATTGCGTTTATGATGATTACACTTAAAATGAACTAAAAGATGGAACTAGAACATAAATTTCAATTGATAAAAAAATTATTTAATTTGTATTTATTTATTAAAGTACTGCCTCCACTCGGCATAAGTGACATTTTCATTGATCGAAATTTCCTTATATATCATTAATTTCAGTGTACTAGGAATGTCGTTTGGAAAGAAAATGTAAAAAATTGTATGAGCTATTTTTAAATTCGAAATTTCATAGTGTAGATTAAAATTTCCAGGTCCTATTTACCGTTTTCAAAGATAAAATGAGCGATACGTCATAGTTTCCATTACCAATTTTGATCGTGATTTTCTTCAAGTTCAACAAATAGGGATACATTTTTGGGATATTTTTGTGTTTAAAAAATGGGATCCACACCTGACACCATGTTATAAGCGGGTTCGCGAGTTATCGAGGAAGAGGTGTATGTGTACTGAAAAGCACTTGCTATAAAGAAATCACTTCGTGGACATCCTCCACAACGTTGAATTCCTTGCATGGTGTAACATTTGAAATAAAGTGAAAAAGAGCTACAGTTACTAAGGCAGACTTTTATACACAGCTTTGCATGGGATGTTAAACAGCGTCTGTTTGGATCCACCTAAATTCTGTTGTATACATGGCATTATATGGGACAATATACATTGCCTATGTGGTCTACCTAATATTTATTTTACGTATGGCTTGATAGGATACTTTTTTACAGCACCAATACTGATCATCAAAATTCTGCAGCATACATGGTTTTATATGGGACGTATAGTGCCTATATGTATTTATCTAAATTCTGTTTTATAAATGGTTTTATATGGGGCTTTTTACAGTACATATTTGGATACCTAAATTCTATTTAAAACATGGCTTAATACTTAATGTTATGCAGTGCCTATAATGATCTATCCAGTATGTTTTTGAAAGTGTCATACAAGTCTTGTATAAAGCCTCATATATGGCTTGCTTTGCTGTAATATGGCATGGACAGTTTTCAATGTACGAAACTTTAATAATATCGGTTAACCATACTGTATGAAACTGACTATATTAGTTAACCATACTGTATTTAACAGACTATATTAGTTAAATGACTATCTTCCATACCTTTAGGAGTCTTATAATACACTGTGGATGAAATGGGTCCATATCCCATTTTGTTCCTGGCCTGTACTTTGAAGTAGTATGTAGTATCCTGAGTAAGGTCCCTAATCGTTTTAGATAATTTGTCACCCAACACCCCTTCCACTACCCAGTTTCTGTCATCAAGTGAGGAATCAATGGTGTAAAACACAAGGTACCCTGAAATTACAAAAATAAAATCATTTTGAGATCTATGATGGAACAGATCCCTTTTCATCTATACATTTCTTGTTTATGTTAATATAACTTTTAATGATTTACACTTAAGGAAACACAAGATAAGATTATTTCGGTTGCTTGCATAACATTTCTGAAACTAAATTTAAAGATGTGTTGTCATTGATACTCAAAAAACAATGCTGAATAGGATTATGCAGGAAAACAAAATCTGATCTTACAAAACGTATCTGCATACGAAAGTCAATACTGCATCCTTAACCTGGTGATGGTTCTGATACATATTTTCTGAAGAAAAAAATTCTGATAAAAATTAGAACCAACAGAAAAACATATTAAGTAAACTTCAGCTATAAGATGCAAAACCACAATCTGGTTTGAAAATTTAACACATAGACACATTTACATTTGAGGAAATTTCCTCAGAGAAAGGCAAGAACTCTTTTAAGGACGATTCAAGATTTTGTGGCCATCCTTAATCACTCATTCTAGCTGAATGTTTTGTGAAAAAAAAAGAGTTCCTCAAACAAACTCATGATCTACTGTCCAAAATCAAACTGCCAGGAATTCAAGATAAGACCTTTGGTCAACATGACCTAACATTCAGGAGAATTAGTGACAAAAATTTAAATATGTTTATTGTGGCTGTCATATCGGATGTCTGTCAGGCATAAATTTCATTTAAGACCCATCCAGATATCATAAGCAGTCTTTCAGTAATTACCCCATGTTCATATGAGCATTAATTCTAAGGGAGCTTCTATAACAAGAATTTTAAGATGGCTACAATGGTGGCCACATTGGATGCTAGGATGGCATCATTTTCAACTAGATATCATAATTAGTCTTCCGTTGAAACCCCAATGTTGATGTAACTTTCTGTTCAGCAGGAGTAGCAATAACAAGATTTTCAACATGTATATCATGATAGCCATACTGGATGCCAGATCAGCACCATTTTCATTTAATACCACCTGGATATTATAACAAGTCTCCTGCTGAGAATCCAATACACGTATGCATATATGACTTTCCATCCAGGAGTAGCAATATCAAGACTTTCAAGATGGTTGCCTTGGTAGCCATTATCAGATGTCACATCTCCCCATTTCCAGTTGGGATCAACTAGACGTCAAACAAAGTCTTTCAGTGACATCCTTACATTAATATGACCATCCATTCAGGAGGAATAGCTATAAAAAGATTTTCAATTGGACTGTTGTGACAGCTATACTGGATGTCTGAGCAGAACCTTCAGTTTTCTCATAAAAATCCCTCACCAATATGACTTTCCACAGTAGCAACAATAACAAGATTTTGAAGATGGCTGCCAGAGTCCATACTGGATGTCAGATCGGTACCATTTTCATTTGTGACCAACAAGACATCAAAATAATTATTTCAATGTAAAACCCATGTTGATGTGACCATCAGTTCTGGAGAAGAAACTGCAAATTTTCAAGAGGGCAGCCGTAACAATATATTGAGTATCTGAGCAGCATTATTTTCAACAAGACCTTGGGATGATTGTGGATATAAAAAGTTTCATGGCAATCATCCAATTAGTTTGGAGGAGTAGTGATAAATTATGCTAATGGACAGATACAAGGCCATCCCAAAAGCTCTCTTGGTCTATGAACAGTAGAGCTAAAATTCATTGTTAACCAACCAACCAATGAGAAATATATTAACAATTTGGGGAAGAAATTTAGATACATTTAGTAAATAATGGGACAGTACATCTAAATGAACATTTATGTGAAATGAAAGCAAACTTTATGTTTAATCATACTGAAATTAAGACAGACAGAACGTATGAGACAGGTAAAAACAAATTGCTAGGAATGCAACATTTCTCCCAACTGCAACTAATACAAAATTCAATGAACCATGTCTCCTGATATTTTAGATTTTTCTTAATGGTTTCCCAAAAAGCCTTTGATCTTTCATTCAAAATCTGAATAGTACATAAATTTTCAAGAAAATTCAGTAACTGTATCTTCCTCATTTGTTCCTTTAAAATTAGACAAACAGCAATGGTCTGATATCTAACAAAAAGATAGACAACCTAAAAGTCACAAAGGAAAACACTTCGACCTAGTAAGGGTCTTCTGTACCACTTTATGATAAAATAAATAATGCAGTCATTGCAAACAAATTCATAGTGATATACTGTGTATGTGACTTGTATAAAAACAAAAATCAACCTCACTTATGCAGCCAACACTGGGATAGTAAACTTTTGGCTGGATAAAGTGGGTTGCTGAATAAGTGAGGCAGACAATGAAGAGAACATTGAGAAAGGAAAATCAGTATGTGTGTATATATATATATATATATATATATATATATATATATATATATATATATATATATATATGTACATACTTATTTCATGTACTAGTGCTTAATGGCACATCAGCACAATACAGGCTATATTGCGTATATTAAAAGTAATGTTCTAAAAATGTAAATATAGAGAATTGAAAAGAAGAAAATAAGGAAAAGATAAATGGTACAAAATCTTTAAAGTAACGAGTTAAAATCTGCATTCTCTTAAAAAGAAGTCCAAGATTTTCTCTAGTGGCACATTATCATAAAACATCCTACGTGAAAAACTCCTGTCAATGTGGATTGTTGTTGTTGTAGTTGTTGTTGTAGGGTTTAATGCCATTTTTCAGCACAAGATAGGCTATACATGGCGGCCAGTATAAATGGTGGAGGAAGAACCTGGAATAAACCCGGAAAGAACCACCAATCCACGAGAAGCTACTGGCAAGCTTTCTCACATAACCACATTAGCCAAATCCGAGACTCAAACCAACACAGACAGAGATGAGATGGCAGTGATCCGTAACAGTGAGCACTTTAGACCACTCGGCCACTCAGGGCCCCCTGTCAATGTGGAAGTTAATACACTAATTAAGGTCTTCCACTATCAATGGACACCAGCAAGTTATGCACTCTATTCACCCATCTGGAGGTATGCACAAGTCATGTACAATATATGACCAGCTCATACCCACCTCATCTTTTTTATTTGTTCTATACATTAGGGATGCCACTCTCCAATAAAGGGTTTGACATTCTGAGACTCATTTGTGAATTTTTCATGTAACATATTTTGCCAAGTAGAGATCATGCCAATTTATATAACATTTAAAGCCAATATAAAGATCCTTCCATTCATAAATGGGTGGCTGCTGGGCAGGTTTGGCTTATTTATTTGCCATTTCCTCTATTATGCTCAATACAAAAACATCAGACTCTAACTGGAAACAAGATCTTTTTTGCTCAAGGCAAGTGCCTATCATGGGTCATGATATGAGAGATTGTTGTTAAGGGAGGTGTTCATGATTTGGCTGGATATAAGAGGTTTTGCTTCAGTGAGGTTACTGTTATAGAAAGATGCAGTGTATTCATGCAACTGCTCTTGAAAAAATTAGCAAGTGTGATGGATGAAAAACCTTTAACTAATTAATTTCATCACAAACATAATTAATGTAATGTATAAACAATAAACCACCAGCTAACAACGACAAACACACCAACAGAATTACAACAACAAAACAGTGAATAGCGCAGTGACACAGTAAAAATACCAGCCATATATTTTATCTGAATGCAGCGACTACCAAGTAAGCCTAAAATTTCCAGCAGTTTCTTATATCATCAAGAACAAACAGCAATATAGAGAAAAAGAAAAAAATATATATAATAACCAGCCACTCTGACAGTTTGAAGATGCTTACTTGAAGGTAAAGAACCTTTACAAGCATTTACAAGACACTGATCACTGAGGTCACAAGACAAAAGCCGTCTGGGAAGGGGAATAATGACAGAAGTTAGATACACAGAATTGTCAGAATCATACCTTCAATGTCGTCTAAAACAATAAAAGACACCAGGTTGAGTAGCATGCATGGTAGTTCAGAAATATGCAATAATGTTATTAAATTTCTTACAAAACAAGTTAATGTATTCTCAATATTTACTCTATAACATTTAAACAGAATTTTTCTACAGTTGAAACTTATACATATTTAACTTTTGAAGCTCATATATTGTTAAACTTGAATTCATGCTAGTGGATTAGAGATCAAGTCAGCAACCTATCTTTACATACAGTATATTAATTTTCTCTGTCAAATTATATAACGGTCGGGCTGTTTGATGCATTACACATCAATCAGATCATTCATCATGAAAAAGAAGGTCATATATAAAATATTTACAGATGTTTTTCAAACAATTAAAGATAAATGAACAAGTTGTAACAGACATGTACAACTTCATCCAATGCACAGGTGAGATAATTAAAGAAACACCTGATGATGTAAAAGTGCACATAAAATCAGGTCATGGGCCAGATCTGGCCTGCGGGCTGCAGGTTGCACATGCCAGAGTTACAACATTTTTATCTTAAAGCATTTCTCTTTCTGGTGAGAAAAAAAAAAGCCAAAATAAAGTATAACTGTAAAATAATATCAAGCATCACCATTTTTGTGTTGCATATTTGTAACTTTTTATCTTAAATTGTTTATCGAGGCCAAAATAATATACCAATTAAACAAGCAAATAAACAAGCACACCTTGTATATATTTGTTAATATGTACACTCACTGGTGGTTCAGTCCAACTGCAAACAACATAGACCCCAATACACCATCACATAATGTGCCTGCAGATCTGAGTCTATGTTGTTTGTTCTAATGATTACTCCTAATGACTTTCATACATCCAGACCTGCTGATGCATTATATGATGGTAGATCTGGGTTTGTGCAGACTGCAGTTAGACAACTTATAGTAAGCATATACAGTATATTCTAGCCTGCATTCCCTCACACTCAAATCCTACCGGTGAAAGTCCATTCCAGCTGGACAATGTTTATTCTAATACTTCATGCTATACGAACTGTGCTTGTTTTAAGTCTTATTATATGCTCTAGAAGAAAATTACTGCATGGTCATGCTACCTACATGCTCTACTTTGTATTTTTAAACACACCTGTAATTAGACCATTAGGCTTCTGAGGGGGTTGCCAATTTAAGGTCACCGATAAAGGATCTCCTTCCACAGGAATTGGAGTCAAGTCACGTGGCATGGATCCAGGGGCTAAAAAAGGAGATGGCGAGAAATAGTATAAAATGCATAATGAAATTGTTATTCTTTTTACTATAGATGTGTTTATACAACACTAACGTCTCAAAACAACATGACATGTATATTGTGTCATCATTTTTTTAAATTTAAGATTACACATGTTTTAACTTTTTTGCAATTCACACAAGAAGTAAAATGGCTATCTAAGGGTAGACTCAGTTGGGATGTTCTTGTTGTTTTAAGTTTAATGCCATTTTACAATAGGCTATACAGAGCAGCCAGTATATCTGGTGGAGGAAGAACCTGGAAAAGTCCTGCAAAGAACAAATAACCCAAGGGAAGCTACTGGCAAGCTTTCACACTATTCATGCTGATCAAGCTTTACTCAAACCCATTCAGAATGAGGAAATGTCAGTGATGTAAAGAAAATATTTTAGACCATTTGGCCACCTGGGGTACCTGGTACACACCCCTAGTCATACAACAGTTCCTGGATGTGGCATATTTAATAATTAAAATTTATATTTAACATAGCTTTTATCATTAAATTTTTGAAAACAAAAATGCCTGAATTCACTCACTTGGCATACATAACTTAACAGTTGACCGTTTCACTCAGCATCCTCAAAAATGCATGTTTCTGCTTACCCAGTCTACCCTATTTTTACCCACCAACTTATCTCTTTCACACAAAACAAATAAACATTTTAAAAAATGAAAGTCAACAAAAGATTTCAGTTATTTTCGCACTTAATAAGAAAACATATACTGTATGCTCTGTTCCTATATGTGGCATAGTTTTTGAACAAATACATACCTATCATATTTTTTTATAACTATTATCCAATCATTATATTATTATGTTGATTCTATCTTACTATATTCTGACAAATCCTTTCCAAAGAAAAGACATCATTGATTTCAGTCTCATGTTTACAGTCAAAATGATCAAAGACCTTGAGCATATAACCTATTTACCAAGTTTTATCAGTTAAGTCACCAGATCTAGATAACAAACTCAGCCAATCAGATGCAAAGTATTTCATTAACGTGTGCACATAATAATAATAATGATAATAATGATAATAATGAGGACTTTGTATAGTGCCTAATCTTTAGAAGCTCTAAGCACTTTACAACATTAGACAACACCTATAGGATAAAAAAACATATAATAATATTATTACAAAAACAAACACCATGAAATTAGAAAAACATTAAGAAATGAAAAACATGCTGAGAATATTTCAGGTAGGAAACATTATTAGGTCTTTAAGTTTGTTCTTGCAGTCGAAATAAGTGAGTTTTGAGAGCCCTCTTGAACGCGATCACTGTGTCTTTGTGTCTAAGTTCAGTGCGCAATTCATTCCACGTCAGTGGGCAATTCATTCCACGTTGCTGGGCCCTGGTATGCAAAATAACGCGGTCCATATGACTTTGTTTTCATACTTGAAATAATGAGTATACGATTGTCAGAAGAGGAGCGTAAGTATCTTGCTGGTGTGTACACATGGATGAGGTCACATAGGTATGTTGGACTAGAGTCCGACAGTGAAATGTAGCACAGAGAATAAATTTTGTGTTTGATTCTGGATCGAATGGATAGCCAGTGTAGGTTACAGAGCAGCAGGGAGGTGTGCTCTGATCGTGGTACTTTTTATAAAACCTGCCAAACTCTATGTCAGTGTAAGTTTATTTACCAAATTCAAGCAAAATCCAACTGAAATTCTGTCTCCAGACTGAGCACAAACTTGGCCAATCAAGTGCAAGATAATTTCATAAGTATCTACAGATATTGCTTATGAGTATACTCATGGTCTAATAGCTTAATGATATTGGACAATTTAAAAGTCTGATCGCAGTCCAACCAAAAATGTAGTAATTTGACAGTTGAAAATTGATGTCATGTCATGACCATGCTTGGATCTCAATTATGATCATAGTCGATGGTGATCTTGATGATATAAGCAAATTTACTTAGTTTGATCAAAATTCTATTAATTTGTCTCTACAGAGGTAAAAAACAATAACCAATAATAACAGCTCATCAGATGCAAGATCCCTTCCTAAATATGTACAGATATCCCAAGTAATAAACAAGAGATCCAAGTGGGCCTGATATCATTCATCTGGTTTAATTAACTTAAAAGCTGATCATTTTCTAGCTCATGCTAAAAGACATGATATATCTTGATGATACAAGCCTATTACCAAGTCTGATAAAAATGTGATAAGAATGTAAGAATCAATAAAGTCTTGATAAGCTCAATGAATCAGATGCAACAACGTAAATATCAATCAAATGTGCACACAATTGTACTTACCCAAGATAAGAACAAATGAAGCCTACTTACCAAGTTTGATCAAAACTGGATCAGAAATAAACTCTTCAGATTGGTAACAAGTTCAGCCAATTATATACAAGACTGCCTTATTAACATGTGTGGATAATGCATATTATCAGACTCTTGCAAGATCTTGTTCATATAACCAACTATGTCAAGTTTGATCCAAGCAAAAAAACGCACCTTTTTTAAGTGTGGCAAGCTCAGCCTATCAGATGCAAGATCACCACTTTAATGTGCCCAGATCCCATTCATTATCAAGTCGTAATTCTAAACACTGCTAAACCTTACAGAAGTTATTCGCAAGAATGACAATGCAACTTACCTAAATCTACTGTTTACATTAATAAGTAATAAATAAGCTTGGGAGTTTGTGTGGAATAAATCCAATATTCTAAAAGATCTATTAACTTAACAAACCCTCTGACAGGTCTAATGTTAAAAAAATTCATCAGTAAAATCTGCAATGTTCAAAATATTGGCACCAATGTGATGTTCTGGCTTTCACGATGATGGAATGCCACAGAAAATTAAATATTGGGCTATTTTTTTGACAATATTTTCCAGGTAGTGTTAAAATGCATACAAATGTTTTCATCTAGAAGGATTTGAATATAAAACTTAAGATTTTCAATTTGAAAATTAAGTATTAACAGTGAAGTGTATTATAGTAAAATTCACACGGATCATGTATGTGCACTTACTCATTTTAAATTAAATATAAATTAGTCCACAAAATTTAACACTGATTTTCTTTATCCAAAGTCTATTCAATCCTGATTATTGAATGCTCTGCACCTTAACTGTCACAATGAAACTTCCAAATTATCGATCTCTATGGTCTTTTACAATGGTGGCCATGTACTAAATTTTGATAAGAAATGAGCATGTAGAGTGGAATCATCACAATATGGGGTAGTATAATTCATTGTGACATCAAAGCATACAATGTTGAATCCGGATTGTACTGAATCACACCTTTAGATTCATTTCGTCCAAAAATGTTGATGTACTTTAACATCAATGTTGCCATATGCACTTTTTGGTGCATCTAAATAATGACCTTCCAAAGGAATCTGGATGTTTAAGAAAACAAATGGAGTGAATACTTGCAACTTAAAGGTATGTAGAATCCAATTCATAAAATATTTGGTGTTCAATACCTACATGGCCTGTGTGAATTGTACAAGAGTAGGATTCAAAAGAAATGAATATTTAAGACAGTAAAGCCGTAACTGACAGGCTCAAATCCTCAGATCCAAGATCATTATCCACAATTCTGATATAAAGTTATTACAACACCTGGACCAAAAACTAAAGTACAACAGTATTTTACCTGCTTCTAGGGTAGTATTTGAGACCGACATACTCCATGTGCTTTCCCTACGCCCTTTGACTATTTTGACAGCAAATTCATAAGTTGTGGCTGGCTTGAGATCATTAATATGGGCAACAAGATCTGTAGAATTGTGATATTTTGGGCGACTCCTACTTGCTGCATACTTTACAGTGTAGTATCGATTGTCAGTGATGCGCTGATTTTTGCCAAGAGAATCATCTGTCCATGTAACGATAATAGCACTAGCTGACAAAACAACCGTTTTCAGGCCTATTGGGGGCAGCATGGGTGTTGCAGGTTCTTCTTCTGTAGAATACAAGTAAAAGGCAAAATTTAAATGTTGCAACATTAAACATTATTGCATAAAATTTTCCATAATTTTGTGGAATTACAAAAATATGAACTAGTTTTTTCTTCCAAGTCCAAGGAAAAAAATCAATGGGGTATGATATAGAAAGACATAAGGCCAGAATTTATTCGTATGTCACATAAAAGGAGTTCTTTCCCTCACACAGAACAAAACAGTACCACCTATTTCTCCAAATAATGTTAGCTATACAATATGAATGAATTCAAAGCAAATTGGAATTTATGAAAGTCTGATTCAGTGACTTGAAGAATATCAATGTCAATGAAAACACATATAGTTCAAGTCTAAGTGTGTGAATACCCATACAGAGACATAGACTGATAATGTCAAATTAAATATGTATGTAATACTGGTCCAGAATACCTAATCTGCAACCTTTTAAAAAAAACCTTTTAAAAAAAAATTTAAAAAACAATTTCATTTGTACCATGTCCTTAAGTGCAATGAAGACAACAACTATCTCAAGATGACATAACTCCTTAAGGTGCAGATTCTATTAAAGGTACCCCACACTTCAAGTGAATACTAGAACTTGTCATGCAATAGATCAATACAGATGTGTCAGCATCAGGACATCAAAATAGTCAATTTATACATTTTCATCAGTTTTCATATGGTTTGGTACTTTATGGCACAGCAACACAAGTAGGTCTTTTAGTGCCTAGGCAACAGGAGCCAAGTGTCTTGCCCAAGGACCCACCATGGTAGCTGACCCAGACTGGTCTGATGGTAGGATCTGAACCTACATCCTTTCAATCAGGAGTCCAGCATGCCAACCACTGAATCACCACAGCTCAATTTTGATTAGTAATGTGACTTTGAAACCAAAATATTTTTTATCAACACAAATATGTCTTTATTGGAGAATGAAAGAAAAAGTCTTTTTTTTTTGTTATTTTGGCATATGTATTCTCTTCATCCTATAATAAAACTTCTGAATTTTGAATCCGATTTCAGTGGGAAATGTTATAATAGTAATGAATGAATACCATTTTTTTCTCTCAATTATATGACAAGGGAAGAGTGTTATATCTCAAACATGACTGTGAAGATATATTCAAAAAGAAAATAAGATCAATTAGCATTTTAGATACAAACAACACCTTTACAATAAAACAATACAAAAGTTCATGATACTACATCAAAATATTTCTGCCTAAATCAATTTTTGGTTGGTTTTCTCCATTTTACCTCATATCTGCCACAACAAAGATTTGCGGATTTTTGTTGAAATACTTGAAAGCCATCACAGGCCTACTTTTTGTTGGATCAATTTACTACTAATAAAACCCCATAAAACATGGATCCCTTTACTACTAATAAAACCTCATAAAACATGGATCCCTGTTATTACTAATAAAACCTCATTAAATAATGATCCCTTTACTACTAATAAAACCTCATTAAAACATGGATCTCTTTATTAATAATAAAACCTCATAAAACACTGATCCCTTTATTACTAATACAACCTCATAAAACATTCAGCATTTAATAATAATCAATTATCAACTACTTGTGTATACATTGGCCTCCTAATCCAATTATTCAGCCACACATCAATGCACTGGTATAAAACTTCCTGTCTCCAATAATAGACTGGTTCCCACTGTTTTTTGCAATGTGTGTACAGAATGTGTACAAAGTCAAGTCTTTGTGGTATCATATCTAGAGATGATGGTTTCCCAGTTTCTTTCACCTTATGCATCATTTATACCAATATCATTAAGCATCATTTATACCAATATCATTAAATATCATTTATACCAATATCATTAAGCATTATTTATACCAATATCATTAAGCATCATTTATACCAATATCATTAAGCATCATTTATACCAATATCATTAAGCATCATTTATACCAATATCATTAAGCATCATTTACACCAATATCATTAAGCATCATTTATACCAATATTATTAATCATCATTTATACCAATATCATTAAGCATCATTTATACCAATATCATTAAGCATCATTTATACCAATATCATTAAGCATCATTTATACCAATATCATTAAGCATCCAATATCACTAAGCATCATTTATACCAATATCATTAAGCATCATGTATACCAATATCATTAAGCATCATTTATACCAATATCATTAAGCATCATTTATACCAACATTATTAATCATCATTTATACCAATATCATTAAGCATCATTTATACCAATAGCATTAATCATCATTTATACCAATAGCATTAATCATCATTTATACCAATATCATTAAGCATCATTTATACCAATATCATTAAGCATCATTTATATCAATAGCATTAAGCATCATTTATACCAACAGCATTAAACATCATTTATACCAATATTAAAGTCAACTTTAATATAGGAATTGAATGATCAATGTAACATAGTAAACTATTGCATGTAAAAGAAAAGACAGAGAAATGATAGTTACCTGTACTTTCAAGAGTAAATACTGTCTCATAGCGAGGCTGACCTTCACCCTTGTTGTTGTAGGCTCTGATGGACACAACATACTCTGAGGCTGGTTCTGACAAAAGAAATGTCTTCATAATAATTTTACCATTTTACAATTCATGAAGCTTAAAAATCCAATTGCATGAATGAAGAAAAGGACTTTTCATGCCTAGTGTTTAGTCAATCATGATTTCATAAATCCTGCAAAATAAGAAGTTCAATTTGTATGATCAAGTTAGAGATACATTCATCTGAATATCAGCACTGGACACATTTGTCCAACATACATTCATTCAAACATCAGGGTGAGAGATACATCCATTTGAACATCAAACAGATACATTCATTCACACAGCTGTATTAATGCTAGCAATAGTAGTAGTAATGGTAGCTGTAGCACGTTAGTAGCAAACGTAATAGTGGTAACAGTAGAACCATTATTGCTTCTACCTTGTTCTAAAAGTCTGCAGAAATGAGGACAAAAGTTCCTAGAATTACGTGTACAATATACAGTTGTATTGGTCCTAATGGAAATTACAATAGTGTAATTATAAGTACAAAATGTACTACGTGCATTTTTGTTCTTCATTAAAACAAATATACTGCACAACAAAATGAAATTCCTGCAAAATGGTAATGTTCCAAGTGTAGTTACATAGAGCATAACTACTCACGGAGGTTTTCTATATCATGATAGAAGGTATCTGCCTCAAAGACTTGTCTAAACACATCTGGTATTCCTTTGCCATATCCAAGAACATAGCCCCTAACAAGGATTTTGGAGCCCCTGTTAGGTACCCATTGGACAATTAATGACGTGGTGCGAGCACGAACCACAAGTCTTTCTGGAAGGTCTGGAGGCTTGGTTTCTGAAGAAGAAAAAAAAAACAAGTTTATAGTCAGACCCTCAACAACACTGCAAATGGTTTATGGCAATGGTTCTGAACTAATGGGTTTTGACCCAAAACTACGTCGCCATGCTGTTTTGAGTAGGTTTGTTTTAGTATTTGACAGGTGGCGATGCTAACACCACTGGGTTGCTACCCAAAAAGGTTAATAACTGCTGGTTTAATGGGTCTACCATGCTTACAGCTTTTGAATTGATCTTGGTCATAAAGAGTGATTTTATCCCAACACTCAATATATACAAGTCCCCAATCAAATCTGAGTCTGATTTTGAAGTTTCCCTTCTTATTGCAAGTCAATAACTGTCTGCAAAAATCAAATAATGTGCATTCATTCAATTAAATGTGTAGCAAGGTATGCATATTTAAATGTATTCAAATGGCTGTTACACTCTGACTATAAATTACGACAATAAATATTCATAATTTTTTTCTTCTTAAATAAATTTTTTGTTTGTTTTAGAGTGCCTGTCAACCATAAAATTTTGCATCAAAAACTGACTCTTGGACAGATTATGCACAGAATATAGACATGTTCTACCATAAAAGCCTAAATATTTTGTAATGCATTAAGATTACAATCTGTATGGAATTAGAATTAGCTGTCCAAGACTGCAATCTTATCTTGCATGTAAAGCCAAACAATTTAATGGGAATGAATGGTATCAGAGAAACAAAACTGCAGACTCCTTAAGCTTGCCACACCAATTTTCACTTAATTTACTATTCTCACCATCAAGGTCATCTTTGTAAGTCGTTTTCTTCAGCCAGTCTGTAGCTGGCCCACTTCCATTTACTGTTTGTGCTGAAATTCGCACCATATACTCCATGTCTTTCTGAAGGTCAGTGAGAGCATAGAGACGTCTGTTTCCATCAGTGGTGACAGTCTCCCCACTTGCTCCCTGTTTCTTGAAGCGGACTTTGTAACCTGTGATTTGCCCATTGCACTCATCATCTGGTGGGGGCTCCCATCGAACCACAATACTCTGCAAAACCATAATATTAAGTTTATTATTTAACTGTAATTACAATGGATTCCAGCAATAAGGATTCACAGAAAAGGATGTATTTCAATCATTCCTTTATACTTCTGTTTAAGATAAGAGCTATGGCTAGATTAATAAATGCATGAGACATATGCTAATGAATAAAAATATTGGCACAAAGAAAGCACATTTTTTTTAAACTGATAGTTCTACAACAATACTTACTCAACCACATTAATGCTATGGATCATGCCCCACTACCTCTCCAATCCTGCAATTCAGTGGACTAAGTGGTTAGAGCATCCACCTTGGCTGCAGAAGGTCATGGGTTCGAACCCCAGCCAAGACATACCAAAGAATTATAAAAATGGTACAAACAGCTGCCTCTCTAGGCGCTCAGCATTAAGAAATTAGTGTTAGGACTGGTTAGCCTGGTGTCAGGATAATGTGACTGGGTGGGACATCATGCTACATGTCTGCCGCATGATTGCCCAGTGCTAGACATCACAATAAACTGTCACACTGCAGACAGATATCGCAGCAATATGACTGAAAAATCATTAAAGTTATGTTAAAAATCTAGATCACACACACGTCTCTCATATCTATGAAACATGTCAACAAAGGGAAGGAACTGTTATTCATGACTGCCTTTTACAACTGCTAGGCGGTTATCAATGAAATGGACATTTACCTTTTGAATCTGAGCAATGTAAAGCATGCTCACATTTGTGGAAGATTTGGGAAGCCTGAATAGAAATATAATCAGGTAGGTATTCTTGGAGAAACATAATTGACATTCATTTAATTAATGAACTAAAAAATGCACTTTCACCTTCAAATACATTCCTTGATCATATCAATGTAGGTATAATAGGTAATAGGAAGAAGTGCAGAAGCATCAAAACCTCTACCACACGTGCCATTCAAGAAAATATGTCTCTCTCCTAAAATGAATGCAGCACAATCAACAAGCATGTAACATGAGACAGCAATGCAAAGGTAAAAAGAAGTGAATATTTTGTACACCAGTTATACTTGTATATATAGCCTATCTTGCTGGAAGACTGGATTCGAGGTAGCAGAGAAAAATATCTCTAATATATTGTAATCAGGTAATGTATTAGGCAAAGAAGGAGGTCGTTGGGAATCAGAGGGTGATAAATTTCAGAAAAAACATATCAACGGCCACTTCAAAAACAAATAATCATGCACTCCATGGTAAGGTAAGTCAATTGATAGAGGTAGTCCCTGTACTTAATGTGAGGGTTATCCACATCAAACATTGCATCAGTGTTCTCATAGACCATTTCTGGCAGTATGGACAAGATCACATCATCTTCCCCATATGCAGCATGGTATCTGTCCACTGAATATGGACTGATCATGTCTGCTAGTTTGACAGGCAGCCAAGCAAGTGGCATGGCTCGTCTTATCTGTAGGGACTGATTGGAAAGAGAAAGGTGTGGTGAATGATTGATGGAATCTGTGATGGAAAACTTTTGGACTGATTTGATGGATCCACATATAATTGTAATGCTGGCCAGTATGCAGCACAGACTTCTGGTTGCTATGTGCAAAAGAATGGCCAGCTGTGTGACTGTACTGACTGGTCTCAGCCAGAGTTGCTGTGCAAGGCAAATTGCAGGCAAAACAGATCATGAAGGTCAGTATTATACCCCATGTGCCCACACCTAAAGGCCCAAAGGCCATGCTTAAACATGTCCGGGGACATGTGCCCACTAGTGTGCCACAGAATGGGAGGACAATCTCCCATCAACATGCAAATCAATAGAAATTCTCCCAGAGCCAGCAACTGCAACAGTTTTTTTATATTAAAGGCTATATATTTGCAACTCTAGCAAAATATGGTACAAGTGCAGCATGAGCATTTCCAAGATGCACTGGTCCTCTGGTTCAAACTGGCTGGACTTGACTATCACTATTGAAATTGTTCACGTGGCTTTTGGCAGTGCAGACACACTGCCAGGATTTTACCAAAGGGAGGGGCTCTGCACTTGTCAGAAAAATAAAGGGGGAGTACACAAAAAATATTTACATAGCACTTCAACATCTCTCTCTTTTTCTTAATGCTCCACTGTCAGAGCTACAGTGCAATCATAATATGTCTAACATAAGTTGTATCAGCACTAATGTGTTGTTTTTGAGCTTATTCTGTGCCTTATCTGTGTATGAATATTGTTATATGCCCCCCTTCGCAGTCTGCTGTCTGAACGGGCATATGCATATCTAGCTTAGCTAGCAAACAAGCTGGGAACCTGTTCTTTATGGTTGTTCTACTCAAATTTCCTTGTGGACACTTCAGCTCCAAAACTGGAAATTTCACTACTATAAACTCTGCCCAACTTTTGCTTTCTTAAATCAGTGCTTAGCTGATTTCCTAATAATGCTATGATAGGGTTTTAAGTTCATCAATGCCATAGTATCCATTTTAAACATATTTTGATCAAATAAATATCTTTACTTTTCAGTATTATTTATACTGTTATGTATTCAATTTATCTTAAACCTTATAGGGTTATACAGTTTTGTAGCTCAAGATCTTCTCAGGCTAAACTGTTTAAGAAAAGAAACAAAATGAAAATTACATTCTCCTTTTAACTTACTTGTATTTTAATTAGGCTTGGTATTCTTCCTTTCTACATTTAATTTCTAAATACTTCTACTTCTAAATTCTAATATGATACAGTTCATAACTGTATGTGTTTTTTTTTATTAAAACGTAGCTGTGACAATGTTTCAGTCATATTGCTATGATGTCAGCTGTGTGGCAGTTTATAGTGATATGTAGCACTGGGGCATCATGCCATTGACATGTAGCATCATGTCGCACCCAGTTACATTATTCTGACACCAGACCAACCAGTCCTAACACTAACCTCTTAATGCTGAGCACCTAGCAAGGCAGCAGTAAGTACCATTTTTGTAAGTCTTTTGTATGAAATGACAGGGGTTCGAACTCATGACCTCCTGGATCCAAAGCAGATGCTCTAACCACTAGGCCATAGGAGTCATCCAGTTCATAACTTTAAAATTGTTGTCATCCTTACTATCATCAGCCATTATCTGCCAAACAAAATTGTCATCTGAACATAAACCATGTTGAAAATCTGCCATTTTGGTGTTCTAGGTCACCGTATTTTGAACATGCAGTTGTAAAACTTCCATGCTGCAAGGTTCAAATAACAAAATGCTTATTCCAGGGCCCAACAAAATTAGTTAAAAACCACTCATGTGCAGCTAAAGAACCCAGATGTGTAATCAGTTTCCTAACTGAAAAGAGACAGGTGTCATAACAAATGCTATGATACCTTTAATGGCAGCAGGAGTTATGTCAGGACATGGATTTTAAGGATAATAGTTTAATGAAAATTGTATACTGTGGAGAGTACATTTTTATAAGCTTGACTTTAAACTAATTTGTAGGAGTTCTTGTGCATCAGTGCTCTCCAAGTGTGCAAATTTATGCAAATTTTGGCAACATCGCTTTGGGTGGGTAGTGACCATTACACTAGCCACTAATGATGCTTTAGGGTGAAGGATAAATATACCTATTGCAGGCAACTTTGACTTCACCTGTCTCTCTACTTTGAAACTCTTGCTCAGAACTGTGGACGATATTCCTAAGTGCAAACAAGGCAAATATCATGTATAATTTTGGTGACCTTCAATCTCTTACAAGCGAAACATACAGCTGTCATTGTTTAACTGAAATGATAACAACAGCAACAAAAAATAAAGGAAAATAACAACTCACAAGTGTTTACTATACCACAATGCATGTGTTGCTTAACATGTGAAAAAATTTAAGAAGTGTACACAGATAAAGCAAGCAAGAATGAGCACCAATGACACTGTGTTGTAGTACAAGATCATAAATCAAGTCCACAATAATACAAGATAACTGATCAAGATTTTTAAAAAAATATTTTTAACAATTATTTTAAGAAAACACATGAAGCAAACACATTAATAATCAATACTAGACCAATTTTACAGATGGATGGGTAGAATTCAAGCGGATTTTCTTTGATAGGCAATGTGGTGTTTGTAAACAGCTGGTGATAAATAGTAGCCTAGTGGAAGGGGAGGTAATGGGTAAGAGTTCCTTCCCTTGACTTGATATATATATATATATATATATATATATATATATATATATATATATATATATATATATATATATATATATATATATATATATATATATATATATATATATATATATATATATATAATGTGGGAAAGATGAAAATAAGAAAATAAGAACTGGATTAGACAGGTAGCAGAGCTAATTTCTGAATAGAGAATGAATTCGACAGATTATGGGACAGACTCGCATATATACATTAATACATTATCCACAAAATATACATAGTTTTGGTCTCTAAAGTTTGCGGGAAGTTTATACACAAAACTGAAACATTCTGCTTCATTTCATTCTGGAAATGCCACAATCCATTATAAATGGAGCCCATTACCAACAGTACTCAAACAAGAAATTTCAAAAATAGTGGAGGGCAAGACAGACACTTTGAGCAGTAATGGAAGTGACAATTTTGAAACAACAGTGCTTTAAGAGGATATGCCGAAATTGATTTAGAATTTCATCATTTTGGAAGTCGAAATACACAAAAAATCACATTCATACATTTATCTTACATTAAATAAACATCAAAATAAAAAAAGGGCCTAAGGAGGTGTTGTAGTGATCGGAGAGAAGCAGAGGGTATGGCTCTAGAAGGACAAAGCACTGTGGGCAGATGGAAGGGCATTGGGGACAGAGTGATTTCCATTGTGGGCTGAGTGAAGGGCAATGGGGGAGAGAGTGAAGGGAATTTGGGGCAAAGGGAAGTGCATGCCTCCATTTCTAACTAATCAGAGAAATGACGCAAGCTCTGACCAGTGGAGTTCTTCAATGTGCAAGAACCCAAACTCAGCAGGGTCAATTAAAGAATCCACGATTGCAAGATTCACACCAATTTCTAAACAACTACACCAAAAGACTGAATACACAAAAACTGTGCATTTCATTGTCAACCCTCGCCCTAATTTCTTCATGAAATTCCTCCTATATTAAAATAATTCCCTTCTTTTGCTTTTTTATATATAAAATGGAGCAGAGAATTTTCCAATTAAATTCAAGAATACACCCTGAATCAGTTCTGCTGATGGATACAATTTTGGGCATACCATATTGTTCATGTATAATTGATATCCAACTGCAAAACAAATCAGATCTTGGACTACTTCCACACAGTACACCTACAGATCTGACTCAATATTCTCAAAACATTCCTAACACGAAGCTCAAGATCGAAAACTTATCAGAATGAAGAAACAATCAAAGAACTCTCAAGATCGTCTTAATCTTGGTTTCTCTACGCATTACGAATTTTACAGTGGTACAAACCATATATAAAATCTGTTGGCAATTTTGAACTTCAACCTGAATTTCTTACTCAAAAAAACATGAAAATGGAGCAAGGGTCTAAACTCTTCTGTTCATTATTTCTAGAAAAGAATGCCAACTCTTATCAGGCCTAGAAATCATAAACTCTTGAGCCTGAGTTTCAGCTTGAAATTATGGTTTAAAAAAGCACTAAAATGATGCGACTTTTGAAAGACAATTTCTGATTTGACCGATAGTAGAAACTCAATCTGAGGCTCCAGCCCAGAGCTGTATGATCTCCAAATCTGGATAAATGCTTGTTCCGAGCGAGTTGTCTGTGTATGCTATCATTGTGAGAAAATAAATGTCAAGTTACCGATGAACTCGAAGTCTCCAGGGTGAAATTTTGTGGCGCTGCACTAGGTCTATCCGAGTATGTTCTAGCTACTATTTCTTCTGTACTCATGCCAGGTCCATTAATATTGTGTGCCACAACACGGAAGCTGTACTCTCGATACTTCTTCAAGCCCATCAAAACGTAAGATACTGAGGTCTTAGCAATGGTCACCTGAGAAGTTATAAAAATATAAAATGTCTGTGGCATCAACCACTGAGATGTATATGTACTGAGAGGATTATGTAACTGTAAAATCTGGATAAAAGAGGTAAAACTACATATATATGCAGAAACAGATTACATGCCCTAGCACTATCTTGTACCAAAATATTAATGCACATGAATTAAGTTCAAATTACACTGATCCCAATTATAATGCACCTCAATTTTAATGTGGTTCCTTCATATAAATTCAATTAAAAGCCTGGGCTCCCATTTAAACAGAAATGTTCATCCCTACTAAATTTATAGTATGTAATTGGTGTATCCAATAAAGATGTACATCCTTCCATTTAATGCTGCTAATAGAGAAATCAAGACCAGATAGGATAATGTCTATTATCTGACATTGCATGGAGACCATTTTATGGTCTTCTTAGTTAAAGTGTTTAGAAATTGAGGTATCTTTCTTACTATGGAAATCCAGAAGGTGTTCAATTATTCTCACCAAGAATTAAACTTTAGTCTCACCAGTCCTGTGAATATTCTGCTACAAATATGGCAGGTAAGCAAGTAGCATCACATTCCTTTATTGAGTACCTTCCTCCAGTCCCCTCATATAACACAAGTATTTGTCATGGATCCCATTTTAGGACAATATTGATTATACCTCAGTATAAGGTGCCCTGGCCTTTAAAAGTGTTATAGTGAGGTAGACATGTATACATCTTATTTGCAATTTGCAATTCTTACTTGTAATTTACCTTAATTAAATAGTTATCCTTTCCTCTAATTTGGCAAACATATACTTCTGTCATTAATACCACAGTTAACAAGTGACAATAAAATTGAAAGACAAAAGGGTCGAGATCAGTAAAGTTTTCAATCTAAATTTAATGCATATACAGTAATCCCTTACTATATGCTATAATATCAGACAATTTAACCCAATTCCTGATATAATAAAGATATAATTATGAATTCCGTTATAGTGGCCTAACAGCAGTCATGCTTTTAATGTACCCAGGGTTCAACAACCTTGACAAAAAAAGGAACATTTTTTAAAACTTCCCAAAAATGCTTGTTGGAAAGGAACCACTGCAGCTGTGCCACTTATTGCCACAAAAAATGTAAATTAATAAATGTACAGTAAAGGATTACTATCCAACAAAATGTGCATGAGTTCTGATTTTCATGGTACCTGTCAAAAGATATGAACCTTATTTGATCAGATGATCAAATAAAGACCAAATGGTAGACACAGGGCTTTGTCATACACTGTATTACATTTCTAGTAAGTACCCAAGCATTTACATCAATTCAGTTGTTGGCAAGTTGGAGACATAAACAGAAAGATCTGGGTTTGAATCCTGACGTGAACTGTATGTAACACTGTCACCATTTTCATTCAAGGCCAACTGGACATCATAAGAAGTCTTCTGGTGAAAGCCCTATGACAACATGACTTTCTGTTCAAGTAGAGCTGTGATAACAAGATTTTTCAGATGGTGTCCATACTGAATTTTAGATCGGCACCATTTCTCATTTAGAACACGCTAAACATCATATTAGGTCTTTCAGTGAAAACCACATACTGATATAACCATTCCTTCTTGGCCACTGTGACAGCTATACTCGAAATCAGATTGGTAACAATTTCATTTACAACCAACCAGATATCATAAAAAGTCTTGATGTGAAAACCCCATTTAGACATGACCATCCAATCATGAGAGATGCAATAACAATCTTTTCAAGATGACCACCGAGATTGCCATACTGGACATCTGAGCAGCACCATTTTCATTAAGGACCAAATGAAGCTTGGGATGAGTATCAGTGTAAACTTTCAAAGCAATCCTCTAAGAAGTTAGGAGAGGTGACAACAAAAACTATACAGACAGACAAATGGACAGACAACAGACCATCCAATAAGCTCCACATGTCTATGACCAGTAGAGGTATGTTCAAAAAAGCATTCAACATTTCAGCAATAATTTATACAAATAAAATTGCCAGAGCCAAACATTTTATGCATTTATTGTTGATATCTTTAAGATATTTTATTTCAATGATTTGCGTCCACTGTCAGTCTCAGCTTTGAAAGTCCAATAAAATTCAGATTTGAAGACACAAATCTGGATGATCTAGGTTTCAATCATTATTATTATACTGTGTAGTTTTATTCCCAATTTGTTTATCACAGAATCTAGTCACTTATAAGTTCAGTCCAAGTGCAAACAATATATACCATGATCTGCTATCACATAACTTGCTGGCAGATCAGGGTCTATTGTTTGTTCTACTGATTACTTCAAACCAAACTGCATAGACCCAGATCTGCTGATGCATTGTGTGATCGGATTCTGTGCAGTTTGCTGATGAACTTGACTTATAAGCATGTATATATGGAATTAGATTCAATTAGGGATCATCAAAATTTGACTATTCCCATTACCCTTTGCTCATCACTGTCCCCAACTGCATAATAGATCAGGTCATAATGTGTGATGGCCCCTTTAGGATCTGCAGGGGGTTCCCAGGTAATCCCAACAGATGTTGGACTGAGTGCTCTGGCTTGAAGGTTACGAGCCTCACTTGGTACATCCACTGTGAAATGAATGAATGAATAGATAAATAAATGAAGCAAATGAATGGAGCACATTAACCAATGAATAAATAAATTAGCAAATTTTCAATCATTCAGTATGACAGTCAGTCAATCAACCAATTAATCAGATGATAGAGTGATCACTAATATATCATATTATATGGAGCTGGATGGAAAGAAAAATTCTGTACCATTGTTACTGCAGTCTTTCAGAACATATCACAATATGTATCTTGATATGCTGCAATTATATTAGGGACCAACAATTCAATTTTTGGGGGCCTAAGATTCTGTTGTTGATGAAATTTCCAGGTCTCAAATAGCTGGCAAAAAAATATCTTGCTATGATTTATGGTAAAATAACGCCATATTATTTTAATTACATTATTTGAAACAATTAATAATGCTGAGATTTAAAAAAACATATCTCTGCTCAAATAAAGAAAATCGCAGCATGTGTACCTTCCCCCACCCAACCATAAATTAGACAGTACTTTATGGAAGATGAATTTCTGTGAATGTTCACTGTTGAATAAATTGTCATGTAAAAACTATTTCAAACTTAATTTTAGTGTTATATAGTATTCATTATATTGTAAGCCATATTATCAATTTTCAGAGCTGTGGCTACTCAGATAATCCAGAATGTTTCAAAATTAATCCTCACAGGGTCATACCATATTGGCTTTATTCCCGTACTCCAAGACACAGGGTTCCCACACCCTCCTGATTTTTAAGAAGGTCCTGGAATCCAATTGGAATTGAATTCAATGAAATCAGCCTGGCCAGAAATTATTTTTTTTTTAAGAACAGCAGCTGCAGATGATTCTGCTCTCAAAATATCAAGCAGATTCATATAATGAAATTCTTTATTTTTTTAAAGCCACATTTTCAAGATTTAAAACAGAATGATGTCTAGTGCTTTAGATTGTCCAAAACCTCTCATCTAAACAATCTGATGTGTTACCGGAAACAAGAATGCTGTATTTTATGCAATGAAGTTAAATCTTACCTTCTTGTTCAGTACGATGTCTTAGACAGGCATATTTATTGCTGGGTCCAAAACGGTTGTACGCTCGTACTTTGAACTCATACTCAGTGTTTGGTTTCAGTCTATTTATATTAGCTTCTTTGGTAGTTGTGTTCATGACCCTCTCCCTGCAAGCATATCAAATAAAACATAGAACTATGCCAAACCATAAACCTGTGATTCAGCAGATACTATTGATAAAGACCATTGGATCTTATTCATGTATATTGTCAAACCTGCCAACCATACCAAGACTTTCTCTGTAAAGCAGAAAATGTTCTTCCACAAGACCAATTTTCAGTAAGATGTAATGATGTTATGTACTGCTATCATCGACTTGAAAATCGTGCATTTGAAAAGTTCGAAAGTGTGGTCCAATGCAGTAAAGGCAACACTGTGCTAAAAGTAACAAGTTTATCAATTATACATAGAATTTAGTGACCTTCAGATCAGTTTTAGATACAGCACTTCCAAATTCCATGGACATCAACAGCTTCATACTGGATCTCTCAACTTGGTGCAATATACGCTGGTGGTAATTATCTCTCCCACTGTTAACAATACTCAAATCACCACAATATACAGACTTTCTTCTTTCCTTCCAAGCACAACCAAGAATCTGAATATTCCTTTTTATACATCTGTGCAAATTGTTTGAACATTTAAAGAGAGCGGCGGTCCCTTTCTCCTTCAGCATGTTTTTGTTTGATGGATAATACTTATAGATAATGTAGAGCAATACACAGAAGCCAAAGCTTGATTGTGTATGTGTTTTGCATGATAAGCAATGGACAGATTAAAGTGACTTAGGAACTCGTGTAATGTTAGTCCAATTCCCAGACCAAATTGGCTAAATTTAATATGAAACCCTGATAAAGCTGTATCCAGATTTGATCAAAACAATCACAGTCATATTTTTTTCATAATTCCATAAGTTTGAAATTAAAAAGTCATTTTAGTAAGACTTGTGATCAAACTGTAAGGGGTTGGCAGAATTCATAATTACAGTGGTCCCCTTCTTACATGGTCACAACTTCTGCACTGGGAAACTGGCCTTATAAGACGGGTGGCCTTTCCAGAGGGGGACTAAAGTTTTTGTGAGAAGTTTATGTAATGTACATAAGACAACTATATACTTCAAAGCATTTAATATCTTCATCTAAAAGTAAAATTAATTATTATAGGTTCTTCATGTCTTAAGAATAGACTTATTTCAACTGAATATACATTAATAGTTCTTATTCTTGACGTAAGCATGATATATAAGCGGGTACTGTTGTCATGCACACTGCAAAACCATCCATCATTCAAATCTTGGTACAAGGATAATTCTCTTTCAATTTGCTCCATTTTCCCACTGCTGCTGGATTCTTTTCAGCATAAAATTGTTTTATTTTAGATTTTTCTACATAAAATTCTTCTGCAAGCCCTCAACCCCACCCCCTATTTCATCTAGTAGAATAACCGACTTTTTTCTAAAGTAATAAGGTAAAACTACCAATTTTCCAGCGCCCTTGGTTCCAAAGCCTTGCCAGATTAACAGTTTTGCCAGATCATCCAAGGTCATGCATCACCAATATAATGCAGTTTCATCTGCATTATACACCTACTCAGGACTTACGTGCTAATCAACTTCAAGCTTCTGAAATTTGTCCACATACTCAGCAGCTCCTTCATGGTCTGCAGACCATTTTTCTCCACACGCTTTATGCATATAAATTCTATGATGATTCTTGAACCTTTAAAGCCATCCTTCACTATAGTCACACTCCTGTTCTAATTTAAGTTCTTTATAAAGTTTTTCCAACAGTTCTACTTTATCTTTTATCGATACTGACTGGTGTTTACGCTTGACACCACCACAGACACTTGTATCTTTCTTAGAAACCATAGCTAGGGTCAAATGTAATTAAAATAAGCTAAAAATCACACAAAATGTAGGGGCCCCGAGTGGCCGAGTGGTCTAAAGCGCTCTTCGTTACGGATCACTGCCATCTCACCTCTGTCTGCGGCGGTTCGAGTCTAAGATTCAGCCAATGTGGGCATGTGAGAAAGCTTGCTAGTAGCTTCTCGTGGGTCGGTGGTTCTTTCCGGGGTTTTCCGGGTTCTTCCTCCACCATTAATACTGGCCGCCATGTATAGCCTATCGTGCTGAAAAATGGCGTTAAACCCCACAACAACAACAACAACAACAACAACACAAAATGTAAGTATCACCAACAACAACTGCAGTGTAAATAATCCAAGTGAGTGCACACCCAGTCAACTAATTTGGCGGTGTCGGGAATTTCAAGTGCCCTCTTGTAATTTTGTCTGGATTAAAAGAGGTGCCAGACCATCTGTTGCCCGAAAATTGGTGGTTTACCTGTACATTTCCATTTACGTGATGACATGTTAATGTTTGGTAATGATTTAGACAGATGTTGCTAACTGTATACAATTCAATTATGCAGACAAAGCTTTTGCAGAGTGGACAAAATGACTTCTTCGTAAAGGAAGCAATATATGTATTGTCACATGATTTTTCGGTCTTTGTCTGGTACCCTGTTTTGTTCAAGGTTAATTTCTGTGTGTGTGTTAATCCACAAAATCTATATTTAGCCTATGCTGACCATGTTATGATCTTGACAATTACATCAGGTAGTAATCATCAAAGAGAAGAATTTGACAGATGTGTGAAGCCCAAAACACTATCACAACACTTTTGAGCCCATTTCCTGTAAACATCGACTTTTATAGATAATGATACAATATTAATCTTAGTGTTACATGTACTGTAGGCAATACTTCTTTCAGTTACAGAAACTTGACATCGGGAGACAGGTATCAATGGTAGATATAATCTGATTACTTACCTTATGATATGAATTAGTTATTGGTTCTGGACACATTTGAAATAAAAAGTGACCGCTTGTGAGGGGAACATCTTAAATTTTTGTACTAATATGCTGGCTGCTGGTTGCGTTAGAGGGGTGGCCATTCTTTAGGGGTACTTTTGAACACAAATTTGTCGGTGCCTAGGGATTCTGGCCATAAGAACCGAACGGCTGCTGGTCAGGAGGGCCATTCAAGAGGGGGACCAATGTAAATACTGTGTGCCAATTTTTGTGAATTTCATGGTCCTTTGAGACCATGATTTTAAAGATACAACAAAGAATCATATTTCTTTGGAAATTAACAGACCCCATTCCCCAAACAAATACCAATGAAAAAGTGAGGTTTTTTTAACAACCACAAAAACTAATATACATGGGAGTAAATGAATTCACATTTGAACATTTTTTTGTGTAAAAGTTTATCAGTAAAAAAAATTGTAATCTTTTTTTTTCCATTACACCTTTAAAAACAAATTCAACCTTGTTTTGTATATTTTTGTCCATTTTTCATTAAGACAAGTATCTCCTATTTTCTAAAATAGATTTTCCATGTATTCAAGATAAGATCATTCGTTTTCATTCTAACTTCATAGTTTTTAAACCATCCCTCATATTTTTTATGAATAACAAGATCAGCAGTATTTTCATTTAGGACTAACCACAAATCATTACAAGTCTTTTGGTCATAATTCCCAAGTCAATATGACCATCCATTCTGGAGAAGTAATGCCAAGATTTTCAAGATGGCCATCATGGCAGCCATATTGGATGGGAGACTGGCACCATTTGGATGATGGACAACAGGCCATCCCACAAGTTATTATGGTCAACGACCAGTAGATCTATAAAAGTTCATGATCTGCAAATTAAATGAATTTTTTAACCTGGAGGATATATTGCATTATTAATAAATTCTTGTACAACCTATGACCCTTGTAAAATCCTCTTCATTCACAAGATTGTTGTAATTCACTGGTATTTTACAAGCTAGTCTTATAATATAATTATATTATCAATTTATTTTCATCCTTGAAGTGTTGTTATATTATTATTTCATGTTTTCTTCAGTTTAAATTATGCATCATTCATTATGATCCCTAAACTGTTATACTGAAATACGTGCATCTTTTATTTACAGTTATTTTTTGTTTGTTTTAAACTTTCTTCAGAAAAGGATGAAATTGAAATTGTGTCAGAGTTGATCACACAAAAAAGTGTCAGTTGTTTTTTCTTAGCAAGTTATGTAACTATCAGTCTGGTTTTACAAACAGCAGCTATATTTGATTGCAGAACAGCGTTGTTTGTATAAATTAGAAAAGGCATCAAGGTAGGACTCTACATCATCACAGTATGTTACTGGTGTTTTAGAAGAAGCTGTTTAAAGTTTTCTCTATTTACTTAGTAACAGCAGCCATATTTAATAGCAGACATGTACAATTTGCATAAATTCTTAAAAACTTCCTGCCAGAACTCTTTCCATAACATTTGGTAAAATTTTGTTGAGTAGTTCTTCAAATGAGATCACTTTCAAGAATTTTCCATTCTCAATGACAGCAACAAATCTGCTGGCAAAAAGACATCAGTTTCAAAGCCAATGTTATCAGGATGCTTTATCTAATCCTGGTCAAATTCTGTTGAGCAATTTTTAAGAAGTCACTTCAAATTTTGTATATTTCTAGAAATGTGTGTGTGTGATTTGGATTTTTAATGTAACTTTAATAATTTTGCAGTCATATTGCTATGATGTCTGCAGTGTGGCAGTTTATAGTGATGTCTAGCACTGGGGCATCATGCGGCACACATGTAGCATGATGTCCCATCCAGTCACATTATCCTGACACCAGGCCGAACAGTCCTAATACTAACCTTTTAATGCTGAGCGCCAAGCGAGGCAGCTGTTAGTACCATTTTTGTAAGTCTTTGGCATGACTTATTTCTAGAAATGGCTGCATATATATGATGATGGACTGACATGAACAATTTTGAGAACCACTGATGATAGAGTGTCAGGTATTAAAAATGTGGTCAAAATCCGTTGTTTGGTGTTTGAGAAGTCATTTTTAGGTTTCTCTTTTTTTAGCACTGGCAGCCAGATTAAATGCTGGATTGGCATCATATTTAAAAATCAAAAGAGCTTTATGCCAGGATCCTTTCTGCCAAATTTGTTTTTATTTCGTTTAATGGCTTTTGTGAAGAACTAAACTGTACCAGAAGACATTAAATTACATAATTAAAGATACATGTATGTACTTCAGGCTGGAAATGTGTCCAACTACAGACTTACAGCTTAATTCTGTCACTGATCCATTCCAATGTTTGTTCATTTGGTTCACCTATTTTATCATCCCAAAGCCATCCTGGCCCAGCAAGTGAATTATCCCTTCCACTCATTAAGTTTCATAGTTGATGAATATTTGCATAAAAAATCCAGCACCTCCAACATTTTTTTCTTATTTCTAACAATTTATTAGTTAATTCCAAATTTTGTTAAAACAATTATTCTTGCTATGGCATTACAGAATTTCATACTCTTGGTCACCAAGATGTTTTGTATTTGAAACCACAGAAACTTCTTTGCCACCAAAACTAAGATATCTCAAATGTGAAATGATCTCTTCTTAACATGGTACAAACTATAACACCAACTGAATGATAACCCTGACTGATGAAGAAAATCATTCCAAAAGAGAATGAGAACCATATCTTTGAACGGAATTACCAGGTGTCAATCAGGTGTGTATTTATCACATACTGAACAGAGAAGTGTCCAAGGCCAGTAGGCAGATAACGATGAACAATTTCTTTCCCACAAAATGACAGCACAAATCAAATAGTATAATTGATGAATATTATTCATTATTGTTAAAAAGAAAAAGGAAATGTAACAACAGAAAATATTGCAGAATTCTGTGTTCTGTTTTTAAACCCAATGTCTTTCTTTATGCAAGCTTCTGTTATCTTTTGCTGAGAACCTTCTGAAACAAAAATACCCACCTTTCAGACCCGACTTCATTCCACAATATGGAGTAGGAAATAATCTCTGATGGTCCAGGATGTTCCGGAATGGTCCAAGACAGGGTGATATATCGAGTTGATGTTATGGCAGCCACCAGGTCCCTCGGTTCTGATGGCACTTTATCAAAGCTCCCCGTGAAGGTCCCTGAACGATGGAGGTGGTAAAATAGGGATGGTGTGGAAGGAGGTACAGGGAGGGGGGTGTCTGTGGGGTTACAAGGGTGAAGAAAAGAAATAATAAAAAAGTTGGGGTTAAGAAAAATAAATCCAAATTCACACAAATAACCAAAAGGCTACACTGTCTGCCTTTGCATTACAAATTTGTTTTTGTAATTTACTTTTAAAAACATGATACTGGACAAGAATCTGTCATTTTACAGATGAAGGATTTGTCTCCCTCTCACATCAGACATTTTTTTTTAACTGATTTTACTTGTAACTGTTTCATGGATAAGACAGGGTAGCTTCAAAATTAATTCAAACTCAAATGTCCTCCACCAAAACAAAACAAAAGCAAACAAATTACAAATTTTGTTTAAAAAAAGGCACATGCAGCATGGTTACTAACATTGAAAAAAATTAAATTAAGTTAAAAACAGCTGAACTAGAGTTGGAGGTAATTAAAATAATAACAAAAATGCTAAATTTCAAAATTGGTTAAAGGTATATAACATAGTCATTGGTAATTTTAAAACATAGTGATAATGATTTTCTATCTTTCTGTGTCAACATATTTTGGCAATCACCAACATCTGCAGAGGGCTTCATAATTATGTGCAAGGACAAGAGTTTGTGCAACTGAATTGGGCAAACTCAAAGAATTTACAATATTAAACAAGGGTCGCTTGAAGAGGCTTGTGCTCTACTGGCAAAAAAGAATTTCCAGGAATCCAAATAACACCATTCTTCTTTTTAACTGCTGAGTGTTGAAACAATCTGATATTCTTAAGTTATAAAAAGATTTTCAAGATGACTGACATAATGGCCATATTGGATTTAAAGTACCACCATTTTCATGTAGGAGCAACAAGATAAAAGAAGTGTTTTGGTAAACCACTTAGGTTAAAATGACCATGCATTCAGGAAGAGCATCACTGCTCTTGTATTGGATGTAATATCAGCAAACGTTTTTATATTAATAACCAACTTTATATCATACTAAGTCTTTTGTTGAAAGTCCATCTAAATAACGATAATTATATTTTACTGCATGTCAGATTGGAATCATTTTCATTTGTGACCAACTAGACACCATAATGAATCTCACAGTGAAAATTAAATGCTGATTTTGACTTCAAATTAGATGGGAGTGTCTATAAGATTTTCATGATCACCGCAATGGCCATTCATATAGAAGTAGCGATAAAAGATTTTCAAGGTGGCCACCATGGTCGCAATATTGGAGGACAGGTCAGCACCATCTCCATTTAGTACCAACTTGACTTAAAAATAATTCTTCTGGCCAATACCCCCTGATGATATGACTTTCTATATTTAGGACAAGTAGTGATACAAAGACTTTCAAAATGGCTGTCATGTTGGCTATATTGGCTGTCTGATTGGCAACTTTGCCATTTATGGGCCAGCAGATATCATTGGAAGTCTTGATAAAAAAAAACATGCCGATATGACCATTTATCCAGGAAAGGTAGTTATAATGATATTTTCTAGCTGGTGCTCATATTTAGTAGCAAACTCGCATCAAAAGAAGTCTTCTTGCAAAACCACATCTTGATATGACCTTCTTAATGAGAAGTAGCAATAACTAGATTTTCAAAATTACCTCTATGGCATACATTGTTCATAGGCACATTCATGAAATATAATCCCTTTTGTCCTGCTTTCCATTTGTTTAGCCAGAAAGTAAAAACTCAATCCAAATAACTTTAACAGTGGCGTTAATAGTGTGTGGGCATATGCATGTACACACCAACGCACGTGGATGCCAAGGGTATCACTATGTCAATCTCATGCCAAGGCAGATTGGACTGATTGGTTGGCTGGATGGATGACTGGTTGTATTTCATGGAAATTCAATACATGACAGGTTATATGTACCAATGCAAACCAAGAAAAGTGCCTTGCCCAGGGACACATAAATGCAGCTAACCCACCCTGGCCTGGGAAAGAATCAAACCTTGTATCCTTTTGATACTGGGACTAGCATGTTAACAACTCGATGAATCAATGCAAAAGATGCAAAGTAGTCACCTCCATGTTGAATAATCAAGGTTTACTTCACATTTTTCATTGGTGTATCTTGTATATTTACTAAGTGAAATACTGAAAAAAAATGAACTAATCAATTATTATGATTTAATAATAATAGTATGTGGTTACATGATGGTTCTCATAGGTATGTATGTTCTTTAAATTCAGTACTCAATTTTATTTCATATCAAAACAACAAAACAGAAATTGCTGATAAAAAATTGTTTTCTTTCACATCTGCTTTCAAAAAAATCAGTTTAATCAGTTTATTAGAAAAACCCACACTAATACTCTCGTTAATAGCAAACATGCTAAGCAATTTGCAAGTCACCATCAAAAGTACACTTTTTTTGCTCCCTCCCTCCCCCCCCCCAATTCTGAATTAAGGTGTTATTCATTAACATACATGCAAAGGTGACAAAAATAAAAGTTGTTCAAAAATGTTATGATGCAGAACATAACTAAATAAACATAAAACAACACAAAATGAATTAATGAGGGCATGAACAGAGCTTTGTAAGTTACCTCCCTTCACTACCAACCGACAACACATGATTGCAAATGATATTTATGTTCTCACTTATAAGTCAAGTCCAACTGCAAACTGTACGGACTGAGATCTGCAGTTGAATAATGTGGTGGTAAGAACTGGATCTATGCAGTTTGCTATGACTAATCAGCAGAACAAACAAGAAGACCCTGATCTACCAGTGCATTATGTTATGGCAAATCAGAGTTGATGTTTGTAGCTGGACTTGACTTTTAAGCGTGTATATACAGTAACTTAAGAATATTATTAGATTATAAAATCCAATCGTAACACTACATTAGACATCATGTCCAAATGACCCTGGCACTAAATAATCTCCAATGTATATCTAACCAACTAAAATGTTAAATAAAAATGTTACGCTGCTGAGGACTACAAAAATGCTGTCACAATTGGAGAAGATAATATTTGTGACACTGACTTCTCAATAAGAACTCAAGCATCATCGAATTCACACCAGTAAAGTCTGCTTTTTAAATCCACAATTTCTTACTCTTTATCACAAGACTAATGTTTAATTCCAGTTAATAAAATGCATATCTTTTCATGATAATCAAAGTAAAAACATATAGTGACCTCACAAAAGATGCAATATATACAAATGTTTATTACACATGAAGGTACTTTAAGTCAATGCACAAAGGTATTTTGCAGTTTTTCATTTAATAAAATCAGAAAAGATCCATCATCTTATGAACACATACAATGAATTAAATTTACAATACAAGTGTAATAATATCTATCTTTTGCAAGGCTCATGCTTTATCAAAAAGGATATAACTGGAACAAACAAATTTTCTTTAAACACTATCTCTGGAAAAATACAACTTTACCTTGTTTCAAGACTATTAGATGGGATGCAGCCTGAATAGTTCCAACAGAATTTTCTGCAAAGCACTGGTACAGGCCAAAGTCTGACATCACAAGTCCAAGAATTCTTAAGCTGGTTCCTTCTAACTGAATATAATGTTGATCGTTCAAGGGGTCACCATTTTTCAGCCATGTAACATTGGGTCTTGGATTACCCTTCACCTCACAATCCAGGCGAATGTCAGTTTTTTCATGAGCAAAAGTGTTCTGAGGGCGGACAATGAAGGTTGGAGGTGCTGTAAGTGGAACGAAAATGCATACATACTCTGTGTATTTGAAAAATTCAGTCAGAATGAGCCTAAACAATCACATACATTATCAAAGTGCATAAAACCTTTGTGTAATTCTGTACACTGATGAGTCTAGGGCAGCATGTATCTAAAGGCAAACTACTGACAAACATGCACCTTCTTGCGTATAAATAGTGAAATAAACAGCAGAATACAAGTTTTCTGGAATTCTGCAAGCAATTTTATTCATAAAGATTAAACCATTTAAATGGCAGCATTGAAATACAGATGCAGCTTTCAAGAATCCTGCTTTACAATTTTTTTGGATGTATATATGTTAACAAGCATCCATCCAGCTAGCCATCTATCCAGCCAATCAATCAACCAACCACCATACCTGGTGCCAAACTTTATATCTGAACTGTCAAAGAATACTTCCATCACTATTCCTAAGTTGATTGCATCTCTATCTATAATGGTACAGGATAACTTTAATGTATCCATCTTTAATGCTACAGGACAGGTTTATTGTATCTGTCTTTAATGGTACAAACTTAGTGTATCTCTGTCTTTGATGGTACAGGACAAGTTTTATTTATCTAACTTTAATTGTACAAGATCAATTTAATGAATTGGTCTTTAATGGTGCAGGACAAGTTGAAGGTTTCTCTGAATTTAATGGTACAAGACAAGTTCAGTGTATATCTGTCTTCAACAATACAGGACAAGTTTGATGTATCTGTCTTTAATGATGAAAGATCAATTTTTATTTATTTAATGGTAGAGGATACGTTTTGCACTAGTACACACAAAAATGCATTAATAAATGCAAATGCAATGAAAAAACCAACATTGTCTTAAAGAAATATAGTGGGTAAATAAATAATAAATGCTGCTGTAGCATGTGTAGTGCACTACCTAATACTGTAAGCTTGGCATCAGCATCAGCAGAATCTATGCTATTTTCAGCACGGCAAGTGTATGTGCCATCATCTCTCTCCTGCAGGTCTAAAATCTGAAGATTTCTTCCACCAATCACAGCTAGTCTCCCATGTCTGGAAATTAATTGAGATTCTGATTATTATTTTGCCTAAGGAGTCAAAACAATATACAAAAAATATTTAAAAAATAACAAGAAATTTTGGCATACATGACTTTAAAATACAAGATCTGTGCAAATGCATTTCTTTCAATAATGTTTGGGTTTCAATGTCTCTATCTATGCAGTATGAGTAATAGTAATACTCAATCATTCTGTAACAGTTCATAAAAATATAATCACATCACATGTACATCATTCAAATCTATGATTCTGATAAAAGTCTGAAAGCCACGCTGCCAACATGAAAATTGAGTTACCTCCCTTAGTCCATAACCCATACTTTGAAGACCAAAATAATTGATCGGGTCTCTCTTTCAGCAGGGTATCAAAGTGTTTCATAAATCTGTTTGGGCTCAATTAACCATCCTAAGGGCTGTTTCATTTAAACATTTAAACATACATGGTACCCAGGGAAGGCTATTATTAAAAAACATACAAATTTACTTTGATTTCACATAGTTCATATTAAAATGGTAAGAAATTTTAAATTGCACCTATGGCTGAGTACCCCATTTTAGAAGTGCCTTCTCTAGGTCCCACGTATTCTTTTTAATGGAACAGCCCTTAGAATACAAAATCTCAATTAAATATTCTTACAAAACTAATTCTCAATTCACTATTCTTATAATAACACTAAATCTCAATAACTACTCTTATAACACTAAATCTCAATTAACTATCCTAATAACACTAAATCTCAATTAACTAGTTGTATAGCAGTAAATCTCAATTAACTACTCTTATAACACTAAATCTCAATCAACTGCTTTGGTAACATTGAATCTCAAGTTATAATCTCTCATGTTACTACTCCAATTGATAACTGCCTGTTTACAAAATGCACATATATGAAACTCATTGTATACAATTATCTAAAATTAAATCAAACAAAAAATAAATCAAACTGTTTCTAAATAAATTTGTGAATTATTTGATTGACATGTATTTTGGCAGAGGTAGTGCTGCTGTTAAATGATTCCCTTTGTTACTTCACTGAAGCACCAAACCATCTGTTTTAGAATGTGAATACTTTTAGCTTTGATCATTTACATTCTAAGACAACATCTTTATACTTATTTAGAATGTTTTACGTTCTAACATTTTTATTTGCAATTTTTGCCTTAATATGTATTAAAATTCTACCAATACATACATGTGCATTCATACATATGTCAAATAATTTCACATTGAGATTTAGTGTTATTAGGATAGTTAATTTCAGCTCCATTATTTGTATTAGAGTACAGTCCAGTCCAGTAATCTCAATTACGTCAGGAATGTAAAAAAATTGGCAATATAACCAGGTCCCTAGACATCAGGCTTCATAAAGATTAGGAACGTAATTTTAAAGATGTTCTTGATCTTTATTTCTGTCTTCTACTCTTATGTTTGCTGCAATATTGCTGACAAACAGGTATGAAGTTTTATAATTAATTATTTCTTTATTTGCATACAGTTTTACATTAGTAATAAGTTGTGATTTCATAACTTTTTAGATAGAATTCAGTCTCCAGTACATAGCAAACAATTCAAAAAGTGTTGTTAATAAATGACTTGTGCACATGTACGTGTCCTCTCTGAAAAAAAAATGTGCAATATTTACTCTATTCTCTTTTAATTCTGCAGTCAATGTACGTTCTGCATGAACATGTCAGTTTTAATATTTCTAAGTAAAGAAAATAACCACACCTCCTGAATTCTAAAGCTGACCATCCCTATGAAATGGATTTGTTTGTCTTTGCCAATGAGAAAGAAATACAACATGAATGTACCTACAGCTGCCATGAATCTAACTACAGATTTTATTTAATGAAAATTTATACACCGTAATGTATCATGATAGTCACATTTTATGGGCTGAAGACATAATCAGAATAGAAAAAATGTTAATAAACATCCAACATCACCTAAGGCATTGTAATGACTAAAAGAAATGATGATTCTTTTAAAAGGCCATTGAGGTGCAGATGTGTGCTGTAAATAATTTATATTTATTATTAAGATCTTCTAATTTTTTTAAAAACACAATGTACTTGATTTCAACAAAACACGATTTTATGGTCATGGTTTAACTCGAACTAGCCACTGTTGTATTCAGGCAAGGTAAATTATTGTATTCCGAACAGGCTATTGAACACATGACTGACTTATTTGCCTTTAGCACTAAAGCCACCCTAGCTGATAGTGAATTTATCTCTGTAAACACAGCTCAATGATTATACAGAAGACAAGCTTACTGTTGACCACAGCTGATAGACACATGGAAGTAGATCACAGATAGGATTAGCAGTGGCATGCTTTTTAAACATGCCACTGCTTCATTTAATCTGTTGCAGTGCAACCATGAAGAGATGTTCATTTGCATAGCGTAGTTACAGTACAAATAAAGTCTTCAAATGATTAAGTGCCACTTACCAGTTAAATCAGATTTAAAAGTGAGTCTAATCAGTATTTATGAGTGAATTAAGACACTTAAGTAAAAAATGGAGAAATGAAAAGGAAAGCTTATTCTGTAAATCAGATTTATAAGTATTTCACTGAGGTGTACATGTGTGTGTGAGAAAGAGAGAGAGAGAGATTTGGATCTTTAACATAGGTTTAACAATTTTCTAGTCATATCACTACAATGTCTGCAGTGTGGCAGTTTACAGTGATGTCTAGTACTGAGGCATCATGCCACAGACATGTATCATCATGTCCCATCCAGTTGCATTATCCGGACACTAGGCTGACCAGTCGTAACACTAACCTATAAATGCTGAGTGCCTAGCGAGGCAGCTGCCAGTACCATTTTCATAGGTCTTTGGTATGACTCAGCTGGGGTTCAAACCTGCAATCTCCTGCATCCGAGGTGGATGCATTAACCACTTAGGCCACTGGAGATTGCTGAAGAGGCTAAAATTGTGCTCGTGGACATTTTAACTCATTTGACGATGTTCAGCACTGGTAAAAAATTATGATGGCTGACTGTTGAATATAAAACTGATGCTAACATCATCCAGTTCATCCAAGGTGCCAAATGAGAAAATTTAGAGCGTAAAGTATTTTCGTTTATTAGTGTCAACTTGTAACTAGTAGTGCAAAAACTAACCAAAACTGTGCATGAAAATTGATTGCTTTTGCTAATCATATCTTGTAAATTTCTCCGAGTTAGACATTAAAAATTGGACTGCGTTGAAATAAGCGGGTCCACGTGTTACTTCATTATTTCCATTGTAACTGGGTTACTGATTTATCAGGGTCAAGATGAGCAGGGAAAACGTACAAAGGAATTTCTCAGGACTGAACCAAAATGCTGGACATACATCGGAACTCAAGATAACCAAGGTCAACATAAGTTGGTTGGACTGTACTACCTGAGATTACAACTTTTCTAATTAAAAATGAATTTCTGGAATACGCATCCAATGCCTAAAAACTGACATAAATGCAAAATTTAACCCAAGGTGTGGACAAAAACGGGACAAAGGTAATATGCTCTTGGTGTGACTCTGTAATGCTGAATCACAGAGTGAAATCGATTCATAAATACTGAAAATTTGCTCATTTCTTGGGGCTTATTAAAGTTGCAAATTATATTTTAATCATGATGTGTGAGAATAAAAAAGATTCACTTAATAAATCCCTGCACATATGATTTTACAGAAAACTGCACAATTTTGCAAGCTCAGGGTAAAGTGATGTCCTGCTTTAGCTACTACCTGGTTTTAAAAAAACTGATTAGGGATATGCTCTGACCTCCCACACAAACCATCCAAGTATCTAATCTAGAGTGGGAAAGTCAGAGAAAACTTGGGACCATTTTCCAGCTTACCAGTAAGTGTGTGGGTTAATCCAGAATGAACTGCTGAGGGTGGTCAGCTCTTATTTCAAAGGCTCCATCACCTTCCTTATTTTAATGAGTTAGATTTTAATCTACAAATGCAATATTATGCAGTAAAGTTCAATAATCACCCCCCTGATCACAAGTAAATATTGACAAATTAAAATTAAACTAACGAGAAATCTATTGTGACGCCATCTTTGAGCCACGTTATCTCAGGTTGTCTCTTCTCTTCATCTCGACCATTTGCTCCACAAAAGAGAAACACTTTTGACCCAACAAGAGCGCTGGTGTCACGGGGCCGTAACACAAATTTTGGCTCCAAACCATCATGTACTTGCTCTGAAATGTGCATAAAAAGTAAAAATTAATTTTTTAAAAACAATCCAGGAGTAAATGCACAAGCATAATCAAAATTACAGCAATACAAAATCTATGAATGATACAAACAATCCATTCCAGCAAAGGTACACACCAACTCCACATATCGGGACTATAGCTGACCTGTAGATTTTATACATCATGGTAAACTGGTGATTGTAGGTTGGTTTTTAAAATGAGCACAGTACTAGCTATATTGTGCCATGGAAACCCCTTCCTAATGACACACCTGGCCTGGGCAGAAATCAATTCGACAACCCTTGAATATTACCAGTCAAATATGCTACCAACTAAGCTAAGCTACTACAGTTCTAACATCATGGTAACTACCTAATTGTACTGATATGAAGATGACCAGTTTTACCGGTATCAAGCAAATACAGTTCTGCTGCAAGCCCAGATATCAATTAGTGTGTGATATAATATATTTGGTACAGAGGTTTAACTGAAAATGTTGTCTTGCTTGCATGAAGATATACTGTACATATGCATCTACAATTTCAATCAGTCACCACAAAATGGATGGATCTGACTTACATGTGAGTATATATGGTACTATCACTATATACAACTTACAAACACTGATAGCATGAAACTTGAACAGAATTTTAATGTCAACGGTCACACTATCCTGAACTCTAGAGAATATATGGAAGGTCCTGCCTTATGTTCAATTCAGGGCTTGATGTGTGAAAATTCGACTGTTTGCAGAAGCTTCCTAAATTTGCACCTTAGTTTTGAAAGATGCCAATCTTGTTCCAGTAGTACATTTTAAAACTTCATATATACTTTACTTGGTGTCATTTACTGATCAATCACTATCACATTTTGCAGTGCCTAAGGGTTCCTACGTTATGAAGTTAGGTCATTTAGAAAAACATTTGGTTGCAAGTACCCTTTTCTGTCTCTTGTCTGTTCTAGAAATTCAAACACATAATACTGTAGGTACTTTTGTTGTGGATTTAGTAATTTCTGCAATAAATAATTAATTTTGCAGTATTATATGATTTGAAGATGTTGTTATGTGGTCTGCCCTTGAAATTTATCATCTTATGTTTCTGTCTGCCCTTGAAATTTATCATCTTATGTTTCTGTCTGCCCTTGAAATTTATCATCTTATGTTTCTTTGGCAATGTATACACTCTTTTCAGTAAATTTGCAATGCACCAAGTTTGTTCTAAAATCAACCACAACAGTCTTTAATCAAGATTGTAGCCTAGAATGAACCGTAGCTATACAAATGCTAGGACACGATGCACATGTTTTAGTGTTCACATTCTTGGAAGTATGCACAACTACTCTTTATGATATACAAACACTAAAACAAAAAAACAAATTAATGCACCATCTAGGTTTTGTAAACAATCCATACTTCATGGAGGACCTATAAAGAGTTATGACAAATAAAACTATTGCAAATTTTTATGAAACTTTAATCTTGCTGCACCCCATTTGCAAGATTTTGTATCACATAACACATGGTACATTGTAGGACATTTTGCCATCCAGAATGTTGTACTGTATGTACTCTCTTTTAAGTCAAGTCCAACTGCACACAACTCTGACCTTGATCTGCAGAATAATAATGTGCCACCAGATCAGGGTCTATGTTGTTTGTTCCACATATCACTTTAAACAAACTGCACAGGCTCAGATCTGCTGGCACCTTTTGTGATGGCAGATCTGGGTTAGTGCATTTTGCGTTTGGATGCAAGTCAAAACAGAGTATATGCAGTAATCATACTGAAATGTATCTCTAAGGCTTAAAACACAGCTGTATTTCCAGTTTCCCAACCAACCCAATTTCCTACCAGTCAATACTAGACATTTTTCTATATTAAATAAATTCCCAAATGTTGTGACCAGACTTTGTTTAAACCATTTGTTCTGCTTGAAAAATTTGGTCTTATAATCACTAAAGTTCTATTTATTTATTGTGATTCTTTTTGAACATGTACTATACAAAGACTAGACAGCATTATTAAAATAAAATGGCCACCTGGCATGTTGTATGTTAATCATAATCAACTTGAAATGTCCAGCAGGCATAAAGAACAATGTTTCATTACATCTGTATAGACAACTGTAAACTACAACATGTGGCTGTAATGGTACCAACTACTGTCAACTGGATAAAACACAATGGTACTGACTACTGTCAACTGGATAAAACACAATGGTACCAACTACTGTCAACTGGATAAAACACAATGGTACTGACTACTGTCAACTAGATAAAACACAATGGTACCAACTACTGACAACTGGATTAAACACAATGATACTGACTACTGTCAACTGGATAAAACACAATGGTACCAACTACTGTCAACTGGACAAAACACAATGGTACTGACTACTGTCACAATAACATTAAGATGTTACATCAAGCAAACTTGGTTTCTCCACCAACAATTATAATTGTCACTTAATGTTGAAAAATAAAATGTTTATCCAACTGAACAACACTAATGTTTTTTAACATCAAACCAGAAACAAGTCATTTTAAAGATCATCAGACCTGCCACCTAAAAAGGAACCCTCAGTAACTGTAAGGCAGTATATATTTTTCCAATAAGTTCAACAAATTTTCAGGAAGGTGTACCAATATACCATCTACGGCAATTGTTGACTTTAGAAAGATAAATTTGACATGTTTAAAATTGTGGTCTGACACAACATTATGACTTTGGAAAAATAAATTAGAAAAGTTTAGAATTTTGGTCTGAGGCAACTTTATACTAGAACACTTCCAAGCAATACATCAGCAGTTCCAAAACCGATTGCGGTCAATGATTTCTTGCATCATCTCTCAACTCTACTTAGTAATCTTTATGTTTTTCGTTGGGTTTTTTCAGGTGGGAATAATCATCTCTCACCTTGAGCAATATTCAAATCAAAGTGATGTGATTCTCAATAATGTGATTGTCCCCCATCACGCATTTTTCCTGGGGATCTGGGTGGCTGAACCTTTACAAATCACTATCACCTATGTCTGTATGGTTTCGAGTCTTGGGCTTGGCAAATGTGGTTATGTAAGAAAATGGGTCAGCATTTCCTCCACTAGATAAACTGGCTACCATGTATAGCCTACCACGTGCTGAAACAACATGTTTCCAAGCATGGTCAAGTATCTAATTATTGTTTCCTCATATTGTTTCCTCATACTTCAGTGACAACTGTTTGCACTATTTAAGATGCAAATTCTCCCCTTTGCTTTCAACATTTTAATTTATTGGATATTTCCAGACAATACTATAACGTTACGCAAACATTTGGTAACGTGGGCATTCTGCATGAATAATATGGGTATATAAAAGTGTCTGACATACTCACTCTTAATCTGGTTCCCTGACCAAATCCACTTACACTGAAGTAAAAAGCCAGATCCAGACCAAACCAGGTCAAGCTAATATCGAAAGTAAAAGTCACATGGGTCATGTAGGCATTCAACACCAATTATTTCAGTTATGGGTGTAATTTTTTAGAATTTGATTCTATATACCTTTAAATGACAAGTATTCACTTCATTTGGATTTGTATGCATCCATATTCATTTGGAAGGTCATTATTTAGATGCCATGATAGGTGCATACAACAAAATCAATGTTAAAGTAACTATACATTTTTGGATGAAATGAACCTAAAGGTAGTGATCCAGTACAATCTGAGTTGAATGTCGTGTGCTGTGATGTCACAATGAAAGCTACACATACTGATAAACAAATTCATATATTAACCTCAATTGTGATGATTCCACTCAACACGCTATTATTTTTACCCAAGTTTAGTATATGGTCACCATTGTGAAAGTCCATAGCCATAAATAATTTTCATCTAGAAGTTTCATGGTGACAGTTAAGGTGGAGAGCATTCAATAATCAGAACTGAATAGACTTTGGTTAATGAAAATTAGTGTTTAATTTGAAAAGAACAATTTATATTTAATTTCAAATGAGTAAATGCGCATACACGACCCATGTGTCTTGTACTATAGATTTTACCACAATGATAAAATTTTCCATTATGTCCATAATTAAAGAGTCTTTTCAGTAAGTCTGCAGGTTGGCAAGTCTGATGAAGGGCTAAGCTAAGAAAAACATTAATTAAACTCTTATCAAATGCAATAAAACTGAGGTAAATGAGGTTGGTATACATTCACTAATGATATCGTCATTCCCCAAAAGTTATATGCTCTCCTGTTCTTATCATATTTGAAGAGAAAGAAAGAAAAAAGAAAAAACAGAAACAATAAATCTTACCGATATTTGGGTTGTGTTCCAATTTAGCTGTTGCACTTTTACGGGATTTTTCTGCACCATCTGCTTCACAATAATAATTTCCAAAATCACTGAAGGCAACATCTGCGATTTCTAACACCCCCTCGGGGTACGTCCTAAATTTGTTAGTCCTGTCTACAACAAGAGTTCCATCTTTAAACCATGTAATGTTCGGTCGAGGAATGCCTTCAATATCACACTGAAACATGGCAGTGTCTTGTAAATAAATAGATAAATCCCTTGGTTCCAAGGAGAAACTTTTCTTCAAATCTGAAAACAAAATGTATGATGAAGGCAAATCAGTTGACGAAATGATGGATATATGATCCTTTACCTCTGTGATATTCAAAATCTAATTCCAACAAAAAAGTAATTTCATTTCACAGGAATCATTTGTTAGCATCTTTACAAAAGAACTTCATATTCGACATTATATCCATAATAAAGCTTTATTCGTCTTTTAGGCCAGCACATCTGTCTTCACTGTCAATTTTTAATAGTTTCATTTCCATGGATTTTTTTAACATGAAATTGGAAGTGGGGAATGGAACAATCATTTTCAAAAGTATAAAGTAATGCAGAGCACTTGTTTGAAGCCATGGTGGCCCAGTGGACAAAAGACTGAAAGAGTGAAGGTTCGACTAGTACAATCAGACCAGCATGGGTCAGTTACCATGGCAATGCACCTTATTCCACCTGCCTCAGAAATAAATAACCTTCATGTGTTGGTGTGCCATAAAATGCCATACCAAACCAAACCAAAACCATAACTTGAAGCAAACTGCTACAATTTGCAAATTGTTTATTATTTCAAAACATCTTTCATGGGAATGGGACATCATACTGACACAAGAGAACATCACATAAAAAATATACCATCATTGTGCAGCAAGTTCCAAACAGTTCCAAATGCCATCATGTGGACCAATGAGATATACACTGCCAATGGTGTTAGACACTTTAAATGCCAACATCTGAACCAATGAGAATATATTGTAAATGGTGTTGACAATTTAAATGCCAACATCTGAACCAATGAGAATACACTGTAAATGGTGTTGACTCTTTAAATGCCAACATCTGAACCAATGAGAATACACTGTAAATGGTGTTGACACTTTAAATGCCAACATCTGAACCAATGAGAATACACTGTAAGTGGTGTTGACACTTTAAATGCCAACATCTGAACCAGTGAGATATATATATATATACGCACACACACACAAGTGCAATAATAATAGCAGCATACATCATTTCACCTCACTTTACAACACTTTAACGCTATAATGCACAAGTGTGACATGGGCACTCCATTTTGAGTACAACATGGACACTTCATTTTGAGTACTTTATAATGTCTGTACTCTACTTTCTATAAACACCTTCATATAAAAAAACATTTTTACCCAAATTGTTCTTACATCAAGTGACCACTATATACAACACCCCCTACATCCTTACTTTAAGACCCATGCAACTCTGTTCATTACTTACATGCTACCTCCAGTGTGGCTTTACGACTAAGAAGCGTGCCAAGCCCCTCCTCTGTGACAGCACACTGGTACAGCCCGGAGTCTGTACTCTTGTCCACCTCTGATATGTACAATGACCCATTGTTCAGCTGATACCTGCAATAGAAAGACAATATTACATACTAATTACTATGGTACCTCTCTGTGAAGCCCCTCGGTATACCACTATCCTTCCTATAATGTACATATGGTCATGGAGTCTATTCATTGGGTTAAATTTTGTTTTATCATTTCTAATTAATTAAGTTTAATCAATTTTACTTCTTGGCTGATGTGATTAATTATCATCATGCTTCACACTGTTAATAACCTATTTTTGTGTTTTATGCACTATTATGTTATGACCTTGTTTGACCTTACCACAAGAGCATTATAAAGATGGAGCATTATGGATGAAATGAATTAAAAATTTAAAAATGGTCTCGTCATGAAGACATATATCTACATTAACTGCACACTGGTTCTGCCTATACCATTTTCATCATTTAAAAAGTACTGTCTTTTGTCCAAATGCTGGTCATGTGTTTGCTCCCTATATACAGCACCTGGCCAAGTAAGTTACACCAAAATACCTAAAATTCTGTCTAACATATCCTTATTTCTCTTCTATGGTGCTCCTGCACTGTGGGGTACAGTAGTCAAAATGATTAAATGTTCAACTTCAGTAAAATATCTAGGACATATTTAATACCAATTCATATATACAAAAATGCCATACTGTGTGAGGATTTTTAAAAAAAAATATCACCTGTGTTTTTTGTTCCACATGGGTAGAAGGAATGGGGGTGGGAGTAATGACATACTTCATTTTGACTCTTTCAAATCGATTATATTCCTGAGGCCCCAGGCAGCTAAGTGGTCTAAGATGCTTGCCTTTACAGACTGCTTGCATCACACACCTGATCACATGGGTTCGAATCTTGACTACTTGTGTTTGCATGTGAGAAATCTTGCCTGTAATGTCCTGTGGGTAGGTGGGTCTTCCTGAGCTCATCCCAGTCTCTTCTTCCACTGGAGAACACTGGCTGCCATGTATAGCCTACATGTGCTAAACATGTCGCTGAACCCCATAAATCATGAATCCATTATGTTCAATCTTAAAGGAAATGTTGGTCATAGAAAAAGTAGTTTTGGCTGTGCAAAACCTAATTAATTTGCCATTGTTTAATTTTTCATTACTTTTTTGTTTCTTACTCGGGTATACAAATAACTGTAAATTAAGAACAAGAGTCCCCTCAAAAGGACTGATCTTGAACCTCCAGGAATTAAAGCTTAGGACAATGAAAAGCATTTATGAAAAAAACGAGGAAAATTGTATGGTGGGCATTGAGGGGGTCACATAGGCCCCCTTGTATGTGGCCCCTTTGTAGGTCCTGTAAAATGATCTGGAAGGGGGGGCCAGGGGGGCATCTCCCTCCAAAAGCTTGTACAATTTATTGATTTAAAACACCATTAAACTGACTCATCTTCAAGAGAAACTGAGCCACATTTGATGCAAATTTGTTTGCTTTGTAGACAAACTGCATAATGCTTGTCCAGGTAAGCCACACTTGAAAAAAAAGTGTCACCTAGTTTAACCAATATCGGTTCATCTAAACCTGTATTCAATACTATATGTTCAAACCATCTGAAGGAAAATTTATTCTCATGTCTTTGTCAATTTCATTCATTCTAGATTCCTCAATTTTGATTAAAATATTCATTTTTCACTGTGTTTTAAATCATTAAAATTCCTCCAGTTGCCATCTTTTTTCTATTTTATTTCTCACAAAGATGAAAGCACAATATTGTTTGATTAGTGGAATGTTATTAAACATGCTTGGTGACTGGCTAATAATTGTCTTTTTCCGACAGGCAATAAGCTGTCTAAATTACTGATGAATGATCACATTATCTTTGTGGATCTGCACACACACACGCGCTAAAAAAAATTCTCCTGGAATTTTTAGTCGATTTAAAAAATTACCCTGGGGATGAATAAATCCCTGGATCCGCTGAGAATTTACAACCCTGAAAGTTAAAACCATTTCTTCCTTTTAATTACAGTGCTGAAACAATCGCTGATATTCTCCAGCGACAAGATTTTAAAATCAGCTGCTGATTTTAAATCCTATGTTGATGTGACCATTTCTTCAGGAGTGGTAGCAACAAGATTTTCAAGATGGCAACTGTGATGGGCAAATTGGAGTGCAAGTGGCACCACTTTCACTTAGGACCAACTAGACATCGTAAACTGTCTTCTGGTTAACACCCATGTCAATATGACTTTCCATTCAGAAGGAATAACAACAAGAAGGTTTTCGAGATAACTGCTGTCACCCCCAGGCAGCTATACTGGACGTCAGATAGGCACATTTTCATGCAAGACCATCTAGACATCATGGCAAGTCTTTCTGTGAAAACCGTATGTTGACATGACCCTCCATTTATGAAAAGTAAAAATAAGATTTTCTAGATGGCAGCTGTGGAATGTGCAAGTGGCACCTTTTGATTTTGTACCGCGTAGACATCAAAAGTCTTCTAGTGAAAACCTAATATCAATCTGATTTTCCATTCAGGAGAAGTAGTGATAAAAAGAGTTTCACCATGGCCACCATAGTGAGTGACCATTCTGAACATCAGATTGGTACCATTCTGATTTAGGACCCACCAAATATACCAAGTCTTTAAATGAAAACCTCATGCAGATATGACAATCCATTCACAACAAGACAAGATGATTTTCAAGATGGAATCTGTGGTGTTCATACTGAAATTCTGTGGTATTCATACTGAAATTCTGTGGTATTCATACTGAAATTCTGTGCAGCACAATCAATGTGTATTTAAGTTTCATGGCAATCCTTCAGGTACATGTAGTTAAGTATGAGTAGCAATAGAAAACACTTGTATAAACGGATGGATGGACAACACTGAACAAGTCATCCCATAAGCTCTCCTGGTCTGTGATGAGCAAAACAGTGCAATTTGTGTGTGATCTGGATTTTTAGTGCAGCTGTAACAATTTTTCAGTCATGTATCGTTACAATGTATGCAGTGTGACAATTTATAGTGATGTCAAGCACTGGTGCATCATGCCGTAGACATGTAGCATCATGTCCCACCCAGTCACATTATCCTGACACCAGGCCAACCAGTCTTTAGTAGGACTCTGCTGGATTCAAACCCATGACCTCCTGCATCCAAGGCGAATGCTCAAACCACTAGGCCACCTGAGCAGTCTTGATGAGTAGAACAGAAATAATTATTTTCTTAAGCATATTAAAAATGAAAAATTTTAATAAGAAAATAATTTGAGGATTAATAATAAATGTAATTACTTGTATTATGGATTAAAAGTATACAAAATTGTCTAGCATACAAAGAAGAAGAGAAAAAATCCAGACATTCCAGCACAGGGAAAAGGTGGAAATTTTCTGTGGCACAAACCAAAGTATTTTCAATTTATTATTCATGGGATAAATTAAACCAATAAGAATCCTGCAAGATCAGTATGAAAAAAAATGAGGTAATGTCAACTGCGTATCTGTCTTCCAGTTAACCAAGTCTAAAGCCTTAATCTGTCTGTTTTATTATGCAAATATTAAAATGCAAAAATGGATTTGTAATAACAAAGTTCAACAACAGTTGTTTTCTGTCTCACTGGATGAAGACAGGCTGTTGTTCTGTGAATTCCAGGCAGACCATTAGTCAGGCAGATTCCCTAGAGTCCTGAATTCCTTGCATTAACTGATACTGATACACATGATGACACATTTTTACAAAAGTCTGTGATTTGTCAAAGTAATAATTGGGTTTGATTTTTCCAAACAAAGAAAATGTCAATAGTGTCTCATCACTTAAACAGCAGTCATCTTTTGTCATCCTTTAATTGAACAACAAATTACTGATGTGAGCTTCAGTCACACTCAGTTCATTGAAATATAATATTTATAAAGTTTTTCAGTTAACAATTAGTCAAGTCCAATCCGAATTAAATCTTGAAATGCAAAAAAGAGGCCCAAACGAGCCCATGACCACTCACCTGGCTGAAATTTACCCAAAAGCCATATGTAAGGATAGCCAAAAAATGATGTTAGTATATTACTTAGTATGAAGCAGCTTTCTGGCAATTAATGTTGTTATATATTTTAGCAATAGCAGCCACAATGGATGAAAAAATGCATTTATGCATTTAAAGGTTGGAATTTCTTTTAGCAACAATGGCCATCTTTAATAATGGATCAGAATAATTTGTGCAAATCTGAAAAGTCTACGAATGTGCTAGCTTTCAAATATGGTTAAATTCTATCAGGCTGTTTTTGAGAAGTCAATTTGTTTCTTTTGATTTTTTTAATACAGTATTGCGGCCTAATTATGTTGACAGATCCGCATCATTTGTATAAGGAAGAAAGGCTTCTTGCAACAGCACTTTTTGTCAAATATGAATCCTGGGTCACGGTTTGGACATGGAAAGGGAGAGGGGTACAAAGGGCAGGGGAGGGCAACATCTGCTTCTGTTGTGTCTCTAATGAAACCCTGTAGCAGAGAAATATTCATAATAGTTTACTTTCTTTTTTGCTCAAAGGCAGGTCTCAAGTGGCCAAGTGGTTTAAGGTACCTTTACATTGACATCTCACCTCTGCACATGTGGGTTCATGTGTGTGTGTGTGTGTGATTTGGATTTTTAATGTAGCTTTAACAATTTTTCAGTGATATCGCTATGATGTCTGCAGTGTGGCAGTTTATAGTGATGTCTAGCACTGGGGCATCATGCCACAGACATGTAGCATGATGTCCCATCCAGTCACATTATCCTGACACCATGCTGACGAGTCCTAACACTAACCTCTTAATGCTGAGTGCCAAGCGATGCAGCTGTTAGTACCAATTTTATAAGTTTTGGTATGACTCGGCCGGGAATTGAACCCACGACCTCCTGCTACTGAGGCAGACACTCTAACCACTAGGCCACCGGAGCGGTTCTTTTCAGCCTTGAAACTGGGTTCAAGTCTCAGCTTGGCCAAAATGGGTATGTGAGAAAGTTTGCTTGTATCTTTCTGTGGGAAGACGGTTTTTCCCCAGGATTTTCCAGGATTCATCCTTCACCAAATATATTAGCCGCTATGCACAGCCTATCATGTGCTAAAAAATTACATTAAACTCATAATAACCAACCTACCCTCCATGGCAACTTTATTCAAACTGCAAGGAGAATGCATTATAATAGATTAGCCAAGACACACCATCAATGCATAATAAGCAAGTGACTAAACAGGGAATGCAATCTTTATGGCTCAAACTACAGTACTAGTTCATTATAACATTGTGCATGGGAACAATAGAGTATACCACCCTAGACTGACAACACCTTATAATGAAGGGCATATTAAAGTACTCTCTCATTATAACATTGTGCATGGGAATAATATAGTATATGACCTTAGACTGATACCACCTTATACTCAAGTACATATTACAATACTCCTTTATAATGCTTTAAACGGAAAGCATTATAATGAAGTGTGATACTGTGAGGGAGTACCGTATATTATGAATTAATCAACTAAATTAGGCCAGTATTAATATGCATCTTATTACAGCACTCCCTCTTTATAACACTTTACACTGCCTTATGATGACACCACTTTATAATGAACTATATAATATGTATAATGTTACAACATATTGAAATGGGGTCAATGACTTTATTTGCCTAAGGACAGGAACTGTGTCTTAATGATGGGCTTTATAACGAGGAAGTACTGTATTTATAATTTCTGTGCCATTACATGGGAGATAATTATCATGCATATTAAGCAGAATACTCCAGGATTACGTTTTAATTTATATTTGGACAAGCACCACTTAGCTAAATGATATTATTATAAACAAACATTTAGTGCATGGTCATTCAAACTATGGCCCCTTAATTGATACTGATCTTCAGTGCATTCAATTGATGTTAATCAAATATGCAATATTACTAGCATGGATAATGAGACCATTATTTCCAGCAAAGATAATACACTATAATTATACATAATTTGCTTCATTCTCCACTGGTCAACATAATCATGTCATCAATACTGGTTATTATCTGGGGGGTGCCATAATCTAGCTGTACAAGCCTGGAATTTCCTGGGTGTAAATAAATCCCAGTTCTTTTAACTCCCACTCTGCCACCATGACACAACCCACCTCTATTATCCCCTTTGATCAATCAGTAATAATCATGACTAAGATGAAAGGACTTATTAGGAACAAATAAATGACGGACACATTTATCCCTGTCTTTTTACATTGTACAGACACTGCAATGCATCACTTTCTATGTTGATTTGTTTCTCAGCATAGTTCTTCCATTAGTGTGACTTGAGAATCTGACCTTTAATATTGATATTAATTGGTAACCTCTCTTCTTGAGGAACACAGTAAGATATTTACCACTGACAAGTGGCTGGAAACCAATTACTGTATGGGTCTATGTTGTATGTTCTACTCATTAATCTTAATGAATTGTACAGACCTAGATCTGCCAGCACAATAGGCAACTGTTAGCAGATCTCGGTCTGTGCAATATGCAGTTGCACTTATAAGCGAGTATACATAGTAGCTGGCGAATAGCTGAAGACCATAATAAAACAATAATGCAAATATGAATCAGGTGTTATGTACATCTGTATTTTTTGTTAAACTCCAGCTACATGGTTTTATGTAATTTTTGAAATTTTTTATTCATGACTGTAAATTGTGTATCTTTAGTTAGAATTTGCCTACATGACTAGGGTCTATTAAGAGTGTAAAATTACACAAGATCTTTAAATCGAGGCTTACGTATGTGTTGATAATTACAAATAATAATCTCAACAAAGAGACTAAATAACAACTTTGGTTTAATTTCTCATTGGCTGATAAGGTTCAGACACTTTTAGAAAAATTCATCAACTTCCCATCGGTTGGGCTAGGCCACGAGAATAAGCAAGTTCAGATAAATTTACTAAGATCTGTCACATGGGGTGTGTTGTGATATATAGTTGTAGTATAAGGTGTATATAAAGAGAGAACTGAGCAACCAATTTCATTTCTGGTTTGGAGTCATTCTTTTTTTTCTCTGTTCCTGCTGTAAATCTGCCGACATGTTTTATGTAGTACTCAGATATTATTTGAGAGGAAAAACATTTGTTTGGACTGTTCAGTGGAAACAGAAAGTGCTCATTATTAGGACTATAATATTATTCAGGAACTATTGTGAATTATTCAAAGGAGCTCTGGACAATGCTAACTTCACATCACAATTCTTGGCAGTCCAGTACATTTCCGGTTTTTAAATTTATACGGAACTTTTCATTCAATTGGACTTTCATAGAACTCTATCAGAATTATTCTGGATTCACTTCATAATACTGGAAGTTCCTCTCACAGTTTCATTCATAACTTTGATAATTAAATTATTTGTTATGTTTTACAAAATCTGTTGGTTTTGATTCTTTCTGTTACTTAGATTGTGACCACAGAGTTGTAACACAGGAAATATTCCAACAGTAAAATATCTTATCCAATAGCCGCGAAATTAACACATCGATACTAAAAGTGGAGAATGGATACAAAACAATAATTACCCTATAAAAAAGTGAATTTGTAATGTAAAAAAAGCAATGATTATTAGTCATTTCCATACTCTTTAACAGTATTAATATGTGTCATATCTTATCAAGATAAGTATTGATATATATATACTGTAATAAATTTGGAGTATGCGCATTTGGTTATAGCACCCCGTTTTAAGGAATTCTTAGATTTTTTTTATTACTGATTATTGGAATTTGGTGCAATGGAAATGTTCAAATAGCCCGAAATATTTAGCCACTTACTAGGAGCAAACGTCACAGAGTGAAGTGTTAGTGAGTTTCCATGATGTCATGGTCCACTAGTAGTGAATTCAGGTCAAAACCAAATGAGTGTCCCTGGAATAACAAAGTCCCTATTAAAATCTAGTAGTGTACATTGGTGGTCTGACTACAGTGGCAGTATTTACAGTAGGAAACTGGTAAATTACACAATGGAATCAATAAGAAAGGACTCAATATAGGTATCGTTTATGTCGCCATGGTGGCAAAGTGATGCAGTTGTACTGGTGAAATGTGCCTGGAAGCCATAGTTTTACTGGCTTGAGTTGGCGTAGTTAAAATAGCTCCATGTGTTAAGGGACAGATGTATAGTTTCTATGGCGTGAACTGCTGGCGGTATGGAAACCTGACGAAGAGAAACCATGCAGACGTGCGGTTGATAGATATCTGCCAGGTTGTGAGATCTGTGGTCTTGCATTGATTAGAGTAAAATTTATGTATAGAACAGACACCTCAGGCTTTCTAGTTTACAACTCTATTTGTATGCAAGTCTCTGGAAATCTGGGGTAAACTTGTGACTTCTAGCGGGAAATGCGATTGGGTCTGACACCACTCAGTCAAATAAAAATTCCTGGCTTGTAAAAATATGATAGGTTTTGTATCACAATATATCTTTAAAAGTATTATAGGTTTTGTATTCAGGATACATATTAATTTGTATCATAGGTTGTGTATCAGGATATGTACTTATATGTATCATATGTTGTGTATCTGAATACATATTGATATGTATCAATGATTTGCATTAGGATATGTACTTATATGTATCATTTTTTATCATGATATGTATTGATATGTATCATATGTTCTGTATCAGGATACATACTGATGTGTATCATAGGTTTTGTATCAGGATACATATTTATTTGTATTACAAGGTGTGTAACAGGATACATATTGATATGAATCATAATGTAGGTGGTCTATCAGAATGTGCATTGATATCATTGGTTTTGTATCAGGATCCATACTGCAATGTATCATAGTTTTTGTATCAAGATGTGTATCTCTATGCATCATAGGCTGCTCTATCAGGATATATATTTATATTATGACAGATTGTGTATCTGGACAGGTACTGATATTTATCACTGGTTTTGTATGAGGACATGTATTTATTATTTCTTTAGGGCATAGGCATATTGTTTCATCCCTAGTATTCATTCAGCTTTATATAAATAATATACTATAAATTTACTATTTTTCAGTGGTACTAAATTTTGGCATTTTGTGATGGGGACAAACCACAAATTTAAAGACCCAATGAACAATGATCCTTATCTAAAAACAAAAGAACTCGTCTCCCCAAACAAAGATCCGTGTGTGGAAATAAAAGAACTCATCCCCAATGAACAATGATCCTGGTGTGGAAACCAACTCATCCCCCATGAACAATGAACCATCTGTGGAAGGAATAAAATTCATCCTCTATGAACACTGACACAGGTGTGGAAACAAAAGAACTCACTCCCAATGAATTATGAACCTTCTGTGGAAATAAAAGAACTTATCCCCAATGAACACTGATCTTAGTGTGGAAACAAAAGATCTCATCCACAATGAACACGGATCCTGGTGAGGAAACAAAAAACCTCATCTCCAATGAACACTGATCCTGGTGTGGAAATAAAAGAACTCACCCCCAATGAACTATGAACCTTCTGTGGAAATAAAAGAACTCATCCCCTATGAACACTGATCCTAGTGTGGAAACAAAAGATCTCATCCACAATGAACACTGATCCTGGTGTGGAAACAAAATATATCATCCACAATGAACAATGAACCTTCTGTGGAAAAAATAAAACTCATCTCCAATGAACACAGATCCTTGTGTGAAAATAAAAGAACTTGTCTGCAATGAACAATTATCCTTGTGTGGAAACAAAAGAACTCATCCCCAATGAACAAGGAACCTTCAGTGGAAATGATAGAACTCATTCTCAATGAACACTGATCTCTCCGTGGAAACAACCAAACTCTTCCCCAATGAAAAATGATATTTGTGTGGAAACAATTGGACACCATCACCAATCTAAAAATTCAAGTACAGATGAAAATACCATTTTTCGAGGGCAAAAACCATGGTAACTATACCCTCATTAAAAGTAATTCTGCATTAGATAAAGTAATATTGAACCTTAATGTCTCACCTTCGTATGTTGCCCTCTATATAATTTCCGTTGTGAATCCACTGTATGGACGGATTACGATTTCTGCTCTTTGAGGTCTGACAGTCTAAACGCACTGCCTCTGCCTTAAACACAGTTACACTTGCTGGTTCTAGTATGAATGTAAAGTTTGTGAACTGTGGCACACTTCCATCTGAAATTAGAAGAAATGTCAGAAGGTAAGCGCATGTTTTCTACAGAAAAATAAGGACAACCAAAAGAAAAAAACCTATCTGGAATATTCTGCGATGCGTAGAGTCAAGACCTATCCATGTATTTTGCATAGAACTATTAAAAAGATAGATGGATTATGTTCAAATCTGGCAAAAGACATGGATATTGTCAAGTCTTTTGGGAAAACACTGATTCTGTCTGGACCTATAATGATAGATGCGAGTCAAATCAAAACCAATAAAAAACAATGATTTTGCAAGATATATCAGAAGTCCAAATACCGATTTTGTCTACATCTATGAAAAGATACAGATTTTGTCCAGACCTCTCAATTTAAATTCTGTCCAGACCTATCAGGAGACAATGATTCTGCCTAGACCTATCAAAAGATATGTAATCTGTCAAGACCTTGGCATACATTGATTTTTGTACTAATTATTTGTTGTCCAGATAAATGACCTAGAAATAAAGTATCCAGGAGACACCCCATCAGTCCATACTGGGAATCACACTATAAAATGACAGTCTGGGGTCAAGAGAGTGCCATAGTGCTATACAACATTGTGCATAATCTACAGACAAATCAGATAAAATGAAGAGAATGATGCATGTGTCTCCCTCAGGCTATACATTTTAAAAGTCATGACACGACCATGTTATATCCGAATTTGTATTATAATTAATTGCTTTATAGCAGAATCAATTAGAATGGAGCACCAGTAATCAGAAGAATTTATGTTTACTGTAAAAAGCTAGACTCAGAACAACATGTGACATTTGATTAAGGTTCCCCCCCCCATTATCTTGATGTACAATACTGAAAAAATAGACAACTAAAAATATGCAAAGAAAATATTTGTAAAATGTATGATCATTATTGCAGCAAGGGGCCTCAGGCATCAGAATTGTCTAAGCACTTCTCATTACAGATCAATGACATCTGACCCCTATTGGCATGGGATTGAGTCCTGGGCTCAGACAATGTCGGTATGTGAGAAAGCTTGCCAGTTGCGTTCCATGGGTCGATGGTTCTTCCCAGGGTTTTACTGGGTTCTTCTTCCACTGAATATACTGGCGACCATGTACAGCCTACCATAACCACCGAATATACTGGCAACCATGTATAGCCTACCATAACCACCGAATATATTGGCCACCATGTATAGCCTACCATAACCACCGAATATATTGGCCACCATGTATAGCCTACCATAACCATCAAATATATTGGCCACCATGTATAGCCTACTATAACCACCGAATATACTGGCGACCTAGTATAGCCTACCATAACCACTGAATATACTGGCCACCATGTATAGTCTACGATAACCATCGAATGCATTGGCCACTATGTATAGCCTACCATAACCACCAAATATACTGGCCACCATGTATAGCCTATCATAACCATCGAATACATTGGCCACTATGTATAGCCTACCATAACCACCAAATATACTAGCCACCATGTATAGCCTACCATAACCACCGAATATATTGGCCACTATGTATAGCCTACCATAACCACCAAATATACTGGCCACCATGTATAGCCTACCATAACCACCGAATACATTGGCCACTATGTATAGCCTACCATAACCACCAAATATACTGGCCACCATGTATAGCCTACCATAACCACCGAATATATTGGCCACCATGTATAGCCTACCATAACCACTGAATATACTGGCCACCATGTATAGCCTATCATAACCACTGAATATACTGGCCACCATGTATAGCCTATCATAACCACTGAATATACTGGCCACCATGTATAGCCTATCATAACCACTGAATATACTGGCCACCATGTATAGCCTATCATAACCACTGAATATACTGGCCACCATGTATAGCCTATCATAACCACTGAATATACTGGCCACCATGTATAGCCTATCATAACCACTGAATATACTGGCCACCATATACTGGCCACCATTTACAGCCTATCACAACCACTGAATATACTGGCCACCATGTATAGCCAATCATAACTACTGAATATACTGGCCACCATGTATAGCCTATCATAACCACAACAAGAATAATAATTTCAACAACATTTCATCTAGTACTTTGATACCTGTTTTCATTCAGCACGTTTGCTGAAACCTGTATATGTACTTCCAGAACAGGTAAAAATAGGTTACATTTAATACCTTAAAGTTGATACCACAAATTGCAATCTGGTTTTAATTTCAAGATGAGTTTACTGAGACATTTAAGCATACACAAGTCATAACTACTATTTGACAAGTAAATTAAATTTACCTGAACTCAAAAATAAGAATTTGAAAAAAGGGTATTTTACGCTATGATTTGGAACAAATATTTTTTAAAAATTTGATGGAGTATTTTGTGAGTTCTGCAAAGGGGGCGCTCACCAATTAATATGTACTTTAGAGAGAGTGACGTATGTAAGGTGAAGTAGTTTGCATTTAAAACATGCACAATGGAGAGAATGTTGGCATACCTATATGCTACAGTAATGTAATGTGGATGATATTTCTTTGGATATTGTACTTTTGGAAATTTTACATGATTTAAGCACACTGCTGACTAAAATGACTGCTCCCTCGTGTTAAAAAACCAGCCTGAATTAGTCTAAAGTACACTATACACAGCAGCTTTTAAAATAGGGAAAATGAATTTTGCCAGACTAGACAATACCAGCTTCTGAAAGTTCAATGAATGAATTACCAAACATATAAAATGTAAAAAAAGTTATTGGCTCTTTTTTATACAATTTACCTCTGAAGTTCAGGAAGTGAAAATGACCAAGTAGAGCTAGCACTTTTTTCAAAGGTGCACATCTGAAGTAAGGCCAAGCTGTATACTCTATAACCCATAGTACACCCATCAATCATACACCAAAATAAAGGGAATTAAAGGTTCTTTTAATTATACCTAAGATATACAAGGTCTTTTTTAAATAGCCAGTATAACCAGTGAGGAAAGCCAGGGAAATTCTTTTTCTTTAAAATCCTAACCCTATGGAAAATACAAAACTGTATAGCACCACCAAACAAAAATCAGCACTAGCAGACCGAGTCCTAATCATCAAGATGTTAATCTTGAATCTTTCAATGCATAAAACATCTGTGTGACCAAGAATATATCAGGGTCTTCTTTATTATACAGATCTATTTGAGCAAGTGATCTCACAGACATCAAGTACCGTTATTTCAACTTACACAAAACATCTGAACTTCGGCAAATAGCATAGTTTATACATGTATTGATAAAGAGCACCATCATACAACAATGACTGTAACTAAGACAAATCCAAATATACTGAAAACGTTTTGGACTATATATACTTCAGATTAAATATTCTGGTGTAAATTAAAAAATTTGTTTTTGCTCTTGTACTTGTACTATCTAACAAAAATAACTGTCAAACAAGCGGTCATGAGTTCAGAACTTGCAGTGGAATCACATTTATTTTTGTTTAATTTTTTGTATTTTAATAATCAAAATGTCTTCAAAACTTTTTATCCCCAAAATAAATTTTAAAAAATTTTTTTTACATTTTTAAGGTGAAACCTTTTATCGCTCCTGCCCTAGCATAGGCAATCCAATTGCCAAACAAGAGGTTGCCAATTCAAACTCGCAGCAAAATCCTAAAAATGTTCTTACTCTCTTATTTTTATGTTCAAACTTTCTTTAAACCTCGCTCAACCAAAGTTTTTAAATTCTTTGCTACTTTTTTTTTAATTCCCATCCTAGGACAGGAAATAAATCTACTGTTTCAATAAAATAACACCTATATTCTGCCTGTGCTGACAAATTAAGCAAAGACAAATTGCTTTTCTTTACCTAAGGAAAATCTATCACTGTACTTCATTCACATTTTTGCTCCTCATTAATGTGCTAGAATTGTATGCTGCAACTGTGCTTAAATTAAAGATCTGCTCAAACTGAATGGTATTCCAGTACTGTGATGTATAATTTATTGGTGGCTCTCTCTCAAGCTAGTGTACCTTTAATTCTGGATAAATAAAATTGAAGTATTTTACATGTATATTCTCAGACTAAAAATTAGTTCTGTAGCATATACATCATATTTATTCACTTGCAAGTCGAATCCAACTGCAAACAACAATGTCTTGATCTGCCATTGCATAATGCATCTGCAGATCAGGGTCTATGTTCTTTGTTCTACTGATTACTCATAATAAAACTGCACAGACCCAGATCTGCCTGCACATTATGAAACTATATCTGGTAGTTGCATATTCCCATGCTTTCTCCTTTTAGACTTTCTTTGACAACCTCCAATATTGCCTGTAAAGGTGAAAAGAACCCAAAAAGATGCATTCTCTGTGGACTGATACAATTTTGTAACTGTTACACCTACACAGACAATACAAACTCACATCCATCATATTAATAATTTGCTAAATTTGTGAAAATGTGCGACTTCACACATTCAGAGATGGACAAAATCACACGACCTTTACCTCATCTTCGAAAAGCAAAGGGATGGCTAATGATCTATAACAGGCATGTGTGACTTTGGCCAGGACGCAGGTCAGATAACAACTTTTAAATGTTATGTGTTTGATGTAAATGTAACTAGGTAAACCAGGCTGCGGGCCAGAGGAGGCCCATGGGCCATAGGTTGCATGTGTCTGACATATAGCAAGAATTCGTTATCAAAAGACTTTAAGACTTATGTAGAACTCTATAAACATCAATAGAATAGAAGAACTTGTATTTATTTTATATGTCTAGCTCATTCACTTACATTGGGTATGGGCTACTTGGACCAATGCTGTTGCTGCAAGTATCATCACCCAAACCAGCACTGTCTTCATCATCATCTTCGGGACCTGATCTTGTTATACTCTACTCTGAGGGTGTTCCAATCCAGCTGTTTTAAGTATGGCAGTCAGGTTTAGGTTCACTTGTGTAATCCATTCATTGTGTACACTGTCAAGAATGTGTTATGATGAAACTGACACAAGAGACCTCACTGTGAGGCAAAACACTTTCCTGTGCTTAAAATCAGCAAGAAACTGACAACCCACATGACAAAACTTATCTATAACCTCACAAAAACAGGCAACCCACAAACCAAAACTTGTCAATCATCTTTAAAAAAAAACTGACAATTATTGCTCAAACTTGTCAATTTTCCTTCTCAAAGTGACAACTCATTCCAATATTATGTTTTAAAACTTGCTCTTTTCATCATTCGTTGATATAAAAAATTGGAAAATAAATTTCTAAAATAATTGTGCCAATACTCTGTTATTTTTTCCTTCGTTTATGTATGTAACTACTTAGATAATAAATGTGCATTGACACATATAGTCAAGACTTCAAACGTGAAGAACATGTGTATGATCTGTAGAAATAGGCAAGACTCCAATTAAGCAAATGTTCCAATAAAACCTTTGCAAATGTCAAGTACATCCAAAGCACATGTACATAATTCTTTGAAAATTGCCATAATGTACTTCTTCAACAGGGAATACAAATGAAAATACTTGTTAATCTGTAAATTCTACCCAAAATACTGAATTTCATCAAAATTCATAATTTCATTTCAGACCAGAGATGGAAAGAATGCAAATGAGAAGAAGAAAAAAAGTGGGAACTGCTTGATGAAAAATTGAAGTTGTGAGTGGTGTTAACAAGACATAAAAGGTTCCACTTGCGGGTCTTTCATCTCATATCTTTGGACATTACTCCACAAAATGACCTTACTGCATAAAACTGTCTGACTCAAAATGCACCTAATGCATGATTAAAATGATAGGTCTATACATCTTAACTCCCACACAAAGTCTCCTTTGTCTGTTCACCAAAAATAAATATATACTTTTTTGAATCTGGAGAATCCCCACACTACACATTAGAAGCAAAAACTTTCATCTCTCATTTAATGAAAACTGCTCTCGATCCAGTGTCTTGTGATGTTATACTCCAGAATTAAATAATCCAATCATCCAAGAACTGAATATTTCTGTGTCAGAATATACTGCATGGTTTAGAAAAAGAAGACAACACAAAGAAGCAAGTACATCCACAGACAAAACTGTTTTCAGATACTGAAAATACTGGCTTGCATTTTCAATGTAATCCTATCCTCTTGCCTACAAAATAGTACAAATCCCATTCACTTTTGTTGTAATCCCTCTATAAAAAAAAAACCACATCTGTACACAGGTTTGAATTTCACTATTTGCCTTGTTATGCATTAAAATCCCATATGAAAAATGTGTTCTTTGCCCAAGGCACTGATTATTGAAAATCCCTGATAAACTGATGACATAAACTAATTAAATGCTAGGGGTCCACCCAAGTTAAGAAAACCAGATGACAGCCCCTGTCTAGACTGGCTACAGGCAAAAGGAATGAATTATCTTTCCTAAAAATCATCTAAACTGAGAACCAGTCTTAAGAAAAATAGCCTAGGGCAAGGATATAGAACAAATTTATCAACCCAAAAAATCAAAACCATTTTAAATTCAAAGATTGAGAAGAAAAACCTGATCAACAGTATAAAAGAGGGTTAACGTACTTCTGATCTTAACACATTTTCTGTCAAATAGGATGACAGCTGACTTTTCAGTGGCAGGTGACTTAACTATAAAGACTGAGCTAGAAGATAATTTATTTACCTTTAATTACCTTTGCTTAAAATTATTTATTTACCTTTTATTACCTTTTATTTATCCAAATTGACTGAATTTAACCATAATTCATTCCTTTTATATAATTAAAACATAATTTATTTCCTGCTGCACCTATTTGCAGATAATTAATCACAGGTATTTACATAATATACAAAACAGACTGCTTAAGAGGTCTCCCCAAGATTTTAATTAAAGGACACTAGTACTCTTTTACAATTGTCCATTAATTAAAAGTGAACTGACATGGATTCCAATATGTCTCTAAAAATGAACACTACTAAAATTTTGTGTATATATTCTAAGACCAATTTTTGCCCAAATGATAGTGTCAAGTAATCAATCATTTATGCATATAATCATTAACAGAAAGCAAAATTCCCAGCAAGTTCCTATATGTTCTAACAATAAACTTGAGATGGAAGCCACTGCAACTATCCCTGTTTTTCATTAATAACTGTGAGACTGTTCCAGTGGCCTAAGTGGTAGGGAGTGTCTGCCTCAGATGCAGGAGGTCACAGGCTCAAACCATGGCCGAGTCATACCATAGACATAAAAATGGTACAAGCAGCTGCCTTGCTAGTGTTAGGACTGGTCAGCCTGGTGTCAGGATAATGTGACTCAAGGGTGGGACATAAATGCTACATGTGGCATGATGTCCCAGTGCTAGACATCACTAAAAATTGCCACAATGCAGGCATCACAGCAATACGACTGAAGCATTGTTAACACTACTTTAAACATCCAAATCACACACATTTATATTCTGAGTCCTAACTGTACAAACATCCAAATATCCATGTACATGTACTTTGAAATAGCTGAATTGGCTTAGAGGTCAGTGTGCTGGACTTGCAATGAAAAGGATATGGGGTTCAATCCTACAGTTGGATCAGCCCATTTCAGCTACTGATGTGTCCTTGCATAAGGCCCATTGCTCCAAAAATTCAGCACTAAATATGCTACTTATGTCGCTGTGCCATAAAACATGCACACCCAAAAATACTTTTTCCCAGCTGGTGAAAACACTCAAGTTCAGGTTACAAGGCATATAGTTTTGCTTAGTATTTAATTTACACGAGACCGATAGACATAAGTTATTTTGTACCAATGCATCTGAGTAAAGTACCTTTCCCGAGGACACGCCAATGTACATGTATCAGTCTCAAGCTTATACAATGGAAAGATATGAACCCATGTTCTTTCTGTCACAAGTCCAGTATGCATCCATGGCTCTTACTATGTAATGAAAATTATGATGCATGTACAGGGAAGGCTCTTTTCATATTTAAATATAGGTTTGCACAAAATATTTGCATTACTGTTACTAAAAACAAAAGGGCAGATATAATCATGTGATAAAGGGTTATAAATACTGGACATGAACACTGCATGTGACAGACAAGTAGATGACATCTGCTACCATGAAAAAGAATGATGCATCCTGCATGCATTATGATTTCTTTGATCTTTAAAACCTCTTTGTTAGGAACTTTATTGCCCATAAAAATGCTTCTTTCCAACTGTTTGATTAAAATACAGTAGAGAACATGAATGATTTCAACCCCAAGGTACAGAAGATTAAAAATTTTCAACAGTTGTTGACCTTTTGTCAACAGTTGGTTAATCATCATTTATATTAAACCATCACTTCAGTTCACTTCATTTTTTTCACTGAATTCCAGTTTACCCCTTCCTTTGTTGTGACAATATCATTGTAAGTTATAATGGGTCTTATTTTTAAGCCAAGAGAAAGGAGAACAAAAGCTAAAGAGAAACTGTACAAGATACATGAACCTTGGCCATGTCAGTTTGAAAATGTACTGATGGATGAAATGTTGCTCTGTTCAAAATGTTTATTCTGAATTTGAACAACCTACTAAATATACTAAGGTTATGTCTAAACTGCACATAGCCTGAAAGTTTCCGGTTTTGTGGCAAGTTTTAAATATCAATTGCATATTTTTCCCCATATAACATGTTATTTAAAAAGAGAAAAAATGTATGTATGTCAATATAGGATTAAAAATCACATCAGCACAATCAAAGCTCTTTAATGCCCAGTACTTTTATGTGCAAAAAAAAGCATAAAAAAGGAAAGGCAAACAAAGTTTTAAATTAAAATCCAAATAATACAGTTATGATATAGGTATATCAATAAAAACCAAACTCTTTTAAAAAGTCCATGACCTAAGATGGCACATTGTCAGGAGATGCATACAAGGGCATCAATGTTCTCCATTGATGGACTCGTACATTAGTTGCCTCTTACAGCATGATGGAGGGCTCAAGTGACCTATTTCACATTCCCAAGCCTGCATTAGGTCAGAAAAATTCTGTGTGTGTGTGTGTGTCTGTGTCTGTCTGTCTGTGTCTGTATGTATGTGTCTGTCTATCTGTCTGTGTTATTATTTTTAATCATGCAAGTTGGTGTCCACAATGCCCTGTGTGCTGAATCTATACTAAATTTGCTCTTGTGTACACCAATCCATTATCCCTCTTTTGTAAGATATTTGTTTCCTAACTTTAATTTTATATATTTGTTGTACATATGTAGATAACTGAGGGCCACAGGGGAGATTAGTTTTTGTACTAACTGTGTCACTCTCATAAAATGAAGACTATTATTATTATTATTATTATTACTATTATTATTATTAATCTTCTGAAAGCAAACATCAAATAGTGCAATGCCTTTCTATTTGTCTCTCACTAACATGCACTGTTGCAGCAAATTCCGACTGAACAGATCCATCCATTCGTCCATACTGCACCAACCCACGTGTATATAAATGTTTAATCCCTTAGTGAAAAAGCGCTCTTCGTGACGGATCACTGCCATCTCACCTCTGTCTGCGGCGGTTCAAGTCTAAGATTCAGCCAATGTGGGCATGTGAGAAAGCTTGCCAGTAGCTTCTCGTGGGTCGGTGGTTCTTTCCGGGGTTTTCCGGGTTCTTCCTCCACCATTAATACTGGCCACCATGTATAGCCTATCGTGCTGAAAAATGGCGTTAAACCCCACAACAACAACAACAATCCCTTAGTGAACAAGTATTTTCTGTATCTGTAATGGCACAGTCTATTATCTATCTGTAATGGCACAGTCTATTCTGTATCTGTAATGGCACAGCCTATTCTGTATCTGTAATGACACTGTTTATCTGCACAAATAATTCACACTGACTGCCAAGGGAAAAATGCATTTGTATATTTGAAGTGTTCATTCCACCAACTCTAATCATGCACATGTAAGTTTGCATTAGGGAATGGTCTTTCCATTGGTCTGTATGGTAGCAGTGTGTCACGTGCACACATGAATGTCACAAAAACATTGAATTCTGGTTAACACAAATACAAGGAGTACTTAAATTCAAACTTTACTTTATACAAACTACAACTCATCTCTTCACTGTCAAGCCAAAGTGGAGTCTAGGAGCATATCAGATTAACTCGGGCACTGAGTCTTACAGCACTGTCAAGATGCAGTCGAATCTAGGACAAATTGGATTATCTCTGGCATCGAGGGTCTCACATTGAAAAGATTTTCTATTCTGATTACATGCATGGTCTGTATAATATTCCACAGTCACTCAATGCTGTGTCACAAAGTGCTTGAATTCTTGTACAGCAAAAGTCCTCAACAATCTTCAAACCAGAAATGTGTTCTTGTTGTCCGTACATTAGCAGAGACCAGTCAATATGGTTGAAGTTTTATTTGTTTCAAATGCCATCTCAATTTCATTAAAAAGCTATACAACTAGCCCTTATTACATTTTATGGTTCAAGGAAAGTTTTAATTATATGCATCAATCTGAACATTCAACTTGGTAAGGAGACTTTTATGCACTGTCATGAAGTGTCTAATTTCAGAACAGAAGAAAGATTTTAGTGCAAATGAAAAGTTGTGAGTCATTAGACAAGAATTTTAATCAACAACATTGTTATAAACATGGTCTAACATTACAAAAATCTGTACAAGCAATGGCAGCCATTCATTCTGTTTCTTTTTCTTGTCTCTTTTTTTTTTGAGTTGGTTTTCAAAATTCCATCATACTGTGATAATTTTGATAATAATATTTCTTACTGATACTGAATTGTTGTTAAATTATTTACACTTGCTGTTCAATATATGAATTACTGTCCATACTTGCTTATAAGTCCAACAGTTTACTGCACAGACCCAGATCTACCATTGCATATTGTATTGGCAGATCTGAGTCAAAGCAGCTTGTTTAAAAGAGTAATCATTTGAATAAACATAGACCCTGATCCGCATAGGCATTATGCAACATCATGTCAAGGTTTATGCTGTTTGCAGTTGGGCTCAACTTATAAATGAGTATATATGGTACTGTTGTACTATTTTAAAAAAATTTAAAAACTTACTACATCTTTTTATTGTTGCTGCACAGTTATAAAAGACTGGAATCTTCCTTCTGTTATGTTTTTGGTGGTCATTCTAAAGCCACAATTTTTTTTATATAAACAGCATCATTATTTTTTTTTCTTGCATATTTCTTTATACTTGACCATCCAAACAATCACTCCTGGCACTTGAATCAGCTGTCATTAATATCAATTCACTCATTCTGAAAGCCTCTAAACAAATGGTACTTGCATTTGTACAGATCTATCAGAGTTGTTATCACCTTCATTGGCTTAATCAAACTATCACTCCTGGCAGTGATACTGGACAATGAGGCAATATCCACACTGTTCTAATCAATAAGTCCAATTCACTCATTCCTACATCAAAATAAATCCAAGATGCATTTGTATAGATCTATCATCCATTATTATCACCTTCACTGATATCTGAGCACTCAGTGTGAGAAAGCTAAGACACTTTCATTCATTTTGATTCACTGATAGTATACCAAATTTATTCTCAAGTCGAGTACAACTGCAAACAACACAGAACCTGATCTGCAATCATATAATGTGCTGGCAGATGCGAGTCCATTTTGTTTATTCTAATGATTATTCCAAGCAAACTGCATAGACTTATATCTGCCCATACAAACTGAAATGGCAGATTTGGGTTTGTGCAGTTGCCTAATGGATGTAGCTTTTAACAAATTAACCCCGAACAAAGAGTTAACATGGCAGGAGGTAGTAACCTACTGCCGAGCTCTGTAGCATCATGGTCATGCATGATACACTAAAGTGGGTGGTATTATAGAAAGGTGGACAGATGTAGCTCTACAATAATACCAAATAATCTGGAATTTCTAGTTGCACTCTACAAAATACAGAGGGAAAAACCTCAATTTTTTGACCCGCTTTTTTTCTATCCAAAATTGGCCAGTGGTTGGGATCTGATTTTGTGTCCGGATTTAAGACATTTTGGTCTTGGATCTAAGGCAAACCGCTATGAACCGCAAACAGACAGATGAACCTTTTCAAAAGGTAGGATAAAACAGGCATATGTAGTAAAGAGTAGCCTTGATACAAAAATAATGGCTCCGTTTAGCAACAATTTTTTTATTAAAAAAATCCAACTTTTACCCTATTGCTCATGCGTGAGCCAAACAGCCAATGAAAAACGATGTTTCTAACACAACTAGGCAGCATGTTATTAAAAGATCACCTAGGATTTGGTGTTTTTGGATCTATTCAGAAATAGCTTTCAAAATGTGTTTCCTACTCGAATTTCAGGCGAAAACGACAAAAAACCTCCAGAGGTTAATGTGTTAAGCAAGTATATATAATAATCTATCAATGAGCAGTTTGTACACCTGCATGAGTTAAATAAGATCAAACATTTTAATGACTAAGCAGAAATGGTTAATGACTGAGATCATACTGATCACAAACTTACCAATGATACACACATTTTTGTGTGCACATGACATGGTGCAAAAATGATTACCTGCAATCTTCACAGCTTTTACTGTGCTAAATTTGGCTCAAGGATGCAGCCTGAGGAAAACACCAGATAATATGTTAGTTTCTGTTCAAAGTTTTGCAACTGATTGTATGAAACAAAAGATTGATTTATGTTTTGTAATGAAGATAAACTCGTGCATTTAATGATGGATGCATCACAATGAGTCCTGCTCACTGTATTTCAACTGGTCTTAAAAAGGAAAGTTGGGTGGGCAAAGCCAAGTTACGAAACGATGGATTTTTTGGGGCTATAACTTTCCTAAATGAACTGGAATGTTGGAAATTAAAATTACTTCAGAATCTTTTTAATATAAAGATGCATGCCAAAAATTTGGTTGAAATCGAACGATTACAATCCTTTGTAAAGTAATTCTGCAGAAGCCAAGTATACAGGATGGACAATCATGGGCCATTACTGTTTTAAATGATGTAATGGAATGCAAGAAATCAAATTCATTTAATGCTTTATCAAATGAATCTGATTGCTAAATTCATTTGAAATCCAAGAATTCCCAATAACATTATGCAGCAGAAACAAAAGCTTAATTGGATTGGATATAAGGAGCCATTACTTCTCCCTATGATGTTTGTGGAATGCTGGAAAAAAGAACTTCATGAAGGCCTCATCAATGCTGTGCTGCATGCAAAAATTTCATTGAAATTCAATAATCTCAGATAAAGTGAGCCTCGAGGACAGACTAGAGCATAACTCACTTGATTTTTTGTTGTTGCAGGGTTTAACGCCATTTTTCAGCACAAATACATGGCGGCCAGTATTTATGGTGGAGAAAGAACCCAGAAAAACCCCAGAAAGAACCACCGACCCACGAGAAGCTACTGTCAAGCTTTCTCACATGACCACATTAGCCGAATCCAAGACTCGAACCCACACAGACAGAGGTGAGATGGCAGTGATCGGGCGTAACGGAGAGCACTTTAGACCACTTGGCCACTCTGGGGAACCCCATAACTCACTTGAAGTAATGGAAAATTGGAAAGCAAACACTCTCATAGCAGTGTTTTATCTTCCCATGTGTCAAGCATCAAATTCACACTTTTCCAATTTCAAACTGACACCCCTCAATGTTACGTTTTGCTGATTAACACCAAACAAAGGTTTGGTCTAAAATCGTCGCCAGTACGTAAATTGACGCACCCCAATATTATATTTTGCTGATTAACACAAAATAAAGGTTTACTCTAACTACTAATACTGGCTAGATTACTCTCCCAAACAGGGAAAACACACACACGTCAGTTTCTTACGCTGATTCTATCATAATACATAGGGTTACAAGTATGGAGCGTCAGATCATTTGCAGCAACAGGATGTAAGAACCATATAATCACCACACACAAGAAAGAGGTGGGCAAAAAAAACCCACGTGATTTAAAAGTGATTCTCACGAGAAACTATCATTTTATGTGCATCCTTGTCATGCAAATAAACAACAATTTCCATTTGCTCAAGTGTATGCCTTGCGTTGTTCCAAGATACTGTCAGCATTCGACTGTAAATGGCATCCAAGGCAAAAAAATTAAAATAGATCCAAAATGAACGAAATTATCATTTTGACCATGTTTGTACAACCAATCGTTGATAATATTGTTGTCGAACCAGTGGAGCCTTCATCATCTAAACATGAGGTACCAGTTACTTATAAGAGAAAATGTAAAATTTTGTGCAGCAATAGTTGAAAACATGTTGGCTACATTTTCAAAAAGAAGTTAAGTCAAGTGAAGAATGTGGCAGTGAAGATGCCTTTATATTCTGCCATACATGTACAGAGGCTAAAAAAACAAACTCCATGACCAAATGTGCAAAACATAAAATAACTGTCAGAACAGTACACTGGCAAGGCATGCTTGGTAACTGAAGTGTCGAATTTTGAATTACAGAAAATTTTAAAGTTGGATGCACTGAGCATTACAATTTTATAACCTTTAAGCCTGAAAATCTTTGTGATAGGACACGTCGACCTTTCTTCGTTCATCTCCCCCATGTCAGTGTAAACTTCAAAGGGACAGCATTCCGACCCAGTGAAATTGACTGGGATATTTTAACATTGTCTTTAGAAAGTAAACATTTCAGCTACCAAACCAAACTACCTGGTAGGTCCACTTATCATTTTTTCAAAGGGAAACTGTCATGCACTGTCATTCACAGATTCTGAGCTGTCTAAACACGATGAAAGGAATTATTTCTTTGGGAAAAACTAGGGACCACTGCCTACGATTGGGCAGAATAAATTAGGGTATACACTTTAGAGCAAATCAGACTTTAAAGTGACCACTTTAGTCAAAATTCTTTAGTCTGAAAATTTCCTAGAAGAGGAAACTTAGTCTCGACTGCGGGGAAGCATAAAGAGATTAGTGCTTTCCTCGTGAACAAGAAAGAGACCAGGTGGTTATCTTGTAAAAAGAAAGACATGGTTAGTGCTAGGATGCACAAGTTCTGAAAGAGAACAGCAGCTTTCTGAGAGAAAGACAAGACAGTCTGGAGACAGAAGTACGGGAAAGAAAGAAGGAAAAGGTCATAATAAAAGGACCAGAAGTCCATGAAGGGGAAAAGCATAGAGCTTAGGAAGGATGAACTAGAAGACGTTGATATACTGTCAGGCAGGAAGATGATGCAAATTGGTCATAGACATTGAACTCTTTTCACCTATCATTATGATGATGAAATAAATCCAAATTAGACAAACCTGTTAAATTCTATTGTTATAATCTAACTTGAATTGGAATTGCTGTTATTAATTTGTTCTGATTAAATTTGTTATTACATGTATTTTGTCAAAATGGGGCTCGTATTGTATTATTTCTTCCCAGTATTCTCGCTCAGCTCTCCATTGAAATTCCTATCTTTTTTCACTCTCGCAGGGCTATAATATCGAGGGAGGTCATCCTCTAGATAACGTCAGCCAAATCAAATTAACCACCCCTCTTACTATTAGAGGGCGACGTTACTGTAACCATAACACAAACTGCTGATTGAATGCCCACAACACCAGGCAGATTTTAATGCAGTTTTGCAAAAAAGACATATCAGTGAAAGTGCTACTTAAGTGTGCACATTGTTTGAGTGTAGAAGACAGCCCTTTTTTAAAATACAAATCTCTTCCTAATTTAATACACAGTTTAACAGCTGCAGAAATTTATGCCATTGGCATTTTGAAGAATTCTGCCTATCAGTATGACTCTGCTACTTCCTGTTCAGAGGTACTAGAAAGCCCATCGAACTTTGTTGAGGATGATCTTATACACGACCTGCAAAATTCATCATTTTTTAAAGCAATGGCAGAAGAAAGCACTAACATATCCAACAATAAACGGCTTGTCATATGAACTCATATTATTTCTGATGACATGAAACCATCAAGATGATTTTAACAAATACAGAATGTTCAGATGCTTCTGGCATGGGAATTGCCTTACTGACTTTAATTGCATTTTATCACTAATATTTTTGTTGTGTATTTAAACAATGTATTTATTTTTAAAAACTAATGAAGACTGATAATCAGTTTGAATATGACTCGTAGGTTTGGATTTTGACTCTGTTTTTTTGCCTTTATGAATCAAATGACTTATATGATGCCATTTGTAGATAAAACACTGCATGGTCTTGTCAATATAAAGCTACATCCCAAACTCCAACAATTCCCATTAAAGTTAAGCTGTAGAAAAAAAACATTGCATAATCAGAGACCACAATTCATGCACATGACATAATGAAATGCTGGAAATAAAATTCATTTAAGGTCTGAATAAACAACTGAATGCAAATCTGGTTAAAATACGCAAATTCCTAGTCATGTTATGCTGCAGAAAAACAATGTCAGGCAGTTGGAAAATTGGGCATAATGCTATAGAAACTAGAATCAGTAGGCTAAGAAATCAGGGGCCATAACTTGTCAAAATGATCATACAGAAGGCTTAAAATGAATATCTTTCCAAGTCTCAGCTGTATTCAGCTGTATATCAAATTTGGCTAAAACCAAACATTTGCCAGTACAGTTATCTTGTGAAAACCAAATTTTTGACAGATGGAGAAGAGGACAGACAGACAAACAGATAGGCGCATGCAATGTGATTACTTTAGGGATCAACTGACTTCAATGAGTCAATTAAGCTTGCCTATAGTCAGACCAAAGATACTTAAGCACTAGTCATTACTATAGGAGAAAATATAAAATCTTATGTATTTTATGTTGACACGTACTCTATGTGAATTAGCATTTAATGTTTATACTGAAATGTTCATCAAACATGTTTGAAAAAAATTGTTTATGTTATGATTTTGAATTTGCATATATCAGTTGGATAGGTAATGGACATTTGGCCTTCAAGTCCATCAAAATTACCAAATCCTTTTTGTGCATGAATGGTTTAAAGATAATTTTTTACTGACATACACTGCAACACCATTCATTCGATACATGCTAAAAAAAAGACTGGTCTGTAAATTTAATCGGCCATGTTTGTCCCGAGTTCTGGAAGAGTCCATTTTCAATTCTGTGAAAGAAATCCATGTGAGGCAACTACATTATTATCAAACTGAGTTGAATAGGAAAGCTGATATTCTTTAATAAACAAATCATCTCTTCCACAGGTCACAACCACTTGGAAAATTTTGATGTAAACACACCACCCTGGTTTTGCCTGAATGTAATGAGATGTGCTACACTCTTATGTCAGTTCGATCAGTGTTGAAATATGTCATGCACAAATGAATTGTTTACTTTTAGCTACATTAAATGACACAATCCTGCAATTTCACTAAACTACAGACATGGATATCATGTGTGATGCTGTGCAAAACAAACTTTAGAATTCAAACTGATGGGGTGAGTTTCCTGCTCTCCATTTCGTGAAATGAAAAAAAAATTTTAAGAAATGAGGGATTTAACAAATAAAGGAATCTCTTGAAAGTATGATGCAAAATTATCACACATTCAGTGATTTTTCATGTGGAAACCAGCCTAAATCCTATCCTATAGTAGAAATGACTCTGATCTTCTGCCATAACACATCATCTTAACTAATGAATCTTTTTGACGATTTTAGTTTGTGTAATATTATAAAAGAACAAGTTCGCCTATTTCCTTCATTTTTTATCACTTGAAAATTTACGTTTTCTGATGCTTGTTCTTTTTTGCATACCAGGGCCCAGCAACGTGGAATGAATTGCCCAATGAACTTAGACACAAAGACACAGTGATCACATTCAAGAGTGCTCTCAAAACTCACTTATTTCGACTGCAAGAACAAACTTAAAGACCTAATTATGTTTCCGACCTTAAATATTCTCAGCATGTTTTTTTTCTTCTCTGTTTTCTAATTTCATGGTGTTTGTGTTTGTTATCATATCATTATATATGTTTTTTCATGTAATAGGTGTTTCTAATGTTGTAAAGCGCTTAGAGCTTCTAAAGATTAGACACTATACAAAGTCCTCATTATTATTATTATTATTATTATCATTTAGTTAAAGATGTGGTTTTTATCAGCAATGCTTCAATATCAATATCAGTGAACCTGGCGAGTCTGCATGATAAGCTTTTAATAAGTTGGAACCCATAAAATCATCAGGAAACTAAACCACCAGAAATTTTATTATTATATGAAATTCTATCTTGCCAAAAAACACATTTTCAAACAAATTTCACATTTTTCTGTCAAGGAATTTAACAGTCTAACTTAAGTTGCTATATATACCACCACCACCCAATAGGGGCATAGCTCCCAGATGACCAGAGGTTATGCCCACCACCCCTGCCCTACTGCTACTTTTCAAAGTTCTCCTGCTACTTATTACCTATTGAAACCCCCTGATACATGTATATATCCAATTTTTATGGACTACTTGATTGAACCACACTGGTCAACAGTGAAATCATTACTGACTTGAAAAGGCCCTAATCTGTAGTATTTTGGTGTGCCGAACACGAATATAACCGTGAAAAATTTGTATTGGCTCTCGTTTTGAAGATATTCATATACCTCATTTTCTATGTTTCACTGTGTAAATTTCTCCAGTAGGACTGCAGCAACATCCGGAATAATGATGTAACATTGCATAATACCATCATGCTCACATCATCCACAGTTGATTGCATCATTTTCTGATGCAATGCAATACTAATGCCATGCGGCTGCTGAAGTAAGTTGACGTCAGCAGTGTACTATACATGTGTAGGCCTATTATACTAATGCCAGGCGGCTGCTGAAGCTGACGTAAGCAGTGTACTATATAAAGCCCAATCAGATAGGTTCAGCATTTAAAATATTTTAGACGTTGTGCGAGACAGTTCAAGCTACTGTTACATAAAACTTATTATTTTATCCATTTACGTACAATAAAGAACAGTAATGCCTCGAAAGTGTGTTAATACCGCGGACAATTTTTGCTATATTTGTGGGGAAGTGACATTTGCCAACCAGAAGAAAAGTATCAATTCTCAAGTGAAGAAGGCATATCATCTTTACTTCGGATGCAAGGTTGGTGACCAAGACAAGCCTTGGGCTCCGCATATATGCTGTGCTACATGTACAACACAGCTTTCACAGTGGTTGAATTGCAAAAGGTCATCAATGCCGTTTGCAGTCCCAATGGTGTGGAGAGAGCCAAGCAACCACCTAAATGACTGTTACTTCTGCTTGGTTCCTCCTCTTTCCGGCGGAATAACGAAGCGAAAGAAGTCGAGAATAGTCTACCCAAACATTCCGTCTGCATTGAGACCAGTTCCACATGGTGAGGGACTTCCTATTCCAGAACCTCCAGCAGAATATTCTCTTGATTCATCTGACGAAGACAAAGGTGAGTCGACCTGTTCTTCTCCTGGTCCATCAGCATGCAGTGATCCAGATTTTCACTGTGGTGCATCATCAACCCCACACAGAATAACACAGGAAGAACTAAATGACCTGATTCGTGATTTGGACTTATCAAAGAACAAGGCAGAATTGCTAGGATCAAGACTCCAACAATGGAATCTTCTAGAAGAAGATGTCAGAATTACTGCATATCGAAAGCGCCACCAGCAATTGGAGCCTTTCTTCAGAAAGGAAAGTAATCTGATATTCTGTTCCGATATTGAGGGCCTCATGAATGCTTTAAAAATCACTCATGACCCACAAGAATGGAGACTATTTGTGGACTCTTCGAAACTGAGTCTCAAGGCTGTGCTTTTGCACAATGGAAACATTCTTCCATCTATTCCAGTAGCGTATGCTGTCCACATGAAAGAGACATACGATAACTTAAGGCAGCTACTGAATTCCATTGAGTATAACAAGTACAGCTGGCACCTCTGTGGTGATTTGAAGGTAGTTGCCCTTTTAATGGGACTGCAGCAAGGATATACAAAATACATGTGTTTCTTATGCGAGTGGGATAGCCGAGCAAGGGAAATGCACTACATGAGGAAGGAATGGACTCACAGGCAGAATGTAGCCATTGGAGAGAAGAATATCCAACACCCAGCTCTGGTTGAGGCTCAGAAAATCTTGCTACCACCCCTTCACATCAAACTAGGTTTGATGAAGAACTTCGTGAAAGCCATTGACCGGACTTTGCCAGCATTCCGATACCTGCATGAAAAATTCCCTCGACTCAGCGAAGCAAAGATTAAAGAGGGAGTTTTTGTGGGTCCTCAGATTCGAGAGCTTTTCAAAGATGACCGGTTCAACAACTTGTTGGAAGGTGACGCGAAACAAGCATGGAATGCTTTTCGCCTAGTTTCTACAAACTTCCTCGGAAATGTTAGGGCAGAAAACTATAAGGAACTAGTAGAAGACATGTTGATGAAGTATAAGAAACTTGGCTGCAATATGTCTCTAAAGATTCACTTCCTTCATTCCCATTTGGATTTCTTTCCTAGCAACTGTGGTATTGTTAGTGATGAACACGGCGAACGTTTTCATCAAGATATCGCAACAATGGAACAAAGATACCAGGGAAAATGGTCCACTACAATGCTGGCTGACTACTGCTGGACACTCCTCAGAGATGCTCCCGAACAGCTGTACAAGAGACAGGCGAAGAAATCTAAGATGTAGTCAATGACTTGATTTTTTATAGGTAGGCTATTACAGTTGACCTTTTACTATTGGAATGCATTTCGTTATGTAAACATTAATTTCTTGCAGATTACAAAAAAACTAGAGCCAATTTTGCAATTTGACTGTCATATTCGTGTTCAGCACATAAAAATTGATAAGAATTGACTAATTTTATTTCAGTAACATGACTTTTGTAAAAATTTGTTGTCCAGTGCCATTTACAACCGATCATAAATATTTAAATGTTTCCCCATATCCCTTTTCTGCATTACACTTGAGGCTGCTCTTCCATGAGCAATGTGCAGCATTTCAAACAATCTGGAAAGAGAAATCTGACACTGCCACTATCCCCATGGGAGGGGGTCATTATTCCACATGTAGCTTCATCTGCTTGAAGCTGATCTCATTTCCAGGAAATATTGACAATCTTTTGACTCCAAGGCCAAAGTAGCTTGCTGAACTCTGGAGTTCTAGACAGACTGGCGACACTGCCCAATCAGATAATGACCAATTTCTGAGGTTAAACAAAGCCATCACTTATCTCCATAGCTCTTAACAATCTTTTCATGCAGTTAAGCAGACTTCACTGATGGCTATGTAAATTGATCTCAAATGGTATCACACACTGCATGACTGATGAGAAATATGAGTAATGAATAGTAATGATATATTTCCTGCTTGCTATTATTCTGTAACAGTGTTAAATTAACTCAATCAAATCCACTAGTGTGGACATATTTCATCAAAAACCACTTTCAATATATTCAGAGAAAAGAGAAACTGATGACCATATTCGTTTATCAATGAAAGCATTCTGTCATTAACAATGAAAGCATGAAAATGTGGGCAACACTGGGAAGGGAGTATGCAAAGCAAAATGAAAGCGTCTACTGGACAGATGGCATTGCAAAATTAGCATCCCTTAATGGATTTGTTCTTCACTAAACCAATTTGAGGTTTATATTTTTCTTCAGGATGTTGTGAAATGAACTGAAATTACACAAGCTTTTTTCAAGAGAAATGGTCTCCCTCCAAAAGCAACAATCCAAGTTTTTAGCATATCAGTACAAAAATGCTACAATTATTATTAAAAATATTTCATCTAACACATCAGTTTTTTGAAGATTAGGAAGATTGTGTAATTATATGCCAGAAAATCAAATATAATGAGTTTTAAACAAGTGTACTCACTCTAAAAGCATGGTAATAAGCAATGTACAATGTATTGCCAGCACCAACATATCATATATACTTGCTTACAGAATGGATCCAGCTGTAAACAACATAGACATGATCTATTATATAATGTACTGGCAGGTCAGGGTCAGTGTTGTTTGTTCTACTGAATAGACTGCATCTACTCATATCTGCTGGTGCATTATGCATGGCAAATCTGGGTCTGTGCAGTTTCCTGCTGGATCTGACTTATAAACAAGTATACATGGTAATCTAAATTGAACTGGAGCATGCGGGTAGTTTTGTGAATTAGTTCATTATACACCATGTTTTTTTTTCTTCTTCCAGGAGTACTATAAGCTATACATTGTCAAGTTTATATTTAATGTAATAGTATCAATTCCTACTGCCAATGTTGCAATGGTGGCCACACATGATGACAACTTGGAGTAATTTATAGTTTACAAAGAGTATATTTAAAGTCTACCATTTTCAAGGCCCAAGTTATACACCACAAAATATTTAGCATCTCAGGCTTTTGAATCACAGATATAGATCCTGTATAATTATGGCTTCAATACAAAATTTAATTAAATATTCTGAAGAAATATTTATTAGCAAATTTTTGCAATTAGGTCACATTCCTATTATGAGAAATTTCTTATGTAAAGGTTGTACATGCAAATGCCACATTACTTTTCATTAGCATCAGACATTATGCAGTCATGTTTGGGACAGCAGTACATATATTTGAAAGGTCCACTTACACCCCCAAAAACACAATTTAGAGAATACTGAATAAAAGATACTTTTTGAGAAAAAAAACAAAGCAAACTCAATTTCATAAACTATTTCACTTCATACTAGCAAGCTAAATGATTGATTAAGCCATGTCCCTCTCCCTCAGAAATATGGTCTGAGAAATTTTATGCAAGCAGAAGAAACATTTGCACAGTTACTCCTGAAATTATCTCTTTATTTCTCAAAGAGACAGGGACCTCACCTGCCCCTCTTGCTCATTGAAAGGAATTAATATATGGGAGCTCTGGGTGGCAACACTGTTAATAAATGTATGTGGTAATAGTGTAAGCTCAGTGGTGTAAGTGTTAATATATTTATTTGCTAATAGTGTATGTAAGCTCTCAGTGTACTAGTGTTAATATATGAGTGGTAATAGTGTTAATATATGGAAGCTCTGAGTGCTGTAAGTGTTAATTTATTTAAGTGCTAATAGTGTATGTAAGCTCCGAGTGGTACTGGTGTTAATATATTTGAGTGGCAATAGTGGTAATAGATTAAAACTCTTGAGTGGTAATATATCTGAGTGGTACCAGTGTTAATATATTTGAATGGTAATAGTGTAAGTAAGCTCTGAATGGTTGTTGTTGTTGTTGTTGTTTTGGGGCTTAACGCCATTTTTCAGCACATGATAGGCTATACATGGCGGCCAGTATTAATGGTGGAGGAAGAACCCGGGAAAACCCCGGAAAGAACCACCGACCCACGAGAAGCTCCTGGCAAGCTTTCTCACATACCCACATTGGCTGAATCCTAGACTCGAACCGCCGCAGACAGAGGTGAGATGGCAGTGATCCGTAATGGAGAGCGCTTTAGACCACTCGGCCACTCTGAATGGTACCAGTGTTAATATATTTGAGTGGTAATAGTGTTAACATATGGAAGCTCTGAGCGGTAAGTTTTCATATACAGTGGTACCTCGGGTTACGAATGCCTCAGGTCACGAACAATTCGGGTTACGAACAACAACTTCGAAAATTTTTTGTCTCGGGTAACGAACAGTGCCTCGGGTTACGAACGAAGGCGAGAGAGAGAGAGAGCAAGGTTTAACGTTGGAGACGAACGATCGCGTACAGTACAAACGAAGGCCACGCAGTACTAACATCGCTTAGCGCTAGCCTAGTAGCCTAGTTTTGCACGCGTGCACAGCCTCGCTTTCATTGGCCTTACTACACAGCAGTAAAAGATTTCTTAGCAGTGGCACTGTGTTCAGTTTATCTCTTTCATTATTTTCCTTGTTAATTCATCAATTATGACCACAGTGGAGAGCTCACTACAGATGAGCTTGTGGATCTTCAGAATGAACAGCTAAAGACATTAAAGGAGGAGCAGTCGTCCGATGATGAGGAGCCAGTGACCGTTTCAACTGCCAGGATTAAAGAAATTTGCAGCAAGTGGGCAGATGTCGAAGACTTCATTGTGAACCATCATCCAAACAAACTTGTTGCTAACAGGGCAGTAAACCTGATGAATGATAACGCGATGGCCCACTTCAGAAAGATTCTCCAGCAAAGGAAGCGACAAATTTCCCTTGATAGTTTCTTGGTGCAGAAAGATTCCCAGTTGGCTGCCAAGAAACAGCGACAAGAAACTCCTGAAACTAATGATTCAGAATAGCAAACAAAGTGACAAATTTCCCATGATCGTTTTCTTGGTAAGAAAGATGGACTAAATCTTTTTTTATTTTACATTTAATTTATTTGGTTGTTTTCTTTCTCTTTATTTAATACGTGAAGTACACGTATTCTTTGCGTTTTGTCAGGTAAACGACCGGATGTTAATAAAAAAGAACGATTCTTTCATCTTGAAACGGATTGTCTCTATTTCATTGATTTCAACGTTTCGGGTTACGAACCGAGTTCTGGAACGAATTAAGTTCGTAACCCGAGGTACCACTGTATATATATATATATATATATATATATATATATATATATATATATATATATATATATATATATATATATATATGGAAGTTAGGACCGGTTCTAATGTTAATATATTTGACTGGGGATAGTGTTAATATATGGAGCAGATCAGAGTCTATGTTGTTTGTTACACTGGTTACTCCTAACAAACTGCACAGACCCAGATCTGCTGTCATAATCTGCGATATCATATCTGGGTCTGTAAAGTTATTAGTAGGACTCATCTTATAAGTAAGTATATATGGTACTTTAACAGTAATGATTTAAGGAATTTTAATGACAAAAAGTATACAGAAAGGTTTACCCTTTCTTTAATTCAATATATCTCTGTTACTTCCTTATTTGAAATAAACAACATAATTCCTGGTCAAATAAAAGTTTAAAGAAACTATAAATTTGCATTCTCTGTGTCGAAACATTGTGAAAAGTAATGATTTGGGATATTAGATATGTGTATTCAACACTTCACCATGTTATTAATTAACAGCAATTAGTTTTAATGCAAGAGCGGAGGCTTTGAACCATAAATAAACAATAATCATTTAGGTTAGTTAGTCATTTACTACTCAGATTATAATGACTAATGGACTATTTTCATTTTTCATGTTCCAAGTGAACAGGATGTAAAATAATAACCACAGAATCTGTTATGTTAGAGCTGTATCTGTAAATAACAATTGGCTAATTACACCTAGCTGCAAATTTTGTGTGTATTGCTCTCCACCTACAGAATATATCTATGGCATAAAGATAATGATGTCATCATTGTTTTCCTTGAGATGTCCAGGTTTTTACTTGAATGTTTAACTACTGTATTTGAATGTGCAAACATGCTGTTTTTTCACTATTATACAACAAAACTGAAAAAGATTACTGTCTCAGTATGGCATCATGGTGAGGCTCAATTTTCACCATAGATGAGTTCCTGAGGTTATGGCATAAATAATCAAAAGTAATGTAACTGCACCTATGGAAGCTCCACACGAGTCACAGAACATGGCACCAGCAATGTTGTAACAACAAGCACAGTGGCGCAAACTGAATGTTATAAATGATGTTAAAATTAAAATGCATACATCAAATTGGCACAAACTGAGTGTCACCTGTAAACGTTTGCTTCGACGGTTTTTAGTGGAACTTTCAAGACCTTAATGGTTATAAGTGTACTTCGGCATGACACTTTATACCAAACCAGCACTAAATAACCTACTTGTGTTGATGTGCCATAAAACACCATAATATCATGCTGAAGAAATGGAAACTTTCCTAAGAACAACAAAGAGACAGCTGAGTGTGTGTGTGATTTGGATTTTTAACATAGCTTTAACAATTTTTTAGTCATATCGCTACAATGTCTGCAGTGTGACAGTTTATAGTGATGTCTAACACTGGGACATCATGCCACACATATGTAGCATCATGTTCCACCCAGTCACATTGTCCTGACACCAGGCCGACCAGTCCTAACATTAACCTCTTAATGCTGACAGCTGAGCTTGAATGAACAGATTGGTTACTGACCCCACAACCCTTGGATAACTAGACCAACGCTCTATCAACTAAGCTATTGCTGCTCCCATAATAAGAAACAAATTTTATGAAGCTGAAACATCTCAAGTGAAATGTATACCTGACTTCAGGAAGAAATGACGTTAAAAAAACATCTTTTGATCCATCAACCCCATATCCTGAAGATCCTTGATGTATCTGTACACTTGCATTTTTTTACCTAATTTTGCCAACATATATGATCCTATGGAGTTAGCCTACACTATATTGAAACAGAATACCATATATATTGCCTTGAATTTTTGGATTCCCTATTACTGAAGGTTCTGTTCACCCCAAACACCAAAACCAAAATAGCAAATGGGAGCCATAAGAGCCCGTAAAAAGAAAAGACTCAATGATAAAATCTATCCAAAATAAGGCGATGCACCAAAATATCGTATGAGCAGTGCATTCAAAAAGATCATTTATTCCAAAAGTTAAATGCTCCATGTACTTGCTTATAAGTGGAGTCTAACTGGAAAATGAACAGACCAAGAAATGTTGCTGCATCATGTGCTGGCAGATCAAGGTCTCTTCAGTTGTTAGGAATAATCAGAAGAACAAACAAAATTTACCCTAGTCTGCCAGATCATTATGCGATGGCAGATCAGGCTCCATGATGTTTGCAGTTGGACTCGAACTTAAGTATATAGAGTAGTAAATACTGTGAAAATAAAATATCACAAAAGACAATCATTTCACAATACCAATTGTGTGTGTGTGTGTGTGTGTGCGTGCGTGCATGCGTGTGTGTGTGATACTCATTGGATGAACACGCAAAAATAAATTCTGCATGACAAATGCAAGTAAATCAATCATCCTAAAGAAAGATTAACAAATTCCAGTACAGAATCTGATAACAAATATGCTGTATTCAAGACCTATATTCAAGATTCAGTAAGGGTATTAAATTCAAATGTTTAAGTGTTGATCTTTACCTGTATCTCAATAGAGACACTTGTTAGATATCAAATGAATGTGTCTTCTCATATTTTTGTTTTGATGATCAAATTACCTCCTGCCATTGATAGGAATCCTTTGACAACAGATATGACACCTTTGAAAATCTAGAAACACTGAATATCATCAATATTAAAGGGAACTATCTAATTAATTGAAAAAGATAAAAATGTCACTACTAAAAAAAATGCATCTTTTCTGGGAATCTTCCTTTTCCAGATACAGTAGTCCCTCACTTTAATGCCTCACTGTTTAGCAGTATCCATCTTTACAACACCTATATGATCATGTATAAAAACTGTTTAAATTTGGAACAAACCTCATAAGGTCCCCTCAATTATGTCACTTTTGTGGAACCCATGAAAGGCATTATAAGGAGGGAACAAAGTACTGTATTTTCTTGCATGTCAACTCTGACTGTAAACAAAACAGACTCAGATCTGCCATAGCATAAAGTGCAAGCAAATATAGTTTGTTAGAAATAATCAGTAAAACAAACAACACAGATCCTGATCTGCTAGCACATCATTGCTGTTAGATTCAACCTATCAATGATTACATACAGACTGTATCTGTTACTTGGTTTAAAATGGTGCAAGAATTATTTATGTTCTTAATCCTTTTTTCCACAGAAAAAAACAATTAACTTCTATCATTTTCTTTGGGGATGGGTGGGGCGTTTTGCTTCTTAACCTTCCTGGTTTAAAAATGCATTATAGTATATAAAGGGGGATGGGGGTGGGAGGGTGATATAATTGATGCCACAGCTCACAATTATCTCAGTTTTGCCTGCCCATGCATGGTTTTAAATAATTTGTTACTGAATGAGAGAACCAGAGACACACCACTAAATAATGAAATTGGTACAATAACTTTAAAATAAACCAAGAACTTACTTCAACCAGTAGTGCAATAAGCTAAAGAATTTTCACAGCTTAATTTTAAAACAAGTGAATTAAGTTCTGAAGAGTTCTGTTAATCATAAATTCTACCAATTTTGTTATTTAGCAGTATACGGCACTTTCACCATGGGGACAGAAAGATAAAGAAGGGAAAGACAGAAACTTGAACTAACATCTCAAACTAACTTCAAATGAAAACGTCGTAAATTTAAATATGGATTTTCCAACTACTAATACCAGATAAGGTCACAACTGAAGTAATGTCAAGGAGAAAATCACAGATAATTGACATTTTTTAAATTCAGATATATTATCTCCCAAGAATATTTATATTTTCACACATTTAAATTTCTTTGAAAAATGCTATTATTTGTTTTATATAAAAAAAGTACTATTAGTAATGGAAACATTGCAACGGTTGCCATTAGTGATGAAGCATTGTAAGGTTGCCGTTCACTAGAATTTGCACCTTTTTGTCATAAACTGTGCTGGAACCTGTCCTGGAAAAGATGGGTATCCCAGGGAAACTTCTTCCCTAAATGATGTGTAACCTTGAAATCCAATTCTTCAAGGATTCATCTATGCAAGCTACATGGAATCTAAAAACATGAAGCTGATCGACAAGGGCCATAACTACACTAAAAATGGAGTAAACAAACAAAACCCGTAAAAGACACATCTCAGTATACGAAATAATGTTCACATTAAATTTCACAGTCCAGTCCACTCCTGATTTACATGGATTTGACTTATCATATCCAGCATTTATACAAGTTACTACTAATACCCAAGCAGAAAAATACACACACACACACCCACATTAACATGCATCATTCACTTGTACATGTGAATGCACAGCATTTGTTCCCAAATTAAACAAACGCTTTTTCATGTTTTTGACCGACATTTAAGATTCAGCTCCCCATAAATATATGGATTCAAGTTGCTCAAATTGCTCAAATGCAACAAACATGAGATTTCTCTGGAACGCAATATACATATAAATTGGGGTTTGCTGTATGATGAATGGTTCTTGAGCTTAAGATGCTCATCACAGGCAGCATCCTATGTATAGATATCAAGCTGACCCACAAGAATCATAACACTATCCTGAAGAGTGTGAATGAGACAAAACACATAAAAAGCATATCTAGGTTTATGAGATAATTTTCTCACCAAATTCCATCAGAAAATGTTTAGTAACTCCAATGTAAAGACTTGGGTTTGCTAGACAAGTGGTACAACTCTGATCAAAATTGTGTAGACAAGATAAAACTCACGAAAGGCACATGCAAGTCTATCAGACAACGTTCACAACAAATTGCATCCAAATATATCATATGATTTCTGAGATATACAAGTCAGAAGAAACATTCTATCTGAAGATATGAATTTAACTGTCAAGAACCATAGCTCTATCCAAACTGGAGTTAACAGGACAATTACTACAAACCAACATCTAGATCTCTCTGAAATCCAAGTTCATGCCCAATTACATCAGAATACTGTATGTTGAATGGTTCTTGAGCTACAATTGGTACAAGCAACATCCCATGTGAAGATATGAAACTGTCAAGGGCCATAATTCAAACAAAATGGAGCTTTGTTGTTGTTGTTGTGGGGTTAAACGCCATTTTTCAGCACACGATAAGCCCCAGAAAGAACCACCGACCCACAAGAAGCTACTGGCAAGCTTTCTCACATACCCACATTGGCCGAATCCGAGACTCGAACCCACGCAGACAGAGGTGAGATGGCAGTGATCCATAATGAAGGGCTCTTTAGACCACTCGGCCACAAAATGGAGCTAACAAGACAAAACCCATAAATAACTAATTAGCTCATAATATATTGAACAACTCCTAAGCTATGCTGGTTGCAAGGTGGAGAGTTTAATTTGATGGAAAAAGGCAATAACTCCATTAAAATTCAAGCTGTAAAGACAAAACTTTTCAAAACACACATCAGCATGGAATAGGTAATTCACCTAGTATTGTTTCCCAACCCCCAAGTTGTGACTAAAACTGGGTGCACAAGGACATTCTGGAAGGTTGATGGATTCTTTTTTCAGGGCAGCACAACTAATCAAAATCTGAAAATGGAGTTGTGAGTCTCAGAAAAAATATTTTTTAGGCTCGCTGCTAAAAAAAAGGTTGGGAATCACTAACCAAGCAAATGGCATCCAATTTTGTGGGTTACAGACCTTTTGTGGTTACAAGATGAATGAATGAACAGTCATACAGAACTGATGGGCAGATTGAAAATGAGATTGTTGTTGTTGTTGTTGTTGTTGTTGTTGTATGGTTTAATGCCATCAATACATGGCAGCCAGTATTAATAGTGGAGAACGAACCCGGGAAAACCCCCAAAAGAACTACTGACCCACGAGAAGAGACTGGCAAGCTTTCTCACATACCCACATTAGCCGAATGCAAGACTCAAACCCATGCAGACAGAGGTGAGATGGCAGTGATCCATAACAGAGAGCGCTTTAGACCACTCGGCCACTCAGAACCCTCGAAAAGGAGATAATAGGGCTCCAACACTTAAATGAGAAGACCTAACAACTTGTATGTAACAACAGAGAGTAAAATTAATATGAGTACTGATATGCAGAATTTAAAAAAAAAAACTTTTGAGATACTATTTCCAAAGTCAACTACAAATATTGATACAATCATTAACCCTTTATCCAAAACATAAAAAATGACAGCTATGAGTTTTCTATCTAAATAAATAATCTGATTTAACTCCTTCATCCCTCAAGTATTGTCAAAAATCTAATTAAACTTTCAACACAAAAAGACAAAGCAAGATTTTTCTTTCAAATCAGACTTAACTGAAGAAAAAAATCACTGCAATGTGCTAATGTCATTTCTCAGGACTATCTCTTGCATGGCAATCCATGTTCGGCTATTATATTTGAGTTAATCATGGTACAGTGCCGACATGTGGGCAGAGTTCAGGATTAAATGCTCTTTCAAACGTAGAATAATGGAATGTCCTTCCAGTTCAAGATGGTGATTCAGATCTTACTAGTTGAGGATGCAAGTGCTCCAGCTTAACTACAGTGCCAAATAATTTCCAGTGTTGCCTGCCTGTCTCATCCAAAATCTGGCTCTGACGAAAGCCAATCTACAACTTAAATTAAGCACATTACCTGGGAATTGGTTGATAATGCTAAAACATTATTTTTTCATAAATACCATCCTTAGCAATCACTGCATGAAACAACCCTGGCTTAATCTGGAAAAAGCAATTCTGTAAAAAAAAACTGAAATACCGGTTTAAACAAGCCTAGAGGGACTGAAGCACAATTTTTGTAAAAATAGATAAACCTGCTTTTTCTCTTAATTATCAAAACATAAGTGCATTTTTACATTGTATTATTATGGGATATACTCATTTTTAAGTTCAATTAAAAACTGCACAGACCCAGATCTGCAATTGCATAATGCAATGGCAGATCTGGATCTTTGTAATTTGTTAGAAGTAAACAGTTGCAGATCTGGGTCTGTGCAGTTTGGCAGTTGAACTTGACTTGGGTAAATATATACACTAGTTAAATCCATGTTGTCCTATACAAATTGGACAGTGTTATTATTGCATTCCTTTAGCTGGTAAAATATGGTATGTAGGGATGCCATTTAGAAATGACTAATGTCCCACAAATGAGAAACCTGACTCATGGGAGCCCTGGTCCTGCCAATTAAGACTCTTTCATTGTCACCTCAATAATGAGAGTGTCAACTGAGTTATCAGCAAATTAGCCAAAATGCAGAAAAATGCCATCTTCTATCTGAAAAAAATGAACATGATTTACAAGCAACAACAAAAAACAATTCACAGTCAAACTGTGGGACCTGCCAAAGTATGTCACTGACTGATCCACTTACAGAAGATCTAAATCATTTTGCAAGAGGAGGCCCAAGAGGGCCTAAGATTGCACATATGGCTGACATCTAATAAGGAAAATGAAGCAGTTGGCCAAGAAATCTGGATCAGGAGGATGTTTTATTTTTAATTTTTTTAACTGGCGGCCACTATCTGACTGGATCAGTATAATTTCTATACATCTTTAAAAAAGCCATTTATACAGAGATATATTCCTTGTCCAACCTTTGGTCAAATTTTGTTCAGTATTTTTTTAAATGTCACTTCAAGACAGTTTTCTACTTTTAGTAACTGCAACTATATCTGTGCATTGAAATCATTTGTATGAACCTGAAAGACCTTCATGCCAGTCAAATTTAGATGATTTCTGTTTAGTTTTCTTTTTCTCCAAAGGCAGTTACTCCCATAGCTTTTTGATGAGAATTTAAAATCATGAATCCCCATTTCAATGTATCTGATGCCTTTGGAGCAAAATTTGGGTATAATCAGCAGCTGAAAGAGTGTTTCATATCTCATAGCATGATATCAGTCTGTCACATCCAATGGTCTCAGTCTTTAATATCCCACAGTATGTCTCAGTCTGTTATATCCTGGAGCAAAGTCTTAGTCTGTCATATACCACTGTATGGACTCAGTATGTCACATCCCACAGCATGACCTAAGTCTGTCATATCCCACAGCATGGTCTCAACACATCCCACAATATGGTCTCAGTCTGTGATATCACACAGCCTAGTCTTAGTCTATCATACCCCACAGCATGGTCTCAGTCTATCACATCGAACACTATGGTCTCAGTCTGTCATATCCCACAGCTTAGTCTAAGTCTGTCATATCCCACAGCATGATCTCAGTCTGTTATATCCCACAGCATGATCTCACTCAGTTTGGTATATTGCACATCATGTTCTCGGTCTGCCCAGTTTCCACAAACAGGGATACAAAAGATTGATAAGATCATATTAAAAAAAAATAATGAAAAGTGAACCCAATGTATTTGTGGTACTTTAAACCTGAACTGCTATGCACATATATATAATGATTCAACTGGGCATTTCCATTAAATTTTTTTAATGCAATAACCATCAGGGGTAACACACAGTGGATCTATATTTGTCCCATCTGCATATTCACAATTAGAGAAAATGCTGATACCCTGTTTGTCATATAATGGACCATTATGTTTTGACAAATAACCTTTTTAGCAATATGAGCTACTTGAATGGCAAAGTGCAACAGTTCAAGTCATAATATGCAACTGGAGAGAAAAGAAGGTTTATACACATAAAATTATCCTCATGATGAAGCAGGGACTGATAATGTTTTTCTGCATCCCTGGGTCCTAGACTTTTGAATCAAAACTTATGCAGGGTCCAGTCCTACAATACCTGGGTGCCAGTATTTAAGTCATACTGGGCAGGCATTACATAGTATGTATTGCCAGTCTTCATTGCAGTACTACATTACAATGGTGAATTTATTTTTCTGTTTGATCCTACTATTTTGTTTCTCATTTCTACCTATATCTCCATCAACATTATTCAATGTACCTGTTATGATTCAACTGTGATAAGAGACAACCCTACTTAATGGCATCTACAAATACAAAGATTCCTTTGAAGATCGAAGTTGTGGGTCCCAGACCTCTGACTGAAGGAATTTTCAGCCAACCCAGTAAAGACTTGTATTTCATTCTTTCATTTTCTTTTGCTTTGTCTTGTTGTTGTTGTGTGTACATTTAATTGTGGAGGGGACTTACCCAATATACATGCATCGCTAAAACAAATCTTCTGAATATTCTCTTCAAATAGGAAATCAATCAATCATGGAAATTTTAAGCACACCCATCGTAATACCTCCTCATATAAAGAAGTAAATAGTATGCCTATGGGGTGGTGGTACATGCTTTCATGTGTGTATGTTTAATATAGTTTGACTCTGCCCTACACAAAGCTTCCAGGGTGAAAAATCTTTGCAAATCCTTCGTAAAAGTGGAGACTGCACTTCTTGTAAGCATAAAAAGAGAAGTACTGTTAAGTGACATTTATGTAACATGTACAACATGCGCACAGCTCAGTACCTTATGTCCCTTATTTTCATTCTCACTGTAAATGTTTTGATACCCTTTTATGACAGGTCAGTTGAGAATTTTTTTTATTTCCTGTAACAGACTTCAACAAAGTGGAGTCAGCAGCTGGGCGTTTGGTTTTTTTATAAAAAAATTCTTATTTAATATTTAAATTTGTTTCCTCTCAAATACCATATATCCTCACTTATAAATTGAGTCAAACCTGCAAACAACAAAGATCCTTATCTGCCATTGCATAAAGCAAATACAGATCAGGATCTATGTTGTTTGTTCTACTGATTACTCATAACAAACTGTACAGACCCAGACCTGTTGGTGCATTTATCGAGTCTGTGCAGATTGCAGTTGAACTCGCTTTATAACTGAATACATATGGTAGTTTCAATGGTAAAACTAAACAACTATTAAAGTATTCAGAGTGATCATTACTAAATACAAAAATGACCAAGTAATCCTGAACAGACCAGATTGTGAAGATTTCCAGAAATAACATTCATTCAAAAAATGTCAGAAAAAAATGTAAACAGGTACATTTCAACTCATTTTTACCTCTCAAGATTCTTATTTTTGCCTGAAATGAGAGTAGGAAATGCATTTTTGGGGTTACATATGAAAACATCCAATGCTGTTCAGCTGGATGCTAACGTATATATAAGATGTTTTCAACTGGCTAATTCCCTCATGCAAGTGAAGAAGAGTAAAAGCTGAACTTTCTTTTCCTTTTTCTGTGTTGGATCCATGATTTTCATGTTCTGGCCAATTTTTACTCCAAATCTCAAACTTATCGTACCTTTTGTCAAGGTTCATTTATCCGTGTGCATTTTAGACAGGTACTGGTCTGCTTTACATCTCAGGCCAAAAAGTAAAAAATCCAGAAATGAACTCCAGTTCAGAAAACCCTTCATTTTGTGGCCATTAAAAAAATTGGGTCCCAAAAATTAGATGTTTCCCACTGTTTATGTAATGCAAGTAGAATCTTGGGTCTAAGGTACTACCTCACAATATGTAAATCTGGCACATTGGGTTAATGGGATAAAATGATTCATCAGGTAATGTGAAACAGAGAATTCTTGTCACTTGGCCTAATGGTGAATTTTCACCAGAACATCCATAACAATGTTCACTACAAACAGACTGACAATGAATAGTTTCAAAAGTACATCTATACCCAAGTAATATTAAGGTCTATTTGTGAAACCTATATCATAGACATTAATAGCTGTCCTTTCTTGAACACACATATAGGAAAATGTCTAGACATTCCTCCTTGTAAAGATCATTCTCTGAAATGGATGCATTGTAATTGTCTTGCCCTTCCTTCAATCAAGAGACTCCTACAGTTGGTACCTAACAATACATGCTGTACCTAACAATACATGCTAGAGTTTGCTTCACTTTCATGGTGTCCACAACCATTATCCCACCTCTGACACCAAGTTAAAGCTAAACACATGCCATATATTGTATTCAATTCTTCACATATTAGAAATGAAACAGCTGTAGATATCAGGAACCAACTTTGTCTACACTTTAAAGTAAAAGTGAAACAGGTCATGCATGCATTAAGAACTGTTTCATTAATGGGTGTCATTTGATGAAATTTTATTACACAAACCTTTAAATGGCAATTTTTCACTTTATATTGATCCTCATCCATATTCTTATAGAAGGTCATTATTTACACACTATGGGAAGTACTTAAGGTAACATCAATGGTAAATTATGTGGGCTCTTTTGGACAAGGTCAGCCTAATGATCCAGTACAAACTGGATTGAATGTCACATGCTGTGATGTCACAATGAAAGCTATGTATGTAAAAAAAAGAAGTGTACAGCCTATACTGTGACTATTAGCCCTGACATGCTCTTTTTTCACCCAGTTTAGTACCTGGTTACCACTGTAAAAGTCATTCATGATCAACAAGTTTCATCAGGAAGTTTTTTGATGATGATTAAGGTACAGAGTATTCAGCATTCAGGATTGAATAGACTTGTTTGATTCATCTATTTTATTACTAAAGTTTATAAAATTTAATTTCAGTAAATACACCAACATGATCTGTAAGACTTTTTACTATAACCTGCTCCTACAGTCAACAGTTCACATTGTTAAAGCTCTTAAGAAGTGGTTGTGGACCTACTTGTGAAACCAATACGTTACACCTCAGATGATGTGATGCATCCTATTAGATGTAATACAAATCAAGTATAACATCAGATATTTATCTCACTAAGCCTTGTGTAAGCTTTGTTTTTCTTGTCAATATTAATAAAGTTAATGAGATGAACAAGATTCTCTACAGCAGCTGGCTGCAGCAGCAACCCAATGACTAAGACAATAATTCTTGCAATAACAAGATATTACCAAAATAATACAAAATATTTGCAAAATCTCTCAAAGTAACTAATAAGCTTTATCTCAAATATGTAACTCCCACATCTGTTTAATATTATGTATCCTTTATGTTGTCATTTTGGCTCAAGTACAATCTGATTAAAATCAGATCTCCACTGTCCTACATGATGATCTGACAGCAACTGCTTAGGGTTCATGTTCTGGTAACCTATGTTATAACTATACTCATTATTTTTATAAACCAATCAGAAGAAGTCAATATCTTTTCATTTGGAGACTGAGCCTTGTGAGTGAAGAAAGAGCATGATCGAATGTGTACCAAGCGAACTGATTCACTTTCAGATTTTTGAAAGCTGCATTTCCACTGACTGAGTTCAAAGGTCACCAGAACAAGACCCATAAGTGTTCAATGTCAGATTTTCATGTAGGACAGCAGAGCTCAGATTTTATTCAGATTGGGCTCAATTATGACAATGTAAGTCTTTGCTTGTATTCCAGGCATCTGTCTCAAAGATACCCATTATACATGTTGATGGGGGATATTTTTGACAGTATAGTCGAACCTGGTCTCTCGTAACATGTCGTAACACTATATAATGAATAAATCTGTGCATGGATATTTTGGTCTCTCAAAACAGGTGGTCTCTCATAAGAGTGGTCTCTCAAGACAAGTTTTACTGTAGTAGTATATTTAAAATTTGCATCTATTAAATTGCACTGCAAATATACAAGATTTTTAAGTACATGATCTGTTCATTGCTCACAAGCTTTGGTAGTCAGACATTTAACACAAAAACCTCACTGCAGTTAATGGATTTCTTTACAAATAAATGTGATGTTGTTGTTGTAGGGATTAATGCCATTTTTCAGCACACGATAGGCTATACATGGCAACTAGTATAAATGGTGGAGAAGAACCTGGGAAAACTCCGGAAAGAACCATCGACCCACAAGAACCTACTCGCAAGCTTTCTCACATACCCATATTGGCCGAATGCGAGACGCGAACCCACACAGACAGAGGTGAGATGGCAGTGATCCGTAACGGTGAGCGCTTTAAATCACTCTGCCACTTGGGGCCCCAAATAAATGTGATAAAAGGTTATCAAAAAATGCAACACTTTTTAAAAAATGTATGTCAAAGGACATTTCATTTACCGTTAAGTAAATCTCTGAGGTAACTGAAATAACTATATGCTGTTACAATTTCAATCCTGCAAATAACAAAATCTCTGTCATCACAAAAAGGCTCCACCTGAGTACATAGGGATCATTTGTGTTTAAGGCTTTAACCATATTTTTGATGAATGAATTCCATCTTAATATTATTCCATTTTCCATAACAACTACACCATTTGATCTAGCCAATTACTGTATGCACAATCAATTGTTCAAAAGGTTTGTCCAAGGTCAACAAACATGCTAAATTTTTAAATATAAAAAGCTCTTGCAGTAGTAATACAATACACACTCTTGTCAACTGCCTCAAAACGATCTTTATCTTCCATCTTTCCGAATGTTCCAAATGCAATGAAGTTTTGATCTAAATTATCGAAAATATTAATCAAGGTCCATAAGTTTGTAATATTTCATGCAAGCCTAACATAGAAAGGATGCATTTCACTGGGACAGGTCAGGGGAGGGGCATCTCCAAAATTGTTCTCATGGCATTCCACTATGAAAAGTGGTGATTCATTTACTGTATATACTCACTTCTGTTGTGTCCAACTACAAACAACACAAACCCTGACCACATGTCACATAATGTGCTGGCAGATCAGGGTCTATGTTATTTGTTCTACGGATGTGCAATGGCAGATCTGGGTCCATGAAATCCGCAGTTGGACGTAAATTAGGCACAAATATATATATGGAAACTCATAAATGAACAACTTTCTTAGTTTAAAACTTAAAGATGCAGCATTACAGTAATCTGAAAATGAAATAACCTTCCCATTTTCGTAAATGCCATAATCGATGAGGTACATTATCAAGATCAGGCTGGAGGCAGAGCATGAGAATTTGACTGCACACTCTAAAAATCCACCACTGCAGCCGTCCCACCTTGTTTTCCAGGGATCTGTATTTTTCTATTTAAGTTTATTCTCCTATCACTTTAATTGAGTTTCATGAAGTGTCAATATTGATTCTTGTCCAAGACAACATGCTCTTCCAGACACTTCCAATCCATCAATACCTTTTGTTGATGTGACTGTGAAATATGCCATCAAGCCAAATGTGATCAAATGTGCAGATTTAATCAACAGAAATGATTACACCAAACAATGCTCACCTGATGTCTTGCTACATTTAATAAAATATAAAACACTACAAGGGTTCCATGCTCAAATCAATGCAGTTAACAGCTGCATCTAGAAATAGTCATGTACAGTATTTTCTAAATAAAACATCATGTTTATTAATGATGAAAAAAGTATGTTAGAGACAAATGGCCACCTGCCAAATAAACCAAAGTGCAAGTTGATCACTTGTGGCTAAATTAAATAATAAAATCAGTATGTCTGGTCTTTTCATTTCCATAATCCCATATATGTATATATTATACTGAGCTGTAGATCTGAATATTTGCATATTTTACAAAGACTAATCAACCAATAAAGAAATTTTTCCATGCATACAAATTAGGCAATTTTTACAAAAATTTTAATCATTTACCAAAAGTCATTAGCATAAGTCTTCAGCCATAAGGAAATTCTATTTTTTAGGATTGTACCTCAATAAACGATGCTACTGACTGATGCTCCAGAGCTTCCATTTTATTGAAATGTTGGCACCTGTACTTGGTAACTGTGAGAACACACTCAAACAGGAGCACATGATGGCACAAACAATGAATTAGTCTTTGTCAATAAGTCATCTGACACAGTCAAATAGTCATCATTAAGACTTCGACTGGTAGTGTAAATGTGTTTTTTGGTTTTTGACAAAATACACAATTTTTGTTGTTTTAAAAACAACACCATTTATATAATAAACAGTCTCAATATACTCTGGTGCATGTCATACCATAAGTACTCGTTTATAACACCAGTCATCTGCAGACTGCATAGACACAGAAACATCATGCAACGGCCGATCCAGATCTGTGCAGATTGATAAGAATAATCAGTAGAACAAACAACAAAGACCCTGGTCTGCTAGGATCTTTGTTGTTTGCCATTTGCCTCGACTTATAAGCGAGTATATATGGTAAGCTGTGACTAACATTGGCTTAATGCAGTGTGTGCCAGACCAGCAACAGAAACGGTAAAGGTTTGAATCCTACCAATGGTTCAGTGTGGGTCAGCTATCCTTTGTCAAAGAACTTGACTCCAGTTATCTTGTCACTAAATAACCTACTTGTGTTGCTGTGATGCAAAACACCAAAGTAAAGTAAAGAACTGACACATTATCATTTCAGTGTGTTGGTGTGTTGATTACTCATGAAGAAAATTTGCTTAATGACATTATCTAATAAGCATCATTATCTAACCTCATGGACAAAACCTTGGGTGTATCAAGAACCAGATAGTTGTTGCTGCTGTTGATGTTTTGGGTTTAATACCATTTTTCAGCACACAATCCATGACAACCAATATAACTGGTTGAAGAAGAACCCAGTAAAATCCCAAGAACCACCAATGAATGCATGGGAAGTTACTGGCAAGTTCTCACATACCCACATTGGCCAAACCTGAGACTTGAACCCACACAGACAAAGGTGAGATTGCAGTGAATCGGAAGAGGCAAGCACTTTAGACCAGACACCACCCAGTGTTGAAAATAGCATAAAATAAACTAAGCAGTGAATTACAACATCAGATCAATGGGGTCATGACATTATTGATTTTCCCCTGCAAAGGCACTACAGTTTCTTTAGTTTTTAATGGCTCAATTGCCATTACTAGCCGCAGTCAAAATCATTTCTTCCTCCTTTGGGCCACAGATGGAATTATATTTTTAAACTTAGTAAGGTTTGCTAAATAAGCTGGTTAAGAATTGGGTTTGGTATATGTGTATTCATGTATCTGGATATATTGCTAATTTCTACAACAGAAAGAAAACAATTCATGGTGGTATATACCAGTTCTGCCACAGTAGAAAGAAGAAATAAATGCATGATGGTAAATACCTTTTCCACTGCAGTAATACCGTATCTGCATGTGAACAATATAATGATCTTCCCACACACAATGTGCTATCCAATTTGGGTCTATTTTGTTCTTCTGAAATTGCAAGTACATCATACAAATTCCAGAATGTATGTGCAGCTTGTTGTCCTTATCCGTTTGGTTGATATCAAATACTAATTCTTGTGATTTAAAAAAAAAAAAAAAAATGAAACCCCTACCTAAGACCAGTGCAATAGGAAACATATATTGGGGGGGGGGGGCTTTATTGTGCAGAAAAAAAGTGATTTTGCAATCAAGGGTTGTTAGCTTCAATAATCAATGCAGAATGCTGACAACTGCACTCAGCCAAGGTTAAATGCAATAATAACTGAGTGAGTTACTGTGGAAACAAAAGTGGATGGGTGGGTCTGACAACCAGGGTCTTAAACTCTGCTAAACATTTATTCAGAACACCAACAAGTCAACTCACCCAAGATCTCATCAACATATCAGGCAACATGCCAAATTTGGTTGAAATCAAATAATCCTAAAATTTACCTAGTGGGGATAGAAAGTCAGTGTACGACAACCAGGAACAATATCTCTTCCAAAAGATGGTGTAAAGATTGTATAATAATAAGTAATCTATTACAACACCTAATTCCCATTATTGATCAGCCCATGGAAAGGCAAACAGTTTCTCCAGTTTTAATTGCTCATTTATCATTCCCAAAAGCAGTAAAAGACATTATGCCTCCCAAAGGCATAAAATGGAAAGATATTTTCAAATTTGGATGGTTTGCTGAATTCACAGGTTCTGATTGGCTTTTGTATATGCTTATTTTTCAAATCTACTGTGAATTACTATAGCAGAAAATAAAATGCATGATGATAAAAAGAACGTAATGCCATGATAGTGAATATACATGCATGGTGACGACCCAGATCTACAGCCACACAATGTATGGATTTTTCTGGGTCAGTTTTGGATGGAAGATCAGTCCCATTCCCAATGCTGGCAATTGTCCAGTTTTTTCAAAATCTTGTACAAAACTTCTAATCAGAACTTTTCAAAAATATGATGCAATTGCCAAGAAATTTACTATAGTTAGAATAGCAGCTATCCAAAGCATCAAAGTAACCTAGGATCTAAATTATTTAAATGTTCGAGGATCTTTTTTCATGAATTTTTGTAAATTATAAAGGATATATCAAAATTTCCCAATTTAACAACAATTCCCAATTCCATTGACTCCAGACCCCATTTCGAAAATTGTATAAATACCCCTGCAATATGCCATCATATGTGAACCTATCTTATTCTTCTGAAGTTACAAGTACAAGAAAATTACAGAAATTTAAGTTTTCTACTGATAATAATTTATGGAGCTAATGTACAAATGGCAATTTAGGGTCTTTTCGAGTGCTAATACACTGTACCTTTTGATTCACCAATGAATAAACAAAGATATTATATGTTTTAACTGATGAACGTGTTATGAATCACACACTCTTAAGGATAATACTGGATGTAATATTTGTTCTGGTGAACGAAAAACTCATAGTGGAACCAAATACTGGGCCAGATTTGTATGTGGCTTCAACGACTGGAAAGAGAATTCGTTCTGATCCTTCACTGTATTGAGGACATACAAATTACTTGCAATTAGGGAAGCACTGGCACAAAGTTCTGTATTTGTTCATATGTGACGCACCAAGCTGTAGAAAGCACAGGTACAGTGCAGATCTGACATCACATAAGAGACAAACAGATCTATCTCTAACATAATTTGTTCACATATTATTTTTTATATAAAAAAACAAAACAGTATAGATCCTGATCTACCAGCACATTATGTAACAACAGATTTTGCTGTATGCATTTGGTATGTCTTTTACACGAACAAATATGGCAAGGTAGTTTCAGTTTACACAGGGTCACACTTTAGGATCATGCAAGACAAAAAGTGTAAATAAGGATTCTCAGACTTTCTTAAGATACTATTAGACTGATTCTTTGCCAGTCAAGAACAAAATTTATCTCTTCTTGTAACATTGATGGCAAGCATTAATTCCCCTGGTGAAAATATTGCCCAGAAAGGTTGTTCCAAGAAAGTGCCTTTGGCATTGCTCTGAAAATTAGCAGAGTAACCCTTCTAATTAGAGTCCAAATTACTTTTTACCTAGATTTATGGACCTCCTTGTCAGGCAGGTTATCGCAGTTACAGTTAATTATAGATACTGAAAAGTTCTGCTGATTTAGAAGCAGATTAGCCATAGCAAATGTATTGAAACCCTATCTGATAAATGGTGTTCTATGATTTTAAAGGGATCAAAGGGATATGAAAGAGTACAATAGGAAAAGAATTAATAGCAGAAAGAAAGAGCATGCGGCCACAGCTGGAGTAATTAATAACAGAAATTACAATTAAAGCTAAGCATATTGCATTAATTCACTATTGTTACCACAATTTCAAAGGGTACAATCAAAGCTGAATAATCTAAACAGGTTCCTGTTAAACAATGATAGCATGATTTATGTACAGGTGCAGACAAAATTATATTACAACAGTTGGTACAGAAAGTGGTTGAAATTGGATGATAAGCACAAGGTGTAAGTCAAGGAAACTGGCAAAGACTGCATCTTTTCCTAATAACTATCATTAATAATAATAATATTATCAAAATATAATAATAATAAAAATATTATTATTATGCTTATTATTAATATTATTGTTGTTGTTATTATTATTATTAACTTGGTTAGGATGAATAAATATGGCTAGTAGTAACAGTCAACCAATCAAAATAAATCACATAACACTGATGCAGCATACACATAAAACAACAATTGTGATCAGTTTCCTCTGACCCATGACATCCCATTTTTTATATTTGATGTGTAGGGTCAAAACCAACTGCCTATCTAAAAGATGTAATTCACTGACGCTGTGCATTGTCAGCATATGGTAGCGGCTTACTAGCCAGCCTAGCAAACTTGAACGACCTTACATTGGGTCATACCTGCATGAAATCGATAGAAGATCATTTATTTTCTCAGAAATTGAGAGTATAATATTATGTTTTAATCTGCTGAAAGATGAGACAAAACTTTGGCATTGATAAAATTTGACCTTGCACTTGTTATTTGCATTGCTAGTCACATGAATACCCAAATCTTGCAACCTACATGTCCAGGACATCAGATGTCCAATAGATCCAACAAATATACTGGCCTATCATGTTCTACGAATGGTGTTAAACCACAGAAAACCCGACATTACCTTTTTAGAATATTGTTCACCATGTATTCATGCAATATGGAGAACTAAATATTTAGCACACTTCTGAGAAATGACGGTGTGGATATTATTGGCTATTTTTCTTTTCTTTTCTTTTGTTTTTGGCTTATTTGTTGCTTCTTTTCCTTCAGGTTAAACAAAACGCATTCTGCCTTAACCAATAATGTGTGATCAGTTAGCCAGAGATTGCAGGATTAAAGTTCTTTCCCAGTTTTTAACTCATTTGGCCCCCGAGATTTTTTGTCATTTTCACCTGAAATAGGGGTGGGAAACGCATATTGGAGGTTAATTCTGAACATATCCAAATACATCTGCTTCCGGTTATTTTGTTTAGCCTGGAGACTAGTTGTGCTTGAAACGTCATTTTTCACTCGCTATTTGGCTCACGTATGTGCAGAAGGGTAAAAGTTGGAGATTTTTGGGGGTTGACTTTTTTGCTTATTGGATCCATCATTTTCATATCCTGGGCACTTCTAACTCTCAATCCCCAACTTATCCTACTTTTTGCAAAGGTTCACCTGTCTGTGTAGTTCAGACTTGACTGCCTTAGATAACAGGCTAAAGAGTCTAAAATCTGGACACAAAATTTGATTCCGACAATGGTCTAAAAAAATGTTTTTCCCTCTGCAGTAGGGTACAAATTGGGGCTGAATGAGTTATCAAGATTTAATCAAGATCCTGATGGGAAAACATTAATGCACTATCATCTGTACAACCTAACAACTTCCAGAGCCTATGTGATGTTCTGTGTCAACACACAACGAACAGATCCTGAAATACTACTCCAAGGATTACCAAATGATATTGTTAAAGTTCTGGATGCAGTATTGCAAACAATAACAAATTTTGGTCTATTTCTTAAATATGATTGAAACCATTCTAATTACTAACATTTTGTGCACAAAATATGACGATTCATTTTGTCAAAAGTTGTTTTCAAGATAAGCATGATCGTTTCAGTGAAGACTTTTTAAATTGTAATGGTCAAAAATATTTCAAACCGGTTTCAATGAAGTACCAGCTATATTCATGCACATTTGCCAGTCCAGCTGCAAACAACATATACTCTGTTCTTCAGCTGCATAATGCAACAGCCTATCTAGGTCTATGCGGTTGGACTTAACTTGTAAGTAAGTACATATGATATATTCTCCAAAATACCAAGTGCAGATCACACATAGAGTTATTCTTATTTTAAAAGTTTTCAAGTTTTCAAGTTGAACAGAGACTGCTCCTTATAGAATCCTGGTGGTTACAATACTGAGTGTGCCTATACTGCCATGGACTTGTAATTGCTTACATCAGCCCTACCTTTTTTTTTTCCCTTTATCTTTATTTTTTTGTAACCTGTCAAAACCACCGAGTTAAAGATCATCTGGAACAATACCACTTTATGTAAACAGGTTAACAAAACAAGCAACTGAAAGTATAAAAAAAATGGCACCATATTTTTAAATTTTAATTGGAATCTGTCCTGGCCTGTACTTTTAAAATTCTTACCCTGTAAAACTTTTTAAAAGTTATTGAATCTGGTGTAAATGTATTTGAAGAAAGAGTAATTTCCCTCTAAAGGCACATACTATTTTAGTGAGGAAGTTATTAAAATTATTTACAATACCACAGGGATCCTAGAGATTGCCACTATCATTAGCCAATACAATATTAGCATTATATTAGCATTATCTTTTGGTCTAAAACTATAAACAAGGGACATCAACTGTTGCCACAATTTCTTGGGTTGCTTTAATTCTCTTTAACTCTGTTACAAAAATAATTAGATTCTGTCTCTTTAAATCCCTCTGCACTTTATTTCTAACTTTGTTTAAAGTTTCTACACACATCAGCGGTAATTTTGCCTTCCCTACTGATGTTCAAAAATAAATCATTACATTTAAAAAACAAATTCCTGAAATTCACGAGTTATGCAAGGTTTTGTTCTTTGTTTTAATCCAACATCTTTAACTGGAACAATCTAACAGAGAAATGGTGTAAATACAGCTATACATTTGATCGATGTCACATTAGCTTCCTCAAGGCTAGTTCTTGCCAATCAATCTGTAACAAACATGTTTAACAAAGCCTCCTTTACCATAGTTCTTTATAGTTTTAGTTTTCACTGTGCTGTACTTCCTAATCTGCCCCATTAACAATTTTAAATATAAGAAGGCAGGAAAATAATCACCTTTGCCCGTAAGTGTTGTCCTTAATACTTTCAGCATCACACTGGTGTACCAGCAAATGTCAGTTACCACTTTATATTAAAAAAACATTGCTTCTCTTTTACTGCTGACTGCTAAAAACATGCAAGTCTTTTGGTGAAAATTCCATGCCACAATAATAATTGGGAGAGGGAGCAGTGACAGCCAGATTTTCAGGACAGCCATCATTGCAGCTATACTGGATGGATGACTGGCACCACTTCCATTTGGGATCAACAAGGCATCATTAAAAGTCTACCAGTAAAAATCCTATGTTGATATATAGCCATCCATTTGGGAAGAGACTTAACAATATTGTCAAAACAACCATAACAGTGGCCATATGAGGGTTTAGTCAATTTCATTTAGAGTGTGTGTGTGTGATTAAGATTTTTAACTTCGCTTTAACAATTTTTCAGTCATATTGCTATGATGTCTGCAGTTTGGCAGTTTATAGTGATGTCTAGCACTGGGGAATCATGCCACAGACAGGTAGCATGATGTCACACCCAGTCATATTATCCTGACACCAGGCTGACCAGACCTAACACTAACCTCTTAATGGAGTAGCAAAAACAAAATTTTCAAGATGACCATATACTAGATGTCAGATCAGCACCATTTTAATTTATTTAATTGAAAACGCCATAATGACTATTCATTCTGGAAATTAATTTCAAGCTGACCACTATGGCAACCATATTAGAACCCAGATACTGGAAGCACCATTTTCATTTAGGACCAACAAAGACATTTTAAGGAATCTTTGGTGTAAACCCAATGACAAAATAACTTCCCGTTCTGAAGGAATATCATAAAATATTTTCAAGATGGCTGCTGTGGTGGTCACACTGGACATCAGGTTGGCCCCATTTTCATTCAGAACCAAGCCAACATGATAAGATGTCTTTTAGTGACAACCTCATGTTGATATGGCCATCAATTCATGAGAAGAAATAACAAGATTTTCAAGATGGCCACTGAGGTAGCCATAGTGGATGAACAAGCAGCACCATCTTCATCTAGGACCAACTACTCCATGGGATGAATGTGTTTGGCAAGTTTCATGGAAATCCTCCAAGAAGTTTTGTAGGAGTAATGATAAACATGTGTTGTTGGAATACATATAATGAAGAACAGACTATCCCATACAATTTTTCTGGTCTAAATGGTTTTTTTTCCCCAGCATCAAGGAATCTTCATAAAAAATGATCATGTGCATTTGTTCAAGATTACAAATATATATCGCTAAATTAGTCAAATGTATAATGTTTAATTCTGATGAACAATAAGCATCTGTCAATAATACAGATGAAATTGCACTTAGAGGTCAAATGTATGGTCAGTTACAATGCTTTCCAGCAAGATATTATTTCCAGCAAGAATTTACTCAAGTTTTATGGGTTTATATAGATAAATATATTGAATTTATTTACAACTAGGTATTTCAAACTGTAATCAAGAATAAAAATGGTTTAATGATGAGCAAAATAGATATTTTTTATCCATTCACTGCAAATGAGCAACTGTTCTGGACAGTCATGAGTTGTTCATTTCGACATGGTGTTTATATAGGTGATCACATTATGCAGTAGGCTATTACCTTGGTCTTGCATCTAAAATAAGAAAGGTGTGATTTTACTGAATACAAATTTGTCGGTTTGGTGTTTCATGGCACAGCAACAGACTAAGTTATCAGGCACCAAAGCAATTCAAGAAAAAGCCAATGCAACTATAAAGTGCCTTGCTCAAGGGCACACCATAGTAGCAATAATTCATTTGAAGGACCTGAACCCTCCCCTTTTGGTTGTGATGCTGTCTGGCAAGCACATGTACCGCATGACTCCATTATTTGCCATTTACAACATGTAGGAAGATTGTTGCTGTTGTTGCTGCTGTGGTTTTAATGCCATTTTTATGTGCACGATAGGCATGGCAACCAGTAAACACGGCAGAGGAACAATCCAGGAAAATCCTGCTAAGAACCACCAATCCAATGGAAGCTACTGGCAAGCTTTCACACTGGCAAAGCCCAAGACGCAAACCCATGCAGACAGGTGAGATGGCAGTGATCATAAAGGGGTAATTATCCTGACTTTTCTCAGCCAATGTTGGTATGTGAGAAAGCTTGCCAGTAGTTTCCTGCAGTCAGTGGTTACCAGGATTTTCCAAGGTTCTTCCTCCACCATTTATAGCTTATCCTGTGCTTTAAAAAAAAATGGTATTGAACACACAACATTTAGTTTGAAATTTCAGGTAATGGGAATGGGGCAGGCAGAACTACCAAAATTAACACATGTAACCAAGCAAGTGACAGTGGCTCAGTGATGCACTCACAACCCAAAGGTTGCAGTTTGGATTTTATGACTGAACCAGCCCAGGTTAGTTACTGTGGTGTGTTCATGGACAAAGCACTTAACCTGATTTGCCAGGGTTCTAAAATCCTCACTCAAGTTATGTTGCTGTGCCAAACCACACATGAAACCTTATTTCCCTCTACCCCTTGCCAAGAACAAAATCTAAGCAACCTGAAAATTACTTTCCATGGCACTAACAACATGGAATATGACAATCTAATGGACAACAGAGGTGTTTTAAAAGTTTATCCTTGTATAAAGTTATCACTTTCTAGAAGTTTTTCCAAATTTCAGTCACAAAAATACATTAAATAATTGTTTCTGTTTTTTTTATTGCCTTCTCTAATAACAACTCTCACAAACACAATTTCTCTCATTCATGTTTTTTTTTTGTTTTTTGTTTGTTTTTGCTTCATCTTTGCTTGTATGTTTTTGGCCAAATCCCTAAACTTACTATACGCTACGTTGTCGAGATTGTGCTGATGCTTCATTAAAGATTCTACATATACTCATTCCAAAAATCTTTCTGAACCATAGCTACAAACATTTTTTTTTTCCTTTTTCCTCCTCCAACCATTTGATCATTCCACTGCTAACTCATTTAGCTCTAAAAGCTTTCAGATATTTGCTAATAAGTACTGAAGACTACAAATGCACTCCATACAGGATTCATTAACCCACTCCATAAAGGATTCATTAATCCACTCCATAAAGGATTCATTAATCCACTCCATACAGGATTCATTAATCCACTCCATACAGGATTCATTAATCTGCTGATCTGTCAATCTTATAAGTCAACATGTATATTAAGACTGGAGTCAGCAGAACCTCTGTGAAAGAACAATACAGGAGTCGCATTGTTAAAGAATACTTGCATGGTGTGTTCTTATATCAAGTATTTAAAAGGAAAGGGATTAGAGAAAGCTTGTACGCTTAGAAAGACACTTCAATGCGAACCTTTCAAAAGTGTACACTAAGCACCTTTCAGCAGAAAGAACCACAACTAAGGATATTTAAGAAGAATAAATTCTCATCAGAATTAAATTCTAACCTATCTTTTGAACAGGAGTAGCAATCAAGTGAGGCAGCACGGTGACTTAGTGGTTAGCGTACCAAGACAGGGTTCGAATCTTTGGGCACAACAATCTAATTACCTCCGCACAAAATAACCTACTTGTGTTGCTGTGTCATAACACATAAAACCAAACTAATCAAGAGAAAATGAGCAATCATACAGAATATTTCTGTTTTAAATGCTGCACAATCATTTAAGGGTAGGCCTATTTTTTGTGTGGACTGAACTTCTTGGAACAAAGTTATTGTATTTACCCTTGTAAAATGCACACAAAAATGTGAGCAGTATAGACCCAATCTACCACATCATAATGTAAACAAGAGGCCTGTGTCACAGTGGGCCTAATATCACTCACCTGACTTACTTAACAGCTGACCGTATCACCAAGTAAGCTATGCAACAGTTAAGACAATTCTATATAAACTGTCAAACTTGATATCACATCAATCTGACCTACTATACTAAAATTAGGAAAAAAATTATTTCCAAAGAATACATTCACGATCCTGTTGACTTAAGCCTGCTTTGATGAAACATGTCATTAATATTCGCAGATCCCACTCATTATAGAACCTAAGCCAGACTATATAAGCCTATTTATAGACCTGAAGCAAACAAGAATCAAACTCCAGTCTCCTGGGACTGGTAACAATTAGCTTCAGGATTTCAAATATAAAATTACCTCGCAAATATGCTTAGCCTTTGCCTGTGACTGAATTTATCCAACATCCTGATGAAATCTGACTAATTACCATGTTTGATACCCCAAAAAATCTGATCTTTTTATATAGTTACTAAACTGTTGACAAACTCATTCAATCAAATGCAAGATGACATCAATATTAAAAAATACACAAATTATATTTGATTTTAAAAATGAAATTTTAAAAGTTTTATGTCTCTTCGATACATGTATTAAAAATTTCACCACTTGTTTTTCTCTGTGCATTATCATCCATCTGCTAGACACAGTTATCAGACTAGTTTTTCCTTACTTGGCAAGACAAACCACCTGTCTCTGTGAAAATTATCAGAATCACTTTTTAGTTGGATCGAGTTATATGCAATTAAAAATGAGTATGTTGACTATTTTTCTAATAAGAAATTCAGATATCAAATTATTACAAAGGTATTGTCCAGTTAGGTACAAATTCACATGCAGAATCTATATATTTCAGTAATTCTAGTAACCTTGCCATATGCTAACAAGCCCCCAAAAAAGTATACAAATATTACATGCACAGACTAATAGTGAAGGCAGGATCCTGTATCATACAGGCTGGGTTGGGAATCCGGACACTTTTTCACATCCGGGCATTTTCAGTGCATAGTTATGACCGCCGAGGTGAAAACGACCGCCTTTAGGAACGTGTGGGTGACATCTATACAACATTTTAAAATATATGCCTAAGATTTGCAATTATTGTTATAGACGCAGTGTGGATAAATGTACATAGGTTGAAATATACGCAACTTTCAGTACTTATTAATCAAGGTTTAATAGGACAAATAAAGAATAATAATTATGGAAAAATATAAATTAATGAGAACTTTCAAAAAATAATTAGGATCACATTCACAAGCAATACCGACTGAAAATTTCAGATATTGAATAGTTTAATTAAAGAAAAATAGGTTTGAGAAAAAGGTGTTCAATTACTTCAACAAAATATTTTGTTAAAAAACAAACTTACCAGGTTTCTGTAAGTATCGTGCATTAGCATCGCTATCCAGTGTCTCTTTGTAAACGTAAGACATTGCAAAAATGGCCAACTGATCTTATGAACCTTGCATTTATATTCATTTTATAAATGAAAAGTGTACAATACACAAACAATATAACAAACAGCCTTCAAACTGCCTTGACACTAATTGGTGTATATTGTCATGTACACATGTACATGACATGTACCACAGGAGTCTGACGTTTTATCAATGAAGTACGGTAAATCTCTGACAACATGAAATCACCTTATCGGTAATATATTCTCCTTTCCTATTGTTTTTTTCCCCCTTCTTTTCTCAATCATTTTCATCATCATAATAAACAGTACATCTCTCATATAATTATCACATTTCCTTCTCCACTATTATTTTCTGTTATGAAAAAAATATCAGTAGAAACAACAGATAATCTTAACAGGTGGCAACCTCTAGAAAATCAATCAAACACATTGGTAGAATGGGCTACTTACGTCTGGTGGATTCTAACAGAAAGGGTTTGTGACCGTAATGGTCAAACTAAAGGTTAATTCGGTGGATTGGATTCATGACATGATCGTCCGAGAGTAATGGGTATGTCACTGTCTTTTGAATGTATATGTGTAGTTTTTCAGTCTTCTTGCGATTCTGAAGTGATAAAAGACGCCTGAGAAAAGTCGAATCGAGCAGAGGGTTGTGGTCACGCTTGCACTCCTTGTGTTCATTTATATTACCGATAAGGTGATTTCATGTTGTCTGAGATTTCACCATACTTTATTGATAAAACGTCAGACTCCTGTGCATGTACACACCACTACCACCCTTATCAACCTAAAATATATTACGTCTATAAAAATATTCAACAGACGCATTCATGGTTTTATATCCTGCTTTTACAGAAGACTATGCAGCACTTCTGAACATAAAACAGAAATAATAAACAAAATACAGGTAAACTAAAATGGTTTGCGCATCAAACATAACTAACACTACTGTACTGTTACTAAGCAATTATTTTCACCCACGCAATATGGCGGAAAGTAGGTCGCTAAGCTTGTGACATCATGCCGACCCAACCTATATATTGTGTCATCACTCCTATATTGCAACATGTATTATACCACCTTCTAACAGTATGATAATTTCATGGTATGTATTATAAGCCACTCAAGTATCATGACATGTAATGTATTGATCTACTGTATATTCAAATCACAGTTCTAATCATTAAAAGTGTGGAACTCAATCACTGACTCATTTGAGATCATAATGATGTAAGCAACTGACATCATGATGATATAAGCAATGGACCAAACTGGATCAAAATCCTATAAAAAAAATACAGTCTCTGGAGTTGGTCAAAAACTTTGCAAATATGATGCATGTTTACCTCACAAACATGCAACAAGTCTTCCGTATAAAACTTGTCCAATCTCAATGGTATTAGTTTATTTATCAAGTATGATTAAAATCATGTCTGAAACACCATCATTGATGTGTGTGTATTTATCACTGTATGGCCAGGTAAGCTAAACAAAAGTCCTCTGAAGGGGCTAATGCTCTAATGGGTGATAAGAATTTCCAGAACTTCAAGACAAGACCATCTCATCCTTTTAACTGCAGAATGTTGAAAGCCCATTTCTGATATTCTTATGCCATAACGTTTTCAAATTAGCTGCTGTGGTGGACATACTGGATGTCAATTGGCACCATCTTCATCTAGCACAAAGTAGACATAATTAGAAGTCTCATGGTCAAAACCCAATGTCATAATGATCATCCATCCATACAGTGGGAGTAGTGACAAGAAGATTTTCATGGCTGCCATACTGCATAGCTAAATTTTCAATGAGGACCAACTAGGTATCATAAGAAGCATTTTGGTGAAAACCCCAAGTTCACATACATGTAGACATCCATTAAGGAGTATTATCTGTATGACAGTCACAATGGTGGCTCTATCACGTGTTAAGTCTTTTTCATTCTGGACCAAGCAGACGACATAAGAACTCTTCTGAAGAAAACCCTTAATGTCAAACTGATTTTGGATTTTTGCTAAAATATTTTCAAGACGGCAATATCTATTATTGAAAGATGAGCATCATTTCAATTTATGATCATTAAAACAATTTTAGTGAAAACCCCATGATGATACTTGACCATTCATTCAAATGAAGCACCAATAACAAGATTTAAAGGCTGACCACTGTGACAGACTGACATATTATACCCCAGATCAGCAATATTTCAATTTAGAACAAAACAAACATCAGATGTCTTTTAGCAAAAAAACCTGTATCATTCCGAAGAAGCAGAAATAAAAAATGTTCTAGATAGCTGCTGTGGTCACCATGTATCATATTGGCACCATTTTCATTTAGAACAAAATAAGGGGTAATTTAGTGAAATCCTCAAGTTGCTATGTCCATCCATTCAGGAAGACTAGTGATAACAAGATTTTCAAGATGGCCATTGTGTGGTGGCTATATTGAATGTCAGATCAGCACCAATTTCATTTAGATCAATTGTAAATCATAAGAAGTCTTTTGGTGAAATTCCATGTATAATATTACTTTCTTTCTGTTCAATATATCTTAAGATAACTTTCTGTTGCAGTAAGATTTTCAAGATGGCCACTGTGGCAGTCATACTGGGCCACAAGCCTAGCACCATTTTCACTCTGGACTAATTAGACATCACACGATGTCTTTTAGTCAAAACTCCATGCTAATATAACCATCCATTCAGAAGAAGTAGCACAAAAAAATATAATTTAAAAATGGCCATACTGGACCATCAGATCAGCACCTTTTTCATTTAAAACCAACTAAACATCATAAGATGTCTTTCAGTGAAAACCCCATGTTGACAAGACCATCCATTCAGGAGCAACAATAACATGATTTGTCAGATCAGCACTATTTTCATTTAGGACCAAGTTGATGTTACAAGATGTCTTTCAGTGAAAACTAAGTTAATATGACCACCTCATTAGTGGACAAATTGGACTGGTCCATGACCAATAGAGCTATATATAAAAAATGTCTTTTAGAATACAATGAAACTGCACTACAATGGAACCTAAACATTTTGACTGCTTTATCTAGGTGACCAGTATACACAAGTTTGAGTAGCATCAGAACAGTCTTAACAGAATCATAATATGAGGTCAGTCTGCAAAGTTACTGAGATGAAGTTTTAGGGATGTACCTGCCAGTCGGGATTGGTCACTCAGACTTTGTAAAAAAGCTGATGTCAAATCCTTACACTTACCTGAAAAAAGAAAAAACATGAAAATATAAAATTCATTATCTTTTGTATTTTGACAATAACAAATGCTATTATGCAGATTAATCATATAATTTATGGATTCCATATGAAATAATGAAGTATTTAACTTCTGAAACTGCTGCTTTTATATAGCTAGGGTCCAAGCATAACGAAATCCCATACAAAAGTACCATATATACTTGCTTGTCAACTGCAAACTGCACAACCTCAAATCTGCCATCGTGTAAGGTATGGGGGTCGTGGCAGATCTGAGTCTATGGAGTCTGTTAGGAGCAATCTGTAGAACAAACATAGACCCTGATCTGCGATGGCAGAGTAGGGTCTATTTAGTCAGTGGCTGGATTTGAATGATTCACAAGTATATAAAGTAGTCTGCAATTCAACTAAGAAATAAAAAGACAAAGTCAATACATAGAAAGCTCACAAAAATAGCAAAAAGTGGCGTAAAGCTGGGGACAATGTTGCTAAAAATTGGTTTAAAATGGTTCCATTTTTTTTAAATATCTTAATTGTCCAAACTAACCTACATGTCTCAACACCAAGGGTATCGAGTGTCTTAACCATTTACATTTCAAGCAATAGGATTTCACAATGTTAATTCCACACCATATATATTTTTATGATTTATACTCTTGTTAATCATAGTGATCCTTCGATTCCTTCTATTTTTGGATAAGTAAATCAGTTTTTACACTCTGGAGTTCTTTCACGCTGTTCAATCAGCCTCACATAGTAGATGTTTAGCACACTGGAGCCTTCATGTGCAGTAAACCCTGTGTTTGAAATTGATTCATCTAGCATCCCAGCATGCATCTGGTTTAAATTCATCCTGATTGTCATGAGATATGATGGGTTTAGCAAAAATGGCAAAGCATTAACATGACACGTCTCTCTTCGGGTGGAAATAGATATACTAGTCGTGGCAATGACGTACAGAAATAGAGTTTGAAAACTTTTAACATTTTTAAAAGATCTGAACCTTTTCAGCCAATGTTCAGAAAAAGTTTGCTTTTAATTAATTCTAGATGCAGCGGGTCCTGGAGAAAAGGTACAGTGACATTATTGTGAGCAAAAATCTGTATAATGATCCTGGCACATTGTCATCATATCAGCACAATAATATCGCAGTTATGCTAAACTCATCAACTGGATCTGCAATATATGTGGTTAGATACGGCACTGAATCATACCAAGATCATGAGAAGCTTGACTGCTTTTCATATGCAAACACCTCCCATTTCTGAAGATTGCAAGACTTCATAAAATTCCACAAAGAAAAGATGAAGTTGACAAAATTGAATTGTTCACTTCAATCAATTCCATAATCATTCATGTAAATTTGTGTTGATTAAGTGTGTAATTATCCCCACATGAGGGAAATTTGCTTGATCTTTTTGGAGCCTAATCAGACAAAGGAGTACACCATATGTCACCTCTACACACAAGGGGAATGCTTTTTTCTGCATGAATGTTATTAACAATAATTAGAAGTGAAGAAATGTTATCTAAGAATGAGAATATAATTTGTGTAGAAATGGAATGATATACAACTCAGCAATTTTATATTTTCTTGAAGAGGCCATACAATTTTATGTAACAATGCTGATAACTGGTTTCCATATTGCATTAAAACTTGTGAAATAAAACAAGCTTATATATCAGGCCCAACTGCAAATAACATAGATTCTGATCTGCTAGCAGATTGGAGTCTATGTTGCTTTTTAAAATAATTACTCCTATATTGAATATATCCAGATATGCCAGCACATTATCTGAAAGCAGATCTGGGTCTGTGCAGTTTGCAGCTGGACTGGACTTAGAAGCAAGTATTGTACATACAAAGTCACACTGGTCTGACCAGGATTTGAACTCAAAACTGACTGATAGTGTGCCTGGCATAATAACTGCCTGGGCAGCAAAAGATACAAAGCTAACAGGGACGTGGCAAGGAGATAAAAGTAAGAACTGTAGATTGTACAGGTGCTCCAAATCAAAGAGTCATTAATCTGAGAACTATATTTAACCTTCCTTTGTACTCCTTGTGCTTATGATGGCTGAACTTTTAACACAACTCTCAATCTGGCATAATCTCTTCAATATCTTTTATAGCTTTTTAATGAGCTTGATGATGGTGTTCCTCACAAGTGGTAACTATTTCACTCTTGGCACAGGGTGAAAAAATAAAGCATTCTTTGTTTTTATTGGACACAGGTTGAATCTTCCATCTGTTGATTAGATCCTACTGGATTCCCTTGGATAAAAGTTGTGTATACAACCCCTCCCTTAAAAAATGTAGAAGTTATCATCAGATAACCTCGTATCACAGCATCAATGATGTCTAAAGTACATATATATGATATCTACTTGTATACTAGGAAGATTCTCTGATTTAAACTCTAAAATGTGGTCAAAATCAGGGAGAAGAATTAGAAATCTACCTGAAGAATTTTTGCATCTTCAAACTGCTCCCCAGATGATGGTAACAATGTCATTGCCCCAAAGACCATTTGAGGAAGGGTCAGATTTGTTAGGAAATGTCATTAATTCATCTTTTAAGAACAAATGGGATAATTTAAAAGTATGCAACATTTGCTGGCTCAAGCTTTCAAAATTATTTTCCATTACTTTTTGTAAATTCTCTCAAAATAAGGTAATTACACAGGCAAGCATTTCCATACAAAAAAAAAGCACAAATCAACTTGCAATGGCAATGGCATTTTTGAGAAGTGAGAGCATTACCAAGTTAGTAAGTAATTTGGTTTACTCTATGCACTTCTGGAAAATCTAACAAAAACTCGGGCAAAACAGTATTGCAGAAGGCTCATTTTTTTAAAATCCTGTTCAAATACAGTACATCTTTTTTGTGTTACATGATGGTGGCTAATAGAGGAGAGGAGTGGGGATGGAAGGCTTTGGGTAAGGAGAAAAAATACTTTCCTTTCAGTGTTTTTATTGTAATTGATGATCTAGTGAGAAAAATATTTTCGGTTATGCCATTGCTTTGGAAGAAACTTTTTTGTGAGCCCAGTTTCTGATACAAGTTTCATCTTGCTTTTTCAGACCACTAATATCAGTTATGCTTTATTTCATATGGCAGCTTCTTCCTCTTTGTGAATAGCTTTTATTCCCTAAACCAGCGCCCCCCCCCCCCCCCCCGCAAGTTTATTAGCAAGGGAGATAATTAGGGGAAACTGGCAGCTGTTGCAGGGCTATGATTGTTTGTATCCAGGGAATATGGGAGTAAGCCTGAAGATTCTTCCAGATGATTCTATCTACCAAGATAGGTTTGCAAAAGGCAGGAATATCTTTCCCCAATAAATAACAGAATTAATCTCTCCCCATTAATACATTGCATGCCCACAGGGAGAGGGTGTACTCTTACTGTGACATTGTAAGACATCTGATTCCATAAGGTGGAGAATGTAATCACTGCTCTAGGTCAAATTTCATAACCATTCAATCTTCAGGCTGGCATTTTCTATTAAGCAAATCAAATACTGATTAATCTACAGGTGATTTACACTGATTATTTCATGGGAGGAGGGAAATATCATACAACTTTAGGTTAATACATTGATTATTTCATGAGAGGGGAAGCAGTGTTATCTACAACAGGTTTTTGTGCTCATGGTCTCAATATGTTCTAGGTAAAACAATGTCACTGGTAACCAACACACTATCAAAACACTAATTACTGTGTAAGTACTTTGATGACAAGGTCATAAATTAACCACATAGCTGTAAGCAGTACAAAACAGGATACATTAATTAATTAGAACAACATGAATCTGATCATGTAAGCACTTTGACCATCTTAAGCAAGCACTTACTAATTGACTATTTGTAAATGAGCAATGTCGGACTATCATTTATTATTTAGTTATTAAAAGCATTTTATCAAACATACATAAGATATTTAGAATGGCAGACATGTTTTTGATATCAGTGACAAAGCTTCTGCTGTTTCAGCCAGTTTAAAAGCATGACATATTAACATTGTTTAACACCAAACTGCTGCACCAAAAATGAAGATAAATAAGAAAGTTCTATCTTTTTTAATAAAAACTTATTTATCACACACATTAGTTGAAACTTCATCCACAGTAAGAACACCTTGTCACAGAAGTTTTTATCTTACAAAATCTGCCACCACCACCATAAAATTGAAAATACTCCCTCCATAAAAAAAAATTAGTCATAAACAATGTGAATGCTGGCCAAGGACGTTCTTTGGTTGTGACATTAATATGTCACACTAGTCTCCTGTACGGCATTCAACACCACATCCATACAAGCCTTACAAGCATCCATCCTTCTTTATGTATATATATATCATATAAAAAATATCCTGTTCTTGGTACATTTATCGGGATCTAAACAAGTCTCACAATAGGAAATGAGCTGCTAAAATGCCAGGATTTTTATTGGAAATTATGGTCATTCTTTCATTTTCCTTTGTATCACTTAACTTTGTAGATAAGTTAGATACAAAAGCATAACACGTGTTCTTTGTTCAGCATGAACATATTGTGATAAAGAAGGGTATGTGTGTATGTGTGTGTGTGTGTGTGTTTATAATAGTGTTTAAGAACACCTCAGCACAAAAGTTATTATATCACGTCAATAAAGGGTTAAGTTTCAAATTTGTAAAGAAGAATTGCATAAAAATCTAGTAATATAAACCTCTCCAAATATTCTAACATTAAATACAAGGTAAAATATCAGAAACATATTTTCTGACATTGGGTAAAATGTATATAACATAACAAATGCATGTAACACATGCAAAATTTTAAAAACATGATACAAATTTAATGTATAAACCACAGCATTATAAACTCTATGATTTTCTCCAGTAGTACTTCTTCATATAGTATCTTCACGCAGTACACACAAAAATACTTCTGTCTCTCATGGTGGACATTGACACTCTTGACAAGAATGTGCCCACTATCAATGGGCACTAGCATGTGATGGTATACATTCCAACTGAGATTCATCCTTCTGGAGGTATATGTGTCAGGCACTAGTGTCCAATATGCAACTGACAAAATACCACATCATCTCTGAGATTTGTTCAACATGAGGGATGTCACTCTCCAATAGTGGGTTTGATGTTTATCCGTTTACTTGTGGAGTTTTTATTCCACATATTTTGCATAGTCTGATGAATATGATGATGTTGTACAATATTTGAACTCAGTATACAGAACCTTCCATGCTGAAGTAGGAGCAGCTTTGGCTGCTTTATCTGCCATTTTATTACCCTTTAGGGCAATATGACTAGGCAGCCAAAACTATAGAACATTTTTCCTATATTATATGAGAACATCATGTTTCTCTAATGTCTGGGATATTGACAGACTGTCATTTTTTTAATTCTGATGTAGAACATTAAATTGAGGGAAAACCCACAATCTTGTTTTCACGGTACAACATAGCAAGACAAAGTGGAGGTAACCAAAGTTTGTCTAGGGGATGTAATCACAAGCTTATATATAAACATGATAGACATACTATGGCATCATCAATGTATGTATATTATGATGGGTTTTAACCTTAAGATATTATCTCAAACATTTTTGAATCTCACACTGAATACTATAGATACACACATGCAAATATACACACATGCAAATCAGGTATAACCTCAAACAACATACTCCCTGATCCACCATTGCATAATTTGCATGGCCGAGTGGTCTAAAGCGCTCTCCATTACGGATCTCTGCCATCTCATTTCTGTCTGTGCCGGTTCGAGTCTTAGATTCAGCCAATGTGGGTATGTGAGAAAGCTTGCCAGTAGCTTCTCGTGGGTCAGTGGTTCTTTCCAGGTAGTTTCCCCTGGTTCTTCCTCCACCATTAATACTGGCCGCCATGTATATCCTATCGTGTGCTGAAAAATGGCATTCAACCCCACAACAACAACAACAGCATAATTTGCTCTATGTTGTTTATTCTACTGATAACTCCTTACAAAATGCACAGAACAAGCTCTGCCAGTGCACTATGCTACATATCTGGGTCTGTGCAGTCTACAGCTGGTCTTAACTTTTAAGTGAATATAAATGGCATTACTTTGAATATGCTAATTTCCAACTCTAGAAACATTTAAAATATATTTGTCTCAGATCTGATTACAATCTCGGAACATTTGGCAATACTATTATTTTGTTCCTTGTTCAAAACATGTTTACTATTGACATATATATGCACTAGATAAGTTAAACTGCAAACTGCACAGACAGTTCTGCTGTCATATAATGTGCTTGCAAAATTTGAGTCTATACAGCTTGTATGGACTAATCAGTAAAGGCAACAACAACAAAAACAAACAGACCATGATCTACCAATGTATTATGTGATGAAATATCAAAATCTATGTTGTCTGCCATTGGGCCTGACTTACAAGTCTATTTATATGGTACATGGATGGGTCCCAATGGCTGAGGACTGATTTTCATTGATTACCAGACTGACCATACAGTGTGCCATGTATCCAATATAATCTCCTGTCAATATTGGCATGAAAATGTCTCCAGCCTTGGGTAATAATCAATTCAATAACAAGAAGACATTAAGTGATCTGACTGAAATACCCTAAAGGGGTCAATATGTTCTATAACCCTTCTATGTGCCCAAGTTTCCTTGTACCAAACATTGTGGCTTTCTTTTCTATGGGGAACAAACTTTATTCCAATCAGAAGTACAGGTCTGAGAGGAACTCTTGACTCTGTAGTTTTCTCAAGTTTGACTGGATATATTTAAATCACTTCTATTTGTAAGATACCTTATTCTGTAAAAGCTAAGAATATTCATGGTTTTTTTTTTTAAATTAGCTTGAAAATCTGAATATGTGACTTCTTTGGAACTAAAGTAAAAATATAAAAACTAAAACTGTCAATTGTTACCAAGACCAAATAATCAGGGATGGACAACATTAAAGGCTTTTAATAGGTAAATTGTGTAAAAGCTAGAAATGTCTCCACAAGACAGACAATAATGTCCCATCAAAATGATGTCACTGAAAACAAATGTTTTAGTCCAAGAGGGGTCTCAAGTCTGTGACATTTCATCATAAAATGGTGACAATCAACCTAACCATGGTTACTGTAATGCAAAGCTTTTAATCAATGTACTCCTGAAAAAACTAGCAAATTTATAACAAACATGATGTGTCAGGCAGTGATGGAACCAACAGACACGGGTAATGCTAATATGTCCCTTCAATATACCATATATACTCCCTTACACAGTCAGTCCAATTGCAAACAACATGTAACCTGATCAGTTGTTGCATAGTGTACCAGCATATCAGGATCTATGTTGTTTGTTCTACTGATTACTCCAAACAAACTGCACAGACCCAGATCTGCTAGCATATTATTATATGGAACAGCTGGTTCTGTACAGTTTGCAGCTGGACCCAACTTGTAGGCAAGTACATACAGTATATAAACTGGGACATAAAAAGCCACTCAGATGGATAACATATCTCATGTACTCTAATGGAAGGACAGAACAATAAGTCAAACCTTTTACCACATACCTGTTATCTGATGTCTAGAGACATTTACTTACAACATACAAAATATGCACACACATGTACACTTAACACACATACCTATGCTCAGACAGCAATGTGGTACACTGGTGTTTCTTGCATAATAAGAACCAAGGTGCCAGGCAAATAACTTGTCAAAAAGCAGGGGGCTCAACTTGTTATCAAACATATTCTCAAATATTTTTCCAACAGTGTGTAAAAATGAGGATAGGCTTATCCTCATCTGAATTTGATAAATAAACACATTTTCAGCTGATAAGTTTAATCCGTCTTAAACAAAGCTAATACTGGAGGCTTTTGAAAAGAGCTCTAAAATCTGTCTAGTTACTTTTGCTAACTGAATATTTAAAACATGTATACTTTCCTTTAAGCCAGGCTCTCCCAATAGTATTTTTATAGTTTTTTTTACAACAGCAGTCTGTTTGCTGTAGTTCGTGAATGTAAAATTCGATTAAGATTTCTTCCTTAGCTCTATTATGAATAACAAATAAATGCCATCACTGATTAAACTCAAATCAATAGCTCTGGATCCCCAAACCAAAAACAGATAACAGCATCTTTCCTCCACCATTAAAGCTATTCTACAATGGCTTCCTTCTAAGTGTTTTCTGAAATACTTACAAGTCTATTTAACTGAATCAATGTTTTTTTCTGTGATGTTACTACTTATTGTTCATGAAATTAGTAATACTTCCTACCACACCAAAAATTTTAATCTGAACAACTAAATTGATGTATATCAACATTTATCTATATAAAAAATTAAGCCTTAAATTTTTTATTGAAATATAATATTTCATAACCATTACTAAAAATTGAAGCTCTGACAATGCATTAATGCATCACAAAGCTATTAATGCTATTTTCTCCCATAAAAAGATAATTCTATACTAGTAATCTGCTCTAAAAATATTACCTTAATTAGCAAGTAATAAGGAAGTACATGCAAAAATAATAAAACATCCATCCTTGGAATCTTCCTTGTTACATAACATTAAAAAAACTATGGTAATATACTTCTGAACTATTTTTAGCTGCAGTTTATAACTATCAAGCACACAATCATTAATAATTTCCCATGTTCTGAGCATAAATATCTTAAGAGTTCAAAATTTTCAGCAATAACACTGTCTTCATCAGGGACCAATGCTGATCACGTGACTTATAATGGTCACATGATCTGAGGAGACTGGTGTAGGTGGGTGGTAATTCGAGCCCCTTGTCCTTGTTTAGTGTTAGAAAGAAATTATAAGAGCAGTTGATATCAATTTTAAAAAAAATTAAGATCTAACTCAATTTAAAGAAGGTTACAAATTTTAGTCTTTATCTTTGTTCTAGCTGTAAAAGGGGGGAAAATATTGTCCATGCATAAATACATACATGCATTCATTAAGGCCATCACACTTATATGTAACCAACATTATTTCATTTTAGCCCTGTAACTGTTTACAAAAAATGCCTTACATTTTAACAATAAAAAAGATGATTAGCTTTCCAACATGTCTTCTTGAAAGAGGAAAATGATGACAGTATAGGCACAGAATCCAAGAATATTTTTTCTGCATTGACAATAATGGTAACCAGCTTGTACATATCTGAACTGTTCATGAATACTGAAAGAAATGATCAAGAAAATGTATGTACTTGTGTAATTGTTGCCTTGTAAATTCTTGGTTACAAAATATTCTCGTTTCTGCAATATGTCTTAAAGGCTATATTGGTCGGCTTAGCCATTTTTTTCCTCCAGTTTAGTCATGGAATAAACAATGTGCAAATTCTCATCTAAATATACAGTGAGATTTTATTAAGTTGGATATGGAAAAGTAACTTTGTTTCTTCCTTTAATCTTGGTGACACTTAAATCCATTATGGAATCTGGGCTTTTGAGCAATAAGTCAGTCCATATTTGATAATGCATGTCATCTTGTTTCATCAAAATTCAAGAGGAACCTTAGCAAACAGATAAACAGTCTTTGAATAGCTGCATTATTGTGGACAATATTTATTTTTGGACTTCATTAAAAAGACAATGCTTTTTCCCCTGTCAGTATCTTTAATAAAAACACTGACCACAAAGTGTCAGTTCTGTTATGCAAGTAGATTGATTTCATGTTCCAATCAAAAGATAAACATTTTGAATTTTTTTTTAACATAACAGAATCAGCATACATGCTCATTCTTACATACATACATACATACATACATACATACATACATACATACATACATTAAAACATACATACATACATAAGAAAGTTACACATTTTTAATCTTTGTTAAATTTGTAGTTTTCAGCTATAGGTCTTCAAATAAAATTTAGATTATGTTGTTCCAATCAGTCATAATTAACAATAAGAGGCCTCAGCAGTAATTTAACTATAAAAAGCCTCAATCATAATTTAACTAGAGGCCTTGTTAGTAATTTAACAATAAGAGGCCTCCATCATAATTTAACAATAAGAGGCTTACTTGTTAGAATTTCCCATTCAATACAACACTGAATTTGTTTTGATGTTAGCCATAGTTTAACAAGAGGATTCCATCACAATTTAACAAGAGGCCTTGGTAGTAATTTAACATTAAGAGGCCTCCTTCATAATTAAACTATAGGCCTTGGCAATAATTTAACAATAAGAGGCCTCCATCATAATTTAACAATAAGAGGCCTATCTGTTATAGTCTGCCCATTCAATACAAACGTGTTGGATTCGTTTTGGTGTTTTGCAGCACAGCAGCACTTGTATTGTGCCAAGGCAAGTCCAGTAAAGAGTCTTGTACATGGACACTCCAATTTGGGTTGATCTGATCGTGGTGATTAAACCTGTGCCCTTCTATTAATGAGTCAAATGTTTTAACTACTGAACTACCATCACATAAAACATTTAAAGAAATTTCTGCAATCTTGTGCACTTTCATAGCTTTTTAAAAAATATGTTACCCATATGTCCTCACTGTTTGTGGTATTCATTCTACCCCTGAAGATGCCTTTTCTTTTATAGAAACAAGAAAAGGCACAGAGTAAACTGAAGCAGACTTGTTGAAAACTATTAATCTGTTTACTCATGGTGTAAATAAAGTGCCTCCTTTCTAATAGCTAGAGCATGCTGGTACCTTGGCTAAGTTAAGACAATGATATTAACAAGAGTGAAGTGCCAAGACAAATACAATAAAATGTAAAAACAACATTTGTTTAGCAGATTACCAAACCTGGCAGAGATACAATTGGACCAACAGCTCTTCTAAAGTGTTAGAGAAATTTAAAGTCAACACTTCAAACACTAGAATCTACTTCATTTAACAGCAGTAATGATTTCAAGTCAAAACTTCAATGAAGTGCTTGAGTGTTTTATGCTTTCCTTTTACCAGGTAATGATAAAATGTGTAAAGATGAAGTGTTTTCTTCACGCATGAATACAGTATCAGTAGTGTTCAGACCCTGAGAAGGAATCCTTGCCTGACAAAAGATTAAACTCATTCCCTGCTGCCATACAAGGGATCTTGTCCATCTCAGTGAGGGTTGAACTTCTAGGTTAATTCAGCATCTTTTTTTATCAAGTACTGTGAACCTTAATTCTATTACTGACACAAAAGAGAAAGTTAATTTTGCCACTTTTGATGGTTGTTATTTAATACTGAAAATAAATATATAATATCAATAAATAATTCAGAAATGGGATTAATGACTGTTGGACCCTGTTACCAAGTTTGTTTTTTATACAGGTGTCTGCTGAGAAAGGCTATTGTGATGCAGTATTCCCTGAATATTTCATTATTAAACAGCATGATAAATGGTTTTACTCAGAAGGTATAATTTCTTTTATTGGACTAACTGTATCAGCTTTATTTGATTGTTATTGGTCATTTTTTGCTGTGCAGATTACCAGCATTTTGAAAGAGCAGTGGTGGTTCAGTGACCAGTGAGATGGACTCTCAGCCTTAATGGTGTGGGTTAGAATCAAACCATCAGACCAGCCTGGGTCAGCTACCATGGTGTGTCCTTGGACAAGGCACCTCACTCGAATTGCCTTGGCACTAAATGGCACTTGTACTTTTTATCTCTGTGAAATGTCACACGCAGTGACATCAGTTTCTAAAATAGCCATTCGGACAAGGCGAACCGGCATAATGGCGTTCAGTGTTCTTTTCAGTGTTATTGTTCTTATTATTGTTCTTACTGTAAACCATGTACCAGGCATTAAATTTGTTAATCTAAGTATGGATGTGCATTCCAATACAATGTTACCAAGCCTGCAGACTGTCTAAAACATATAATCAATTTTGATGAATCTTTCTAGAACAGTATAATAAACAAACTGCCTGCATTTCATCACCGATAGATATACCCTGAATATTTTGAGATGAAGCTTCCAGGGGACCTGCCAGTGCCCACCTTAAATAATGTCGATGAAATATTCTTATGTGTGATTCATGTTTTAAATAGAGAGGGGTGTATTTAGAAAAGTGGTTATTTCTTATATTTTGTTTAGCACAGAAATTACTCTCTGCTTAGTTGATGTGATAGTATGCATGCATAATCTAAAATGTTGCATATATTTATTATATTTATTCCATATATTTAAAAACAATGCATCAATGGGTTTTTTTTGGTGGGGTATTATGCATTGGTGATTTCATTAACCTTTTAAGATTCTGATGTGTTAATAGGTAACAAAGATAATAAAAAAAGGAGAGAAATTTTATGTGTTTTACAAACAAATCGTAATTTTGAATGGCAGTTTACAGCATATAAGAATGCATTATGTTTGTTAGAGTTATGTGTTGAAAAGAGCAGCACTGGTTGATTATATTTATAATACTTGGATAATAAATTTCCTTAATTAAAAAATATATACAATTAAATTTTGTCTGGAGGTATAATTTTATGAATATACTGATGGAAACAGCAATTCAAAAACTGCTGTCCCTGATGATGACAGCCACCCTTAAAATGATACACATTTTACACACAAACACTAAATGAAAGGGAAACAAAGTAGATATAAATTAATATTTTTGGTTTCAACACATTCATTTTGGGACACACACAAACATATTCCTTTAATGTGCACATACAAGAGTTTTACTCAACGCATATTTAAAAACAATACAAAAGGATGACAAAGAAATAAAATGTACAAAATTATTAGTGTACACACATATATTATAGTAGAATATATCAAAACATTACATATTGAGGGAAGTGCACATAAAAACAACTTTATTTTTGCATCTATGTCATGAATTACTACATGTTACTAAGTGTCTCTCTGTGCTTTGTCCAAAAACAATATGGCGGCAGCCGGACACAGTGATGTTATGTTCTATTTTTAGCACAAGGTAGATTTAAGTACAAGCGCTTAAGTAGCTGTACTGTAAAACTACAAACCAAATCAAAAAGAAACATTTTGGAAACTGCAGTTGGCAGTGTTGGATGAACAATCCTAGAATCACAAGTTAGATACCCACCCACAGTAGCCCATATCAGCTGCCTCAATGTGTCCTTAAGACAGACACTTGACTTCAGTTTCCTCAGTATGATTCAGCCAAAGGTGTTATAATGGCTATTAAGACCTGCCAAAAAATATCAGCATTTATCATTATTTATCAATCTCAGAAAATTTAACATATGTATGTTTTAAACAAAGAAATATCCTGCAGAGGTTCTTAGTTATCAAATTATCTCTTTCAAATTTAAACTTGCCCTGCAGCTAAACCAATCAACACTGAAAGTAAATCAAACATTTATCTTTGGTTGAAATGCAATTAGTCATTTCACAAGCATGCTGACTTTTGACCTCTAAATGTACACCGAAGTCATTTCAGTGCAGTGCACAGGTTGTAAATATGTTTACTTTGCTTGTGAAAACAATTGGAATGAGCAACTCCATGATCTCCTCAGTCTCTTTTCAAATATAATAATTTGTTCCTGCACACATTACTGTAAAATTCAGTCTAAAATATTTACACAGCTTGGCAATATGTACAATTTGCAATGAAAATCTACATCTGTCCCTTAACACTCCCTTGAAATTGATGCCAATCTGCAATTATAGATTTCAAGGCAAGCTATAAATTATCATTTCCAGAGGAGCATAAACACCTGGCCAAGCATGAAGGTTACTGCATACAATTATGCACTCTCTGCCCAGTACTTGTATGTATGGAGTCCCTTATTGCTCACAGATCTGTAAGATTCCCTCACACGTCTTAATGTCAGTCAGATGAGAAATGACAAAAATCATAAAATATGCACAAAGACAAATCAGCCATACAATGAAATGAAAGAAAACAAAATGACAGATTAACAAAATCTGACATACATACATACACATGTGTGAATACTGTGTGGGGGGGGGGCTTGTTTTAATAATGTCAACACAACATAATAATGACAACATGGTGAATGGTTTGAATGTTGTTTTACACCACAGCAACATAAGTAGATTATTTAGTGCCATGTCAAATTGGAGTTAAGTGCTTTGCCCAAGTCAGCCAACCCATGCTGATCTGATGGTAGGATTTTAACCCACATCCAAGTCTGGCATGATAAGCACTGAGCCAGTGTGGCTACTCCAGAACACAAACCTGTAGAGCACTGAAGTTCAGAGGAAACAACAAAAAGTAAAAGTTAAAGCAAAATGTCAAGGTAATCAACAACAGAAAATACAGAAGACACTGATGGCTATCATTGTAAATTTGTACATGAGCAACAACAAACATTGCACTTTGGTCAACCGTATAAAGATTTTACAATTTTCCAAAAATATTTTCTGAAACTATATACATGTAGTTTTAAATACTAGTCATGTACAGTTAAGACAAATAGTCAATTAATACTTTCTGCAATGGAAATATCCACAATGTCTGAATTTTTTTAATTCATAAATGACATATCGGTCCATCCATCTGAAAACCATCCATTATTTTGTTAATGGTTCACTTAAATCTATCACTGCCAAAGATAACTGCACTTGCAAAAAAATTTTTTTTTTTTATAGAACCACTGTTCCTAACTTTCTTTTCATTTTAAAAGAGCATCAATATTGGGGGGATCTACCACAAGAACTGAAGGAGCTGCATCTGGGCCCATCATCAATCAACAGCATCATACCAAGTGTAAGGCAGTAAAAGCACCAGGATTTTCTAGGGTGGGAGAGAGATAAATTGGACTGTTTCTACTGCACATATTTGTTATGCTTGGTGTGCTTCATGACTAATAAAATGTCAGTTATGTCCTCTTGACTGATTCAGTAAGTTGTATCAAAGAAATAATGCTAGACTACAGCTAACCTGCGAACCTTAACAAGACCTTCTCAGTAAGGGAGTCCATATTTTTAGACCATTTTTTTGTATAACAAATTATCATGTAATGCTATTCTCAGGCTGAAAAACATGCACTTTATGTCCAGAAATGTGATTCAAGACCGAGGTCAAATACTGTGTTTGACTACAACGGTTGTACAGTTTATTTAAATTTCTATTACCTCCATTTTCAAGAATATCTCATGCAACTTGCAACCAATAACAACGCTTTTCTACAAAGTAAAGTCATAATGTTTTTGTCTGACTTTACTTACCCTGATGTCTTTTCTCTAATAAATTCAATATCTTAGAAAAGAAATGGACCTGTTTCAAGTTTCGTTGGCTGGAAAGCGATGAAAACCAGGATGTCAAAATTGGGTTAGGTTCGAATATTATTCTTTAATGAAAAAAATACAAAGATATTATACCTATTGGAACTGTAAGCAATGTTTTGTTTCATTCAAAAAACATATCTCCCACTTGAACATACTTCATCATACCTCGACTACCGTTGCATTGCAACAAATTTAAATGTATGTCAACAGAACATGAAAATGCGTCCATCAGCTAGTGTCAAATTTTGATTCCACCAGGATAAAAACAGCACAGTAAGTATATTAGTTACATATCAATTTGAGGAAGAAGAGTGACGATATGGGCTGTCAAGTGTGTGAGATATTCCTGAAACTTTGACTACTCGTCCTGCTGTCAACTGACATAGGAACACACTGTACAAGGCCATTATCTGGGAAGTAGGCCATAGCACTAAAACATAAACATGTGATACTCTTACAGAGTAGGACTAGCTTCTTGCTACCTCTTAACTTTATGTAATCCTAAAAACAATGTCAATGTCACATGGTCCATGGTGAGCACAATCGTCCTTCATGTCATGTGACATACTCAAATCAACACATGATGTCCACCAAACGCAACTGATGGCCTACCTGAATTTTCCCCCCATGAACTGAATATTCACATATATTCTTCTCTACTGACTATTGAAACTTTTTATGAGGTTTAATGCCTCTTTCATCCTAAGCTGTCACTTGTTGGATGCCATTTTTATATATAAAAAAAGCAACAGCTTGATCATGTTGATGTTTTGCACTGCAAAATAAATTCAGGTTAAAGCATCTGAGGAACTCCTGTAAAGTTAGTCTAGTTCCCTGATCAACTCCACTGAATTTAATTTGAAACCCAAATCCAAATCATATAAAGATAGCCCATCTCTGGATTTTAACAGGAACAATTGTATTTCAGTAATCTGTACTTTTATTCCCCAAGCCCATTTTTTACGGGTCAATTCCATAAGAATTATGGCAAATTCATAAGGGTTGGCAGGCCTGATATAGTATCAGACATGGAAAAATTATTATTTGACTTAACAGTCACAATAAAATCATGCATAACAAATACTTTAACACAAAAATGACTTATTTGATAGACATGTCAATAGCAAGTTTATTCCAACATCCATGCATCTGAACATTATGTGAATAGGGCATACTTCTAAACAGACTCCTCATATTCTAGACAAATACAAATGTTTGACCATTTCAGCCTGAGCAATAATAATAATAATAATGAGGACTTTGTATAGCGCCTAATTTTTAGAAGCTCTAAGTGCTTTACAACATTAGACAACACTTATAACATAAAAAAACATATAATGATATCATTACCAAAAAGAAACAGCATGAAATTAGAAAACATAAAAAACATGCTGAAAATATTTAAGGTAGGAAACATTATTAGGTCTTTAAGTTTGTTCTTGCAGTCTAAAAAAGTGAGTTTTAAGAGCACTCTTGAATGGGATCGTTGTGTCTTTGTGTCTAAGTTCAGTGGGCGATTCATTCCACGTTGCTAGGCCCTGGTATGCAAAAGAATGTTGTCCATATGACTTTGTTTTTGTAGTGGGAATAATGTGTATGCGATTGTCAGAAGAGGAGCGTAAGTATCTTGCTGGTGTGTACACATGGGTGAGGTCGCATAGGTATGTTGGACTGGAGTCTGTCAGTGAAACATAGCACAGAGGAAAAAAATTGTGTTTGATTCTGGATTGAATGGATAGCCTGGGTGTAAGGTACAGAGTGGCAGGCTGGTGACTGCTCTGATTGTGGTACTCTAAGTATGATCTGAGCAGCTGTGTTTTGAACTTTATGAAGTTTCTGAAGTAGATATTGAGATGAACCAGACAGAATTGAGTTACAATAATCCAGTCCTGAAAGTACTAATGAATATACAAGTGTTATAGTGGCATCAACTGAAAGATATTTGCGAATGGAGCTGATGCGTCTCAGCTCAAGATATGCAGCCTTGCATTTGTTCATGACATGTTGGTGCAATGTGACAGTACTGTCAAGAGTAACACCTAGGTTAAATACTGATTGTGTGAATTTAATGTTGGTGCTACTGATATTTATTATTTGAGGTAAAGGATGTGAATGAGAAAGTCTTAGTGTTATGATCAGATTGGCCTCAGTTTTATCATCATTCATCTGCAGCTTGTTACATGTCATCCATGATTTCACGTAAGAAATGCAGCTCTCTACACCTTGGATGGCAGCATCAACTTCAGTTCGAAGGTTAGATTTGTATATTTGGGTGGCGTCAGCGTTCAATTGGTAAGACACTGGATGATGACCTATAACACTTGAGAGTGGCTGAGTGTATAGCATGAAGAGAACAGGTCCAAGAACCGATTCCTGCGGACTTGAACTACAGTAAGGCTGTATCATAAATGCCAAATACATGCTGGAGACGGTGAAGTAATATATCATGGTCTATTGTGTCCAATGCTGCAGACAAATCAAGGAGAGTGAGGATTCTTGTAATCTTTCCGCAATCCAAAGCAGAAAGAATGTCATTAACTACTTTTAGAAGAGTAGTTTCAGTACTGTGACAAGGGCAATATGCAGATTGTACATTGCTAAAAAGACCACTTGAATTCAGATGAGATATAAGATGGGATAGAACAACCTTATCTAAGATTTTTTATATGAATGGGAGATTAGAAACTGGGAGGTAGTTCTTTAAATTATTAAGGTCGAGTGTTGGTTTCTTCAGCAGAAGCTTTACAATGGCAGTTTTGAAAAATAATGGGAATTGCCAAGAGGAGAGACATGTATTAATAACATCAGTTACTGAAGACAATACTGGATCTAAGCACTCAAGCAGCAGTGAAGTTGGAATTGGATCAAGTTCACATGAATTTGGTGCACTCTTCATCAGGATTGTACATACCAAATCCATAGAGACAGGTTCAAATGCTGCTAATGGTTGCAGCTGAAATTCAGTATCCCAACTGTATGGTGATGACGAGTCAATTGAAACCATGTTGTCAAGCTTATCTCAAAGGTTTCTACTTTATCACAGAAAAATTTGTGACATGACTCAGTCCCTATCATTTCTTTTTGTCTAATTTCGACTGACAATACTATACTCTTCCTCCAGCACACTTGTTCATCCCATGACATTTTTAACAACCTTTACCAACAGTGACATTTTTAATAACCATTATAGATGTAGGTCATGAAAATTAACATTAGCATTCAAGTTACATCCAGCATGAATACTGATGTCAAGTCACTTCCAATATTCAGTCCTGAAGGAAACAATTTAATATATTCACCAATACCAGAAGCACTTGCACCAATGCATGATAGTTATATTAAATTCACTGCCCCACATACTATAAAGATAATTACAACACTGCACTTCTGAAAAAAAACGCAATGTAAAAATTTTACAAATAAAAGATTGCCTTTTATTTGCTATACTGATTCAAAAACTTTTTGTACTTTACTATTCTGCTAATATTAGGAAAAGTTTATACATTCTGTTGGACAAGAAAATCACTCTGTGTGTGTGTGTGTGTGTGTGTGTGTGTGTGTTTGCGCACACAATGTATGTTTAAGGTTGAACTGCAGTCCTGGATATATATATATATATATATATATATATATATATATATATATATATATATATATATATATCTAGTATGTTTAAGTATCCCCAAAATGGCACACAACAGATAAAGACCCAAAAGGGTAAAATCCTTAAACACAAATTCAAGTTTTTATATACAACACACTTAATAAAAAAAAATCAGAAACTTCCTCAACTAAAAATAACATCTCAAGGGGAAAAAACAGGCCACCTCAAAAATGTCACTCTTATAATATTAAGACATCAAGCGTATTCTTCTCCTTAAAGAAGAACAGCATAAATATTACAAAAAGTGCACAATTTGGAAAATCAGGCAATAATCTTAAATGGATGCTACTTGTGAAATCCTATTCAGATTAATCCAACTACAGGAAAAGATTGATTACTTTCAAAACCTTCAATCCAGTCCCAGCCACGGCATGGTGCATAATGATACTGCATGATGGGTAATAATACATGTGCAATGATATTATACAAAATGGGTTGGGGAGGTGAAGCAATATGTTCCTGGGCAATGTATACAGTGTAAAACAGGTTCAATATGAATAAAAAATATTTCATTGTTTTGCTGAATCAACAAAATGTCATACCTTTTACGATTCTGTGATAAACAATAAACTGAATCTGCCTACCAGAATATAATTAGTTCAAAAACAGTTTAATAAATCAAATTTAACATATTAGATGGCTCCTATATTAGACTGCACCACAGAACCTTTATTGGAGTAACTAAGTGTAAATTTACTGGCAAATGAGATCATTTCTGGCTCTAATTTCATTTTCTGCCATGGATAAGTTGAAGTGTGATTGATGAGAACTTGCATGCAATTTCATAAGGAAATAACTTAAGTCTGGCATACTTATGGAGTACTGTTGTACATATACATGTACCATACATGCACAAAGTTAATAACGTGATGTACAGCCAAAACTGTTGATACTGGCGGATTAGATGTACTTTTGCCAATTTTCAGCAAACTGCAATTTTAGTTGTTTGTGGGCTGAAATTGTAGTTCCTGAACCTAACATAAATGTGTCCACATGACACAAATGCCCACAATAATATGATGCAACTGAAGGACAAACGTATGTTAAAAGAGAGATTATAACTCTGTAAAATTGTGCAGGAAAATGAAAATCAAACTTGACCTACATTTTCTTCATATAATGTCTTGTAATAAATTTGGTTTCAATGCATCAAGTCCTTCCAATGCTACTGCATGGAAATCAAATGGCAGCTTCAACATCAAACAAGAGAAGTGACTCCATAACATTTTCCACAAAAATTGTCAGACAAAAACCTTTACCTAGGTCTTCTTACTGTATGGCCTTGTACAAACTTTTATTTCAATCCATTAGGTGCATTAAAAATAGTTCAAAGTCAAAGAAGGGCAATAACTTATTAACATTCTGCCGAAAAAACTGTGACTTTGAGCCGCAAAAACAAAAAAAAAACAACCTACTGCAGATTCTCTTAATAAAAAGCCTCATTTCAAATTATATTTCAATCCATGACATAGTTCAAAAGTTTTCTGAGCAGAAAATAAATGAAGAGCAAAGTATGAAATCAAACAGGAACCATTTCCTAAAAATGTTGCCAGAGAAATGAAGATAAATACAACCTAGATCTTTTGGTGTCCAGAGTGGTCTAAAGTGCTCACCATTATGGATCACTGCAATCTCACCTCTGTCTGCGTGGTTTCAAGTGTCAGGTTTGGCCAATGTGGGTATGTGAGAAAGCTTGCCAGTAGCTTCTTGTGGGTCGGTGGTTCTTTTCGAGGTTTTTCTGGGTTTTTCCTTTTATACTAGCTGCCATGTATAACCTATCTTGTTCTGAAAAATGGTGTTAAACCCTACAGCAACAACAAAAACACAACAACAACAACCTAGCTTTTTTTAATCTAAGGCCTCATACCAATTTTAACATCAATCCTGAAGTTATTCCAAAGCTGATGGATGGAAATTAAACTGAATGGCAAAGTTCTGCATCAAGCAAGGGATATGCTAACATTATTGAACATTAATGGTTTCATCAACACCAGGGGTCTCAAACACACATCCTGTAGTCCGCATGTGGCCTGCAAAATGACTTGTCACAAGGTGTCATGAGAGATAACAAAAGTGGTATGGCCCTTGGGCCATTGCCAATGCTTTCATGCGGCCCTCAGTGTGGTTAGAGTTTCAGACCCTGATCTACACTCGTGTCAAAACTATGTGTGATTTTCACATTTAAAGGGATCATTACCTCAATCACACATCCTGTAAAAAATGCCTTAATTTGTTGAGGAACAGGTATAATGTTAACAAAAATCTGTTTCAATCATGGCTAAACTGGTAAAATCCCCAAAACCTTGCACATTTCAATTTCTTACTTCTTGAACATAACGCTTGTACATACTTCCTGAACATAATGGTCATCCCGCAAACACTGCCAAGAGAAGAACAATCATCATAACACTGATGTACAGATACTTGTAAATGACATGTACACACAATACACGCACAAGCAAAATGTCCAATAGTGTGTTTCGATCATGACCTCTTTATACATACATAACCAAGTCAGATGTCACTACTTCAGAAAACAATGCATCAAATCGTTTAATTTAAATTTTATCAATGATCTTTACAAATGGCATGACCTACATACTATACACAAGAAGATAATGTTTGTTATAAGAAGAGTGTATATCTGATGTCCAAGTCACTGAACATTCTGACCATGTGACAGTACCATGAAATCAAAAAAGCATATTTATATACAAATTATCAGCAGATATTGTCTTCTAATCCAATAGATGTTATATCAGTATTTTATGTGCTTTAAAGAGATTAAAAAGAAAACAAGTGCATTTAAAAAAAAATATAATATGCATTTTCTTCTCTATCATCAAACATTAAGTTTGGAACATCAATCAGGTTCTAATGGAACATGTTAATATTTTAATGTATCAATACTAGTCAGTGTATTGTCAATTAAAAGAAAAAGGAAGAATAGTATATCTCATATTCCACTGCAAATAACTTCTACAAAATCTACAAGTGTTTTTCATTTCCATCACAAAATCACAAACTGGTGACCAATGATGACATTTCTTTTGATTATTAAGTTTTCCACTTGACATTCTCTCAATACAGTGTAGTTTCGTGGTTTCCTTAATTTGGGGATAAAACAAGTAAAAATTCTGTTTTATTTTTCAAAAACAGCAAATTTCACCTACTAAATGGTATGTGCAATAACCAACCTTTAAAACTGTATTTCTGTCACCACATTTGAGCATGTGTGTGTTATTTGGATTTTTAATGTAGCTTTAACAATGTTTCAGTCATATCACTACAATGTCTGTAATGTGACAGTTTACAGTAATGTCTAGTACTGGAGCATCATGCTGCAAACATTTAGCATTCTGTCCCACCCATTCACATTATCCTGACACCAGGCTGACCAGTCCTAACACTAACCACTTAATGTTGAGCATGAAGCAAGGCAGCTGCTAATAACATCTTTATAAGTCTTTGTTTGGTATGACTCAGTTGGGGTTCAAACCCACAACCTCCTGCATCAGAGGTGGATGCTCTAACCACTAGGCCACTGGGGCAGTCTTGTCACATTCTAGTTTTCACAACAAAAACACAGCATGAACTATACTATCACTTGTACTGTATTATCTTTTATCTGTGTTGAAAAACAAAGTTTCATTGTTTGTGCTAAGGTATGATTGAAGTAAAATATTTGCAATCAAGGTTGCCAACACACCCAAAAAGCAAATCAACTTCACTTTACCTTGACTTCATGTCATTCCCCCAAGCCAACCATTTCAGCACAATGCATTAATAATCAAAGTAAAACACTGGTTTTTGTCTTGTATACTCTGAATTTTATTTTGGCACTAATTAGATGATCACAAATTAATGACAATAAATTGCTATCAGCAAAATTCCCACTGAAAATTCACACAATTCATTAAAACATGAAAGAAAAAATTAATTTTTGTAGCAAGTGAATGAACATATAACCAGGTCCATTACTGATAACATTAATCCTCAGATCCAATATTCTATCAGGGGTGTGTGTGTGTGTGTGTGTGATTTGGATTTTTAACATCTTTTTAATAATATTTCAGCCATATTGCTACAACTTCTGCAGTGTGGCAGTTTATAGTGATATCTAGCACTGGGTCATCATACAGCAGACATGTAGCCTCATGCCCCCACCCAGTCACATTATCCTGACACCAGGCTGACAGTCTTAACACTAACCTGAGAACCTAGTGAGGCAGCTGCTAGTTTCATTTTTATAAGTCTTTGATATGACTCATTCCAGGTTCAAACCTGCAACCTCCTGCATCAGAGGTGGATGCTCTAGCTACATAAACCAACAGAACAGTCCACAACGCTGGAAGTACTATCAAAGCCAGAGAACTTTCTCAGAGACTGATTTAGTGGAAATAACAGTTATTACTGGCCACTCAACAGCTGAGAGTGGAAGAGGGTTCAGTACAATGAACAAGTTCAAAACAAATCTGAAAAGCTGTCTGATTAAATGAACTCTTCAACTTACAATGAATGTATGGTGAGAGCATTCATAACCACCCTCCCGTGTAAATATATGAAAAGAGCACTTCGACTAAGGATAAAGTTGCCATTTATACAAAAATTATGTAATACAACAACAATATTGAAGCAAACTATTAAACATTTAAATATTTTATAAAGTTTTAATAATATTTCAGCAGAATTTTAAACATCTGACATGAAAATATACAAAAACAAGTTTAAAGATTATCAATTTTGAACATTCAATATTCTGAACTTTCTACACTCACTTCTTCCTATATTTGCCACATTTATCCCATTTTGGATGGAGAGAAGTCATTAACATCCAGAATGGACCCTGAAGTTTTGGACAAAATCGTTATCAAACATCATCCAAGAAATACAATGTATTAAAACATGGTGAGAAAAAAAAATATGTGTCACATCATTCTGGTGTCCAAAAATGTACAGATAATAGCATCTATGCACAACAGCAGCCATTGGACCTAAACATTTAGCCATTATACCACTGACAGAAAATTAAGATAAAGTAAATTTTAATCTGCAATCAAATTTAACAAATCTTCAAGAAATTAGTAAATATCATATCCTGTCTTCTAACAAAGCAGTCTGAAAATAGGCAGGCAACAAGATGTTTGCAATTTCTGCAAAAGTCATTATGATAATACTTACAACAACTTTTCATGGGGGCTGCCGGGGTTGAAGGGCCAGTTATGTAACTTAAGCAAGCGCAACTGACACATTGTCAGAAATGTACAATGTTATAGCAGAACAATCTTACTTGAATCGAGTTCCAGGTAAAGTGTGTTTCTCTGATGAAAATGTTTCGAGTTACAACAAGCTAATACTGCAGTGGTGGTGAAATGAATACATATGATGCTGTGAGAACAATCAAAGAAAGCTGCAAAAAGTGCTTAACTTCTGTTCATGACATTAACAATGCTTTAAGTCAATTGTGAAACTTCCATTACTGTGTTCAAAGTAATCTTTACATATGTTTTAGTGGGCATACTCTCCTTTTTTTTGCTCAAAACTTGTTTAAAAAAATCTTACTAAGTGCACAATTCTGGATTCTGGCAAGCTTCATGGGACCCGATTGGTTGCTGTCATAGCTGTAAAAAAATTTCAGTCATACCACAATGATGTCTGCAGTGCAGCAGTTTATAGTGATGTTTACCACTTGGGCATCATGCTGCAGACATGTGGCATCATGTACCACCTAGTCACATTACTCTGATACCAATCCAACCAGTCCTAACAATAACCTCTAAATGCTGAGTGCCTAGCAAGGCAGCTGTTAGTACCATTTTTCTAAGTATTTGGTATGACTCAGCCGGGGTTCACACCTGTGACCTACTGCATCTGAGGCACATGCTCTAATCATTACACCACCAGAGCAGTCTAAAAAAAATATAATAAAAATTTTCTTGAAATGTATCCCTATGCATGTTTCCTGCCGCCACCTAATGAGTACAATCGGTCATATCAATGAATTTTACATTCTTATTCTTTCTAGCATGACCATACTGGCAGATAATGCAATTCCAAAACGAAGAGCTATCAACATGGACAAAGGGAGCTAACTCTTCTAGTGTGTCCATACACCACGTCATGGAAACAATGACACCCAAATATACAAATCTAGCCACCCAACTGAAGTTGATGCTACCATCCAAGGTGTAGAGAGGTGTATTTCTTATGTGAAATCATGGATGACATGTAACAAGCTGAAAATGAATGATGAAAACACAAAGACTTTCTCAGTCACATCCTTTACCTCAAACAATAAATATCAGTAATACCACCATTAAATTCACACATTTAGCATGAAACCTTGGTGTTACTCTGGACAGTATTCTCACATTCATAGCTGCCAACCTTCCAGGCTCACAATTAGTGAAAATAGGGATAAATAAAAAGTCATGAATTCGTGAAAAATACCATGACCATAACTCCATCCACTCTGGCTGTCAATACTACACTATATCAAGATCATAATATAAAACTAAAACACTACATATATGCAGAAATATTTATTTATCAAGATATGATACCGTGGCAGAAATGAACTTCCTCAACTGCTTGATCGTAAATTTGTTTTCTAAACAGTTCAGACTTCTTACCTGCTGGTTGATCTTGGCAACTAAAATTGCTGACAAATTTTCTGCAGCTAAGAAGGCCCTAAAGTCAGTTGAGAAAATACTCCTTCGCTGTCACTGTTGCTGTGAGGAATACACAGGACCTGCAGCACTTTTGGTTCTTCCACAGGAAAATTTGGAAGCAATGTTCAAGTCCGGGAACATTTGTTGGAACAAATGTTTAGCATGGTCTCCAGCTGATAAAGGTAGATTATATTCGACAAGAAAACTCACAAATGATGCTTCAGCACTGGTAGCTTGCAGGTCTTCCGCCAATGGCTTAAAATATTCCATAGCTGAAATCTGTGAATTCTTAATTTTCCCAACTTCTACCTGTTTTTTGCAACCAATGTGCTTCCTCACATCGTCTTTGCGACCGTGCCCAATACTACAATTTGTGGCACACTGAGTGCAAAAAGCATGATGTATACCAGTGTTTAATGGCATAATGCATGGCCAGTTTTTGATATATTCCAAATTAAACTTCACTTTTTGATCAATACGTTTCTTTTTCCTTGGTGGTGAAGACATTTTCAAGATCTTACATGCGACGCCAAACAGTAATCAAATAAGTGTTGGTCACACATGCATGGAGCAAAATTCCAGATATATAGGCCCCCGTTTCTCTCACAAGCATTTGTAAAACTACTCTTATACATACAGATTAAAATAGGCTAAAATGCTTGCTACTGGGCCAACTGTACTACTCGGCTGAGACGCATCAGCTTCATTCGCAAATATCTTTCAGTTGATGCCACTACAACACTTGTATATTCATTAGTACTTTCAAGACTGACTATGTCTGGTTCATTTCAATATCTACTTCAGAAACTTCAGAAAGTTCAAAACACAGCTGCTCAGATCCTACTTAAAGTACCACGATCAGAGCACACCTGCCTGCCACTCTGTACCTTACACCCAGGCTATCCATTCGATCCAGAATCAAACACAATTTTTTTTCTCAGTGCTATGTTTCACTGACGGACTCCAGTCCAACATACCTATGCGACCTCACCCATGTGTACACACCAGCAAGATACTTACGCTACTCTTATGACAATCATATACTCATTATTCCCACTATGAAAACAAAGTCATATGGACAACGTTCTTTTGCATACCAGGACCCAGAAAAGTGGAATAAATTGCCCACTGAACTTAAACACAAAGACACAGTGATCCCATTCAAGAGTGCTCTCAAAGCTCACTTATTCTGACTGCAAGAACAAACTTAAAGACCTAATAATGTTTCCTATCTTTAATATTTTCAGCATGTTTTTTTTATGTTTTCTAATGTCTTGGTGTTTGTTTTTGTAATCATATCATTATATGTTTTTTATCTTATAGGTGTTGTCTAATGTTGTAAAGCATTTAGAGCTTCTAAAGATTAGGTGCATAACAAAATCCTCATTATTATTATTATTATTATTACTATTATCATTATTATTATTTTTTACAATAAAAGTCAGTGTGCACTGATTTTATGAAGGGATTAAACACCACAAAACTTACCCAAACAATTGTTTGTAAAAAGCACAGTTACAGCATTACATACAGTGTGTAAAATCGGAAGCATAAACCCTAGTTTTGCTTTGTCAGCAGTGTATCATAAAATAGTCATGCAATTCACTTCCAGTCATCAAGAAGCACAAATTAAAATGGCGTGAACCCAGGTTATCATTGCAAGTCAAACACAAAAATCAACGATCCTCTTTTTTCACCAGCGAGTTTAGCAGAATCTGACCCTATCTAGCAACAATGGTACTCAGACATAACAATAAACACTCACCTACATTCTGCAAGTTCATCTGAGGTCAAAATTAACAATTACATCATGATTTATGATCTACAATTATCTTAAATAGCAGCATTCTACAATCTGCCAATAATACAATCAGTCCTTAGAAACAATGTGGTGTCTGGGAATCCAGGTACTCAAGGTGTATCCTGTGTGAAACATACTCCCAATGTTATACATATATACATACATACATACATACATACATACATGTATGATTGTTTCATCTTTCATAAAAATCTCACTTCTGCCTCACTAGCTAGCAGATTGCATTACACATACTGTGGTTCACCTTTTAAGAGACACCCCACCCCACCCCACCCCACCCCCGAAGACAGGTCATTCTTTTAACAAGGCAACTTTGCCTGGCACCAATAGCATCTTTCACCCACTTTGATCTCTGTCATCAGTAGCCACCTCTTCTTGAAACCACATTCATGCACAAGGGGGAACCATAGTAGCAGCAGCAGCAAGAGTATCATACAACAAATATGTTTAGTGGCCTTAATAGATCAACAATTTCTATATGAATACATTTTCATTGCAGAAAGGTTGCCTTATAAGAGAGGGTCGACTATATCACTTTCCATCACTAATGGTATTCTCCTTAGAAAAGCTGAAGTTTTAAAACAAAGTCAATTCTAGAACTGGAAACGGGGGAATGAAAACCTTTCTAAAAGATTTTTTTTTTAAGGGGGATGGTGTCCTGAAAATTTGAGGCATTTAATAAAGAAAAAAGGGCAGGGATTCACAAGTGTGATGTACATAAAAAACTGCATTGTGTCAATTTTTTCTGCTTGATTTTTTTTATGAAATTGGCACCCTAGAATAGTGGTAGAACCTGTTTAAAAGTCATCACAATTCTTTTTGCAACCTACACATCAAAACATGAATGAATCTAATTTTATGTACTACGTTGATATTTGACAGTACATTATTAATGTGTAATTTGAAAATAATTTTGCAAGCTGCTGTTTACCACTGAGATGACCTGAATGCATTTTGTTGTTCAGAACAAAAAATCTGGACACAACATTATGCATGCCAAACATTACATCTACTTGAAGCTGAATAGGTCTTTATTAGTAGTGTATATGATCCACAGCATTAATATATTATTACTTATTGATACACTATCATACTGCATGATGTACCAAAACAAATTCATTCACACAAATATTTTAACCTCGTTTATTAATTAGACTGGCTATGGAACAATTTTTGTACAACGAAAATATGACATGGTATTGTGAGAAAAGAACACCATAACCAGACAAACATATGATTTATTAATGACTAATGGTCAATCATTGTTGAATGCACCTAAACAGATTGCAGTTGGGATTTACTTTGGCTTTAACCACAAGGCATATTGTAAAATAAATAATTGTTACCAGTATGCTGCAGATGCCTCAAAAGCACCAGCTATTCTGCTGAAACTACTGGACTAGTAATCTAGCCACACATCTGTTTAGATCATCAATCTGGGAAAATGGGTCATTACCTAGGGCAAGATGCAAACTCTCTTCTCTCTCCAGGTCATATATACTGTACAATAATTCTCATTTTGTCACAAAACCAAATGGAAATGCAGAGACATTTTTGCCTAACTTCAGCTGGCAATATTAAACTGGAATGTTCCACTCACCAAAGATATGGCACACACGAACTGTCAAACTTTAGAATATGACATGTAACTGTACAGAGTTGATTTGGTCAGCTTCCTGCAGCTTCATACATGGCACACATCTGTTTCATTCATTTATAGCAATAATGAACATAATTTGTGATGACAAGTCAAGTATTTGTTGAAATTTTGAAGTTTTCTGTTGAAGCAATAAAATTAAGGATTATCCGTTATTGTATTGGCATGTATTAATTGGGGGATACCAATCCTCTCCAAGTGGCACAACATTGAGAAATATCACAAGATAATGGAATGAGTTATGCAAACTCCTTACAGACAGGGCCATAAATTTTGTTCAAACTCAATAGTCCAAAACCAACAGTACCCTTCACAACCGAGGTCCACACTAACCAAGCAGTATTCCAACAACCAAGTCTGACATATAACATTCAGTAAACCAGTGCAGTATATGTAGATCCTCGACTTTTACTGAGGTTATGTGAAAAAAGATGTTTGACAAAGTTCATGTTTAGATTGGTTCTCCATATATGGGATTCTAAATTTGCTGATTTATCACTATGAAACATTTAACTTCATTTGCATCAATGCGCATTTTTTACCCTTTCCAGATATTAAGGGACTAATGTTTCATTTTAATCAATTTATATGAACAACTAAGAGATAGTAAAGGTCAAATGGGCAAATGCTGGTAACAAGGGCCAAAATAAATCAATCCTGGGCCACAAACCACCATAATTCTCAGACTCTGCTAGATAAAGCAGAAAGTAAACTCTAAAATTCATATTACATGTAATTAGATCAATTATAAATTCTGTTTTTTCTTCTTTTTATAAAATATACTGTGCAATTCACTACAATCAGCATGTTGTATATTATATTATTTGACATTAGTTTCATTTATAATGAACACTTGCATACCATCGTCTTTATAACCAATATAGTACTGCTCATTTATATTCTGTTATTTGGTACACATTTTTTTTTTTTCCTTTTGGTTAGTACATGTACTACTGCATTCCTTGATTAGAACATAGTCCATGAAATATATCACCTCATAACACTGTAGTCCATGCACACTTACAATAGTAACTATTACAAAGAAGTACATTAAAGTGAGGGAGTGTTGTACTAACTTTTATAATTCAATATAATAAGTCTCCAATTTTTTTTAATTAGAACAGCAAAACCTTCCAAATGAATCTGGGCACAAGTAAGCTACCACAATTAGCACGACCTGAATATGAAAAAGCTCTTGTGTATTAACATCATAGACCATTCTACTGGTGAAGAGTACAAGGTTAATTAAGGCTGCAACAAATGAGTAGAAAATACACAGACAGATGGAAGATAAAGTACTAAAATCAGACACCTTTAATTGGAAACAATTGCTCCTGACCACATCCTACATATCAATGCCTGACAAGTACTTGTTTTTACTGCAGTTAACAAGGCACAGACAATTAGCTAACAACAGGCCAAGTTCCACAGAATCCTGACTAAAGTTAATACACCTTATTCACTGTAGCTCAGTTTGCAGGATGTCAGGCTCAACAATTTCAGGGTCAAAGATTCAATTCCAACCCTGCAAGCCTGGGTCAGCTGCCTTGGTGATGTTTTTTGTTGTTGCATGTCCTTGTTTTTAATGGCATTTTTAACCCATTAGTGGCTGTATCATGCCAAAGAAATGGGAACTTTCAAAAGGTCACACCAAGGCAGTTGACCTTAGTTGGATTGGGCTTGGGGGGTGGGGGGGGCTACCTGACTCTCTTTGACCTAACTCCCATTTAGGTGACAGGAGATAGCCAATAAAGTGTAGAAAGCCCCCTTGAAAGCTAACTAATCAACTCAACCAGAAATTAGCAAGCCTGTCAAGCTATATCAAATGTATCACACAACATAAACAAGAGCCAACTTCAGCAGAAACAATCTAGAAACTAGCTGGCCAGTTGATCTTTTCCATGGCAATTTTCAACAGAAAAAAGCAAGGTAAATTAAGAGGCCTGGTCCTTTAAGACTGATCAGTGATGCTGTAAAAAGCAACAAGGAACTAGATATACTGACATATTAAACTCTCAAATACAAAGATTTCTGAAAAGACAGAAAGAGTGTGTTTGTTTGTGTGTGTGATTTGGATTTGTAACATATTTTTGTTTTAATTCAGTCATATCACTATGATGTCTGCAGTGTGGCAGTTTATAGAGATGTCTAACAATGGGGCATCATGCCACTTACACATAGTATCATGTCCCACCCAGTCACATTATCCTAAAACCAAGGCAACCAGCTCTAACACCATCCTCTTAATGCTGAGTGCCTAGCAAGGTAGCTGCAAGTACCATTTTTACAAGTCTTTGGTATGGCTTGGCCAGGGTTTGAACCTGTGACCGCCTGGATCTAAGGTGGATGCTCTTACCAATAGGCTGCAGAAGCAGTCCACAGAGAGAGTGAGATAGATCATATATGCATAGAACTGTCTTTCTTAGTTAAGTATCTGCATCATCAAGATGTGTTACGGCTGTTGTTTTTTCTTCAAGTGACAATGCTATACATAGCAAATACATAGCAATGCTGCTTGCTGACCAGAAAGAGTTCTGCAAAACATCTTTTTAATTTAAATTTAGCTCCTGTCAAAGGCCAAAGTCAATCTGATTAAGATCTGAAAATAACTAACAAAGATTCACGTTATGTGACATCTGGAATACCCATTCTGCTTAGGTTTAGTAACCTATCAGAACAGGTATTGCATTTCAAGTTAGCAAGAGTTATCCTTAGAAACAATGTTCCGAAATAAGTTTTGACTTTCAAATATTTGAAATTGTAATTTGATTGGTAAATCAAAAGGTCATAAGAACATGGCCTAGTTTTTTGTGTCTGTTATAATGGGGATCTAAATTTTAGTAAGGCCAAGGTCCATCCAATATCCTAAAGTGATCCCCATTCTTAAAAAGGTCCACCCCAAGAAAGGCCAATGTAATAACAGGCCACCAAATATTGCACCAAGGTAGTGCATTTTTCACATTCTATCCCCTTACCATCACCACCATCTTTAAGATGGTGAACCATCTTTTCATTAAAGAATAAAGAGGTCTCATCAGAAGTAGAGAGTACTGAATAAGGATGCCATTAAGAGTTAGGAAAAGAACTACATCGAATAATAATAATACAATGTAATGAGGACTTTGTATAGCGCCTAATCTTTAGAAGCTCTAAGCGCTTTACAACATTAGACAACACCTATAAGATAAAAAACATAATAATATGATTACAAAAACAAACACTGTGAAATTAGAAAACATTAAAATAACATGCTGAGAACATTTAAGGTAGGAAACATTATTAGGTCTTGTAAGTTTGTTCTTGCAGTCGAAATAAGTGAGTTTTCTGAGCCCTCTTGAATATGATCACTGTGTCTTTGTGTCTAAGTTCAGTGGGCAATTCATTCCACATTGCTAGGCCCTGGTATGCCAAAGAACACTGTCCATATGACTTTGTTTTCATAGTGGGAATAATGAGTATACGATTGTCAGAAGAGGAGTGTAAGTATCTTGCTGGTGTGTACACATGGGTGAGGTCGCATAGGTATGTTGGACTAGAGTCTGACAGTGAAACGTAGCACAGAGAACAAATTTTGTGTTTGATTCTGGATCGAATGGATAGCCAGTGTAGGGTACAGAGCAGCGGGGAGGTGTGCTCTGATCGTGGTACTCTTTGAAGTTTCTGGAGCAGATATTGAGATGAACCAGACAGAATAGAGTTACAATAGTCCAGTCTTGAAAGTACTAATGAACAAACATCAAATGAAAGATATTTGCGAATTGAGCTGATGCGTCTCAGCTCAAGTTATATAGCCGTGCATATGTTCATGACATCTTGGTGCATTGTGAGAGTACTGTCCAGAGTAACACCTAGGTTTCATACTGATTGTGTGAATTTAATGTTGGTGATCCTGATATTTATTGTTTGAGGTAAAGGATGTGAATGAGAAAGTCTTTGTGTTATGATCAGAATGGCCTCAGTTTTATCATCATTCATCTGCAACTTTTTACATGTCATCCATGATTTCACATCAGAAATGCACCTCTCTACACCTTGGATGGTAGCATCAACTTCAGTAGGGTAGCTAGATTTGTATATTTGGGTGTCACCAGCATACAATTGGTGAGACACTTGATGATGATCTATGACACTTGCGAGCGACTGAGTGTACAGAATGAAGAAAACATGTTCAAGAACAGATTCCTGCAGAACACAACAACAAAGATTAAATGGGCTGGAGTGTACTCCCTTTGCAGACACAATTTGTGTCCTGTTGACCAAGTAGGACTTGAACTACAGTAAGGCTGTATCATAAATGCCAAATACATGCTGGAGATGGTGAAGTAATATATCATGGTCTATTGTGTCAAATGCTGCAGACAAATCAAGGAGGGTGAGGACTGTAATCTTTCCGCTATCCAATGCAGAGAGAATGTCATTAACTACTTTTAGAAGAGTAGTTTCAGTACTGTGGCAAGGGCAATATGCAGATTGTACATTGCTAAGAAGACTGTTTGAATTTAGATGAGATACAAGCTGGGATAGAACAACTTTTTCTAAGGTTTTTTATATGAATGGGAGATTAGAAACTGGGAGGTAGTTCTTTAAATCGTTATGGTCTAGTGTTGGTTTCTTCAGCAGAGGCTTTACAATGGCAGTTATGAAAAATGATGGGAATTCCCCGGATGAGAGAGAGGTATTAATAACATCAGTTAGTGAAGGCAATACTGGATCTAAGCACTCAAGCAGCAGTGATGTTGGAATTGGATCAAGTTCACATGACTTTGGTGCACTCTTCATCAGGATTGTATTTCTAATGGTTTGTACTTTGTCACGGAAGAAATCTGCAAACATGTCTGGAAGGTCAACTGGACAGAACATAGTTGGAAGTCGTGTACATTTGTTCCTTGACATTAGCTTGTTAGTAATCTTGAAGAGCTCTTTGCAGCTGGAACTTTCCATGATCTTAGTAGTATAGTGGGCTGATTTCGCTGCATGGACTATATTTGTGACATTCTTCTTAGCCGCTTTATAAAGTTGCTTATGAATAGTTAGTCTGGTGGAAAGCCAGAGCCTCTCAGCTTTACAGCGGTCTCTTTTAGCAGTACGAAGCTGGTTTCTAACACTGCTATACCAAGGAGAAGACATTTGAATTGATACTCTGCACTTGGTAGCTGGGGCATGTTTGTCAAGCAATGAACGCAGGCAGTTATCGAGTTGTTCTGCAGGAGGAGGTAAGCAAGTTGTTAGGTTAGCTTAGATGTCATGCATTAGTTTGGTTCTATGTATCATACGGAGGTTTCTCTTAGTAGCAGATAAAGGTGGAGGGTTAGATACTGATATGTCAAGATGGCATATAATGCAGAGGTGATCTGATGCAAGGTCATGGGATACCAGGGAGGACCACAGAATGTTATCATCAGGTCTATGAAGAATCCAGTCTAAACTGTGCCCATGTTTATGGGTGGGTTGGTTAACTGATTGTTTCAGGGTGAAAACATTAATGGAATCTTTGAGTTTTGATGTATTTGAGTTGCCACCTATCGAATTTCCATCGTCCAGGAGATTCGGAAACTGCTCCAGAAAGAGAGAGTCAGCCAACTTGTTTTTTCTACTAGGAGGAGGGCGGTATAGGCAGAAAAAATGGACTGACCTTTGCTCTAGTGTGAGTGTGGTTTGGACTAGTTCAAACGATGTGTGGTCGAAATTGAATGTTGTGGTGTGGTTAAGACGTTTTATCATGGAGTTCTTTGTGATGACAGCAATTCCACCGCCGTGAGATTTACGGGGGAACAACTTGATGGAGTAACCAGTGGGTGTTAGATCCGCCCACTTGGGCTCATCGCCTGATGTTTTTAGCCATGTTTCTGTCAGGAAAAATACGTCAATATTCTGACCGTTGATAAAATTAACTATTTCTGTGCGCTTTTCCGGTGGTCCTATTAATTGGGCATTGAATAATGCAATTTGCAGATGTATTTCTTGGATAGTTGACACAAAGGTTGACGAACTAATAGGGATTTGAATTAGGTTATCTAAATTAACGGTCAAATTTTTTTAACATTGTTGAGCCAAAATAAGGGAGATAACTGGAATTCTTCTTCCTGTTCTAAACCGGCCAGCTTTGAAACAACATTTCTTTTTTCGCTTCTGTTTACATTTAGGTAATGATGAATGTAGTCCCAGTTCGTTTAGTCTAGAGCACAATGTAGTGTGGAGAGCCAAGGAGTGATCATTTACAGCAATTAATGAGGGTCCATCATAGCATAAACAGGTTGACTGGCAAGTATCACATGATGGTGGTTTGTTCAAAAACAGTGGAGCAAGACAACTGAGAAAAAGCCTAATTGTTCTCATTTCCAAAACAAGGAGATGAAGAAACACATACGAATTTAACAGCCAATACACAATAAACACAATAACAAAGATGAAACAGGCAACAAGCACAAGTATCATGAAAACGGCACTAAAAAATGGAACAGCTGCTTCAAGCCGGTTAAGCGATTGTGGCTATCTTGTTTATTTATCAGTCATGGTAAATACAGACAGACGCAAACAGACAGAAAAAGAACTACATCAAATCAATCATGGAAAATTCAGACAGACAGACATACAGACAAACTAGAAATGATTCAGGGCAAAAAAGCTGGTAAACAGACAAAAAGACCAAACAGCTCAATGTATGTCGAAGTTAAACAGGAAAAGACAAAGACAGCCAATTGGGTTATAAACAAAATCGAAATAAAAAAAACATGAAAAACAGACAGCTACTGAAGAAAGAAAAAAGTTTCAATTTTAATAAACACTGAACAAAATGGAGTATAACACAAAGGTCCAGTTAGTGATGATGACAATATCAAGATGGCTGTAATTTAAACCAAATGAAGAGGTAAAGAGGTATGGCCTGCCAGGTTTGTTAGCATTATGAAATCTGGCCTGAGACTGTGTAAACACCTGAGCAAATATGGGTTACTTCAATCCAAACAACAGAAGATCTCTGGGGATCAGAAACTATCAAACAGGATCATGTACTGCCTACCAATCATTAATGTGACTCATTTGTTGTCAATGCTTTGTCCAATATGAGTCACCATCATTTTTTTTTTATGACTGACACCAACAGTATATACAGAATACAATGCTTGCTTGCAAGTCTGACCCAACTGCAAACTGTATAGACCCAAATTTGCCATTGCATAATAGCCAGGAGATCTGGGTCCATGCAGTGTGTGAAAAGTAATCAGCAGAACAAACAAAAGAGACCCTGACCTTCCTACACATTATGTAATGGAATATCAGGGCATACATGTATACTGTTTTCAGTTGGAAAAATGAACTAGAAATGGCATATGTTTTCTTTTACAAAATTTCTCTTTAATAATAATAAAATAATTTTTATGGTGATGATGATGATTAGTAGTAGTAGTAGTAGTAGTATTCATACATTTATTTATGGGGGGGGGGAGAAACGTGTACAAAGTGGGCAATTAGAATTAAAACAAAAGACTTTTTCACTGAAGGAATTACTACAAACAAAATGTTGTATACCATCCCCAACACTTGATTGGGATAAAAACCATACAAATACCATGTCAAACCACTATCACAAATACGATGTCAAACCACTATCACAAATACCATCTCAAACCACTATCACAAATACCATCTCAAACCGCTATCACTGGTGTCAAAGAGGTCTAAGGCCCTTGCCTTTAAAGATCACTGGCATCTCATCTTTGAATGGATTACAGACTAGGGCTCATTAGATACTGGTACATGAGAAAGCCTGCCAATAAAACTCTTTAGAAGGCTGACAATTATAAGGGCCTGTGTACATTAAATTCATGAGTGTAACCTTTCCTTCGAAAATCTCTCAGTACAAAGTTTCCATTAGTAAAATGCATTTTATGGCAATAGCATCTGCTTTTTGGAAAATGTGAAGGCAAAAGATTCAAAATAAAACAGTCAGTTTTAAACCTTGCATCTAAAATTCTTATTGGCATGCTTGTTCCAATTTTAATGAAAGCCTTCACCAGTGAAAATGGTATTTATAAGCAAAACTTAAAGCGTCTGATTATACATATCTTCAATAAATTTTATACCATATATTTATGTTTGCCAAGCACATGTCCCTCCTGCAGACCAAAAGATCCCAGCCCCAAAAGGTGCAAAAACTTGAAATCGTTCATCTTAAACAAGCCATAATTAAATAAAAATTACCCATTCAGGTCATCAAAATATGTATACATGTATAGGCATGTCTACCACATTTTATTTGTCTACCTCTAATGTTTGGTTTTTTTTTTGAAAATTATGTTAAGAAAATTAAAACATGAATTTACTAAAGAAAAATCATGTCCTCTATTTGCTTATTTTTTCATTTGAATCCAACTGCAAACTATATAGACCCTGATCTGCTGTTGAATAATGTTCTAGTCGATCAAGGTTTATGTTATTTGTTCTACTGATTACTTCTTAAAAGAACCCTGCTGATCCCCTGATCAGCAGATTATGCAATGGCAAATATGTATTTTCGGAGTTTGCAGTTGGACTAGACTTAAAAACAAGAACATACAGTATACATGCATAAATAAATGCTTGACATTATGTCCTCTGACAGCAAGAATGAAGCATTTATAAAAACCCTGGACATCATATCTGCTTTCTTATACTTCTCCCATTTTCCTCTAGTTATGCTCAATTTTGGAAATGGGCCTAATGGTCATCTTCCTGTTAATAAAATATCGTGAGCCAGTCCTAACATACACTGCAGATAAAGCACACCTGCCTATAATGTCCAAAATTATTTTAATTTTAAATGTCACTTCTTTATTTTATTTAAGGATACACCTGTCCACTACATTACATTCAAACAGACACCTCTCCACTCCATTTTAATCAAGCAGATATCGGTCTACAAAGGACACGATTTGTATAACTCTGAATTTCCTGCATGTATGGTCAGGTTTCATGATATAGGTACTCAAAGCTCAAATCAAAATTTCTGCTGATTATTTCGCTTCTCTTTTAATGATATGCATGCTGCATGCACTAATGCACAAAAATTAATAGTATTGATAGGCCAAAAAATTGAATTAAATATGCTAGAAATTGCATGCCTACTATGAGCTAATAAAGATCTGTCAACACAGATTGCCAGCAAGTATATGCTTCAAAGAGAAATAAATTAAATAAAGGCAATCAATTCAGCTGCAAGAAGTTTTTGCAAGTATGAATTTCAGCTTCACCATTTGCTCTGGATAACAAAACAGCACTGATAGCTTCTTGATTGAATCTCCCATTGAAAAGATTTGATACAGCACTGGATGAAAACCATCAAGTGTTAAAATTGCTACAAATGCATTTCGATAGATGTATCAAAGCCCAATGGCTGGGAAAATTGAGTGTGGAAAGGCAGATTAATTTTCAATTGATAGGTACTCTTCAAGGAAAAACTGCAAATTTTAAAAAAAAAAAGGAAAATGGCTGTAAATCCTATTTATCGTTACCAAACATACCACATGCAAGACCTAATCAGGTTAAGATGAATTTTTCACATTTTGAACACAAACTCTACACATGGAATTTACTATTCAGATAAATAAAAAATTTTTTTTTAAAAATCATAATCGTTAAAAACCACAAATTTAAAGAATAATAAATAAATAATACTTTAGTCAAAATGAATAGAATAAATTCCAAATTCATAAATTTAGGTAATAATCAACACTCATTATTTCAAATTCCAGAAAAAATGTATATTTACAAAAATATTTGAATTTAACATTAATTTATAATGCCCATCAAAATGTACTTTCAAAAGAATAATGCCAGTGCCATGAACTTTGGGGAAAAAATAACTGAATTAAATAGAAGGGCTGAAACAATTGATTAACCATATTTTGAATAGCCTTCCTTCATCACTTAATATTCTCATATTTCATTTCTTTAAAAAAAAATCTGAACAGTTATTGACAGATTGGTATTCTCAGATTCGGCTAATGTGGGTATGTGAGAAAGCTTGCCAGTAGCTTCTCGTGGGTCGGTGGTTCTTTCCAGGGTTTTCCCGGGTTCTTCCTCCATCATTAATACTGGCCGCCATGTAGAGCCTATCGTGTGCTGAAAAATGGCGTTAAACCCCACAACAACAACAGATTGGCATTAATAATAGCACAACAAATGACTGACTCAAATAACACAACAAATGACTGACTGAAATTTAACAGCACATGGACACAAGAACATGCCAAGGTGATACTTACTGACTGATTATTGGTTATTGGCTAATTCATGCTTCACAGCACAATATCCAATCAATAGTTATTCATGCCAAGGTGATTGGTTATTGACTGACTGACTGGTAAATAACTGCCCAAAAAACATGATAATGCAGAGGTGACTGGTTATTGTCTGATTGGTATATATTTGCACATCAACACAATAAAGCATGTAGTTATATCAGAACAAGGCAATTGGTTTTTGATTGATAGTTAATAGCACATCAACACAAATAGCTATATCATGTCAAGGTGGTTGGATATTGCCTTACTGATTGGTAAATAACACATCTACCCATGCATCACACCATGCTGATTCTTTACCAATTGATTAACAGTTAACAGCACATGAACACAAGAACAGCTACATAATACTAAGGTAATTGGTCACTGACTGACTGGTATTTAACAATACATCATTACAGCAATAGGCCTGTTCGATAAGGGTTGTTACCGCCCCTGAAAAATAGACTCCCTCGAAGAGCTCTTCAGTGAATTGAAAACAGACACCGTATGCACGAATTTACAATCTCTATTTCCGGTGAGCAATACCCCCTTACGAATGTGTCAACTTGAGTGCTTAAATTTAGACAAAAGTGATAGCGTGTTTATGTGTTTCACAGACTGAATTTATATTATTATCATTAAAATTCAACCCATAACACATAAATTCTCCTATTTAAAGCATTATTACTATTGTTATTATTATTATTATTATTATTATTATTATTGTTGTTGTTATTATTATTATTATTATTATAAATCCTCATACACATATTTAAATATATTCGCTGTTATCTTGGCAAACTTAGATAATGTAATAATCAGTTTTGAGTGAAATATATTTTGCTTAGATGAAGAGGAATATGAATTAGATTTGTCAGGAGATGACACATTAGAAACAAAGCAAATTATCAGTTCTGTCTGATATGTAATAAGAATGTGCTTTTTAAAAATATCAAATACATGTTTGAATTAGATTATGAATGCCAATTGTCAATGAATAAATCATCTTATATACTTGTATATACTAACATGAGGAAAAAAAAACAGACATCATAGATTTCATGTTTTGTTTTCTGTCAAAATCCAGTCCCTAGATTTACCATAACAAAGGGAATTTCCGGAACAAAATTGAAATTACTGAAGAAAGGTCGAACTTAAAAGTTAGCAGCATTGTCCATACAGAATAAATTATATGTATAATTGGGCTCTATGCTTCACATCTATAGTATTAGCATTGAAATATGTGGCACCACTGCACCAGTGCAAAACGGCATGGGTAGACGCATGTAGCAAGCATATGAAGATCGGTAACGTTCATATAGGAAAGCATTAGGGGAACAGACAGACAAATAAAGAAGTAATTAATAGCATATCTACACATATTATATGCTGTTGTATAGCTTGAAATCTTTTCTTCAAATCTATTGTATTAGCATCGAAATATGTGGTACCATCACAAAGCGGCATGGGTAGAGGCACGTTTGAAGGATATGAAAATCGGTAAATTTGCATGCGATACTGATTAAAAAATAAAAAATAAATTTATTTTGCATTTTAACACATTTTTATTAGTATAGATCGATTTAGACTGATGAGAAACTTAAAGTGTGATATCAAATGAAGACGTGATTAATAAGATACATACACACATTATATACTGTTGGATAGCTTTAATTCGATGCTTTGTTGGCCTCCATCACAGCATATAGATTTGCTCGCCGGAAGAGCATTGTATCATGGGTAAATTAGGGGACTTAATAAGTCAAGGGACGTAACAACCCTTATCGAACAGGCCTATAGGTACATCATGCCGAGAAAAGTTGCCAGCCCAGTATGCTTCTGACTGGATCTGAAACAGTACACTACCAGAGTCAGATACTCTGGTGTGTCCTTGGGCAAATCAGTTCACTTCCAATCAGCTCAGCGCTAAATAACCTACATGTGCTGTATTCTCCTTACAGTTAAGTATCTTGCTTTGGAGGCAACCAACACTGCCACAACTCTGTAAGTTCAGTGAAAAGGGGGTATGTTTTCACAACTACATCGCACTCAATTCAAACTGCATTTTTTTGTGATCTTTTCTCTACAATGGCTTCAGTGCAGAATGTGAAGACTGTAACTAATTCGTAGGATGAAATTGTCATGAGTTCCTTATATGCAAGATGGAGCACATGGCTGAAGACACAAAGGCACATGATCCAGTAAATTATTTATCATTGATTAAAAAAAAAGTCAACTTTCATAATCTGCAAAAAAATGGAACCATTTCTTGCAAATTGTTTAAATCTGAGGTCACACACTGGTAAAATGATTAACTGGATCTTTGCTTATTTTCAAGTAGTCAAGTCCTAATGACTTGGATTTTGAAAAAACACATGAAGTTCTCACAGCAGACTCCATCAATAAAGATAACAGATTCTGCCTTACAAATTCTGATGGCCGTTTCAAAGGAAAAATAACTAATGGAGTCAATGTTAAACCTCAAAACCTTGCAATTTATTGTAGTTAAATTGAGATAAAAAGTTCTGTCCACTCTTCTGTCCATTCTTAACACTTTGATAACTCTAGTGCTCTACTGTAATATCCAAGGTTCCACCAAAATATCATTTGCTCCCACTAAGCCATTTTTTGCATTAGTAATGGCAAATAAAGTAAAACCTGTCTTCAGACCACTGCTATGAGAGACCACCTGTGTTGAGAGACCAGGTTCTCCATGTACAGATTTACTGATTATATCATGTTATGACCTATCATGACAGACCATCTGTCATGAGAGACCATTATATTTTGGCAGAAGTGGTGGTCTTTCAAGCAGGTTCCACTGTATCATAAGTGGCAATACAATATTTTCAAGCACGATTCTTTTCAAATAAAGCAATTTGATGATTTAAAATTTCCAGCTCTGTCCTTTTGTGTTCTAAATTACAGTACAAAAAGTCGATGCTGTCTTTTAGAGCACAATATTAATGAAATATGACTTAATGGCTCAAGGAACCCAATTTCTGATGGGATGGAAGAAACATGCACAAATAAAACAATTTAGTTTCAACTCAATAAACTATTAGTTTGAAAAAAAGAATAATCTGAGAAAGTGGAAATTAATAAACAAAACACTGTTAGATAATAGGTGATGGCTAAACTAGCTTTCAAATACAAATTCCCTCACCAACAGAAATACATTCAGAGTGCCAGAAAACATACATGTGTGTGTGTGTGCGTGTGTGTGTGTGCGTGATATTTGGATTTTTAACACAGCTTTAACAAAAAAATCAGTCATATCACTATTATGTCTGCAGTGTGGCAGTTTATATTGATGTCTTGCAATGGGGCAACATGCCACTGACACATAGCATCATGTCCCACCCTGAGTCACATTATCCTGAAACCAAAGCAACCAGCTCTAACACCAACCTCTTAATGCTGAGCACCTAGCAATGTAGGTGTTAGTACAATTTTTATAAGTCTTTGGTATTACTTGGCCAGAGTTTGAACCTGCAACCTCCAGCAACCGAGGGGGATGCTCTAACTACTAGGCCACTGTCAGCAGTCTGGCTAGTATAGTGGAAAATAACAGTGTCATTCAAGTCTGAAATATAGATTGGGGTAACCTACTTTTGGCAACATGAGTTACTCTCCTTAAGAAGCTTCTACATACTAATTTTTACAAGTGTGGGTGAAATTGGGTCCAAGATAATGAGGGCTCAATGGCCAGACAGCCAAAATTCAGAAGTCAAGAATATAACGTGGGTTACATTGACCAAGTTTAGATATGTTTGTCTTATCTTCTTTGAGCTGCATCCACATGCCTAGTTCACAAAAGAGCAAATGAAACAAGGTCTAAAACAGTGCTTTCCAACTCCCAGAACGTTTTGGGAGGTTTTTAAATTTTTTTTAGGGTAGCAAAACTTGACAAATGTGGAAACAGGGTTGTGAGGCTCAGAAAAATAGTTTTTTTTAGGGTTATGACCAAAAAAAGGTAGGGAACCAGCAGTCCAAGATATTGAGGACATAACAAATGCTGGGCTCAAAATTAGCAGTAGTCCGCTAGCCTGGGGCTAGCAGATTTCCTGAGAGCATGAGAAGATGAAGTCAATTTCTGCCTCCATCCGATTTTGTGCATTTCATATAACAGCGCAAATTATGGTACCGTCATTAACAATGGACATTTGGTAATTGATCCTGATTAATCTGATAACGAATTAAATGAAAAAATGACATGGTATCACACTTTATTCACTCGACCACAGTAACAAACTACAAAACAGTATACCACACAAAAGAACACGGCAAAAACTATTCAAAGAAATTAATTTGAATGTTTTTTTGTTTAAGGTTCTTTATTTTTTTGCTCACTGCCGATTGCTCCAACAGTCACAAACAGGAAACTACATATTTTACATTTCCATCGAAATAATTATAAGAATTAGATCAATTTATTACGATTACATTATTGACACATCCTTTTCATACAACTACTTTTTCTATGATGATAAGAATAGTTTTTATATTTTTCCCTTACAAGAATGAACAAATAATTGAATACAAGTGGAGTTATCTAAGCAGAATGCCGTACATTTGTTAGGAATTAAAATCTCTGAGCATGGGCATCTAAGATTTGAACATTTTCCGCCTTATTATTAATTTCAACAATACATTGAGGTTCGATTAATTAGGAACAATTACCAAACTTATGACTTATGATACCATAATTGGAGCTGTTAAATACAATGCGCCGAGTGTCAGATGGCTTCGTTTGATGGGAACAAACCTTTTCCAAGCTGAAACTAACACTTATCTTCTGATGCTAATATTTTATAACAGTGTTTACAATAGCTACTGCTTTGATCATGCAGAACATCCGCTGAAGTTAAGTCTTTGTTAGGGAGAGGCCATTTAATTGTGGGAGGGGGCAAAGACACATGTTTTGAAATGTGTTTCTTGCTCTTTCTTATATAAAGGACACTGTGCCATTCCTTTTCTTGCTTTAAATAATACTATAACATCTTGTGATTCAAAACAAGGCACAATTCCCTCCTCATAAGACAGGCAAAATGTGGCATCTGATAGAAGGTGTTCAGCCACCGGGAAAAAAGCAAAAGTTAAATGAGAATGATGAGGAATAATTCTTTTGATATGGAAAAGCATAATGGAAAATTTCAGAAGAAATGGACAAAAGACAGGGAATGGCTGAATTATGAGGAGGAAAGGAACGTTATGTGTTGTAACTGGTGTACACAATTCACAAAAACAAACACACAGAAAACATCCAGTTTTGTTGCGGGTTGTTCGAACTTTAAAACTGAATCGGTAAATGTATATGAAAAAGCTGTGTCACATTTTTTTGTGAACAGGACTAGTAAATTTTTGGCAGGACTAGTAAATTTCTCAATATACTAGTCCTTCTGGCTACAAAGAAATTTGTGTTAAATTCGAGCCCTGAAATGGACGATGAAAACTAATCATTAGAGCATAAATTTAGATCACAATTACCTACATTTAACATTTCAATTTTTACAAGTTGTTCATCAAATAGGGTCTAATATGTTGCAGATGCAAAGAACAGGTACCTAAAACTATGAAAATCACTTGGGCATAAAGATATGGTCACATTGATCAAGTGCTGGTATGGCTGTGTTATTCAGGTAGCACGAATCCAAATACCAATTTTCATTAGTGTTAGTGAAGCTGGATAAAGATACTGAGGATGAAGTAGGGTGACAACATTCAGGATATAATAACTGAATTCCTGAAAATTCAAAGGTCATTCATGAGTGAAATAAGGTTGCAATGTCCTAGTTTTTGCATGTTTAAGTTTGGTTTTTAAGCAAAAACGAAAAAGTTTTCATGAGTATAGATGAAAAGGAGTCCAACATACTGACTGTATAACAAACAACTGAAAATACACAAGTCACTCAAACATGCAAATGAGATCAGTAACCTAACCTAGCCATGGTAAGTTCGGGGTTACTCTAAATATTACTCATGGTGTACTGTTGAAAATACAAAAGTCACTGATGCATCTGAACTAGGTTGTTGTTGTTGTAGGGTTTAACGCCATTTTTCAGCATGCAATAGGCTATACATGGAAGCCAGTATGAATAGTGGAGGAAGAACCCAGGAAATCCCCGGAAAGAACCACCAATCCTCGAGAAGGTAATGGCAAGCTTTCTCACATATCCACACTGGCCAGATCCGAGACTCGAACCCACGCAGACTGAGGTAAGATGGCAGTGATCCGTAATGGAGAGCGTTTTAGACCACTCAGCCACTCAGGCCCCTCTAAATTAGGTAACAATCACCTAATTTTGGTATGCTGTGTTCATTTTATCCACCTACTGACACACCAATCTACTTATGTGTGGTGGAACTGGGAGTCCAAGACATTGAGGGTGTAATGAACAAACAGTTCAAAATGCAAATTAGGTTACAGTAAAATAGTTTTGAATGGACGAGTTACTATTCTTAAACAACACATACAGTCAAACCCGGTTATCTCGATTACGTCGGGGGTGTAAAAAAATCGTCGACATAACCGGGTCCCGAGATATCCGGGTTCATAAAAACCGGTAATTTTAAAAATGTCCTTGAGCATTACTCCTGTCTCTTGCTGGTGTTTACTGGAATCCCCTCCCACTGCATGTTACAATAAAATAAACAAAACGCTTAATTGATAATAAAATGAAATGAACTAACCTGGTGTTGTTATCATTTATTCCTTTTTTATCATCATAAGTAATTTATTAAAGAAAAAATATATCTATGAACTCCTTATATCACATGTAGCGTATGCATCCATTACTGTAGTGTGCATCACTTATGTCAGATAACACACGACGCATTTTTATAATTGATGTGAATATTGAAAAACAAATCATGTTTGGTTGTACTCAGAGGTTTGAATATGTTATCAGATTGAAAAATGGATCAAAGAAAATCACAAACGAGAGAGTGAGAGAGAAACATCCACCGATTGCTTTCAGGCACCCGCCATTCACGCATAACACGGTGTTAGGTGCAAAATAACCAAGATTGTATTATATCCAGGTTAATATATGACAGTATCTCGCAGATAAAGATCAATAAATGTTTTTGAAAATATTGCTGACATGTTTGGCTATTTTGTCATAAAATGCTATACAATAAATCGTCATGATATTACGTGCATATGGAGCAATTTCATGACCTGAATATTCAGCCGATCAGCACTTTTCCGTCTGCACATTGATTATTAATGTGTACATGTACATAATATTTCATTACTTGTATCTCCTTGATTGTTGTTTCTTGTATACATGTACTTCGGAACATAATTCATATCTGAAATGTACCTTAAGAAATAAAAGGGAAATGATAAAATACACATGTAGCTGACATCTAAGATTCTGCGTTTTCGTAAAATAAAGTTACATTGTAATTTGTACACACTCTTGTCTTTGTGAATCCTTGAATATTTTATGTAGTGAACATGATATATTCTTAATAAACTAATCGATTAAGCTACTCTTACGAACCAAAAATAGAAAGAATATGAAATAAACATGTGACTACTGCCGTAACGGACCAAAATTGTGCCTGAAAATCGATCGCTTTTGCTGACTATTTCTTGTACAATTTCTGTGAGATTGACGTTAAAAAGTTGCATTTCGTCGAATTAAGCGGGTCCACATGTTACTTCGGACCGAAACTTATGCCCGACATAACCGGGTTATCGACTTAACAGAGGTCGAGATAAGTGGGTAAAAAATAGCATAACAAAGAAGAATTTTTTCGGGACCGGACCAAAACGCTCGACATAAGCGGGTTGTCGAGATAACCGAGGTCGAGATAAGTGGGTTTGACTGTATACCATGTGCCAATGAAACAGACAGTCCGAGATAATTAAGGGATAATAAAATACTAGGGCTAAAATGGGGCAAAATGCTTTATCATCCCTGAATTCTGTTGGCACAAGGTAAATGAGACTTGATTCCATATTCATTTTTGTTTCTTTCGGGGGGGGGGGGGGGGGGGGGGGGGTAATTCACTTGAAGGCAACAACAACCATAGGCAATATTCAAACTACTGGTAATATTCCAATAAAGGTTACTATCACCTTTCCTGCAGTTTTTCCATGCATGGCAATGTATCTGAATATAGTTCTTCATACAGAAGGCTCTCGTTAAGTTGCCGTTCTATGATTGGTGGCGCTATGTAATTGGACATCTCTAACCTCGTTTTTATCTAATTGTTTTGCCAACTGATGTTAGCAATACAGCACATGCATGCTAATATGATTCATGCTTTGACCTGTTGGCCTGTCATTATCACTCTAACCAGTTACATTACACCTACATACTGTACTCTTAAATATACATGGACTGGTGTTCTTTCAAATTTTAATGTTCGCTGGATAATCTGCCAATTTCGCTAATTGGTGTAACCTTCGGTCCAAGAACTGCCAATTATCAAGAGACTACTCTACTCCTGTTCCAACTGCTGGTCTTTGAGGCTGATTGTCCCCATGACCTTCAAAGAGTTTTCATCTGTTGAAAAGAATTTCCAGACCATGCTACTAAACTCACAGTACTAATTAGACCAAATACTGAGCCAGTCTAGAAGTTATTGAACATAAACAAAGATATACTGATTAAGGAACCATGACTAGGTGATAATGAGAAGTAAAAATTAAGTAGAATTATATTTTCCAACCTGATGCCAGCATTAATACCGGAGATGGAGAAAGGGTTCTGGTCATGCACATCTTTTTAGAAGCTTGGTTAAGGCAGATCAGTAAAAAAATACTTTTGGTTTATTGATCAGGTATGGAATAGGTGGAGTAAGTTTCTAGTACACAAAGTTATCACACATCTATAGATATCTCTGATGCTGCTTAGTCAACTCCAGTTAAGCAACATGACAGTAGGTTGAAAATGACTTTTAAATATTCAACAATTATTAGAAAGCTTGGAATTAAAAATTTAAAGTGAATCATAATTTGAATGTGAAAAGTACAGATCTAAAAAGTATCTTAGATTATTCTGATAAAAATTCAAGTGGACAACTTATTTATAGTTCTGTTGCTGTAGCGAAAAGCAGCAGGTTCTCCAAGAAAGTTGCTTAAATAGGACAGCCTTATAAACTCATTATTTTCTAAGGTAAGTTTAAATTCATTGGTCTGTGTGTTTTTCACCAGTGCCAAATTGTTGTTGTTGTTGTTGTTGTAGGGTTTAACGCCATTTTTCACTACACGATAGGCTATACATGGCGGCCAGTATTAATGGTGGAGGAAGAACCCGGGAAAACCCCGGAAAGAACCACCGACCCTCGAGAAGCTACTGGCAAGCTTTCTCACATATCCACATTGGCCGAATCCGAGACTTGAACCTACACGGACCGAGGTGAGATGGCAGTGATCTGTAACGGAAAGCGCTTTAGACCACTTGGCCACTCGCAGCCACGTGCCAAAATGTACCTATGACAAACGCAAATTCATCGATCAATATAATGGTGATATACGTGACTTAGTGATGTCACAACTATATCCATGGTGACTTTATATGTAATATTGCAAATTACTTAACCACATCCTCAAAACTCACATATTCAGTGAATTTAAATACAAATGTAGTATATATTTCTACTCAAATAGTATATTTGATCAAGACACATATAAAAATAAGAGTTTGTTTTCCTTACTTTTCGATAGCCAGGTGCCAACTGATAGGTTTAAGACACAGCAATTTTTCTTCCCCAAACTTATATATCATTCATGAAAATGTAAACAGCAGTGTTTAGAACTTTTCTGTGGTTAGTAATTTAAAAGCGATTATCAACTGAAGTAAACACAGCTGTTTGCCTTATTCTCCTCATAAAATCACCTTGCTGGATTATAAATAATCTAATGTTTGCCAAGTGCCAAGTTAATCTGTCACACACCTGTGTTAGAAACTTTCAAAATACCTGGCTGTCTATCCACTTAGGTTAGACCAAGGGCTGTATTTTCTACTTTCCAAAATGGGTGATGAAGGAATTTAAAGAGACCTTACAATGTGTACACGTTTTCAGGAATATCTAATTGTATATTAATCAGCGATAACCTGTTTCATCTTGACCTATATCTGCATAAAAACACTGTCTCAAATACCTAAAAACTCATTATTATCAAAGGAATGTGAGAAGATCAATGCAACCTATATAGATGAATACTGCAATCTATCTGGTGAGTACAATACAACTTGTAAAGCAACATGGTGGGGTTTGAGAAATGAAGATGCTACATGCATAATGTATACATAGCATTATCACTGGAGCATAAAATTAGGTCACTATACTCATTTATTGTGACTCAAGTACTCCTCTTCTAGAACAAAGCACACATTTCCTCATCCAGGTTCAGATATGTAAAATATATGTAAAATATACAACAAAAATGCATCTTAAGGATGTACTCCACAATTTGGATGAAATGATAATGACATAATTCACAAAGATTCTCCACACAAGAATAACAACTTTAGCATGGTAAATCAGTCAATACTACACTGGCTGACTGAACAGGGTTACATGTTATTGGTATTGATGGCTAAAGCTCAGCCAGTGAGATAAACCATAATATACTGACAGATCTAGATTATAAAGTTACCAACAGGATGAGCTTAATACATCAGCAACTACTGTGTATTCAGTGTTACTTAGTCATTATAAAGTGCAGTTCTTTGCAAACATCCAAGATATACATGAAATTACCATAGCAATAAATGTAAATTGCAGAAATTTTCATTTGCAACCTTGTCAATGATGGATTGTCATCCATTCAAATGAACATAAAATTGAAAATCTGAAGTTCATTCCATCAGTAATTCTTAGACTGATTGGGATACCTGTGTACATACGATATGATCCCACAAAAATTAACTAAGAAACTAATTTATCCACAGATAAAATATAACCTCGAGGTACATCAGTGATACACATGCACATGCATGCATGCATGCACACAAATCCATGCTCAAGTAGATAAGCTATCTGTTGAAAATAAATCTTTACTTCATCCTTCTTAAAGTCATCATTGTGCAACTCTCACATTCAACAATTTCAGTTAAACAGGCACCAAGACGATAATTTCCTTGGTCTTTATTTATGGTTTATTCGATCAAATGAAAAGGCATCAGGAAGCTGACCAATAACAACATCAAGTGTTAATGGAATAACTCCATGGGTAACTGCATGAAATATGTAGATGGGAAAAGTGAGCATTTAACATTCTATATACCTTTCTGCATATTCAGTGAACCATTTCTTCAATTAAATATTAATCATGATATTTTCTTCGCTACACAATGTTAATATTTTCCAGACATAATATTTTCGGGTCTGATTTTGATTACCTTGATTAAATAGTCATGTTTTCATTTGCATGGACTTGACCAATATTATCTTTCCATATTTGATCGCATGAATTCAAGGATTTGCATATTGCTTGGACTAAAATGAGAACCTAAACAGATTCAGCTCTACATGCAGACAGAAATTAATTCTTGTTGGCTAAATGGTTGTGTGGAATTGGCCTGATATAGTCAGGAAGTTCAATTTAGATTTCAAAAAATAAAAAAAGAGAGAATATGCAAAAACGAACTTAATCTGGTTATCACTCTTACACCAAAAAGTAAAAAACAATTTCAAATATTGAATTTCATTCCAACAAATGCAACCAAAGTCAACACTGAAAATAAGAGGTTTGGAGTTGGGGAAAAAGAGAGACTGGTTGGCTGACTTTTAACAGCATTTTATCATGCCAAGGACATGGGAGCTAAATGCTTTTCTTGGAGGACACACAAATGCAGACAACTAATGCTGTTTTGGGCAGGTATCAAACCTACAGTCCTTGGATTGAGAGTCTGATTCACTACCACAGCTCACTGGCATGAAGGGTGAGACTCAAAGTAGTATCAATTAAATGGTTTAGTGGGTACCATATATACTCAATATAAGTCACATTGCAAACAGCAATGACCCCCCCAAAAACAGGAAATAATAACCAAATTTGTCATCTGATCACTGTCTTGAGATAGACTGCACGACTAATGTTTAATGTCACATCAGCACATAAAAATCTATTTAGTGTTGATGCAATGGGAGTTAAGCGTCTTACTGGTGCTAATACGGACAACATTCAAATCGACAACCCAATGACTTTGAATACAGCATGATAACCAATGGCCTTTATTCCGCACTTCATTTCTTAAGGCAGTTTTCAGTAGTCTTAAGTTCCTTATATTTTTCATCTAATTTGCCTGGCATTTTTAGTGACTGATGGTCATTTGGAGCTAGCCTGTTGTGCTACTTTCTGATGAACACAAGACAATTTTTACTGTTTTATAAGGTTCAGAGAAAGAATTCTTATCTTAAAAATCCTGACAGGCCAACTCCTAAATCTCCAAGCATCTTAACTTAAATGTTCTATTCCTTGCCCAGAATTTTCTTACCTAACTGTATTAGGGGGAATTTGTTTTATAAATCATTTGTTTGTAAGAACACCATCTTTAAGATTTCTCTAATCCAGAGACACCACTGTGAGTGTTCTGCAGCAAAGTGCGCAGCAATGGCATCTCTACATATATTTCATGATCTTGTACAAGATTTCTTATCTGCAGTGTGGCAATTTAAAGTGATGTCTAGCACTGAGGCATCATGCTGCAGACATGTAGCATCATGTCCTGCCCAGTCACATTATCCTGACACCAGGCCAACCAGTCCAAACACTAACCTCTTAATGCTGAATGCCTAGCGAGCCAGCTGTTAGTACTATTTTTAGAAGTCTTTGGCATGACTCTGCCAGGGTTCAAACCAATGACCTCCCGCATCCAGGATGGACGCTCTAACCACTGGGCCACCGGAGCAATACCAACTGACTTGCATGATAAATCTAAACTAACTTGCAGCCTTCTAATCATTCATGTGAATTAATCTCTCAAGGCATTCACATTTCATCACATCCAAAGCTGCAGAAGAAAACTCAGACCTGCCAACAGAGACAAGAAATTGTAGTATGCTTTGCATCGATCTGAAATAAGTCAAGTCTTCCTTTCTGTTGAATATATAGCCAAGATATGAATCTATCAAGTGATGAAAAATAACATTTGAATGATGCAAAGCTGCCAGAACCAGCTCCTTCTCAAAATCAATTCCTGAAGAAAGAAAGAAAAAAAAATTCTGAATCTGCCCTGCTGATGGTATTACATCAATGTTCAGGCCCCAAAAGTAAAATGTTTAACCACCACTGGACTTCAGAGGCTCATAAGAAATGTTTATGTGAACTCTATGAACATAGTCTAAAATATTCTTATAGTGTACACTAATGATACTATAGAATCATGGGACCAAAAGCAAAATCGTGCCAAATGTAGATAGCATAGTATCATGGGGGAAAAATCAAACTATGCCAAATGTAATATCCAACATCTGTACTAACAAACTCATTCTAAAACATAAGCAATGGTCCCAAAGGTCCTGCCATAAATGCCTCGCAGGTCACGTATCACTGGCAGATGGGTACAAAAAGATAAGCAGAGGAAATGGAGAAGTTGTGTTGATAAATGTATTTGTCAGGTTACAGGTAATGGGTGATTTATATGCCTCCTGTGGGGAGTTCCTATTAAAAATTGGATGCCTCGTCCACTGCTAATCTATCTTGTTTATTACAAAATATAAAATAGATGTATGAATGTTTTTAGCTGAATGATGCATGCAGTTTTAGGAAAGAGAAGAAACACTCTCACTGAAATTAATTACATGTAACTAAATGAAATTAAATGTAACTTGACATTTCCACACAAGCAAATGAACATGTTTTCAAGTTCTGTTGGCCCACGTTTCAGATGGCTGGAATGCGATGGAAGCCAGGAATACCAAAACTGGTTAAAAGGATGATAAGAATCTTGCCTAAAACAAAGCGATCTAAACACTCTTCAATATTAATGTATTTTTATTTGTTTCATTAAAGAAGTATACTTCAACTTAACCTGATTTCGGCATTCCTGGCTTCCACTGCATTCCAGAGAACTGAAAAGTAGGCCAATGAAACTTGAAAACTGGTCCATTTCTTGTGTCAGAATTTGAATTTGTTAGAGAAAAGAAATCAGAGTAAATAAAGTCTGACTAAAACAGGATGACTTTACTTTGTAGAACAGCCTTGTTATTAGCTGCCAGTTGTGTGAGATATTCCTGAAAATTTTACTTTTGTTACGACATTAGTCACCATCAAAACATGCTACATAGCACCATTATTTAGGTATTAAGACCTAGATGCCCAAAACATAAATATCAGTATCGAGGTCATACATGTAGGACTAACCCTATGGCTCATATGTGCAGTGTTACAATGACGTACTGTACTGTAGAGATGTGAATTTTTGCACTATTAGTCGAAAATACTGCTCACTTCTTGACTGCGATGCTAGTTTCAAATGACTAGAAAAAGTGGTTTATGTCAGTAGAATCCTCTCCCCTAATGCTACTCACCTCATAGCAAACTTGACATGGATAAGGTAAATTAATTCTACTTCTGCCCAGCTTCACTGGTCAATACCCTGTCTACCCACCCAATTTATTAACATTTACACCAGTGATTTCCAACCCACAGGTTGCAACCCAAATCAGGGTCGAGATCACATTCTGGAGGGTTATGGAGGGTCACCTTCCTGGATTGATTAGGGGTCTTTTTAAATGTATAGTACAGGTGACACTCAATTTACGTCAGATGTGTTCCCGAGATAATGGTGTAAATCTAAATTGGTGTATGTTTGTGTGTGTCGTGTGATTTGGATTTTTAACGTAGCTTTAACAATTTTTCAGTCATATCGCTATGATGTCTGCAGAGTGGCAGTTTATAGTGACAGACATGTAGCATATTGTCCCACCCAGTCACATTATCCTGACACCAGGCCGACCAGTCCTAAAACTAACCTCTTAATGCGTAGTGCCAAGCGAGGCACCTGCTAGTACCATTTTGTAAGTCTATGGTATGACTTGGCCGGGGTTCGAACCTACGACCTCCCGCATCCAAGGTGGATGCTCTAACCACTAGGCCACCAGAATGATCGAAAATCGAAACTGGTGTAAATCAAAAATAACATGCTCTCTTGGTGAGCATGAGATGTGCACACATGGATGTGCATCAGCTGCATCCAGTCACAGCACACAGCACCACCAATGGCGCAAAAATGACCACAGTAGCATAAATTGAATGTTATTTCTTCACTATAAATGGTGTTAAAATAAAAGCAAGAAGATCAAATTAGCATATAGCGAGGATCACCTGTATGTGATTGCCTGAGGCTGAGTGACAAATGTTTAACCCTTGGCCATGGAGTCAATTCACTAAACCTGGATTATATCTTGCCCATATACAGTAGTAGGTGGGCATTACATGGTGGCCAGTCATAAGGTTGCTCTTGTTTCAAGATACAGTATTTAGTACTGAGAAAAGTAAGCATATGGCAAAGATACAAACAAAATAACATAGCACAAGCATGTCTGTTAACAATTTTAAGATCTCATCATCACTGGAAGGTGGGAAAGAGATTTTGGATAAACAAAAGCCTACAAAGAACAGCAAAAAACAGCTGCGCATCCCCACAAAAATCCACTAAATGCCACATTGTATTAAATTATAACAACACTCGGTTCTGGAGTACGTGTTTAACTTTTGCAAAAATATGCAAAGATTAAAAAGTTAATAGTTTTTGTCAGAAAAATTATTTCATGGTTGATGCATCCATCCTTTTTATTTGCTGAAACTTGTTAATAAGTCAAATCAGTTCCAGGTTCCTGTCACACAAATCAACCAGCCAATCAGATAAGAAGCTCATCAGTGCAGCTTCGCTGACAATGAGCAGAGCCAATAGTAGTGCCACCAGTGCTCCAAGGCATACTGCACATATTTTCTGACTTTTTCTGCAAAACAGTTACCATATCTACCTCACTCTATAGTCTGTAAACATTAAGGCCAGAGCCTGTGTATACTCACTTGTAAGTCAAGTCAAATTGCAGACAACAAAGAGGCAGATCTGCCATAGCCTATTTTGCCTGAAGACCAGGGTAAATGTTGTTTGTTCTACTGATTACCCCTAACAATCTGCACAAACCCAGATCTACCCTCACATTTCACCTAAAAAATCTGTGACACTAACAGCCAATGAACACTTTACATTGCAACTCAGTCAACTCAACTTCAACTATCAAAAACTTTGAATATTTTCACTGCCCGAAACAGTGTTTTAAAATATACATTTATTGTGGACTTGTATTTTTATCATGTTTTGTGACTTTGGACATTGCTAATACCAATGGAGACATGGATGGACATCCACTAATGAAACGTTGTTGGCATATTTTGCCCAGGAGGGTGCACAGGGTCAAATATTGGGGGATATAGGACAAAGAAAGGCCGACTAAAGTTGTGCAACACTGCAACCTTTCATCTAGTTAAATATGTACTTTCTTTTTAGACAACATCTGTCACTCAGTTATCTTGGAATTTTAATTAGATTTTAATCTCATTCACTTAGCATTACTTTGATATTCCTGAAAACACTGAATACTATTTATTTACACCTTCTCTGGGAGGATATTATCATCAAATCAATATTTGATGAATCAAACCTTTGCTGTGGCAGCTCTGGGTGTATTCAATTTGTCATGAGTAATCAGCAGAACAAACACTGCAGACCCTGGTCTGCCAGCGAGTTATGTGATTAGAAATCAAGATCTATGTTGTTTGCAGATGGATTTGACTTATATGCAAGTAAACTGTATAAAGTAACATATACAGTAGAACCTCCCTTGAAAGACCACCCCTTCTGCCAAAGAAGAATGGTCTCTCAAGACAGGTGGTCTGTCATAGCAGTGGTCTCTCAAGACAAATCTTACTGTATTATACAATCCAACAACTTTGATACAGATTATTGTATGGCTACTTCATCCTAATAGCAGTTAAAGGTTAATGACTCTAACGTGTACATGCTGGCACTAAGACTGCAAAGTGGAAGCACACTTGCTTTACAACTATGCAATTCAAGATCAATCCCCACAGCTGGAACTTACAGTAGGAGAATTACTTAACTTTTATAGCTATGTAAAATCAAATCTTTATGGTATTACTATAAAATCTGAAATAGACATAGAGGATTTCATTTCTGGGTCATTTTCTGATGGTACAGGAATGATCACAAAATTACTCCACCATGAACAGTTTAAAGTAGGTCAAGAATGAGTGCTTAGGTAAATAGTATGAGCTCATGAAATCTCAAGTTCATGCCCAAACCACGATATCTTATCCCCCACAAATATTTCTGATTTTACAGTATTTTTACAAGTTATTTTGACTACAGCTTTCTAATCATATTTCATGCACCATTCTACATTTAAGCAAATTTTTTTCCTCCTTCACATTCTGTTGTAGTGAGTTATGAATCAAGTTCCTTGCACGAAGCTAAATCTTCAAATGAAATGGAAAGATCAGAAATGAAAAATCGTTCATTTAGATTTGCCAGAAGGCCACAGACCCTGATTGTTTGGTTCCAAGGTATAGAGAATAATAATTTGGAAATATATTCAGCTCAAGTATTCTGGGCCCATTTTCTCAAACTCCAAGTAAAAGATGACATGTGACTGACACAATGACATACTGGTGAAGTGGTAAATTATTATCTCATGGGCCTGTAATACAATTCAATTATATTCACAGGATCAGCATCAGAATTTTTTTGGTAATAACTGTAAAACCTAAGCAATAGGTATGACATGTTCAACAGATGTGTAAGGAAGGCAACTTCTACCACAAACCTGTCCAATTACAGGTCTCCCAAATATCTGAATTTACTGTTATCAAATAAAATAATATTTCAAACACAAAATTAGAACAAATGTTTAAAACTTTCTTCCTGAACATCAGTTGGCTGATTATGCCTTACAAGTACAATGGAAAGGAGAAAATTACATATTGTGCAGTACTTGAATAAAATTATTGCCACTTGAAATGGTACAACATTAAAACTGAATGCAAGTGCCTCTTTGCACTTCACTCGACAAAATCCACATCCATCAGTTTAATGGCTCATTAGGTACCAGTGCCACAATAAATTTCTATACAGTGTAAATATCTGCCAATGGAAATAAAAAAAAAAAATGAAAGCTCTTAGCATCATTCTAGGCTTAGTGGCAGGCATTAAAATAAAAAATAAAAATTTTAAACTACCAGAAGCTATTATCTACTAGCCATGTTTCGAGGGTCATCATGAAACTATACTGCAATAGTTACATTGAATCAAAAGAACATTTTTGTGACTAGAATTAGGCTACATGTAAATTTTCTGTTTGTGAGTAAACTCCATTATATGCATTGATATTTCACATTAGGTGTCAGGGTCCTGGGATTTACCCCCACCCACCCACCCAGCAGCTTTGCCACTGTCATCCACCCATATTCGGTAAATCAATAAATGTTTTTAAAGTATAAAATTATAAAACCACTCCTACTTTGTGGAAAACCCATGTATTTGTAAAAATTAATGAACACGTTGCAACATATAGAGAGAGTGAGTGCTAAGTCCTGTAATCCAATTATATTCAGCAATTACAAGACAAAAAATGTCCTACCTTAAAGCTATTCAACACCAGCTCAACAAGAAAACTATATTCCCAGTTCAAACTAATTACCTGATTACCACATATCCTCGCTTACAAGTCCATTCCAACTGTGAACTGCAAAGATCCAGATCTGCCCCTGCATAATGCAGTCTATTAGGACTAATCAGCAGAACAAACAACACTGTGTGAGACCTTGATTTGTATCTACAGTATGTGATGGCAGATCAGGGTCTATGCTGTTTGCAACTGGACTGGACTTACATGTAAGTATATACGGTAGTTCTCATGCCACTTTACACTAAAATTTATTAACTTTATTTCTTTCCAAATCAAACAATGAACTGACTATACCATGGCCCTAAAGCATTTTGGAAACCTAAAATCTGTGCAGTGTTACTTCAACTAACATTCTAGCAATAAATTTAGTGGATGTTTTCCTTTCAATCCAACCTTCATACAATAGCAATTCAGTATTGCTTCTTTCTAGTACCCAGTCAGAAGAGCAGGTCCTCTTACAGTCTGATAAACATGGGAGATAAGCAAGTGTTAATATCCAGTGCAAATTTAACAAGAGGAAAAAGCAGGCTTGAGAAATTCAATGACTAACATTTTGTCTATGAACAAAAATGCATGGGCATAAGTCAAGAGACCTGGGACTGTATGATACATTGTGGAAATTCTACCAGTGTTGCTGACTCCAAATTCAAAGAAAACAAATGATTCAATTGTTTGCAAGTTCTTTTACATTTTCATTCATATATTTGGCACCATTTCTACAAATTTAAAGGTCATCATACCTGAATGCTATAACTTAAATTTGATCAAATTCTTTTTTGCAATTTTTAAGAAGATGCTTAAAGGTTTTTCTTATTTTAGTAAAAATTGGTAGTATAACTGATGGCTCAGCATCATTTGTACAATTTGAAAGGTATTCATGCCAGAAAACCTTCTGTTATGCTTGATCAAATTTTATTAAGCAGTTATGGAAAAATGGTTATCGAAAGGTTTTCCTTTTTCTAAAGCAATCATTGCCATATCTGAAGGCAAATTATCATCAACTGTAACAAAGAGTCTCTTGAACACTGAGCAAAAGGAATTTATAGGAATTCAAGATAAGACCATTTCTTCCTTTCACCTTATAACTGATGAAACCATCTCTGATACTCTTCATCAATATCAAGAATTTCACATTAGCTGTTGTCATGGATATGTTAGCTGCCAGACTGGAACCATTTTCATTCAGGACAAAGTATACATTATAAGAAGACCTTTGTTGAAAAGCCCATGTCAAAATGTTCATCTATTCATGGGGAGGGAGAGTAGTAACAACAAGATGTTCGCAACTGTCATGGTAGCCATACTGCATGTATGACTAGCACTTTTTCATTTATGACCAACTAGGAGTCATAATTAGTCTACTTGTGAAAAGCCCATGTTGATATATACAGATAAAGCCATCCATTTGGGAATTGAGATAACAATATTTTAAAGATAGCCACCATAGCCATTTTCATTTAGGACCAGACATCATAATAACTCATCCCATGTCAAATGACTTTACCTTTTAAAAGAATATCTCAAACAAGATTTTCAAGATGGCCACTTTGACAGCCATAATACACCCCAGATCAGCACCATTCTCATTTACAACAAAGTAGGTGTCATAAGAATTCTTTTAGTGAAATCTTCAACCTGGTTTGACTATCCTTTCACCAGGAGTAGTGATAACATGATCTTCACTGTGTGGAAGACATATGGGTTGTCAGATCAGCACCATATTTACTTAAGAACAACTGGACATCATAAAAAGTTTTTTGGTAAAACCCCCACAACCATGTAACTTCATGTTTGGGAGTAGTTGCAACAAGATGACTGCAGCAGCTGCTATAAAGGACTTCAGATTAGCATCATTTTTTATTTAGGAACAAGTAGACATTATAAGAAGTTTTTTTAATGGGAACCATGTTGATATGACCATCAATGTAAGACAAGTAGTTATAGCAACATTTTCAAAAGTGACACTGTGGTGGCAATACTGGACCCCAGATTAGCCTTCAGACTGGTACCAACTAAGGCATCATAATAAATCTTGTAGTGAAACCTTATGCTGATATAACCATCCAATCTGGAGGAGTAACAATAACAAGATTTTTAAGATGACATGTTTGGCAGCTTTAATGGGTATATGATGGGCACTGTTTTCGCTTAATACCAAGCAGACATCATGATAAGTTTTCTAGTGATAATCCCCATGTTGATATGACTGTTCATTCAGAAAGTTAACAACACAAGAATTTCAAGATGGCCACTTTGATGGCCATACTGGATGTCTGAACAGCACCATTTTCCTTCAGGACCAACTAGAACATGGAATGAATATGTGTTTAAGTTTCATGGGAATTCCCAAGTTGTTTAGGAGGAATAACGATAACAAGCTTGTGCTAACAGATTGATGATAGACAAAATACCATCCAATAAATTCTTCTGATCTATGACCAGTTTTGCTTTTTTTTAAAAATGAAGGCTCTTGATGCCTAGAAGCTTTCTGTCAAGTCTGGTCAATTTGTATTCAGTGGTTTTGGAAGAGAAGTAGTTTTTCTATCATTATTATTAATAGCCATATTTCGTGGCAGATCAAATTTTTTAAATAAATGTCTACGGTCTTCAAGCTAGAATCCTTTTATTAAAATGTTATAAAATTTTGATCAATATTTCTGGGTAAAAGATTTAAAGTTCTTTCTGTCTGACAGCAGATAGCATAATTTGTACAAATGTGAAAGGTCTTTGTGTCAAGATGTTCTGCAGCAAGACTGGCTGAAAATGGTCAGAAGCTGAAAATAACAATCACTGATAGCTGAAGGACAGTTTTCACTATTGTTTGTAATGGCAGCCATATCTGATGCCACAAAAGAATCATCTCCAATGGGTTGTCTGGCATTTATGCGCACCTAAGGTTTCCATCTCTAATACTGAAGCAAAACACATACTGAATTTGACCAATTGATGAAAATAAAATACTGCAATGCTTGCCATTTGAAAAGAGACAATTATCACCAGAATATTCTGTTCAAAATAATATTAATTTTGGACACACAGAATACCCATGACTCGCGATATGTCAGCCAATTCTGTGTGCAGATCTGAAAAGATGTAATGTTTATAAACTGGGCTATGGAAATGAACTGCATTTTTTTGGGCTGTTTCTGTCAGCAGTTTGGCCAAGTAATTAGGTCAGGTTTATAGCCAGTTTTACAAAATTCAATGTAACAATGCCAATAAATGGCAAGAGATATTACGCAAAATAAACCAAAAAAATTAGTAAAGTTCAACATTTTATAAAAAAATAAGCTATTATGTGGAAGAGAAACAACAATGAATAGGATATAATGTGTTTATAATGCCTTGTTTACGAGGAAAAATTACTAATGAATTTAGAAACAGATTATACGTCAGGAAATTTCATGAGAATCCTGTTCTAACAGCAAGTTGACATGTTGGGTAGCAGACTATTTTTTTAATACATTTCCATCCTTTATATGACGCATTTATTTGCATGATTCTAACAGATACATAGTAAATAGGATTTTCTGCGTTACAGGTTCAAGAAGGTCATGGAGTGGGTCTTCATATTGACATTTAGAAATCACATTTTCATATGCATTTCAAGTTGAAAGTGGAATATTTTTGTACAATTTATGAATATCACTTAAAAGTATGATTGTTCTTTCTTGATACAAAATAAATTTTTGACAAAAAGTAACAAGTGATCCAATGTTTACAGAAATGACATAACGTTGTGCAGAATTACCTGACGTGCAGAATTTGCTGACATGGTGGTATGCAAAGTTGAAAGATTTTCCTGAAAGAATCCTCTGCATCAAATCTGATCAAAACTATTCGGTGGTTTTAGAAAAACAGTATTTTAAAAATTTCTTCTTTTTTTAGTAATGGCAGCCATATCTGATGGCTTATTGTGTAGCAATCTGAAAGGCCTTTATGTTAGGTTGTTCTCTGCAAAGTTTGCATTAAATTGGACAAGCAGTTTTTAAGAGGCTGCCAATAGCAATTCTGATAATACAGGATGGACAACATAAAAATACAATGCACAACAAAGGGACATACTATAAGCACAGTTGATCTTATATCCAGGTGAGCTGCAAATGGTGGTCCTCCAACAGATTTAATATCACAGTCAAATATATAGTCTATGTCAAGAGAACAACACTTCAAGATAATTTCATTTCAAAAATGATTACTGCATTTGAAAATAAGGTACAACTTCTTGCATATGTATAATAATCTGTAAACTATCCAAAGTCCGTAGACGATAGCAACAATGTTACCCACTGAACCTTATCTAGTAATTTAATTGGATTTTTAATACCAAGAGTTTCATTGCTGCATGTTCAGATGTAAGTGCATTTGGTTTCATTTTACAATACAAAAGGAAGTAGAACAAGTTTTTTGAAATTATGCAGTTTTCAAGGTGGGTTTTTTTCTTTCTTTCCTATACTCAACTGAAGAAGAAAAAGTACCAAAACATTATTGCAAAACAAATTACAATTATAAGTTTAACCAAAACCTGATTAGACCTGTTTATGAAAAATTACTTCCACTAATTTCGCTTTAAGGCGAGGTGAATGAATTACTCACTGAACCCAGGTATTTAAGAATATACAATATATTTATTCTTGTTTAACACACACCTTTCAAAAGAAGAAAACAAAAAGTTTGGGGGAAAAATCAATAACCTCAAGTTTAATATACTGTAACACATGAAGAATAAAACAATGTGCAAAAAAAAATAGAAGGCATGGTCAAGGCTGAGAGATAAGTTTTTCAAACTTTTTTAAAGTAAGAAACATGATCCATAAGTTTATTTACCATTTTTGAAGTGGGTACTGGATTTATAGCCTTGTTAATTTTTATGACTAAAATGGTCAAATTTGGAAATTAAAAAAAAAATAAAGATGGTTATTTTCCAAAAAATTTCAATGAAAAGATTTTTTCAATATTTACATAAGTTCAGCAGCCCAGTTTCCTTAGACTCTTTAGCTAACATGTTAAACACAGAAATTTTCAAGGCAAACTCCATCAGATTTTAGGAAAAATTATAATATTAGACACGTTACACTGAAATTGAGAAAATTGGTGTTTTATGCATTGGGAATGGGGCCAAATTTCAATTCCAAAATAGGCATAGAGAAATCCAAGCAATATCAGTATAAGACATCAAAGCATAAATTATTCAGGGATCTATGGTAACTCAATTGGAAGAGCATCAACACTATAATCCACGGGTCTTGTGTTTGATACCTACCCAGACCAACCCAGACCATATACCTAAGCATGTCCTTTGGAAAGACACTTTATCCCCATTTCACTGCCATGATACAACAAACAATGTTTTAAAAGTGTTATTAAAACCAACAATACCATTTCTTTGGGAATAATGAAATATTACCACTTTTCCCCCAGTATGCAGGTTTCTCTTACAGTGCCTGCCTTCCATTCAATCATTCAATCATCAGCAAAGGACTTCACAATTTTTTGCCACAGTTATTGAACTTACCTGAAAGAAAAAAAAAGGGAGATATATTTTATACATGTTGTATGCAATGATGTTATTAGCAATTTCCATCACTATGTCTCATGGTCAAATTCAGCTTGAAAACAATATTTGCAAAAAGCACCACAGACCTGGAATACAATACACACACAATCTCTGCCTTGATATTTCCAATTCACAACAATAAAGAGCAGCATGTTCACTGTACAGCTGATGCTCAATTTACACCATTGATACTTTCCTGAGGAGACGGTTTAAATCTAAAGTAATTTTCCCATATGATACTTGTAAAGTCTTGTGCACATTATACATCTAAGTACACATCGAGTTACAGCATGTGGCAGCAGTGATGGCATAAAATAAGCATATAGGTGCAAACTGAATGTCATTTCTTCATTATAAATGGAATAAAATGAAAGCACATACATTTAATTGGCATAAATCAAGCACCACCTGAAATCAGCGACATCCTCAGAATTAATAAATTTCATCAACATTATCTCTGTAAGATACAAAAATCAACAACAAAACAGTAAGTGGAAAAGAAAAAATATGATGCTTGCAGAAAAGCTATAACCTTAACCTTGATGGGTATTCCATAAAAATATCATATACAGTATACCTGTCTTAAGAGACCACTGCTATGAGAGACCATCTATTTTGAGAGACCAGGATCTCCATGCACAGATTATTGATTATACAGTGTTATGACCTGTTATAAGACCACCTGTCTTGAGATCATTATTTTTTGGCAGAATGGGTGGTCTTTCAATACAGGTTCTACTCTATCATAAAAACTGAAGAAGAAAAAAACGTGATACAGTCAAAAAAGTATAATAAAAGGTGGCAACAGCATCACTAGGAGTATATCCTGTTGTTTTGTGGGGTTTTTTCTTTGTTGTTTTGTTTGCCTGTTGTTTGTTTTTTGGTTTGTTTGGGTGTTTTTTTTCTTCAAATACATTTGTATTCATGACACAAATAAAACAGTTCATTCTTAAATTTTTTTACAATGCATCTAAACTTCATGTGTTTTCACATCAACCTTTTGGATAAGGTTTTATTCCTTCCCCACAATTCTGTTTGAAAATGGATACGTTATGGACATATTGTGCTCATGAAAAAACAAAATAAAGAGTAACGAATTATTACAAAGACAACTGTGTTATCCAAACTCGTCCCAACATCTGGCACAACTGTAACTATGAACAGCTAGGCCACCCTGTGTTTAACAGGCCTCTACACATACTAGATGGGTATGATTCAGTCAGGATATATACTGACCAACAGGTCTCAATGACCTCAACCTCTGGTCACAGTATATGGTCTTAAACCAAGCTAAATGGGCATAATCATTGTGTTCTTATTCAACTTGTCATGACCATAACCATCTAACCATGAGACAGCAGAATCTATAGGTTTACATTTTTTATTATGCAAATTGTAAGAAATCCACAAAGTCTGGTCAAGGAACCTGCTCCAGAAATGAAAGCTTGTCTGTGAAACATATTTTTATAGTTAGAATGACCCTGACAGTTGACCCACCTACCAACCTATAAATAGGCCTCTCCACACCTTTATCACAAAAAAACACTCCACAATGTCTTGTCAAGGTGCATGGTCTAGAATTAAAGTTACAATCAACTCAGCTTATATGCATATAAACGGAGTATGTATTTAAGTGGAGTTCATGTATATTTACAATGTACATGTTATTATAAAATGGAAAATCATACAAACAAAGCTCATATGCTATATAAATGTGTTTTAGTGTATTAAACATCTATGTATACATTTACTTCCACAATACATGTAAATTCAGATAAACAGTATAAACTGTTACTGCCAAAATTATTATTGACAGTGTGTATCACTCTTTGGTAGCAAAACAGTATAAGGGTCGCTACTAAAATTAGTTCCCAGCAAAGTAATAAGTTTACATAAAAAGACAGACATTAAAGTCATTGCAAAAAGTTTGTAAGTTACTTGGTAAAATAGTCCGTAATTGATTTTTAAACATAGTTGGGGCGTCCAATCTATCTGGTGGACAATAGTCTGCAAGTTAAAAAATCTGTCATATGATTTGCACCCATTTGCTTCCAAAAATGCTATAATAGTCTCCAGACTTTTAATGGCCATAGCAAAGTTTGGCAGTGGGACAGACAACTCATTGGTAGACTCCTCCACATCCACTGGATCTGAATCATTTTCTTCTTGCTGGATGTGTGAACAGATATCATCATTTTTTTCTCTTCATCAGTATGAAGGTGTTCATTCATCGCCAGATAGCGATTGAAATCATCCAATCCCATAGTAGGTGGGACAAAAACCTCAGTGTTGTCGTCATCTGTAACGTCTTCAATGGATGCTGTGTTTTTGACAAAACTTGTACGTCGATAACAGTTGGCTGGCAATAATTTCTAGCTCTAGAGCCAGTGCACCAGAATTAATAACACCTTAGCTGGTGAGCGCAGAGGTTGGCCGGGGCACCAGTCTACTATTTTCTATGATCTTTGGGATATCAGTCTACATGTATACAGCCTTGACCTCTACTTTAGATGTCTGGACCTCGTTTAAGCAATTAAGCGGTGTCAAATACATATAAAGTCAATGGTTGAGACCAGCAAATTGTATGCAATTAAACTATATATGCATTTAACAGATATGCATTTATCTGATATTGATTACTATGCATATTAATGAAGGAAAAACGTGACCATACTTTCGCCATGCACTTAAGCGATCTATGCAATTAAGCAATATGCATTTAAGTGGAGCCAACTGTATTATGCAAAAACCAGTTTTCTTCTTACAGCCAGTGACCTTGATATTTTACCTTTTTAACCCCAAAATCAACTTGCTTGTTTCATACCAAAATATGTAAGCCATCCGCAACATTTTGGTACTAGTAAATGGTCAATAACTGAATTTTTGTGTTAATTTTTTTATATATATTCTATTAACCATAGTGACCATAAACTTGAAAGCAACAATAAACTTTTGACCATGAAATTGACATGCTTCTCTTTTTTAAGGCAAGTGCAAGCCACCCCCAGTGTCTGGTGACTGTAGCCAGTGGAGAACTCAAGTTGTTGCAGTTATTCATGCAAACCACAAGAATGTTTTCCACTGCTAAATTTAATCCCGAAAGTAGAAACAAATTCACCAGACAGTTGTAACAGCTTTACATTGCTCTGAAGTGTCATCCTCGATTAATTATCTGATATGCTTCTTTTGTCTTAACAAGGCAAAATTACAGCTGCAACAAATCTCTGCTTTCATCAATATTTCTTGCAGGTTAAGACTGAGCTTTAAAGATCAGTTTCAAGCCTAGCAGGGTTTCATTTAATCTCATCATCAGATAAAGACCAGACTAGCATGTTTTTTCCCCAACCCTGTCTCAGTTAAAAATGAGCATTGTACACAGTGATCACTCTGACATTCATAGGCATGTTGGTACATCTATTTTTACATATATTGATTTTTAAGTCTCAATTTTTTAAAATAATGAATTCTCTTATTAATATTTATTACTTTCTAACAAAGTAAAACATGTTTAACAAAATATGGTCTCTTGTTTAAAAAAAACATGTCTGCTTGCATGAAAAAAACCCACAAAGTCCATGTGATATTCAACTAAAAAATATGTTACCAATAAATCAAAATACAGAATTAAAATGAGCAGAACTTGCTAACCTTCTTTTAAGGAATGGTTTTACTGCAACATTTCTAGCATGATTTCCAAATATTGTATTGAGTAGTTTATAGTGTACAATATAATGTTTGCTTGTTTTTTTAATGCCCACTCATTGGTTTCTCAAACAAATTGTCGATAGAAGGCTATCCCCTCAAGGCATGTACCCAAAGGTCAATACCTTCAAGCGGAACATGCTTATAAGGTAGTAAAGTAAATCATCTAAAAGATTTTTTCCCCAACTGCATTATGACTAGGGCCTATGTGGCCCATGTTTACAATGTCTGATACGAGTCTAATTCTTTAAGTGTGTACAGCAGTAATACAGTGTAATGTGTAACGCTGGCATAACTTTGGAGCCACTGGGATTATTTAACAATCCAGATAATCTTATTTTGACAAAGGTTTATTATTCAATGTCAAGCACTCAACAGTTGTTGCTTCCAATACAAAAGAAACTGCTATAATACACAGAGCTCTTGTGTTAGACAAAAGTATGAAACACTTGTATATTCTGTACTGTGCTGTTCAGTGCAGACTGTATCTTGCAAGTTTCGATCACTGAAATGTGTATCATTTGCATACTCCAAAGAGTGAAATATATATCAACTGTATGCTTGATGAAGTGCAATGTGTATAATTTGTAGGTTTCAGACAGTACTCCAAACAGTGAAATATGTATCAACTGTATGCTCAATGAAGTGCAAATGTGTATCATTTGTAGGTTTCAGGCAGTGAAATCTGCATCATTTGCATACTCGAAAGAGTGAAATATGTATCAACTGTATGCTTGATGAAGTGCAATGTGTATAACTTGTAGGTTTCAGACAGTACTCCAAACAGTGAAATATGTATCAACTGTATGCTCGATGAAGTGCAAATATGTATCATTTGTAGGTTTCAGGCAGTGAAATCTGCATCATTTGCATACTCCAAAGAGTGAAATATGTATACTCCATGCAGTGCAATGTGCATCACTTGCAGGTTCCAAGCTGTGAAATATGCATCATTTGCATACTCCATGCAGTACAATGTGTATCATTTGCATGTTTCAGGCAGTGAAACATACATCATTTGCATACTCCATGCAGTACAATGTGTATCATTTGCATGTTTCAGGCAGTGAAACATACATCATTTGCATACTCCATGCAGTACAATGTGTATCATTTGCATGTTTCAGGCAGTGAAACATACATCATTTGCATACTGAAAAGAATGCAATATGTATCACTTAGCCAAATCTCAATTTTCTCACTGCATCTTAATGGCATTTCCTTAACACCAGAGTATTAATACAAGTACATGCACATGGAAATGTCTGAATTGAATGGAAATCATCAATCTCTGTCAGATGGTCATTATTTTTAATACAAAGAGACAAAAACTTAGACCCTGAATTTCTGCTGTCAGAAGCATAATATCACTCACGACTTATCTGTCATAGATAATTTCAAATTGATCATTGTAATAAAAGACTGATAATGGGAAGTTTTAATCAAAGGAAATGTTAACACAAATGCCATCAACTACATATTTTACTGCCATTTCTTGACAAGGAAATTAAGAGTTCTTCTTTGATATTTACATGATTCTTTCTTCTACTGGTTCCTTTCTCTGGAGTCTGGTGTATAGATTGTTCATGATTTTACAGCATCACTGCACATGTATCTTTGCCAATGATTCATTTCAACACATAAAAATTCAATTCACGTGCCTCAGAAGTACTGTACATGGATGCTTTTCAGTCCAGCAGGAAGTGGTTGATTTGATTTTCTAGCTTAAATCCCTCTGAGGTTTTCCACCATTCAAAACAAAAGGTGATATATGCACAACTTGTACCCTGTTCTCTAAGGGAATGACCATGTGTGTGTGACTCTCTTTCAAAAACCAGGGATTTTTGTGTGCAACCAATGTATATATTTTCCCCCAGACCTGAGCAAGATTAATTTTGTTTATAAGGAGGACAGAAATTCTTCTTAAAAACAGTGTCCTTGGAAATTTTGAATGGTCAGACTGAAACCTTGTCATTTAATTCTTAATCAATGTACAGACAATTTTCAGGATACAATGAATAATATAAAGGTTTTAACAATACATGAAAGAATATTTCTTAGAAAGGCCAAATTGATGTATAAAGTATCCAGAAAAGCCATTCCTGTATATCTAAGCAATTATCTTTCACCAAAGATACGCTGATGGTAATCCAAATTTAAGGTCCGTAAGTAAAAATTACATTATAACAAGGCCAAAGAAGGAATTGTTTAAAAACAAGTTTTCAATATACTGGTCCACTGGTATGGAACAACATTCCCAGTGACATAATGCATGGCTCCTAGCATTTCTTCTTTTCATAATCAATGTCTTAAATGGATGAAATCTTTATAACTGAACAGTTCTAGTACAAAAAATACTGCCTGTTTTCTGTAATTTTGCATAGTTTAATTTTTCAAAGCAGGATGATATTTTGTTTTATATATGTTTATGTTTTCACAGATGCCTCTGCATGTGTTCCAGGCTTGATACTCTGAATTTTAAAATTAATTATTTAGTGTCAAGCCAGATTCTTTACATCATGTTGTATATACTGTATATATTGTACATTGCATATAGAAGGCCTCAAGGTAGATTAGTTCTATAACTACCTTCTCTAAATAAGTCTTTACTATTATTATTATTATTATTATTATTATTATTAATATCATTATTATAAAGAAAGATGTATCTTTGCAATTCTAAAGGGCAACTTTTCTTTATGGAAATATTTTTTTATTCTCATTAATGGAGTTTGCTGGTAATGAAAGGTAACTAAATAAGTCATAAGCATGTGAGACAATATATTTACGTGACAGTTAAACAATGGGGAAAGGTGACCAAAACAAAATGTTGGTGTCTATACTAGTGTAGTTTCCTCAGTCTAAGTCTCCTTGCTTAAAACCAATATAGATGTGAAAGATTTGCTGGTATCTGAAAATTATTTCTACATGTACATATACAAAGGTACAGAATCTGCATATCATTATGTACTGACTTCTACATGTAAGCGGAGTCCAACTGCAAACCCAGATCTGCCATCACATGATGTACTGGTAGATCTGGGTCTTTGTAGTTTGTTAGAAGTAATAAGTACATTTTGAACAAACAACATTAGCTTCATCTGCTGGCATTATCTTCATAGCTGAAAAGGGTCTACATTGTTTGCAAGACTAGACATATAAGCATTTATACACAGTACACATATGTAAATATTTGTCCATATGACACAGATGCCCCTACACTCTGCAGAAACCTTGGTTACAGAACAGAATTCTGGTGATACAAAGTGAAAATTAAACTTTACCAGGCCTTTTTTTAATTTCTAAGCCAAGTACATGTACTAAATCAATCCATTTAAGACCTTCACAAGTTATTAAACATCAATACATGTAATTCAAGGGCAAATTTTATATATCAAGCAGGGAATCACTTTTAGCTATAGAAAAGTCTCAAAACTAAACTCAATGTTAAGACGAATAACACTGCATTATACACTCACATGCTCATCCAGTCCAAATGCAAACTGCACAGACCCAGATTTGCAATCATATAATGAACTGGCAGATATGGATCTATCCAGTTTGTTAGGGAGTAATCAGTAGAACAACACAGACCCTAATATGGCTGTGCAATATGTGATGGCAGATCAGGGTCTATGTTGTTTACATTGGATCCAGCATATATATGAGTATATCCAGTACCAAAACTAGTATTGATCATTTTCATTTAAATATATCTCAGTGGTAACAAAATCTGTGACAGATAATGGAACAAACCTTTAGATAGCAGCATACTTGCATCATTTTAGGCAAACAAATATTAGACTATGAACACATAAAGAAATCTTGAAATGCATCCAAATTATGCAAATGAATTCAATTTCAGGCTTCTAGACCCAGCTGTCAGCGTTTTGCTCATGCACAAAGTCCATGTCTTGTATGGTGCTGCATTCGGTCATTATAAAGCTATGATATATGGAGAAGTTTCCAAAGTAACATTACTTGAACACTGAGAGAACAAATCACCTAAATTTAACTAGATAATCCAAGGTACCCTGATACAGTCTTGATCATTAAGATGCTTACCCATATTAAAAGGCCTGATTAAAATCTTTATGAATAGGACTTGGTCTGGATGTGTCATGTGATTTGAATTTTTCACGTATCTTTAACATTTTTCAGTCATATCGCTACGATGTCTGCAATGTGGCAGTTTAAAGTGATGTCTAGCAATGCGGCATCATGCCGCAGATATGTAGCATTATGTCCCACCAAGTCACGTTATCCTGACACCAGGCCGACCAGTCCTAACACTAACCTCTTAATGCTGAATACTAAGCAAGGCAGCTGTTCGCATCATTTTTATAAGTCTTTGGTATGACTCTGCCAGGGATCGAACCCACAACTTCCCACATCCAAGGCAGATGCTCTAACTACTTACTAGGCCACCAGAGCAGTCAACTTGGTCTGGTATCGTTTTGTTTGTATTTTTGTGGTATTCACAAAACACACCAATGAAATTCAAAAGATGCAATCACCTCCAGACATAGAAGTGAAATACCCAATTTATTAAATTCTTATCTAGACTTCTAACATTAGAGTATTCCCACCTATGGAATATCAGTGTGGCCTGCATGATATGGGGGGGGGGGCGATTAGAAACATTTGTTTCACAGAATTGTTGTCTGAACATCTGTCAAAGATTTGCAGTGCTTTCAATCTGCTGTGGGCTGGAGCTCCTCAGCTCAAACATTTTTATGATCTCCACTCTTGACTTTATCAAAGGTCAAAAAGAGGTCAATATGCAGAAAAGAAGGCATGATAATAATTCAACCAATGCTGAAACAAGATTTAAATCCATGCACTGTTGAACATGTCTCTCTGGTATTCAGGCACAATGTTTAGAATTAGAATTTCCCATGACAGAATTACATGCAAAGTACATTCCAAGTCAATAAATAATCTAATTTTTGTGCAAGACCAAATCTAATAAAACCTTTTCTACAAGAAGTCTCCATTAATAAAAACTGGAGGATGCTGGTTTTCAAAATAGTTTAAACATGAAAAGTCATTATTTGGTTCCAATGGCGCTTGTACTTTTTACCTCTGTGAAATGTCACACGCAGTGATATCAGTTTATAAAAGTAGCCATTCGGACAAGGTGAACTGGTGTAATGGCATTCAGTGTTATTTTCTGTGATATTGTTCATATTATTGTTCTTACTTGAAACCATGTACCAGACGTTAAGTTTGTTCATCTGAATACAGATGTGCAATCCAATATTTTGTTACAGTGGTGCTTAAGCCTGCAGACTGTATAAATCATATAATCAAATTTGATAAATCTTTCTAGAACACTATAATACACAAATTGCTTGCATTTCATCACCGATAGATATACCATGAATATTTTGAGATGAAAATTCCAAGGGAACTGCCAAACCTCCCACCCCCACCCCATTAAATAAAGCCGATGAAGTATTCTTATAGTTTGTTTAGCGCACAAAATTACACTCTGCTTAGTTGATGTGATGTTATGCATGTAGAATCTAGAAATGTTTAATATGTATTCCATAAGTTTAAAAACAATGTATCGATGTTTTCGTTGGTTTATTTTTTTTGGTGTGTGTGTGTGTGTTGTATTATACATTAGTGATTTATTAACCTTTTCTGATTCTGATGTGTTAATCTGTAACAAATTTAAGAAAAGAAGAGAGTAAATTTATGTTAACTGATTTACAAACAAATTGTAATTTTGAATGACAGTTTAGAACATATAATGTATTATGTTCGTCAGAGTTATGATGTAGAAAAGAGCAGGACTAGTTGATTATATTTATACTACGTGGGTAATACATTTCCTTAATTAAAAGATATATACAATTAAATTTTGTTGGGAGGTATAATTTTCTGCATGTATTCATGAAACAACCACACAAAAACTGCTGTCCCTAATGACAACAGCCAACCTTAAAATAATACATATTTTACATACAGACACTAACTGAAAAGAAAACAAAGTAGATATAAATAAATATTATTGGTTTCAATACACATACACACACACATATACATACATACTGCTCATGTAGCCTAGTGGTTAGTGCGTCCACCTCGGATACAGGAGGTCGTGGGTTTGATCCCCAGCAGAGTCATACAAAAGACTTTAAAAAATGGTACTAACAGGTGCTCAGAGGTTAGTGTTAGGACTGGTCGCCCTCAGTGTCAGGATAATGTGACAGGGTGGGACACCATGCTACATGTCTGCGGCATGATGCCCCAGTGCTAGGCATCACTATAAACTGCCACACTGCAGACATCATAGCGATATGACTGATTTGTTTCTAAAGCTACGTTAAAAAATCTAAATCACACACACACATACATACACACAAAATACATATATAATATGCACATAGAAGAGTTTTACTAAACGAAGATTGGAAAACAATACAAACGGATGACAATGAAATAAAATGTACAAAATTATTACTGTACACACTCACATATTATAGCTGAATATATGAAAACATTACATTATGAGGGAAGTGCAAAACAAAAAATATTTTTGCATACATTTCGCGATTTACTTTGTGTTACTAAGCGTTTCTCGGTGCTTTGTCCAAAAACAGTATGGCAGCAGCCGGGCACAATGATGTTATGGTCTATTTTTAGCAAAAGGTAGATTTAAGTACAAGCGCCATGTGGGTGTGTTTTTGAATTACAGATACCCTGCTCTAATACTGTAGTGTTACCATCTATGTAAACTTCAAGGATTTGAGATACAACTTCAGTTCCCATAATAAACCTATGCAAACACCACGATATTGAAAATTCACCAACTTGAAATTTCAGAGTGCTCAATATCAATGTTACATTTCTCAGTCTAAACACATCCTTAATGACAGCTTCAGTGTAGAGAAAACCATATGACCCAGGGCATTTTCTGGATCTATGTGTGCTTTCAATACCTCACCAAAGAGTCAGTAACGATTCTTTCAAAACAAGGGACTGAAATTCTATCAATAAATGAATGTCTTCGTGTTTTGGTTTGTTTTTTCAGTTACAACAAGGATAAGCTCTTAAAAGATTATTTTTCTTCAAATCTTACTTTCATTATCAACTAATTCTGGACAGCCAAACTCAACTGCAACCCATTAACACAATTTTGTTGACATTAGAATGGTAGAGAACTGGATTTATTATATATTTTTTTTTTAATTAAAAAACTAAATTAAATTGGCAACAGATGGACGGATGGGCATACAGACTGACTGATATCATAACATGATATGCTCTGCCTATAAAAATTACTCTGGAAATCCAGATAGTAGCCTGACACAAAAGGTGGCTGTTTAGGCAAGGTGACCATTATTGGAGGTTATAATGCACTCAGAAAGTCTTTCTCCAAATCATGTTCATATCTTTATAATGGTGATAAACCCCTCCTCTCAGCACCAACAAAAATGACAATTGATGTCTCTTATTGAACAAAAATTGGACAAATTTACACCGAATTAGTGTGCTGATTGATAGGTTCGATAATCAAACTGAAAAGGCGCCAAGATGTCTAAAGTAGACACTGCTATGTTTACCAATTATAATTGCAAAGGAGAGTAAATACATCCAGTTCAATTGGCAAAGCTTCTAAAGAATAAACTACGAATTGATTGCATCTACATTCTCAAGGGTACCAAAATGCAACATTCAGAGTCATTGTTAAGTAGATGACGGTCTTGTAAATGGCAACAAAACTGAAATCCATTCAAGTCGACAAACTTTTCACCAATTTACAGTTATCCAAACAACATCACTTTTAGCACTTTTCAAGACAAGGGAATAAACATAACCTCAATCGACTTATTTTCTGAATTTAAAATGGCAATATGTAATGTGTAAATTCTGTGATAATTATTTTAACTATGCCAGTTGCAGAAAAAATGTCATAAAATCAAGATGATTTCAATGAATGAAATAGACATCTTCTTACTTACAACTTGATAATGACATACTTTTATGTCAATCATGAAATGGGGATTGTTTTGATCTAATACAAAGAGCCACAAAGAATTTGAAATCTTCAATGACAAAGATGTTCCTTTCTTGACAAGAAAATTAAGCATTCTGAAGGAATGATTTGTAAGAGTGCTCAGTGCAACAGCACAAAACAACAAAACATCAAAATCCTTGAATATAAACCAAGTTAATATACAATACAAGAATCATTTGAATCTATAATTTCAGTTCCAGCCCACACTTTGAGCAATATTTCTGAGATAGATTGGTACCCGCTTTCCAACTCTGCTAAAGAGCATAGATCACACAGTGGCACATGACAATACTAGTAATTAAGAGGTGAAGCAGAACAAATTATAAAGAATTATGGAGCATCTCTGCTAACACAGAAAAAGCAATTTAGACAGATGGTCTGGTTTACTGTGCTGAACAAGAAAACCAAGGTTTACTTCATAACTCTCCTGGAAATAATCTCTGCATGTATTCCCAGTCCTTTAAATCCCAACCAACGGTGGTCTCTTGTAAAACATTTAACCACAGCATGCAACATATGCAGGTATCTAAATTCATATATTAGTGGTTATTCCTGCTGACTGAAAAACAAACTTGTTCCCTAATATCCAACCACCTTCTAACTCAACCCTCTTTTCAGTCTAATAAGTACTTTTTCTATAGCAGAGATTGACCAACACTGTTAATTGCTAAAAATAGCACACCCATTTATAGCTTGCAGACTCAGCTGCAGACTATAGGACAAATAAACCGGCTTTTGTACTACAATATAAATGGTGGAACACACTAAGAGATTGCATCTATCCCTGAAAGCGAAAAAATCACGGTGCTTCAAGGCAATGTTGCTTTGGACATTGTAACCCAGATAGTAGATATTCAGTATGTGAACATGACATCTGTATTTTGGATTCCATTTCCCAAACCAAAAAACATCTCGAGAAGTGTGGGCGTTAGGTGTGTGCTTGTGGAAGGGGAACTTTCACTACTGACAAAATCACAAGATGGACATACATCTGCAGTAAACATTTCATAGGTGGGAATAGACTGATGACGGATCATCCTGATCCTATCCAGCAACAATTACACCAAATCAGGTTCGTCATTTACATCAATTTAGAAACTAGAACATGTTCAATTAATATCAGGGGTGGGGGACGTTTTTAATCAATAGATGTGCTAGCAATGCAAAACCTTTCAGTTCCATGATACAGGTGCAGATCTAACGATGAAACAGAGGGGGTCTAGGTAAATAAATAAATAAAAAAGTACACAAGAGCTAAAACTTTAAAGAGTATATATATATATATATATATATATATATATATATATATATATATATATACATACACACACACACACACACACAAATGAAATTAGAAAACACTTAAGATCTATTGAACTGAGTAACTTTATTGCAGTTTATAATAGACCAGTACATGTGTGTGTGTGTGTATATATATATATATATATATATATATATATATATATATATATATATATATATATGGAGTCCTGGCCTGCTCAGTGCAGGGGATGGGTACTCAGGGTCCCGCCATCAACTCAGACATCAGAAGAACAAAACATTTTAACAATAAATTTTCAAATGTAATCCTTGCAGGTGTCTAAATAATGGTAGATTACTACAGGCTTGATACACAAAACTATACAAAGATGTTTATATACAAAAAAATAAACTAGCAGTGGGACCCATGGGGCATAATTTATGTATTACCAAAATTTGCAGTTTATATATTACATAGTAAGACAATGTTACTGTTCAAATGGTAGCATTTTTAATATGTAGGAACCTTTATTCAGATATTTATTTTTAAGTGTAATAGTAAAAACACGAGTAAACAAACTTATAAATCTCACACATTCAAAATTCAACAGCGATATATAACATATTTACTTATGTCTTCTGATTCGTTATGTAGATACTAGAAGAGGCCATTATATATAGAGCAACCCGTGTTTGTGATGCTGGGACAAACTACCTAACATAGCAGTGATGTGGTTGCCAATAAAAAAATATAAAGGAAATAATGATTCCAAAATGGTGGAAACTTCCTTAAAAAAAGACAAATGTTGCATCACCAATAGATTTTATTTTGATATTCTATCTAAAAGTAAAAGGATAAACATTTCTACATTTTCAACAGTTTTAAAACTTCTTATGTGTACAAGTGTATTATCACTAAAGAATATACAACTTTATTATTTTGAGATGTAGATTAACTCTTCAAAATGTTCTAAAAACATGAATTAAAACTGTCCTCAATACACTGCTCCCTTGATAACTCGCGCCCGGATAATTCGCGATCCCACTTATAACGCAGTGTCCATCTTGGCTCCCGATTTTTTCCAGAGAAAATGTATTTAAAATATCTTTAAATTATGCTGAACATGAAAAAATTACGATAAGAATTGATAAATTAAACCTTGATACATTAATGGTTTTATCATCGAAAATGGTGATTAATGCCCGTATACACTAAATCAAAACAAAAAATCATGTTATCTTTTTTGTCATATATATATATATATATATATATATATATATATATATATATATATATATAGGGCTTGAATTTAACACAAATATCTTTGTAGCCAGAAGAACTAGTATATTGAGAAATTTACTAGTCCTGCCAAATCTTTACTAGTCCTGTTCACAAAACAATGTCACACAGCTTTCATGTACGTTTACCGATTCAATTTTAAAGTTCGAACAACCTGCAACAAAACTGGGTGTTTTCTGTGTATTTGTTTTTGTGAATTGTGTACACCAGTTACACCACATAACGTTCCTTTCTTCATCATAATTCAGCCATTCCCGTCTTTTGTCCATTTCTTCTGAAATTTTCCATTATGCTTTTCCCTATCATAAGAATTATTCTTCGTCATTCTCATTCAACTTTTGCTTTTTTTCGGTGGATGCCATTTTTGTCTGTCTTATAAGGAGGGAATTGGGCCTTGTTTTGAAATATGAGATGTTATAGTATAGCTGACGCGAATTATATAAAGCAAGAAAAGGAATGGCACAGTGTCCTTTATATAAGAAAATCAGAGCAAGAAACACGTTTCAAAACACGTGTTCTTTGCCCCCTGCCACAATTAAATGTCTCTCCCTAACAAAGACTTAACTTCAGTGGATGTTCTGCATGATCAAAGCAGTGGCTATTGTAAACACTGTTATAAAATATTAGCATCAGAAGATAGTGTTAGTTTCAGCTTGGAAAAGGTGTATTCCCATAAAAAAAAAGCCATCTGACGCTCGGCGCATTGTATTTAACAGCTCCAATTATGGTATCATAAGTCACAAGTTTGGTAATTGTTCCCAAATTAATCGAACCTCAATGTATTGTTGAAATTAATAAAAAGGCGGAAAATGTTCAAATCTTAGATGCCCATGCTCAGAGATTTTAATTAAATGTACGGCATTCTGCTTGGATATCTCCACATGTATTCAGTTATTTGTTCATTCTTGTAAGGGAAAAATATAAAAACTATTCTTATCATCACTGAAAAAGTAGTTATATAGAAAGGATGTGTCAATAACGTAATCATAATAAACTGATCTTACTAATTCTTATAATTATTTCGATGGAAATGTAAAATATGTAGTTTTCTGTTTGTAACTGTTGGAGCATTTGGGTAGCAAGCAATAAAAAAAGGTAGCGAGCATTACAAAAAAGAAACGAACCTTAAACAAAAAAACATGTAAACTAATTTCTTTGAATAGTTTTTGCCGTGTTCTTTTGTGTGGTATATGCTTTGTAGTTTGTTACTGTGGTTGAGTGAATAAAGTGTGATACCATGTCATTTTTTTTCATTTAATTCGTTATCAGATTAATTACCATAATTCTGTTGTTTATGATGGGACCAGAATTTGCGCTGTTAAGTGAAATGCACAAAATCAGATGGATTCTTGTTATAGAAACGCACCTTTCCGAGGCAGAAATTGACTTAATCTTCTCATGCTAATATTTTATGACTGTGTTTACAATGGCCACTGCTTGGATTCAACAGAACATCTGCTAAGTCAAGTCTTTATTAGGGAATGGCGTTAAAAAAACGCTGACTATTGTAACCGAAACTTACTAGCCCATCGGACTATTAACATTATGAAAGCTACTAGTCCGACAGGAAATCTGCTAGCCTCGGGCTAGCTGACTAGCACTTATTTTGAGCCCTGACACACACACACACACACACACACTATGGATATAAATTTTCCATTGTTGAAGTCTGTAAGATAAAAGCAGTAATAAAAATGCAGTTCCACACCACTGTTTTGTATTTCCTTACACATGCTATATTATCAGCTGCTGTCATTGTTTGTCCTTCATCTTCACTTTTGTGTATCACGTGATATGCATAACACATTTAAAAGACGCATCGCCAATCACTGCTATACAGTGAAAATTTTCAATAGAGTACAATCACGAGACCATAAAATATCCTTTATTGGTGGGTATCTGAGATATAATGAAAATTAACAACAGGAACCCATAAACATTGTTCTTATGAACAGGTACCCTGGTTACAGCATCTGCCTTGGATGCAGGAGGTCGTGGGTTCGATCCCGGCCGAGTCATATCAAAGACTTACAAAAATGGTACAAACAGCTGCCTCACTTGGTGCTCAGCACTAAAAGGTTAGTGTTAGGACTGGTCGGCCTGGTGTCAGGATAATGTGACTGGATGGGACATCATGCTACATGTCTGCGACATGATGCCCCAGTGCTAGACACCACTATAAACTGCCTCACTGCAGACATTGTAACGATATGACTGAAAAATTGTTAAAGCTACATTAAAAATCCAAAACACACATTTATCATTTAATAAATAATTGGAAGGTTCTACTGTTTTTTCTAGCTGGGACAGAACCACAATGGTTCAGTGGTTAATGCACTCAACTTATGACTTCAAAGGTTTGGGTTTGATTCCCATTATAGTACCAATACACACTTACTAAATGGTGTTTCCTTGGACAAGACAACTGATTCTACTTCCCATGGCACAACATAGCCATGAAAGTGTTGATGTACCATAAAACACTAAAGTCAACCAAAGTAGTTGTGCCAAGTGTCAGACTATTTTATGCACATGTTAAGCAAGTCCTTTATTTGGTCAACACCTGGTCTGAAGACAAACAGGAAAGTTCAGACCAAGCTGTGGAGATCATCATAAAAAAGTGTGATTTAAGTGGTTTCTAACAGACAAGCACAAATACATTAACCACAGATAATCCCTTCATTCTGAAACCTAATTGCACAGCTATGGAATCTGTCATATCAGGGACTGAGTTATATCTACATGTATTCACAACTGAATCAACTTGTGCACAAGTCTGTGACTATATTTTACAAACACCCTACCTTTTCTGTAAAGTTTAGTTTAAACTTCTATACTCTTGACATGTATTGACATTTTATGTCCACTCTACAACATGTACTGGCATTTTTGTCCGTTGAACAATATGTAATGCCATTTTATTTTCATTGTACAACATGTACTAGCCTTTTATGTCCACTGACACTGTACAATATGTACTAGCATCTATGTCCAGTGTAGTACATCTACTGACATTTTATTTTCATGTACTAGCATTTTATGTTGATTGTACAATATGTACAGGCATTTTACATCCACTGTAAAATTTTAATGGCATTTGAAGTCCATTGTACAACATGTACTGGCACTTTATATCCAATGTGTATGTCCTGGCATGTTATGTCCACTGTACAACATGTACTAGCATTTTATTTCCACAGTACAACATGTACTGGCATTGTATGTCCACTGTACAAAATGTACTAGCATTTTATGTTCACTGTACAACATGTACTCACATTTTATTTCCAAGGTACATTATGTACAAGCATATGATGTCCATTGGACAAAAAATTGTCGGCAACATAAATGTATTGAAAGTACAAGAAGCAATTAAGACCTGTGTCAGAAGACGTGTCTCCAGTTTTTGTTCAAAAATATCCTAACCAATCAAACAACTGTATTTGTCTACTTGGTCTAATATTTCGAAGTCTAGACTAAACATAAAGTTTAATGTGAGGCCTGATGTTTGGGGCAAGATGGCATTTAAGGCAATGAGAACCAGATCATCCAGTACTGAACCATCATCCTTGGATAGGCAACAACTTACAATGCACAAGAACCCAGTAAAACAGTGGCAAACATTTCCCACAGTGGATGAGCCCCATCAGAGTTTGTCAAAGCTGTGAAGTCCACTGTTCTCATCACAATTTAATCAGCCTTTTACAATTCATCTTCACTAGACAAGGCTCTGATATGTTATCCCTACTAAAACCTTGGTGTTTTGATCATACACTTCAGTGCTTTGGATCTGTAAATTTTATTGGCTGTGGCAGCAAGCCACCCCATCAATGTCCAGATGATGTGATCTTGTCATGGTTTTGACATCATTTTAACCAAATGATGGCCAGTATATCTGATGGAGGAAGAACCACCAACCCATAGGAATCTACTAGCAAGCTTTTTAACATACCCACATTGGAACAGTTCGAGACTTGAACCCATGCCAATAAGCGAAATGTCAGCAATTGGTAAAGACGAGCACCTTAGACCACTCGATAAGCTGAGGCCTCTTGTTATGATGATATGCGCACTCAAACAATGGATCATTCAAAAGCAAAATATGTTGACAACTCAATTTACATGTACATGTAATCTTTACACTGCCAATAGAACCTCCAATATACTTGTGCATAATATGAAAATATGCCAATAGAAAGTTCAATTTGCTTGTGCATAATATACATGAAATACAAACAAAATGTCCAGTTTACATGTAAATACTATGCATACAATGCCAATAGAATGTCCAATCTACTTGTACATACTATGCATACAATGCAAACAAAATGTCCAGTTTACTTGTGCATACTATGCATACAACGCCAGTAGAATGTCCAGTTTACTTGTACATACTATGCATACAATACCAATAGAATCTCCATCTTGTACATGCATACAATGCCAATAGAATTTCAGTTTACTTATATATACCATGTATACAATGCCAATAGAATCTCCATCTTGTACATACTATGCATACAATGCCAATAGAATGCCAATCTACTTGTACATACTATGCATAAAATGCAAACAAAATGTCCAGTTTACTTGTACATACTATGCATACAATGACAACAGAATGTCTAATCTACTTGTACATACTAAGCATACAATGCCAATAGAATGTCCAATCTACTTGTACATACTTTGCATAAAATGTCCAGTTTACTTGTACATACTATATAATGCATACAATGCCAATAGAATCTCCATCTTGTACATGCATACAATGCCAATAGAATGTCCAATCTACTTGTACATACTATGCATACAATGCCAATATTCTTACCTGTAAATACTATGCATACACTGCCAACACTGTTCAGCTTAATCATACATGTAATGGTTACACTGCCAACTGACTGCTCAATCTATCTGCACTCTTGTGCTTCAGAGCTCAGGATAACAATATAATGAATTGCATATTTTATTCCAAAGATCGATTCAAATCAAGCTTTTTTCTAAATGGTATTGGTCATTTTTTGTCAACATCATAAAATTCAAACTTACTATACCCAAAAGTAATAATTATAAAGATGCAAATCATACCTTTTAGAACATGTACAATACCTTGACGACCAAGTCCTAATTCATGATGCATTTGATTATATGGCTCTATCCTATTCTTACAGTCATCAATTAATCAAATCAACCATAATAAAAACATGTCCTAATCTTAAAGCAAAAACACCATGCTGACAACTTTTAAAATTAAACTGTTGTGCCTAATTTGAAAGCATTACAAATTTCGTTTTGTGGCTTTAATCTATTTGTGTAAAATACAGAACTCTGTACGCAGTAACACTGCCAACAGACTTTTTCAAACCCAGTGGGATATTCTTCAATACTTTACAAACAATAGATCACCACTGACCAAATATATGTATGTTGAAATTAAAACAGGATTCTCACACAACATTAAAACCTTCATTACCAAAAGAAAATATCCTATTTACTTATTTCAGGAAAAATGCCAGCCCCCTTTTATGCTCTTTTATAGCACTCGCAGCATATATCCCTCAATGGCCTGAATGTATGCAATAAAATGGTTTATCAATCTCGCTGAGCAAACATTAAATTGTGTAAAGTTGCATTCTCTGAACAAAGAATCACAGCACCAAATCATATTCATTACACTGGATTGCTCAGATAACTGTTTCACTCTTTCATATTTTTAATACATGCGTAGAGACTGGTGTGAAACATCAATAGATGAAATAAATGATCCAGAAAATTGAATTCAGGTGCATGCATCTTTGGTAAATCAGATATAAAAAACAAGTTTTAAATCAAAACTAGGTTACACCTACAATGTTTAGTAAATATTTAAATGGTACAAATGTAGAAAATCTTTAGCATGACAAATGTGTGTATGCAGTACCAACACAGAAGATCTAAGATGATCCCATTCTAAAACATCAAAAATTTCTAAAGAATTTCAAAATTCACAACGAGCATTAGCAATTTCATGATATCACACTAAAACAAGAAAACATTTTAAAATGCATTCAGTATACCAGTATATAGTGTAATTTTATGTATTTTACCTATAATCCAAAAATGTTAACAAATTTCTCTTGCAGAATGTGTAGTTTCAGACGAGGAATTAATGATTTATTTGATAAAAGGAAATTGTCATCCATACAAGTTCTGGACATTCTGTATATGTTTGAAATTGTAGTACCAGTACTCAGTCACAGAACAAATATAATAAAAGCAATATTTTATAATCAAGTGCATCTGGAGTAAAAATCTTAGAAAGCTGCCTGACACGTGCTCAAAAACATCTTGATGAGTAGGACTCGCACATCAAAAGCTATGCTGCATGATGTTCATATAAATCACATTACTTTTCTTTTAAAATAAATTTTAAAATGCATGGAATATTCACCTCAAACAATCACACAGATCATTATTTTAATAGAAAAAAAGGTTCCATTCAATTTCAGTAGGTCAACATTACTGTGATGTTCCAACATAAAGTGACTTACAAAAAGGGAAGAAACAATAAGATGTACCACATGCTGATATGTATTGCAATAAAATAATAAAAAATACTTAACAATGCATATCTCTACATGTATCAACTTGAAGGTAGGATTGCCATAATAATGACAATTTGTCTAAAACAGATCTGGGTGCAGGAGTGGAAATGCCAAACGAGTTCCTCACATTGCACTTCTTACAAATTTACAAAACAACTACCAAGACAGCTACCACTGATGAATTTTAAAGCAAACAATTAATAATTACTGATGACCAATAAAGATTAAAAGCATCTTGTATTAAGTATCGATTTTCTATTTTCCCCTTCCAACAAGTGCATAACCTCCATTGGATGCCAGATTATCACAAATCAACCCATTCTGACCACCTTGGTTACTTCTGCTAGACAAAAATATGCCTTGAATATATGTCGGCACAATAATTTACTGCAAAATCATTTACTCTGTTCATTGGAAACTTGGCCAATAAAACATAACACAATCTATTCTGACCAAATTTGCTATTGCTTTGATGGAAATGACCAAAGGAGTGACACAAGTTGCAAATGAAAATATAGTCCCTCACAGAGGCTGATGTATTAATGGCTGCAAAGGATTTTACAGGAATTCAAGATATGGCATTTCTTCATTGAAGCCATCTGATATTCTTCAACAATAACAAGATTTTCAAACTGGCTGCTGTGGACATCTGCTGCAAATGAAGTCAACATTACAAATTTGATCTTGTGAGAAGAGATTAAACTGTTCAAGGCCAAAAACTCCACCATAGTAGAAAATTCAGAGGAAGAGTGCCATCACACAAGCATTGCAATAACCATGGAGATAAATGAGAAATTTAAAATATTTTATGTCTAACAATAAAAATCTTCAGAATACTGGACAAAAACAAATTATCAGACAAAAGCTTTATCAGGTATCAAAATGGACCATGATCTTCAAATACAGTGCCAAAATCTGAGAGCAGATCTTTCAATACTGGGGCAATTATTTTTTATTATTTTTATTTTTGTGCTATGTTTCATTAACTGAATACCAAAACCTGCACAGGAAAGTTCCATGTCAATATGCATACCCATCTTAAAGCTAAGTGGCCAATAAAACATATACCAGACCCCCATAAAAAAAACTTTATGAACCATATACTGGTGAATCAACTTATCTTTGGACAATATCATCCCAAGTGCATGCGCGGAGCTGTAAACATATCAGTCTTGACCAAGCATTCTTGTACTAGGAGATAAGCAGACCCTGACTAAGCCATATCCATCTTTAACATCTGTGTATTTTGGGGTGATTCCACATTGTCATTATCCTTCATGCAGTCATCTACTTGTGGGCCTAGTTTTGATGCAATGACCATGTTATACACTTAGATAATGATCTACATGCATTACTGAAGATTTGTTCTTCAAACACGATTATGTAGTACAACATAGCAACTTGAGTTTCCAGCCAAACTTGAAGTGTGCATACTCATAAGGATAAAGTTTTTTAAAAAATGTATGATGAAAACTCAACGACGTTTTTGAATCACTACCCCTAATAAATAGCTTGATACAAGTCTCTCAAGTCACTCAAGTTTTAGCTTCCAAAGGTGTTCAGCAGAAATCCTTCCAAATAAAATTGTAACATATTCATCAATGGTCAGTAGTTGATGAAGCTGCTTCTTACACTGACCGTACCCTATTTATTTTATTGATTTAATAGAATAAAAAGGTATGTTTCATTAGTGACAACATGGATAATGAAGTTAAATGTCATGTCCGTTTGTATACATTCCAAGCTAAGTGGTCAATAAACACAGTGCACCAGAAGTTATAAAAATGGACAGTTATCAACAATGCAAAATCCATCTGCTATATCCCTGGAGAATTATATGGTATGGACCTACCATAGTTGCTCACTTTTATATGTCAAGACAAACTGCAAACTACACAGACCAGAAATGCCACTGCATAATGCACTAGCAGATCGGGGTAAATGATGTATGTTCTACTGAAACTTACTACTCCAAAGCAAAGCGCCTATGAAGTCTATATCACTGGAAACTGTCTAATGGTTGGGAACATAATGCATAGGCAGATCTTGGTCACTGCAGTTCACAGCTGTAATCTGTAACTTGTAAACAAGTATACATCGTACTTGGTGTATATCCCCCTCCCAAAAAAGATTCTTCTCCCATCATCCAGCCTTTCCGAAAACACTTACATATCTTTAAGTTGTTCTATTTTCTTGCAAGTACCAGCATATAAGAAAAACTAAATTTTTTGAAAAATGATTCACAGAACAAAGGGTGTTGCCTACACACGCACTAGGACTGTGTAAGCTTAATATGGCATTTGCAAATGGCAATGTGAATTAGTCACCATATGATGACTTTAAAATTAATAATGTGGCAACAATACAAAAAGCTGACGTGAACAAACTTCTTATTACAAATGCAACTTTCCCTCATTACAACTTGGTAGCTGGGGTACATAACTACATATGTGTTACACCAAAAGCGCTTGGCTTTACCAATCACTGCTATCTCACTATCTGGAGTCCATCCAATGTGGGTATGAGAGAAAGCTTGCCAGTAGCTTCCCTTGGTTCAATGGTTCTGGGGTTTTCAAGGATTCCTCATTCACCAGCTGGCCATAATATATAGCCTAGCATGTGCTGAAAAATGGTGTTAAACCAAAAACAACAACAGCAACATTTTAGTAGAAAAGCATAATGTATGGAAAAATATTAACAAGTTTTTCTGTGCAATGCTGCAAGTCCTTGGGATTGTAGTAATCCGCCCCCCCCCGAAACAAGTTCATATTTTCCCATACAACTGCAGTATCCTTTTTATTTATATGCTCATTTTGTTTTTCTAAATCAGGCTTAATCATAAAAAGAACAAACTACAAATAATAAAGTAATTTTAAATTTATCCTTGATTCAAAAATAAAAACACTGCCCAAGCAGCATGTGATCGTAGTTGCGTGCTCCTCATTAGTTTTAAATAAAATTCTCATTTTGGTCTACTTAAAATAGAGACTCTGTGTGTATCAAGTTTTGGAACTCATGGCAAGGGTCATAAAAATCAGATTTGCAGAACTAAGAAAGTACACTGAGGGAATTCAAGATGCAAAAATAGAAGTATATTTATTGCCATACTTCTTACCAGCTACAGAAAATATATGTTTATGCCCTGTCACTTACATTATCTTTGTTGAAGGGACTCCAACTATGTACTGTATGGCTTCCAAAACATTGAATCAAAAAAGTTAAATGGGGAATACTGCAAAGCTGGAGCTGTGTGACAGTCCATTTAGCCAGTGGAAATACAACTTCTTTGTAGTTTTGACTAACTGGCTCTGAGGCTCTTCGTTTTCTACCAAAACTTTCAGCTGCATTTTTTTCCACAAATTTAGTGTTTTCACTTAATTGCAAAATATGTTTCTGCCTTGGTCTCAATATGCTTTTATATGCTATTTTAGACTCACTGGCCATAGTTTGAACCATTCTATATGCAACAAGTAACGAACATTTCTCCTAAATAAATGCTTAAATGGTTAGAAGGATATTTTCAATGCTGTATCTCACATTGTTGTGGGCAGTGTGAATATCACATTCAGCCCTTTGCTTGTCTGAAAGTTTCTTCTGTGACTCAGTGAACTAATCCACATCGTTAACCATATCAACTCTTACTTTCAAATCCACATCGTTAACCATATCAACTCTTACTTTCAAATGAATGAAACAGTTTGTTTAGTGCATCCACAAACAAATCTAACCATTTCATCACTAAGTATATGGTTCCCATACTTTTCTAAATATAAATGTTCAGTCTTTTCCAGTTTTTTTCCAGGATGAAACTAATTTTTTCAAGGTTAGCATATAACCATTACTGAATGGAATTAAAGAACATTTTGGATTATATAACAAGCATTTTCCAAAACTGATGATGTTTCTTTTCCAAGACTCTCCAAAACGTATGTCAGAAAAGATAATCATGTACAAAACCACAAAATGAGTCACACTAAACAATTCTGACAAAATTCCTATAAAGTGGCATTCAAAGCCATTTCAATGTACAGAATACAAATTCTAACTTTGCTGACCTGCATTATGTTGCTTTGTAGACACACCATAATGAGCATAAATTATTTTGTTTCCTTTCAAACTTTTAATTACAGAGCCATATATGTGCATGTTATACAAAGTAAACTTTTCCTATCACAGTATGGAAATAAACAATAAATGCAAAATATTAGAACCTTATCTTCTAATGAAAAAAGTTTAGCCCTGAATTTTAATGTGTGCCAATATAATCTCAAACCAATCTAAACTCTTAAGACAATTTTGTTACAAATTCCATCATTTAAAGATATTTACAAAAGGATTGATTGAAATTTTAACAAAAGACCATCAAAATTATATATTGTTGTATAAATAAGTACAGAATTGTCTGTAAAATCAACTTGTCTTCTTGTAGTTCAATAAACCAGTCCCAAAACCTGTATCAATATATGGGCTCTTATAGTTTCTTAATATATAATAAAAGGGACGACAATTTCCCATTTACCAAGCATTCTATTTAAGATATGAAACCAATGCTTCAAGCTACACATCACTGTGTAATAGTTTCATACCAAAGTTGAGCTCAGAGATTCAACATTTTTCTAATCTGGGTTTCCTTTGAATATTCCAACCCCATTTTTCACTTTTGGTCATTTAGGATGGAGTGTTGGTTCAGAGCAATTACATATAAAAAATTTGGAATCTTCCGCCACCGTAAGATAGCTTACCAGCTGGCTTAGCAATAATTAATAATTTTCATATCAATTTTATGCAGGTATAACTCAATTTAACAACGTTTATGTTTGCTAGCCCATCCGCTAAGCGGCTATGCTTTATATAATGCCACCATGTTCTCCTCTTGTGATTGCTAGACTGGTTTTCATACCTTCCATATAAAAAAAGATACAGATATCGAACTATGTGTGAAACAACAAGTTTACTAGACGAATCTAATCCACTGAACATTTGGATTGTCTATACAAATATGTTTATGGCAAACACCCAATGATCAATACTGCAACCTCCTAATATTCTGGTTAAAACTTGATAAATGTAACTCACGATCAGTTGAGTTATGACTCAATTACATAACTGTTTGAGGTGTCAAGTTGTGGAGGAAAATTACTGAGTTTTTCCCAGACTTTCATCAATGTTTGCAAAATTCAAGGACTTTTCACGGTTGGGGAAAAATTACCATTTCTCGTGACGTTTTCCCGGTAGCATGGGAATCCTGTAAGTAATGTTGGAGTTGTAAAGCAAAATGACTTGAGGATTTTGAAATAATGTAACTTTGCCAATTTTAAAGATAAATGTATATGGCTGGATTAAAAAAAGGTTAAAAGTCAAATTGTATGACTAATTCACTAAAATTTAGGTATATATTATAATTGTTAAAATACATGTGCAAACAGGTAACACAACAGGTAAAATGCACAAGCAATTATATATTTACCTCATTACATGGACAATATTTTCAAAACCTTCATCTAAATAAAAGATTTGAAAGTATTCCAAAGCTTTTGTAGAGCCATCTAACACATGGGTGCGTCCAACTCTCCCAGAAAACTAAAATAAATCGCTTTGGTTCTAAGAGTTTCATGCAGAACATGTGAATCACACACTTCCTCCAGTTCAAAACCTTCTAAGACCTCTTCATCTTCATCACTGTCACCCACAAGCATATTCCATTGCCTCTCCAGATGTTTTCTCTCATTTTCAATCAACTGTATTAGGTCACAAATGCTAAAAATTCTGACAATTCATAATATGACACTTCATTCTCATCTTGCTTCAAATGCCACCATTTTGAATAGGAATTCACCAGTCAGAAAACAAGCTCAAAAAGTGCCTCTATCCCCACGATTTGTAGTTGTCTTCAAGCTTAACTCACGAGATAATCCAAAATATAATACACTAAAAGGAAGTTATTAAAGGTATCCCAAAGCTTATGTAGTCAGGTACTAACACTGATCCAGCATGGGAAAGTGGTCCATAGCAATAAAAGGGCTAATAAACCAAATGCTAAAGCATCTGCAACATAATCTACTTTAACCAAGGTTCCAATATGCTAACCATATCTACACCTTGACAAAGCAGGTATTTGCATGCTTCGTGTCTGTCAATTTCATTGGATGCAGCAGCAAGCCACTGCATCCAGTCAAAATTAAGTTATTAAAATTTGAACACTGTTCCTACGTGATCGAGACAAACGGAGTGCACAACTTGAATGAACTCGTACATAAGCAATGTTCCACTGCCGGTCCCTGATTGTACAAATACTTTTCACACAAATACACCTGTAATGGCTTCTTTCTGGTACATAGTCATACTTTCGATATTAAACTTGCAAATTTCTTTTTAAGTTTATTGCCTCCACCAAATTTGGCCAATATAAAATGCACCATTGTTACAAGCAATAGGTTAGTTGGCAATACATAGTAAAGGAGGCAACTCATGAAATTCAATAAATGTTGTTAGGACAAAGCCCTAAAATATATGCTTGATCTGACAAGTTGTAGATAGGGTTAATATATTGGAACCTTGGTTAACAAAGATGCTGGATGCTGTTACATTAGCGCACATTGTTTACAAAGTAGTTCCTAATAAATTATATTATTTTTAAGAATTATACTATTTTTAAGACACATGTCATGCAGTATGAATCAACATGCAATATTGAAATATACTGCATGATTCTAACAATGTCAAGTAAACAGAGAAAAAAATGAGCACATAATAATGCAAAATACCAAACCATACTATAAACTATATTTATATATATATAATAACGTTGAAATAACAGCATTTCGAAAAAGGAAATAATGATATAACACTAAGTTTAACCTTGTCTTTTTTCAACCCATATTGATATGATTTTGGTCATGGGGTCCATAACAGAATGGTTATATAGAGGGACTGCTGTGTATATTATGTTTTGCATCAAAAACAACATGTGCAACATAATCCACAGAATAATCCCTTCCATACTGTGAACTATGTTAAAAATCCAAACCTCATATCTCGCTTTACCATGAGAATATCAATTGCTATTATGCATTTAATGGGCATATTTAAATGTGACAATTCGAGCCTACCGATGATCCACAAGAAGCCAGGACTTGAATACATGCAGACAGAGGTGAAATGTCAGTGATCTCAAAGTAAAGGTTAGTGCCTTAGACTGCTCAGCTACTGAGGGCCCCTCTTAAGAAGCTACCATTTACACATCAGGTTTACATAACTTAATGGCCAGTGTGTCCCCCAGGGATGTAAAATTGAGGGTTTAAAAAAAATTGGTGTCAGAACTGGGGATCAAATAAAAAATGTGAGAGTCAAAAATGTACTGACAAATTTTCATCTGACCAGTACTTTTTAAGCTTGAAATAGGATATTGCAACTCGCCCAACATTCTCTCTCTCCCTCTCCCTCTAAAAATACAAACAAACCAACATCCACAATTAACAAACAAATGCACTGTCCATTCAAAGAATAATTTTGTTAGGTCATTTTCCTTTTAAAGTCATATATTTTTAATAGTCTCCTTATAATTTATTTGTAGCAGTATTACAGACCAACGTATTACATATAAGCCAATACAAAAAGCCAACTAAATCTTTTTAACCAAATGGCAGTTAATTTACTGCCTGTCATAAAATGTGTACCATAATTGGTTTAATTGTACTTTGTCCTAGAACACATTTATCCAAACAATCAAAGGGGTTAATGATTCATCTTCTTTTTAATAAGTTATACTTGAACTTTTAGATATTTCTTTTATTGCAGAAAAGTTAAAAAAAAAAAAAATCTGCAATGACCCCCTGGCTTTGTAATGCAAATAACACATTTGTCTCTGTAACTTTCCTGATTTCTTTGTTCTGAAAGAATGTATTGGGTGATAATGTGTTCTCCAGATATCTTGTGGTGAACAAGGGCAGATTTTAAAAAAATTCTTAAAGCCTGTTATGAAAGGATTATTCACTTTTGCAGTCTTCATGATCACGCGATCAGAAGTCACACCTGTAATCCCAATGAATGTGACATTCCAGTCAAGGGAATTATTTTCTGCACTTTTCATTAAAGTTAGATCCACTGTTACTCATTTTGTCTTTTGATTCTTTCACTTCATTGGCTAATGATTCTTAGTGCACGCCGTTTTAATCTGGAGATCACTTTCTAATGCAACAAGCATTGAGGTTAAACATCTGGATGACATCTTGATGAGATGGATGGAAATCCCGTGAAAGCTCGCAAGATATGGGGAAGCTACTCCGATTTAACATTGCCTATGCTAGTCTGGTTCCGTTTCATATGCTCCCTGCATTGCACGAATGGTGGAGTGCAATGCAGGGAGCATACGCAGCAGGGAACCAGACTCAGCCTAGCTATGCTCAAAGTATACATGATGTCATCCCTCATCCAAAGTATTGGATATTAAATAAATCCTGATCACATTATGCAAATCCTTTGCATCAAAAAAAATGCACGACAACAAAATGTATGTGTCAATTTTCTCTAGCATGCATCCTTGATGCACGACTGTGCATAAAGGGAAACACTAACTTAACAGCTACAACTCACACCCAACCTACATTCAACGCACACTGCATTGTGCAAGCATTATGTTGACTTGAGCAAAATATTTAGATCTTCGACGATTGCAATGCATGGGGATGTGCACACAGCATAGAGGGAACGTTGCACCCAACTGGTAGACAAAAACTGGATGGTGTACTTCTTTACTGTTAAAGCCTCATCTGCTTGAAACAAGTTGATTTGTTATCGTGTTAATAAAATGGAGGTGCGAAAAGCCTATTGATTACTCGATCCAGTTCTTATCACTGTCTCAGCAAAACTAAATGGTAAAAGCTATCAATTAAAACCAGTGACTGGTCTTGGAAAGTGGTCTTATTAAGGAAGTGTTCTGATCATAAAGGATATATATTTTCTTCTACAAATTAAAACTGAATATCCAAGAATTACTGGTATTAATGGAAAGGTCCTGTTCTTGGTGTAGTCGCAGTGGGATGCAAATCGATATACAAATCAATATAACAGGGGCATCCATAACAGCGGTGAAACGTTTCATCAATATATCCATACTTGTACCATAGCAATATACATACCCACAAGGATGTGGGGAGTCAATACAAAATGATACTTACCTATACAAGGTACTTTAATATTCTGCATAATGAGTAATTATTAGTTATTTACTGTTTATATTCTTTTTTTGAGAATTCATCTGAAACAGATGTCACAGGCACATGCAACCAATTTTGTCAATAAAAAAAATAGAGGAACACAATACAGTGTTCAATTCAGTTCTTTGACTTTTCCTCTTTAATTTTTAATTAGCCAAAATTTTAATTCATTATATTTCCCACTTCGGTGCCCCATAAAGGTGCGCTGGACCTCTGATTTGCAAAGGATTCTGGCCCAATTTTAAAATTAAGGGAAACACTACATATACTGGATGTCCAAGTAGCAGTATTTTATTTAGGACCAGTTCATGAAAATGTGGAATCAATGTGCTAAAAAATTCACCGCAATTTGCAAGGTAGTTTAGTAGTAGTTGTAATAAAAAGCTTGTGGTAATAGATGGATAGATGGATAAAAAAAGATGACGGATAATGGACCATCCCCTATGCCAGGGGTCGGCACCCTATTTTACATAGCATGCCACTTTTTTCCAGATTAATTGCAAAATGAACAAGTGCGTCCCACCAGTAAGAGAGTAACACTGTTAAAATCAAGAATTTTGGCTACCATTCGCATGCAACACACAAAATCTTTACACGCTACCTTGTGGTACGTGTGCTGGAGGTTGCTGACCCCTTTCCTACACTCACCTGGTTTATAACCAGTAGAACTAATAAAACCATAGCCAGAATTAACAAATTAATCCCGATTTTCCATATACATGTACTTAGTACTAGTGAGTTAGCCACATGCTTTCAACACCAACAGAACAACACAGGCATTACATGCAGCAGACAAAAGTGACAAGATCGGAGATGATACTTATCATGGTGTATATTGTATCATTACACAAGTAGATTTATGTATCGAGGCCAAGCAAGCATTGCACAGCTCTAGTGCTGTTAAACTGTGTACTTAAATACATTCATAAAGTGTTTCCCTTTACGCATATTTGTGCACCAGGGATGCACGCTGGAGAAAATTGATGCACACATTTTGTTGTCGTGCTTTTTTTGTACGCAAAGGATTTGCATAATGCTATCAGGATTTAATATCCAATGAATTGGACGAGGGGTGGCATCGTTCATACTTCAAGCATAGGCTTTGACTGGTTCCCCACATTGTTTACTCTGAGTTGCGTTCCTCTATTTGTATAGTGGAGTGCAACACAGGGAACATACAAAATAAGGAACCAGACTAGTATAGGCAATGTTATGAAGGAGTAGCTTCCCCATATCTCGCGAGCTCTTACACGATTTCCATCGAGCTCAGCAAGATGTCATCTTAATGTTTAACCTCAACGCTTGTTGCACTAGAAAGCTAAAACGTCGTGCACTAAGAATCATAAGCAAAGAAAGTGAAAGAAGCAAAACACAAAAGAGTAAATGTGGATCTAACTTTAATGAAAAATGGAGAAAATAATTCCCTTGACTGGAATACGGCACATCGATTAGGATTACTGTTGTGACTTCTGGTTGTGTGATTGCGAAGACTGCAAAAGTGAATAATCCTTTCGTGATGGGGTTAAAGAATTTTAAAAAAGCTGCCCTCATTTACCAAAATGTCTAGAGAACACATTATAACCCAATACATTCTTTCACAACAAATATATCAGTGAACGTGCTGAGACAAATGTGTTTGTTTGGATTACACAGTCAGGGGGACATTACTGATTTTGTTAGTTTTTAACTTTGCTGCAATAAAGATAGATCTTAAAGTTCAAGTATAACTTATTAAAAACAAGATGAATCATTAGCCTCCTTGATTTCTGGATACATTTGTTCTAGGACAAAAGTACAATGAAACCAATGACAGTACACATTTTATAACAGGCAGTAAATTAACTGCCATTTGGTTAAAAAGATCTATTAGGCTTTTTGTAATGTGTTGGTCTATAATATTGCTTCAAAAGGATTGTAAGGAGACTAATAAAAGTACGATTTTGAAAGAAAAATGAACTAATAAAATTATTCTTTGAATGAACAATGCATTTGTTTGTTAATTGTGCATGTTGGTTTATTTGTATGTTTGGAGAGAGAGAGAGAGAGAGAGAGAGAGAGAAAGAGAGAGAACGTTGTGCAAGTTGCAATATCATATTTCAAGCTGAAAAAGTACAAGTCTGAGTATGATGAAAATTTGTCAGTACATTTTTGACCCCCCCATTTTTTATTTGACCCCCAGTTCTGACACCAAGGTTTTTTTTTTACCCTCAGTTTTAAACACCTAGGGGATGTACACTGTTCATAAATTCAAAGTCCTATCAATGCTCTTGTGGAAAAAAACATTCCTACAGGAATACAATAAAAATGCAATTCACCAATATTGTGATAGTTATTTAAATTACCAAATCAACAGAAATGCAATGAGTATTTGCACTTGTGTGCTCTCAGCAATTTCCCTGTCTAGAAGATGGATTAATTCAAATGCTGTGTTGATGGATATCTGAGTCCAGATAAATCTATTGCCCAGTCAAGTCAAGAGTCTTTGAAATGGTAATTAATTTCTCTCACTCTTGAGGCAGGATACAAAGCAATCATAAAGACTTCTATCAACTTTTTTCTAAAAAGCACTGGTGGACCAAAAATAATACTTGTCCAGTACCCTGAGTAAGCTGACATTCTTGCTGGGCAAGTTAAATAATTCACCCAAATTCTTATCCAGATTATTTTTTAATAAAAATACAGGTACTGCAATAAATTACCTTCTCTGGTTACCATGCTTTTCACTGCATATTCCATTGCTATCTCCCCCATTTCACTATACCTAAAAGGCTATAGCCACCCATTGCCCCACTCCCAACAGTGATCCAAGGGTCATTATGTTACACGTTACCATACATTATGTTGCAAAATCTATTTATACTGATTATGATACATGACGACCTGACAACAAAAGACGTGATTCAAAGGGAAATGTATTTTGCTGTCTTGACACAAGAGACAGGAGGGGGTGTGGTGCGTGTGCAGAGCTAGTGATTGAGGGACTGGAATGACGTCAGAAGGAATTTGAGATAACTGCTTGTTCAAACTGTTAAAATGAGATTTGATAACACCTGATGACTTGATTACCAATCATCAGCTTCTGCTTACTGATCAATGTTGGATTCATTTGTCCACATGAGTCTTGTGGAAAACAGTACTAACTTTAAGGGCTAAAACAGCAGGAATGGCAATCAAATGAGTTTTTTTTAAACCAAAATGTATCCAATAAATTACAATTAACTACCCAGTAATTGATCATTTCACTAAAAATGACACATTTTTGACCAAATCAATCAACTCGAATAACACTTCTTTTGCATGTCTCACATTACCCCTGCTGCTGAGATCTAAATTACATACTTCATGCATCTCTAATAGGTATGTGGTTAAGTATAGTTTTCTATTGGGAATGCAGTTTTCGAATGTTTAATCTGTATTTCTGTACTGCACAGCCAGACTTGAACCACAGTATTCATGAAATTTCACTGATTACAAGTCAATATTGATAGATGCAACAAATAAAACTTGCATAGAACTCTACCTGTTTCATGTTTCAATCACACAATACTATAGCACTTGTCATAGGGCATAAATGCATGGGGGTTATCAGATCTTAGTCATCTCCATCACCAGGAACTGCCTAATGTGTGGGACAATTAAGATGCATTGCACTTGCCTTGGGGTGATGTTTTCCATGCACATGTTGGCAATTCAAATCCAAGGTGAACAGATGCTAAGCACATAGGTATTCTGTTTTGGCAGATTAACACTAAAATGTGAGTATTCTAAAGGATTTAATCCCATGGATCAATAGAAATGGGATTATATTTACCATCCAGGTACAAAGGTTGGTCTAAATAAATTTAGTAATTAGTAGCAAGTTGCCTTATAATAAGCATGCACAGCAGACAATATCCAAAATAAATTATGTCCTTGTACAGTTTTCCACCCCAATTTGTGTCAGAAAAAAGGCACAGAAAATCTTGCTGTTCCAGTGTGTATGAAAATCAAAACCACTTGTTTCTAATGATTATCCAATAGGATTTCATAATAAGTACAATGTGCCAAAAATTTAGCACAGATGCCATGTTCTTGTTTTGGGTGTTAAAACCATTTCTCAGAGCAAGATATGCTATACATTGCAGTAAGTATAACTGGTAGAGGAAGAACCCAGGAAAACCACAGGAAGAACCACCAACCACCAGGAAGCTATTAGCAAGGTTTCTCACATACCTGCGCACCCAAAACTGGAACCCACATGGACAGAGATGAGATGGCAGTGATTGTTGTTAAGTGAGTGCTTTAGACCTCTCAGCCAACCAGGATCACACAGCGATCTATGGTTTATGTGATAATTAAAGAACACCAAAATATACTTAATGCATGACAAACAATTAAATGGTTCAATGCCTGTTTTCTTAAATAATGATGAAATGTTGGCCGGTCAAAGATTCTAATGCACATCGCCAATTTCAAGATGATGATGATAATTGTTAAATATATGGATAAATTATGCATCCTCAAATCATTCTGTGATGAATATAAACAAATCATTACAAGAAAAACCACCAGTGTGTGGCTACAAAATGTGTAAATTCCAGTCATCGTGGGTTAATGAATACAAATCAGAAAACGGGCTAATATTTAAACCTGAACGTCTACATGATGCAGCATCTGAGTTCGCAATGTTGGAAATGCAATCAAAGCCAGAGAACTTGTCGCATAGGCTGACTTAGTTGTCATACCCATCCAACAGCTGAACAAGATTAAAATAAACCTGAAAAACTTATTAAATGACCTCTTAAGCTTCTAAGGTATACGTACAGTATTAGCATTCAAGCTCATACACACCCATCCGCCTCACTGACTTTGGTTCAGAAAGTGCATTAAAAACTGGATGTCACGTGGAAGAGGACACAGGTATGTGGGTGTTCTCCCCCTTTTTTATATACTGATATGCCTAGTGGTAGAGAACAACCATATGAAGACACAATTCCAGCTGGAGTGTCAATGTTGATATGCAGAAAGATTACCAAGCTCATTAAAAATGATTATTTTGATTGACTTTTGTATCAAGACATCAAGTGTGATCCCTCTTTGACATTAAATCCTATAGAACCTTTTAGTCTTAATCCCTAGCAGTAGGGAACACTTGTGTAGATAGTAGTTGTTGACCTAGTATTTCAAGTGATCATACATGGGTAGAAAGCAGCATGTCTTAACTGTCCAATAAACTGGTCAGTTCCTGTTGATAGACTTAATTGTCCAATCAAGACATGCTTCTCTTGCCTTGGAGCAAGTGTCCTGACAATCCACCTTCATAACAAAGCTGACTATCCAGCTAGCTACCAGCCTCAAAGGGGCCTGAGTAGCTGAGTGGCCTAAAGCGTTCTCCGTTACGGATCATTGCCATCTCACCTCTGTCTGTGTGGGTTCGAGTTTCCGATTCAGCCAATGTGGGTATGTGAGAAAGTCTGCCAGTAGCTTCTCGTGGATCGGTGGTTCTTTCCGGAGTTTTCCCGTGTTCTTCCTCCACCATTAATACTGGCCGCCATGTATAGCATATCATGTGCTGAAAAATGCCATTAAACCCTACAACAACAACTAGCCTCAAAGTGATTTGTTGTGGTCCATGAGGTAGGAGTAGGGGTACTAATATTAGTACCAACTATCCAACATAAATCTTGTCTTAAAAGAGTTTTAATCCACCATCAGTCATTTCATAAAAAAAGGAGGAAAACAACTTGTTGGTCAAGCTGGGATTTAATACTTAAATCTGAATGATCAAGTGAACTGCACTGGGAGAAAAAAAATTAAAAACGGTTTAATATTAAAACATGATTAGAATTTAAAAAGCAGTTCTCTTATTACTCTATTCATTTTTTTTTCAGTCTGAGGTTTTTTAAATCTTATTAGAAAATATTTCCAAAACCATTTCTATCTATCTACATCTGTCTTTGCTCTTCTAGTATATATGCATTTTAACCCTTCTTTATTTTATATAATAAATATCATGTGATTTTTGTAAAATACCTCATAATTTCTTTTACCTAATGTTTAATCTTTGGCATGCTTTATTGTGATATTATGTTTCCATAGTTTGATTCAAACTTAAATCTTTCATGGGTTAGGTCATTTCTCCAGTCACCTTCTGAGCAAGCTGACGTTATTCAAACCTGTAAAGCCATGGTTAATGTTGGGTAATAAAGTATTTATTACACACACAGACCAAACCAGAATTTTAAAAGAAAAGCTGACGCTTCAATCTTGTGTCAGCACAACCAGGAAAATAGGCAAAGACAAAATTAAATGATTCATTAGCAGGTACAGTATAACAAATATCCGACATACTGCTAGCTCACTGGCAACTGCACATGCTTCTCCAGCGAACGGGGAGAGGGAGAGAGATAGATGAATGACATGCCGGTCATATTACATCACAGGTACCACCCAAAACATACGCAATTTATCAAATCTCGACGCTTTTTGACTGCCTGCCCTAGGCGACCACTCTCTGAGGCCATTGAGTGTTATCTTTTTAAAGGATTGCCCATGCTAAACAAAAACCATCGATGAAATTTAATGACTGCTTTTACTGAGTAAGTCATTATTTCGAAATCTATACAAAACAGCTATCATTTGAACAAAGCCATTCAAACAAGTCATTTGAACCGGATCAGTACGCAAGGCCATGCATCATAAGCAACGGCATATCGAGTAGTGTACAAAAGTCCCATAACATTGGACATATAAAATAAAAATAAAAAACAATAAAAAAAACAAATGTTAACGTGACTGAACCCATGAATAGCGAAAGATATTTCAAAGTTTAATAAATTTTTAAAACGCTGTCGAGGAAAACCGAAATTTACCTGTATTATGTATTCCTGAGGCCCTCGTCGGACTTGGAATCGTAGCGAGCAAGTTAACTACCAAAACTTGAAGAACCAACAACAAACTCAAACGGAGTCGCGTTTCAGGCCTCCATTTATAAAACAGGCTGGCCATTCTGTGTCCAAAGTTTGCCACATCTACGCAAATTTAATTCCTGTGCGTTATTTATCTTTATCCTTACATTTTGAACACACTACATCCACAAGAAAACGGAAATACTTGCACTCTCAACACATACTCGTTCATCATATCGCCATGTCTGTTTCGACCCCAGAACGAGGCTAGGTGGTTTGGGGTCATGTTCCAAATATGGAGAGCGCTGATTTGCATATTATAGATTGTTTACGCAGCAAAGATCAGACAGCGTTTGATTGCCTTTGATAAATGGAACTTTCATTGATCTTTCCCAGCGAATTTCTTTTTTTTTTTAAAAACAGCTTTGATCTAGAAATAGCGAATAATCACAGCTTCAAGCCTGATACATACGTGCTCAACGAAAAAAAGTTTGGCTTTAAATTAGAAATTAATCAAAAATGTGTGTCCCATATATCTTCGTGGAGGTTGACCACTTTGGTACCAGGCCGGATAAAGGCTTTATGCAGCCCAAGGCAGTTGAGATCGCAGAGTGGTGCCCTATAGATTTGAATGTAGTCCTTACTGTGTGTATAATTATTACAGCTTTATTAGAATACATATATATATATATATATATATATATATATATACACACACACACACACACACACACACACACACACATAATAGTATCATACACGTTAGAGAATTTTTAATTTGTACTCTACGGAGATTCGATCCCAGGTAATATATGGTTTATTTAAACATAATTTTATCGACAGCAACCGAGGGGGGGGGGGATTATGGCAAGAGGGTCCCAGGCACGTTCCTACTGTACCCCACCCCCACCTTACTACAGCTTAATTTACAAGTTTATTCTCGTTGAAAACAACTACTTTCAGGAAATCATTATTATTATTATTATTATTGCCGTTGTTGTTTATGCTAGTAATATTGTTCTTATTGGAAGAGATGATAGTTTTGGTTGTGCTTTGACAAAATTGTTTCTCTCTCTCTCTCTCTCTCTCTCTCTCTCTCTCTCTCTCTCTCTCTCTTTGTAATAAAAGATTAAGCTGATCATGATTGTTATGAGTCTATGCTCTTAAAATATGTAGTAGACAAGAGTGAAAGACAACAAGCTTTGTTAAATTTAACAAATATATTTATTTCCCTTGAATACAAAGTGAAAGTGAAAAGAAAAAATAACCTTACGGTATTGCGAATCAAACCCCAAAATAATCCAAGAATTACAGACAAGTCTTATTAATTTCAGTCATAAATAAAATTTAGTACAAGTCCAGAAAAAAATAATAATCACAAAACTTAAGTTGATGACGTGGTTGTGGTAGCTATTAAAGGGTTGATATGTCAACCGTCTGTTGTTGAATCACAGAAATATAATTCCAGATTTGAATATACTATAAATTAATTATGCAAAAATTTTACCAGAGCACTTTTGTATTTACAGAGAAAATAATCACTTAAAATTCAATAATTTGAACAAAAAATATTCTAGCCCAAAACTACTGGTCACAACATATAATATACAACTTAAACGTGCTAGATGACGAATGATCAAGTCCTCCCAATCACCAGATTATATAGTTCTCTACTTGACCTCAGTAATTAGCATTGTCTATAAATAAACAAAATGACCTAATATAAACTAACCTTCTAGAATGATCATGATGTCTACAAATTCAAAACCATAACCTGTAAAATTCACTTAGGAAAGTCAAAAACCCTGACCCAAATAAACATATTTACTTCTTCTATTAATAAAGATCCTGATTTTAGACCCATACGCATAGAGAATAAGTTAGCTATGTATTAGTTGTTCATATAAAATGAATTAAACAAAAAGAAATGTCAATCAGGTCAAGAAAAATTATTTTAGTTTTGGACAAGGTCAAGTCCAGAATACAATGTTAAATTACAATAGCAAGTAATGAAATTTAACAAATTTTAAAACTAATAGCCAAACAATTAAATTAAATATAACATGATATTAACATGAAAACAAGGTGTGTCGGATTTGTAGTCTATAATGAAAGAAAGAAATTAGGCAGTGTTTTAACTTTTATTGTGATTGCGGGTTCCTGAAATATTTTGTCCTGTATCCCCAACAATTTGATTAATGCGCGTCTAGGCGCGTGTATTTTCGTCAGGTACAAATTTAAAAATGTTCCCACTGTCCTTTATTGGACAGACGACCATTTCATTTCTTACAGAACGAAAAAAAAAAGGGGGAAGGTAACTGTCAGTTTCTTAAATAGACTCATTCAAAAATAATCTGTACTGATATTTAAAAAGAAATAAACATAAATTAATACAAACACAACTGACATATCCGTTACATTCGTTGGAGAAAAAATATCGCGAGGTGAAAGGAAAACATAATAATCCGGGCTATAAAGAAAATCCTAGACCCACCCCACCCCCAAAAACTAAATTGTCAGTCTCAGAGTGCACGTCTCTTTACGTATATTTTGGCTCTAGCAGTGAAAGTCGATAAAGGTAATACAAACTTTCATATAACAATTCATTCCGTTTTAAAACAATATGTTTGCAATACACACATTCAAAGTTTGTCGAGGTCTGCCGAGATTAAATGCAAATTGCCCCACCGATGCCAGTGTAACGTATTTTCAAGTCTAAATCGATGACAACAGGGACTACCTGTCAAGGATGAAATAGTTTCGAAAATTACTACTTCGGAATTTAATAAATTAACTATTAGTTTAAAAAGAAAAATGTGTCAGAAAACTTAATGATTATACCAAAGATGTTGGATAATGATAAATGTACATAGTAGAATGATTTGAAACGGAAAATTTCATTGCTCTTATCATGTGAACCAGATATTCAAACATGTTAATTGTTTTTATGAGCTACTTAAGCACTTGAACTTGATAAAACATGTTAAACAATAAAACAATAATATAAATGTCACATTAAAAGAGGACAATGCAGTGCAGAAAACAGATGCAATGGTTGCAGAACTGCGAAAGCAAATTAGATTATCTCCTATTTTGTTTACCACACTAGTTTATTTTTTTTTTCTCCATTGAAAATTCATGTGTTCCCCAGATATGAAGGACAACGAGATACATTGTTTTTGCCGCTGGAATCCGAGGTGCAATACTGAATAAGTCTAAATAAAACGAACACTTAAAAACTAAACACAAAAAGCTTATTTTAATTAAATTGATAATCTGTAACGA